>OZ024834.1:49308886-49917956 GCA_964016985.1 Anodontia alba | reverse complement strand
GATCAAGATGGGACGGATCGTCACGATCCGTCTCATCAGGATCTACACTGTTTGCCATTCTATTATTGATTTTTGACTAAACCCTTGTTAGCAACATTGGATATGTCTAAATTCAGAGGTGAATGAGCCATTTCAGAAACTCAGGGGTGAAATGGTGAAATCTTTATTTCTCATTGCAGTTGCGGGTCGCTGAAGAAACATATGCATGAGCCAGAATGAACGCCGGAAGTACTGCAGGAGTAAACATCTGAAAGTGTGTAACGACCCATGCACAGATAAGACAAGGCAACTAAAATACGTGCCGCTTATGTGTTTTGAATAACAAAGACTCATTACTTTGGTTTATTTGTATATTTATGCTGATTCTGGGATCATAACGGCTTTTGACACAAAATCGCTGCACAGATTTGACAAAGCAGTTAAAATATTTAATATTTGCCGCTTTGAGTTTTTGAATAAGGAAGACTCATCATTTTGGTTGATTGGTCGATACATGCGGATTCTTGGATCATAACAGATTTTAGTGCAAAATTGCAAACAAAATAAAGAGAACCAAACAGGAAAAACGTATTGTCTACAACACAAAATGGGTGTTAACGGCTAACATGAAAGACGATGTATGTCTTTTTTTTTTATAGAAAGTAAGGAATCAAAATCGATAGCGTCTGAACTAGACACTGTTTGAATGCATACGTCGTGTTTACAGTTATCTATAGCAAAAATACGCATATACATGTATAAACGAGACATTATGACGTATATTCTCTTATCATTTTAGGTTCTTAATTATTCCATCAAGTCTGTAGGAGGTAAAATTGCTTACGCTGAAAGACAATTATTGTCGCGGAACAACTAGAGAAAGTGTTTGATAGAATGTAGTTAGAAAGCAGCTATTGTAAGAATATGATGAGCTGAGGGGATAATTGTATTTCCTTCTGCGATATTGGAAATTATTATATAAATACGGATGTTTTACTTAGAACCATTATATTACCGTATTAAACAATTTAGTGTGATGCATGGACTTCTACTTCACGTCTTTACAGATTATTGAATATATAGACCGACAGATTTGTTGTAATTTTATATAAAAAAAGAAAAAGAATCTGTTCATTTCAAGAACTGAAAATAGAAAAAATGAAGGAATGAAACAGCGATTGTCATAATTACAGCTTATTGGTGCTACTATGTTCAGTGGATAAACGGTCATAGAAAGTAGTTCTTCCATAAAGCTACACTGTCCTTGAAAATATTCACGAACTCAGATCGCAATTCGCAACGTAATGTTGTAACAGGTAGCTATGGATACAGACGATTTAAACACCACTTTATCCGTTATAATTTACAAAGGCGATGCCACAGTGCGCTATGGTTTAGAAGAGGACCAGCGTGGCTACCAAGTGGCCATTGAGATGTCTGTTCTCGCCGTTGTCTGGTTGCTCAGTGTATTCGGAAACGTTCTTGTGTGCATTGTGATCTACAGAAGCAGGAGAGTCCAGTCAACAACGAATTTCTTTGTCGTATCACTTGCCGTCTCAGATTTATTGTTATCGTTTCTGTGTGTACCGATGGTAGCGAGCCGGATTGCCGCCAGTCGCTGGCTGCTTGGTTCTGGTATGTGTAGGGTTGCGAGATTCTTTCAGATTTTCGCTCCAAGCACGGCGATGTTTATTCTCTTGTGTGTTTGCATCGACCGATTCTATACCATCATTTATCCTCTGAGTTTTAAGATCACGCGTGGAACAGCCAAGCATATGATAGCGTGTTGTTGGTTGCTGGCGTTTCTGTGTTGCAGCTTTTGCCTTTATTTCTTTGATATCAAACCGGCTCTTGACGGTTCGGGAAAAGAGCTCTGTCCAACATATATAAGGAACGACACATGGCCTGGTATAGTTTATGCTTGTGCAATAATTTTGTGTACATTTCTGTTGCCAGCAATGTTTGTTATAATTGTTTACGCGCGAGTCTTTCGATACATTTGGCGAGCAGGGATAGGAAGAAGACGATTTCAACGAACAATGAACCCAGTGCCTAGAGCAAAAGTGAAAATGGTGAAAATGTTGATAATTGTTTCCATCACTACGATTAGCCTTACGGGTCCATATTACATCGTTCATATTTGGTTTACGCTTTCAAAGTCCGTTTACGTACATCCAGTGATCTTCATAGCATCATTTGAGTTCCTGTTTCTAACCGCTTTGTTAAAACCCATCATATATTTATTATGTAATGCAAACTTCAGAAGGGGCTGCAAGGAAGTGTTTTGCATGTCTACCATGAAATGTTACCGTAGCAATACATATGCTATAACAACAGCTTCGCACATCGGTAAAAAGAACCACGTTGGTGTGATGCCAGTAGACAGCTTAGTGGACAGTATTCACCCCACTTCAGTGGCCTTCAACAGAACTATTATAGCAGAAAAAACGGCGTGGCCGATGTCGGTAACGATATCGTCCACCTGTTTATGATTCCATACCAGACGGGACAAGTGGAAGCGCTCAATATATTTACACGCTCATGTGAATTTGTTCTTCTAAAGCATGACATTTCCACAGTTTAAAATGGGACAAAATAAGGAAAATATGTTTATCATTATGTCTACTAAAATCTGTTTTGTGCAATGAAAATGTTGATCAAAATAACTAACAAACAAATCCCTTATAATATCACCCCTGGGTACTGCGGATTATTTTGCAGTAGTTTTTGTATTTCTCCGTAAATAATTATAAGCGAACCTCGATAGCTCGAACACCGATGGCTCGTTTACCGTAGCTAATTTTAACACGTTTTTGAGTCCCTACGAAATTCTTCCGATAGCGCAAAAGAACAAATATTTAGGGAAATTTTATCATGAACTTATATGTTGTGTATATTCATTAGAATCGCCTCATCGAGGCGATTCTAATGAATACACTCAACATACAATTACTGTGTAGAAAATCGAAAATATTCCCTAAATTAGCGTTATTTGCTTCCTGACCTGGCGCCATGATTTAACTCTCAGTGGCTCGACCTACCCATATTGCGAACAAATTTCCATGGTCCCAATGACGTTCGAGCCATTGAGGGTCGATTGTACGTTGCTGGTACTCATTCTACAAAGTAACTAATGTATACCTTTTTTGTGGAGAAATAAGAAAATTAATTTTCATTAACATCACGAAAACATACCTATATAATTTTGACCCCCTTAAACCCCATTTTTATATTGTAAAATTGGGGTTTATAGGGGTATACATTATTTTCTTACTTCTGCTCAAAAACTTAGATTGTGGGTAATCGTTAGAACCGCCTCGGTGAGGCGCTTCTAACGAGTACCCACAATCTATGTTTTGAGCAGAAATAAGAAAAATATCAGCATTTTTATCTGAAAATTTTCAGTTATTGGTGGTAAATTTTTTTTATATATTTGACTAGGCGTGTGTTTTCGTAATGAAACGCTTTATCTGGGGCTATATATTTTTGGAGTACATAGGTATATAATAGCGTAGACATGTTAATCTAATGGGTGAAAAACCCGAAAGGTCGAACTTAGGAGTGCCGAATATACGAGTTAGTTAAGCGCGATGCTACTGTTCTAGTAGGCGTGGTGGGGGAGTGGGGAGGTGGCAGGAAGATCGCATCTTGCTCGGGTTAGAATTTGTTTCCTGATTGAAAATTTTTCTAGTGTTAACAATGTAAGGAAAAAAAGGAACTTATACAAAGGGAGGACATCTAATTTACCCAACTGAAAAATTGGTTAAAAGTGCAGCAGAGTGCTGCGTTTGCAGTCGATCATCGCAGAGAGAGAGCGAGCGAGAGAGAGAGAGAGAGAGAGAGAGAGAGAGAGAGAGAGAGAGGCCGTGGATGTCGTTGATATACTGGGCAAACGATCTATGATGGTTCTCTTGACGGAATGTTGTCTGTTTCCCTATGGAAAAACAGCCGCTCTGACTACATGTATAGACTACATGTAATATTAAACTGTTTATTGGAAAGGTCCCTCAGGAATGTTTGATAGTGTTCACTTTGAAATAGAACATTTTCGCTCCAGTGCAGACTGCTTCATATAACTGCAGGTCGCCCTGGCGAGCCGCACATATAGGAATTATGCTAATCACACTTCAAATATAGGAATTATACCGAACCCAGCTTAAGCGGAAGTAACTACCAAGTCGTGCATCTGATAGCAAACAGAATAGAATAAAATGTTTTGTCATCCAATTATAACCTCTTCACTATTAACCCATTTATGCCTAGCGTCCCATGAAAGGGCCAGTGACATACAGTTTAGAACCAGATCTGATGCCGCAAAACGCGGCATTTGATCTATGTCTACATTTTGTTAGGTACAGAAATCTCTGTAATAAATGATAATACAAAAAAGCAACTCAGACATCCTTTAACTCTTAAATGAACCTGTCCAAGGAGTATCTTTACTAGTATTAAAATGAAAGCATTCCATTGTCGAATAAGCTAATACTAGCCCAGGACTCTCCCATCTAGTGATCTGCTATAGTCAAAATGTTGAAAACCTCACAGGATAATATTAACTGTCAAGAAACAAAGTCCATGGCACCTATTATTTGTGTACACGTCAGAGGTAAATTTGACAGTTCAGAGTTAACCAAAACTCGGAAACATCAGGAAAACATGCCTATGTAATTTTAACCCCTTAAACCCCACTTTTATATAGTAAAACTGGGGTTTACAGGGGTATACATTATTTTTCTTAATTCTGCTCAAAACATAGATTGTGGGTACTCGTTAGAACCGCCTCGTTGAGGCGGTTCTAACGGGTATCCACAATCTATATTTTGATCAGATATATGAGTATCCACAATCTATATTTTGATTAGAAATATGAGAAATATCAGATTTTTTTATCGGAAAATTTTCATTTTTTGTTGGTAAAATTTTCAGTATATTTGTATAGGCATGTTTTTGTAATGGTAACTGGAGTCATTTAAGTTAGGTCAGTGAATCTTGATACATATGCCATGCTGCCGTCGTGTGCGGTATAAGCGTCATAAGTGCACATATAATTGCTGAAGCTAAACACCCCGGAGTTCCTCAAGGGTCTATTCTTGGCCCAATCCTTTTTCTCTTTTTCATTAACGACTTACCACTGTTTCTTAGATACTGTAACACAGGCTTCACTTGTGATAATAGATTGGGTAAATAAAACCAATGTCTGACATTTCTTTGTTGTTCAATTATTAATGAAGAATATAGATCTAGAAAACAAAACATTTTATAGCTTCAAATTAAGCACAAATGTTTTGTTTTATGACAACTCTGAAAACAATTTTGATCTTTCGAAGTCTTCATTTTTTACCCAATACATAAATAAAAGGAAATAAAGATATAGATAAAAAAAAATCTGTCTTTTTGATAACTCTTAAAACTAAAATGCATAATTGAATTTAGATATTTCTTATAAAAAATAATCAATAAAATTTATAATTAAATAAAAATATTCATATAGTTTAGGTAAAACAATGCACACTTTATTAGATTATATTCATTTTCCCCCTTTCTGGCCCCACCTTAGATAAGACCAGCCTTTGATGTGAGCCACCACTCTCAAGGCTGTATATTGTGTGCAATCATGATGGACCACCCCAGCCAAGAGGCAGAGAATATGTGTCTTTAAGCATATCAATACTTATATTGCCGTTTTGGTAACAGTACTTGGGGCCGATTTGGTCTGGGGTAGTTTTAGTAGGGACACCTTTGGTCTTTAATTCTTTCATGTATTTTCATATATCTTATTATATGCTTTTTATAAAGTATATAGTATGTATTAAACATTTGAATTTATTCATCCATACACCCTTTTTAAGCTGTTTTAGCCCAATTGGTGGTGGAAAACATACACGTAGGTAGCAAACTTACAAATGAGGAAAATGTGCATTGTATATGTGGCGAAACATCTTTTCGCGAAAGTGTATAAGGTGCGAAACTGTACAGGTGGCAATCTTACAAGTCACGAAACCTCTGTAAAACTTTTGAACACCTCTGTAGTTTTCAAAAGTAATGACAGTAGGATGACAATATAGTCATCCTAACGTACATTCTCAAATGAGTGTTCATTACGGTACATTTCAATAAATGCGTTTCTTTTCCATCCGTTTGTGTAACTTAAAACCACGTTGGGTAACACTACCAAACAAAACTGTATAGATGTTATGGTCGGTTTTGTTTTCTATATGATCTATACATTTTGTTTGGACAAAATAGTCTAGGGTCCATCTGTGGTCTGTTTTATATCCATAGAGGTGCTACAACAGACACTATTATAAGACGTCCCAGTATGTTTGTTTATTAACGCTTAGCATGCTGGGTAGACATTTCAGCACACCCAACATTACGAAAACATGCCTATTCAAATATACTGAAACTTTTACCACCAAAAAACGAAACTTTTCAGATAAAAAATTCTGATATTTTTCATATTGTTGCTCAAAACATAGATTGTGAGTACTCGTAAGAACCGCCTCGACGAGGCGGTTCTAACGAGTACCAATAATCTATGTTTTGAGCAGAAATAAGGAAAATAATGTATATCCCTGTAAACCCCAGTTTTACTATATAAAAGTGGGGTTTAATGGGGTCAAAATTATATAGGTATGTTTTCGTGATGTTTTGTAATATTTATTATTTTTTCCAAGAAAGTAGGCTTTGACTTTTCATGCAAATGGTCATAACCTATTTGCTGGGAAAAATAAGAAAAATATCACCAATTTGTTGTTTGCTGTAGTTGCGCAGAGAGTGCTAAAAATTCATTTTGATTGTCACATAACGTCAGTTAGTTTGTAGCTGCATGTCACATTTTATAGTCTTTCATGTTGTATTGCAGGAATTACACAGTAAACAGAGCAGTTCACTTTCTCTTATTAAAATCTCTGTTTAAAGCAACAGACATTTCGATTGGATTCTTTTTTTAAAGACGCAAACTTGTTTTTACCAGACTTCGGTTGTTGTTAAAGGATCTGTGACGATTTCTTTGATGTTGTTCCTAATATTTTCAGAAAAAAAAAAAATAAATAGTAATTGATAGCAAATATTTATGTCATGTTTGTATTCATACAGTACACAGCAGGTATTTAGTATTGACATTTTTATCATGTTATATTTCATTACTTTTTTCGCGATCACGAAAACATAATTTTTGCCCCCTTAAACCCCACTTTTATATAGGGGTTTTACAGGGATATATATTATTTTTCTTGTTTCTGCTCAAAAACATAGATTGTGGGAACTCGGTAGAACCGACTCGGCGAGGCGGCTCTAACGAGTACCAACAATCAATGTTTTGAGCGGAAATATGAAAATATCAGAATTTTTATCTGAAACTTTTCAGTTTTTGGTGGTGAAATTTTCAATATATTTGAATAGGCCTGTTTTCATGATAAGATACACAGAAAAGTTATGAAAAATAATAAAGATGTCCAGAAATAGCCAGTCAAAGATAATACAATGTAATCTACATCGGAAATAGGAAATGTTTATACATCACGAAAGCATACCTTTATAATTTTGACCCCCTTAAACCCCACTTTTATATAGTAAAACTGGGGTTTATAGGGCTATACATTATTTTTCTTATTTCTGCTAGAAAACATAGATTGTGGGTACTCGTTAGAACCGCCTCGCCGAGGCGGTTCTAACGAGTACCCACAATCTATGTTTTGAGCAGAAATATGCAAAAAAAAAAAAAAATCAGAATTTTTTATCTGAAATTTTCAGGTTTTGTACGTGAAATTCTCTATATATTCGAATAGGCGTGTTTTCGTAATGAAAACATCATTCCCCCAACATATACTAATAAATGATTTTGTTGATACAGTAAAACCTCGATGACTCGAACACCGATGGCTCGTTTACCTTGGATGATTCAAACACGTTTTAGAGTCCCTACGAAATTCCTCCGTTATCTCAAAACACATATTTTGGGAAAATGTCTTATTTTATAATGAAATTGTATGTTATGTGTACTCATTAGAATCGCCTCATCGAGGGGAATCTAATGACTACACTCAACATACCATTATTGTACAGAAGATCTAAAAGGCTTCCTAGATTATCACCATTTGCTTCCTGACCTGGCGCCATGATAAACTCTCAGTGGCTAGAACTACCCATGTCTCGAATAAATTTTCATTGTCCCAAAGATGTTCGAGCCATTGAGGTGCGTCTGTATATGTTTATTTGTAAGATGTATATTATATATGCACGGATAATTCTGACTCAGAATATCATGAGAGAAAATATCTTGCTCAGCCAAAACAGATGCCATAGTTCTAAATAGGATAAATAGGTGAAGTTATGAGTGTTCAGCAAGAAATTTTAGCAATATCCTCAGCTAAATTACATTTTGCTATAAGCTTTTTCCTGCCATTCAGCGAGTTTCAATGATTTGTTTAACAAAACAATAATAAAATCTTTCATAATCACATCCCAAAATAATCCTTGTACATCACTGCCGTCTTGGTCCTTATGTAACGTGGTCCAAATCTAAAAGGATGAAATAAACAGGAAGAACAGACAGATGTGCAATGAAATGATTTTATTTTCATGTAATTGTGTTCAAGCAATATACAAAGAATGAAGGAAAAAAAAAAATAATAATAATAATAATTGAGCCAGCGCACGACAAAACCCACAATAAGACCTGTGTAACCAGCAAAGACTCAGATCAGCCTGTACATCCACCCAGTATGGCAAGGATTCTTGTTTATTCCTCTTTGGATAGCCTGGAGGCTGTATTAGGCACATGCGATCAGCGAAGACTCTGATCAGACTGCGCGGTCCGCGCAGTCTGATCAGAGTCTTCGCTGATCGCAGAAGTCTTATTGTAGGCTTTGTCGTGCGTTGGCTCAATTTTGAGTATTGTTACTACAACCATCAGCAAACAAAACTAAATCAACATTTAACCTATTTATACCTAATGGACTCTTCTACCTTACTGTTTGGACAGGTGCGTTTCCAATTTAAGGGGTGTCAGGTTTGTTTTTGGTGTCAACATTTATTATTGAATTTCCTGTACCTTATGCGAACAGTGTCGACCCTGATCAGACGCCGAGTTTTGCGGCGTCGGATCTGGGTCTACACTGTTTGCCAGTGTCCCTTTTATGGGGCGCTAGGCATAAATGTGTTAACAGCAAATAATATAAATATGAAGATACCCAGGGAAGGCCGCTATCTCGAAACTCAATCCTCCAAAGGCACCGAAAAAGGATACATTGATACGAAACGACATCAGGAAGTGCAACAGAAATACCGCCTTGCTAAAACTGTCTGGAGGGGATGCTGGGAGCCTAAACCTGGTTTTACCAGCGCTCAAACTTCGCGCTAAATCGAAGCTACGAAAGGGCCGTGCCATGGGAAAATGTGTCGTCGGGCATATGCGGACAGCGAAGGCCCAGATCAGCCTGCGCATCCGCGCAGTCTGATCTGGGCCTTCACCGTCCGCTAACAGAATTATTATTATAATGTAGGAACAGACAGCAAATATCCGGATGATACTTTGCGCATGCGTGGGATGAAACTGAATGTGTGTATTTTGCGCATGCTCGAAGACACATTTACGCTTGGAGATGTCTAAATAATTGTTCTCTCCGCATTAGGGATTTCATAGCTCTTCAGTGGATCAACACATAATTTCTGAACATTATGAAGAAAAATTTATGAGGGCTCGATTACACACTGTGAGTGAGCAAAAGAATACTAGTAGGGCCACGCTGAGCCCGACCAAAGACGAGTAATATCAGGCACAAGTTGCCTGTAAAAGGTTCCGTTTTGAGCCGTAAAGTGTCAGTTTTTCTGGACCAGACTAACTAGTGTCGGCCAATTCGGCCTCATCACCATTATGAAAACATACCTATTCAAATATATAGAAAATTTCATCTCCAAAAACTGAAAATGTTCAGATAAAAAACCGATACTTTTCATATTTCTGCTCAAAACCTAGATTGTGGGTACTCGTTAGAACCGCCTCGGCGAGGCGGTTCTAACGAGTACCCACAATCTAGGTTTTGAGCAGAAATAAGAAAAATAATGTATACCCCAGTAAACCCCAGTTTTACTATATAAAAGTGGGGTTTAATAGGTTCAAAATTATATAGGTATGTTTTCGTGATGCTGACCCTAATAAATTTCCTACAATCCCGGAATGAACGCAATGATACCAAATGACCATAATACAGTCAAACACTCGATACAACGACAAAGCTCGTTATACTGACAATTTGATGAGCACAAAAACTCTCTCAACAGGTGACAGTTAATCAAAAGTTATGCTATAACAGTATTATTCGATACTTCAAGCAACATATGTTTTGGATATTTGTGAGAATCTCCTCACCGAGGCGATTCTAACAATTATCCAAAAACATACGTTCTATGAAGAAATAAGAATCAAACATGGTATTTGCTGCATATCATTCTGCTCATTAAGAACTCTTTACACCAAAAAATTCATTTCATTACGAAAACACGCCTATTCAAATATATGGAAAATTTCACCTCCAAAAAACCGAAATTTTTCAGATAAAAAACTGATATTTTTCATATTTCTGCTCAAAACATAGATTGTGGGTACTCGTTAGAACTGCCACGGCGAGGCGGTTCTAACGAGTACCCACAATCTATGTTTTATGCAGTAATAAAAAAAATAATGTATACCCCTGTAAACCCCAGTTTTGCTATATAAAAGTGGGGTTTAAGGGGGTCAAAATTATATAGGCATGTTTTCGTGATGTAATGGCAATATCTTTGGGACAATTGCTGTCGTTGTAACGAGAGCCCACTGCATAAACTACACTATAATGAAGTAAGTTTTACGACCACCACACGGCACTAAAATAAGCCGTAAATAAGATAAATAGATTCAAAAAGGAATGACCCATGGCAGCAATGAACACACTCGCAAAAATTCTAAAGTAACCTGAGGTGTGAAAATTTCTGAGCCATATCATGCGATATTTTCCTTGGCGTGCCTCGCCGGAATGTTAGACTTAATAATACCCTGCTTGCAATGTCACCCAATAACCCTTATCAGCAATATCGCTAATCAATACCCTTATCAGTATAATCACTGAACTACTCGATAAGGTTGCAGTCACAAAGAACAGGCTATTACACCATCATGAAAACATGCCCATATAATTTTGACCCCCTTAAACCCTACTTTTATATAGTGAAACTGGGGTTTTCAGGGGTATCCATTATTTTTCTATGTCTGCTCAAAAACATAGATTGTGGGTACTCGTTAGAACCGCCTCGCCGAGACGGTTCTAACGAGTACCCACAATCTATGTATTTGAGCAGAAATATGAAAAATATCAGAGTTTTTTTTATCTGAAAATTTTATGCTTTTGGAGGTGAAATTTTCAGTATATTTGAATAGACGTGTTTTCGTAATGCACTTGAACCTCGCAAACTTGTGTTCTGTCTGCCTTAGTTTGTTTGCTCTACCTTCTTGTATCCATGCTACATGATTGTGATTCTTCCGGGAATCTTTTAAAGTATTTTCATTGTATCCAAAATAGTCGATTATTATAATGAATAAACGTTGTAAGACGGTAATAACCAAAAAAAAAAAAAAAAAAATGAGCCAGCGCATGACAAAACCAACAAAATGGCATGTGTGCCCTTCGAAGACTTAGATCAGCCCGGGCATCCGCACAGTTTGATCAGTCGTCATTGTCCGCATGAAGAAAGTTTCGGTCCTTAAGCTACCCAATGAGCACACGGCGAAGACTCTGATCAGACTGGGCGGATACCCAGGCTGACCTGTCTTCGCTGGGCGCACATGCCATTTTGTTGGTTTGTCATGCGCTGGCTCAAATAGTGAAGATCTCCAGGAATGCCACACCAAGAGAAAGAGTCAATAAGCTGTGACAGACAGTACTTATGTTACAACATTACGAAAACACGGCTATTCAAATAAGTAGAAACTTTTACCTCCAAAAACTGAAAATTTTCAGATAAAAAAAACTCTGATATTTTTTCATATTTCTGCTCAAAACATAGATTGTGGGTACTCGTTAGAACCGCCTCGGCGAGGCGGTTCTAACGAGTACCTACAATCTATGTTTTGAACAGAAATAAGAAAAATAATGTATACCCCTGTAAACCCCAGTTTTAATATATAAAAGTGGGGTTTAAGGGGGTCAAAATTATATAGGCGTGTTTTTCGTGATGAAACAGCAAAAAGAAAAGTAGCCAGTTCTCTCTTCAACAAAAAGGAGACCACAATGCCAGAGTGGACCCACCAAACACAATAAGACAATAAGCAAGATAAGATGAGAAAAAAAAAAACGACAAGAAAAAAACAAAAAACGCACAACCAGTAGTCCTAAACCAACCACAAAGCCCCACAAGGAACGAACACAAGAACCGATGCCTAAAAACGGTCGGTAGTCAAAACTACCGAAAAGGGTGATAAATCGATTTTTCAGGAACCAAA
The DNA here is from genome assembly GCA_964016985.1 of Anodontia alba. Classification (NCBI taxonomy): domain Eukaryota; kingdom Metazoa; phylum Mollusca; class Bivalvia; order Lucinida; family Lucinidae; genus Anodontia; species Anodontia alba. The sequence goes on along the minus strand of OZ024834.1, from coordinate 49,905,499 downwards.
TCTTCACTCTAGATTCAAATGTTCAAATTACAAAAAGTTTTTTGACAAACATATTAATCTAGTTAAATTATTGGGATTAAACAAAGAAAAAGGCCGGTAGAATTATTTCTCCACAGCCTATTAAGTGTATCGGTGTCAGTCAGATAAAATAATAAAACTTCTAAATTATCTTATATCCAAGTACTTCTCTAAACTCAACAGCATAAAAACCTTTGATGTTTCAAACATTACACACTAGGAAACACTAGACTCAAAGAACGAATTACTAACATTTTACAACAAATCATTTGTCTGGGTGTTATAAAAAAAAAAGGTAAGAGAAAAGCCCAGGGACTGCCATAATCACAAACCGCAGCCCTTCCCAGACACTAAGAGGAAGAGGAAACAAGCGCAAACAAGCGCAAATCGAACAAACGTACGAAAAGCACTAAGATTAGCTCTCTCTTCCCGAATTGAGGTAATCGCAATGCTAAAAGGACTGAAAAACACAAGAACAAGATAACACAAGTTAAAACATAAAACAAATCGCCTCGTAGAATAAACCATAAAGCAAAGTAAGACTAACACCGGGAAAACATGCTCTGTTCAAAACGGAATACTCTATTTGCTGTACATAACACTGGGAGATCGGTTGAGTTAGAAGAATGGAAAATTCTGATAGACAGCATTTCCGAAGTGTTTGACAGGCAGATATGGGTCTTTGTTTCACCGTTGATACGACTGGAATATTAAAAAAAATCAACAGCTTTTTCAGTTTATCTTTAGAGGTCGACTACTTAAACATCTTCAAACGCAAATCCATGTCTGCTATAGAGACGTTTTATTGGCGACGTTTATTGCATATTTACATAGAGAGGTGATTAATTACATTATTTATTTCATATCCAAGCTAGTAATCTATTTATCTATATCTATATCTAAATCTATATCTATTTAAATCTATATCTATTTAAATCTATATCGGACCGTTGTCGGCCCGACAGGAAACCTGTCGGGCCGATAACGGTCAGATATAGATTTAAGTAGAATGCTAGCTGGGTAACAAGCTTGAACATGACCTAGTATACACGTTTTAATCATTTGCCTTAACAAAGCTTTGCCTGGCTCAGATGTATTTCATCACATACCTTAATTTAGCCTGGCCTGGATTAATTGTACTTCATCATTTGCTTCAACTGACCTGGCTCAAATGCAATTCATGTTGAACTAAGCCTGGCCTGGCCCAAATGCATTCATCACTTTCCTTAACCAAGTCTTGCCTGGCTCAAACTCAGTTCATCACTTGCCTTAACCAGTCTTGGCCTGGCTCAGATGTAATTCATCACTTGTCTTAATCAATCTAGACCTGGCTCAAATACAATTCATCACCTTCCTAAACCAATCTTGACCTGGCTCAAATGTAATTCAGGACTTGCCTAAACCAATCTTGGCCTGGCTCAAATGTAATTCAACACTTGCTTCAACCAACCTTGGCCTGGCTCAACTGTAATTCAGCACTTGCCTTAACTACGCATGATCTGTCTCATATAATTCATCACTTGCCTAGCTTAACCGAACTTGGGCTGACTCAAAAATAATTGATCACTTCGTAATCCCGTTTGCGTTATGTTCCGTTGGGGATTAGGATAGCGTTTATTTCGACCCCCATATAGGGTTTTGATTAAGTATTAGGTTGTATTTTGATACTAATATGCGAGATTTATTTCTTAATTGTCGTTGTTATATGTTTAAATTCTTCACATATCTCTCCTGGGTTCTTGATTATTGAATGAACCGTCAAACCTGCATAGCAAGTCCTTTCTGAAAAAAGGGTCCACTGTAAAAAGTAATAATTTGCTCCTGTGGGGGAGATGGGGGACGGGTGGGGGGGGGGACAAATTCTTTCCTTTTACGGTACACGCTATATGGGGAAGCACATCATTTCTTTTCACAGAGTACCCCTATATAAAGAGAAGCAAAACCAACTTGAAAAGTTATTGCTTATGAAAGTGTAGCCAAAACCTTAAATGAGCCGCGACATGAAAAAAGGTGTCTTTGGAGTAAATATAAATACAGATAACCCTCTTTAGATACTCGATACAACGACAAAATTCGTTATAATGAAAATTTGACTGTCACGAAACCTTCGCTTAAGAGGTAATAATTGGTCACAAAGTATGCAAGAATATTGTATTTAATATTCTAAAGAAACATATGTTTTGGACATTTGTTAGAATCGACTCACCGAGGCGATTCTAACAAATATCAAAAACATGTTCTATGACGAAATAAGAACAAAACATGAACTTCTTTCCAATCAATCTGCCCATTAAATATTCTGTACAACAGCAAATTCATTTTAATGGCAACTTCTTTGGTAACAAATGCTGTCGTTGTAACGAGGGTCAAGAACAGTAAAATTTGATAAGTGGCTTTGCTAGACATCAGAGTATTCTTACAAATGCGCCATAAGGTCAGCAAACGTATCTTCGGGCATGTGTACCAAACAAAGTATCAGATCAATGCGCAGGCTGATCAGAATCTTCACAGCTCCTTTTTTAATGGCTAAAGATGCAAATTATCTTTTTGCGGTCAGCGAAGACTCTGATCAGACTGTGCGAATGCGCAGACTGATTTGAGCCATCGTTGGGCGCAAATGTCCGAAGTAAGTAAGTGAACTCAGGAACTGATACAACCAGATCAACATCAATCCCCCAAACACCAAAGGAAAGATAGACAAATGCAATCAAGCAGTCGCAAAATGAACAGATGGCAAGCAGAGTTGACAACTCTTTCCCAAAAGTGGCAACTCGGTTACCCAAACTTAGCTGAATATATCTTAACCTCGCATATTTGTTAAAACATTACGAAAACACGCCTATATAGTTTTGACCCCCTTCTACCCCACTTTTATGAAGTAAAACTGGGATTTACAGGGGTATACATTATTTTTCTTATTTCTGCTCAAAACATAGATTATGGGTACTCGTTAGAACCGCCTCGGCGAGGCGGTTCTGACGAGTACCCACAATCTATGATTTGAGCAGAAATGTGAAAAATATCGGAGTTTTTTATCTGAAAATTTTCAGTTTTTGGAGGTGAAATTTTCTATATATTTGAATAGGCGTGTTTTCGTAATGAGAAAAATATTAGAAAGTGAAACACTACATGACAATTTACAAAAGGTACCACTGTGAAGGTACCGCCTTGGAACGATCAGTAATGAATTACTGGGGGCCTAAGCTAGCTTTACGGGATCCCAGCCCTCGCCCTCAGTTTCCATAGCGGTAAAAACAAATATTTCTTCGGTCCTTGTGGAGGTCTTCTTACTGTGGAGGTACGTTTTCTAACGTTGCGGCTTATGTGATTCTGTAGATGGTCAACATACCCGTAATTGCCCCAAAGGCACAGTTTAATAATTACCATTCTCTGTGCAGATTCGTTAGACGACAAATTGATGTTTTTTTTGTTTGTTTTTTTTTTTTTTTTTTTGTGGGGGAGGGGGGAGGTATATAATTTTTCCCAGAAAACAGGCTTAAACATTCCATGCAAATTGTCTCCTGAAAATTTATATGAAAGTCAGACCTACTGAATTTGGCCCAGGAAACTTGACATTTCGGTTTTGTGACAGTGTTCATTGCTCTTAACCCTTAAAGCGCCAAGCAAAATTTGCAGCAGACAACATTCAAAAACTTTTTTTTTTTTTCAGAGAAAACAAGTCCTGACATTTCATGTGAATCGTCTGCTTGGCAGACGATTCACATGAAATGTCAAGACTTGTTTTCTCTGAAAAATAAAAAAAAAAATAAAATAATAAAAATAAAAAAAAAATTGTTGTCTGATGCAGTTGTGACCGGCGCTTTAAGGGTTAAGGGTTATTCCTTTTAGAATCATTTTAGAACCTATATGTAGACACGAATACTCGGTAAGTATAAGGCATTTTGCCAATGTACTTATATTTCCTAACAGTAAACTTTAACAACTAGTCTTTATATTTTCTGCACTCCATTAGAAACCCATTAACTAGAGACCTATTAACGCTTAGCACTCTGGGTAAAATTTTCAGCAGGCATTTTGAAATGTTTTTCTTATTTTTCCCATAAACAGGATTTGACATTCCATGCAAATTGTCTCCAATGGAGACAATTTGCATGGAATGTCAAAACCTGTTTAGGGAGATATAAGAAAAAAATATCAACACTTTGTCGTCTGCTGATTTATTCAGAGAACTGTAAAGGTTAACTACTGAAGATGAAGATCAAAGGCAAATAAATGGGCCGCGCCAAGCGAAAATGTGTCTTCAGTCTATGCGCAAAATGCACAGAATCACATTCATCCCACGCATGCGCAGTCTCATCCGGGCATTTGCTTTCCATGGACACAATCTATAGTGTCCAATGATTCTGTTAGCGGACAGCGAAGGCCCTGATCAGACTGTCCGATTATGCCCGAAGAAACGTTTCGCAAGGCCGGCGGCTCAAATGGTCAGTATGGAATTTACCATAATAATTTTCAAAGATATGAACGCCCAGAACCATACTCGTATATTTCAACAGACATTTGAAAGTAATATCTTAAGATATAAAGAAAATAATAGAAATGTCCAACAGTCTTACATTTTTCATTAAATTTCAACTACAACAAGAAATGTCAATAAGTAGTGCTTATCAGATCGCCCCCCCCCCCCGCACCCCGCCCCCTCACACACACACACACACACACACGCACACACACACACACAAACACATATTCAGAAACCAAAGCGTAACGGATGGACGGACATACGGACGGACAATGTGAAAACAGAATACACCACACACACACACACACACACACACACACACACACACACACACCACCACCACCACCACCACCACCACCACAAACACAGTTTGCAGGTGGGGAGTGGGTGGGGGAGGGGTATAAAAACGATAGTCATTTTGAAACTTGCTGGTAATATGTAGAGAGGATTCAAGTGTTGAAAAATACTATTTATGAAAAAATCAATCGTAAAGGTTAACTATTGTGGCAGAGTAATTGGTACAACTGGAGATTTCTCCGCCATGCTTCGCAAGGAAGACGACTTTTGTTATTTTTTTTTTTTTTGCTTTCATGCACACCAAGTCTCTTCTAGAAAAAAGGGTCTACTCTTAAAGGAAAGAATTTGCACCCACGGGGCCGGGTGGGGGTGGGGAATTCTTTCGTTTTATAGCAGACGCCTTTTCAGAAGAGAGGCAAAATCTAATTTGACAGTTGCCCTCCCTAAATGTGTAATTTTCCTCTTAATATCACCAAAATGCGGCATTAGACCAGTGTTGGTCCTTACATTATGTCCAAACATCAGACTTTACGAGTCAATTTTTACGACTCTACGAGTTCCTTTTTTTTTTTTTTTTTTTTTTTTCTTCATGTCATTGCATGACCTCAAGAACAGCATTTCCTGAAAAAAAAAGTATACATGTAGGCCTATTTTTGTTTTCAAGATAATGCCATATTCACTGTGCATTTCTACAAAACAAAAATGTAAATCTTATTAAAGGACCGTAGTTCTACATAAATGAGTCCCTGGGATCCTCGTTTAAAAATGTCCTCCGAGTATCTCCGCATCATATAGTACCGTTCACTTGTCATGTTCCCTTCAAATAAACGCAGTGCTAGTCCCACGTAACCATACCCAATTTCACACATGGAATTTAGGACTACTTGGTCTCTGGTAAAGAGGCTTCTTGCACAGAGTCACATAGAGCTCTCTGTACGGCTCTGTCCAAATTGCGTGAAGATGTGGAATCATCTGGGGGAAAAACACAAAGTCTACAGGTTCCAAACACCCAAGAAAGCAACGATCCCTTTGTTCAATTTTGAGAAGTGATGTGGGAATTCCTCTTGCTTTATCCCAATTCAGAGATAGGAATTACCGTCTAAGGGTCTCTTTAACATTTACCACTTTCAGGGTAAATTCAGGAAACGACAAACTTATATTTTTTTTCTCATTTTCCTATAAAATGCCAAAGCCTTTTTTCTGAAACAAAAAAAAAAAAAAAAAAAAAAAAAGATTTTTTTTTTTCGTGAGCTGAGTGCAAAACGTTTAAAAGAGGAACGGTCTTCTTTCGTATAAATTCACATGTTATATTAGGCCTGCTGTTGCGCAGTCTTGTGTTCGTTGAAACCAAAACACAAATCCTCCTACAGTCTCCAACAGTCAACAATCTGGGTCTACTAGTCCCTCTTCTTGTACTCAATAATATGTGCTCAATTCTCAATATTTCTAACACTGTTGAAAAAGGTGTATATTCTTTCAGTCAAATTAGGAAGCTATTCCTTCATTGTATTACTAATATATATATATATTTTTTTTTCAAAAGCTCATATTTTGACAGTTGCTCAGGATATTGTCCGCTAGTTTGTTATCAAGGGATGCCATTCTTAATTTACTGTGCCAAAATTAAGTAAAAAGTAGTTCCCTTTAATTCGTTTTTCTGAAGTGGCAAATCATAAAAATCTTAAGGTAAAGAGACTTTGGGTCAAGTATTCAAGTTTAATTTCCCATCGATCACAAAATTTGTCTACTGGTTCCCATCTCATAAAAATAAATGTAAATGTTCAAGTTTTCTGGTGCGTTGTGTTTTTTATATTGGTATGGAGTTTGACGGCCCAGTCAACACTACTAAGATCATGTCAAGCCGGTCAGTTTACTTAACCACACTTTTCTGGGCACGCTTAGTCCTCAAAGCGGTTAACCAGTACTTGTGTCCATTCTTTCGCCAGAAACAGACAATTGCCCATCTTGAATCAGTGGAAGGCGGAGACGGATAATGACCGACGACGGAACTTGCCATTCTGTTAGACCGATTATCACAAACTTGGGTGAGTTACCTGTGTTCTTTGTTTTGATTCTTATTATTGCTGTCTTTTTTATGAACCATTTCTTCGCCCTCGACTTTGAAAAATCGAGGACATATTGCTTTTTAGTTGTTCGTTCGTCCGTCTCTTTACGCATTTTTTTTTTGTTAGCACTACTTGTTAATAAGTTTCTTAGCTAAGGTCTTGATACTTGGTGAGCCTACTTGGGCCTTAGGAGTAGATCACCTGATTAATTTCCGAAAAAAAAAACAAAAAAAAACAAACAAAAAAAACATCGGATTAGATTTGAGAGATGTATGCCTTTTCAACTAGCATTATACGACAAGCATATAGGTGGAGGCACGGTGCTTTACAAACACACAATTCTAGTTATTGCGGGTCGCCCTGGCGAGCCACATATATAAGAGTTGTGCTAATCACACATCAAATCAGAACCCAGCTGAAGTGGAAGTAACAACCAAGACTGTTGACACAGTAGTCGTGCATCTGATAACGAATAGAATAGAATGTTGTATCCAATTATTGCCTCTTTCAGGTATACAGTTAACAAGGTCGTTCGCTTCAAATGAAATTATGTTTCAGCAAGTACAATAATTCATCAAGATAGCAAAAGGATTGGTACAATCAGAACAAATATTACACGGTATCAGTATCGCGAGTTTCATTCAAGTGTCCAGATGTGTGATGAACAAATGAATCGAAATGTTAGAAAATGTACCCTCGGATTCGCGTACGCGTATTCTGATCAGCATTACGAAAACATGCCTATTCAAATATACTGAAAATTTTATCACCGAAAAATGAAAATTTTCAGATAAAAAATCTGATATTTTTTATATTTCTGCTCAAAACATAGATTGTGGGTACTCTTTAGAACCTACTCAATGAGGCTATTATAACGAGTACCCACAATCTATATTTTTGAGCAGAAATAAGAAAAATAATGTGTACCCCTGTAAACCCCAGTTTTACAATATATAAGTGGGGTTTAAGGGGGTCAAAATTATATAGACATGTTTTCGTGATGGAATCTTCGAATTCACTGGGCGCATTTTGAATATAACAAGAAATCAAAGTTTCTTCGTGCGGACAACGACGACTCTGATCATACTACGCGCATCCTTGGCAATCAAAAATGAAACCAGATAAGATTCTAAACAGACAGCGCGAAAGCGAAGGCTGGCCTGAATCTTCGCTGAACGCGCATGTTCGAAGGTACGTTTTCCGATGTTGTGGCAAGTTTTGATTCGGGAGGGTAGCAGTCGTGTCAACATATGTATGAGTATAAAGACCGTGCCATACGAACATGTGTCCGGGCATATGCGGACAGCGAAAGCCCAGATCAGCCTGCGCATCTGCGCATTCTGATCAGGGCCTTCACTGTCTGCAAACGGTACATTACGAAAACACGCCTATTCAAATGCATTGAAAATTTCACCACCAAACAATCTGAAAGTTTTCAGATAAAAATTTTGATATTTTTCATATATCTGCTCAAAACAAAGATTGTGGGCACTCGTTAGAACCGCCTCGCCGAGGCGGTTCTAACGAGTACCCACAATCTGTTTTTTAGCAGAAATAAGAAAAATAATGTATACCCCTGTAAACCCCAGTTTTACTATATAAAAGTGGGGTTTAAGGGGCTCAAAATTATATAGGTATGTTTTCGTGATGATCATTGGACACTATAGAATGTTTGAATGGAGAGCAAATGCCCGGATGAGACTGTGCACGCGCAGGATTATGCGAATCTACACATTTTGCGCAAGCCCCGAAGGCACTTTTTCGCTTGACTCGGCCTATAATGTCCTAGAATGTATACTGAAAGCAAAAAGTAACTTTACTGCTTATATTCACGCCCTTTCATTACGAAAACATCCCTATTCAAATATACTGAAAATTTTACCTCCAAAAAAATGAAAATTTTCAGATAAAAAAAACTCTGATATTTTTCATATTTCTGCTCAAAACATAGATTGTGGGTACTCGTTAGAACCGCCTTGGCGATGCGGTTCTAACGAGTACCCATAATCTATGTTTTCTGAGCAGAAATAAGAAAAATAATGTATACCACTGTAAACCTCAGTTTTACAATATAAAAGTGGGGGTTAAGGGGGTCAAAATTATATAGGCGTGTTTTCGTGATGACTGACTTTTGTTGAGTGAAATTTAAAAATTGTATTGATGATATTCTGTTTATGTCAAATCAGAAGGGATCAAACTAAAAAGTTAAGATAAAAACTCACTTTTGGAGTGTCACTGTACCTTAAATACGGGCTTAATTCGGGCTAAAAAATGCTTTATTCGTTTAGAGGTGTATTGAAAATTGTTCTTCAATTAACAAAAAGTCTGCATCATCTATTGCGCAACTTCAGACCGGGTCGATTTTTATTGAGAAGGCCCGTAAGATTAAACTTAATGTTTGTAATAGAAATCCTATACAATTTTGCCATCCATTCTTCTCTTGACATAGTTAGAACTTTTGCATATTTTTTCTGATCATATACTCTCTGTAGAGGTCCAAGCAAATCGCCGTTTAAAACTTCCAAAATATATGGGGGATATGGCATTTTTCAAGCAACGGAAGTTTTTTTTATTGTTGTTGCAAGCATTACGAAAACACGCCTATTCAAATATATTGTGGGGGTGGTCGGGTGGTGCGAAGGTGCTGTGTATCTTACATCACTGGGGCGTCCAACTGATATTGGCTTACAGTTGGGCAAGGCCTGCTATCCTTGTAGTGGGTAAGGGTAGAGGGGGAATGTTTTTATTTCTTCTGTTTCTTCACTTTTATTCCTGTTCCTCTTTCTTCCCTGTCCCTCTCTTTCATCTCCTCTACTCTCTCTTCTATCTCTTTTCTCCCTTTCTCTGGGAGACGACACAAAATGACCCTCAAGGGTTGACGTGTCGTTAAACCCCAACACAATCAATCAAAATCAAATATATTGAAAATTTTACAACCAAAAAAGGAAAATTTTCAGATAAAAAATTCTGATATTTTTCATATTTCTGCTCAAAACATAGATTGTGGGTACTCGTTAGAACCGCCTCGCCGAGGCGGTTCTAACGAGTACCCACAATCTATGTTTTTTTAGCAAAATAAGAGAAATAATGTATACCCCTGTAAACCCCAGTTTTACTATATAAAAGTGGGGTTTAAGGGGGTCAAAATTATATAGGCGTGTTTTCGTGATGGGAGATATTTTCAACGGGAGCAACTTTGAGTAATTCCCATTAATTAGCCAGGTGAAACAGGTTAAAACGTTTTGTATGGAATTTTATCGAAAAATAATAGTCTTTCAGATTTGGTATTGAAAATAATGTTGTGCTTTTAAAGTTGTGAGAACACATTTCGAAAACACGCCTATTCAAATATATTGAAAATTTCACCACCAAAAACTGAAAGCTCTGAGATAAAAATTCTGATATTTTTTCTTATTTCTGCTCAAAACATAGATTGTGGGTACTCGTTAGAACCGCCTCGGTGAGGCAGTTCTAACGAGTACCCACGTTCTATGTTTTTGAGCAGAGATAAGAAAAATAATGTATACCCCTGTAAACCCCAGTTTTACTATATAAAAGTGGGTTTGAATGGGGTCAAAATTATATAGGTATGTTTTCGTGATGATGAGAAAACACTGGTTTAGTTGAAACTGCAGATAAGTCGAGATTGTCATCACTTACACGAATAATCTCCCTTGAATTCTGTTGCCGCTAAGAGTATAGGGCCAAACCGGCCGGTCCATTTGATCAGTGCATATCCAATAAAGTGACAGGGTGACCTATAAATTCAAGACGACTGAATGAAATCGGGTACAGTACGTTGTCTATGTCTTGATCGACTGACAGGTTTTATGTCTACACCACCAGAAATTGGCGCACCTGAAGATTGAGCTGATACTTTGCATAGAAAGACGATTTTAGAGACAGAACTGCCTTCCTTTTTATTTGAAACTTTTAAAAATTGGAGGACACCCTTTAAGAAAATAATTTGCTACCAGAGTCAAAGAAAGAGCCACCAGTGAGAAGGGATGCAAATGTTTCCATGACGGTCATTTGATATGATATTTATATCCTACCATTCCCTTATTTATCGTAGCTCTAAAGCAAATTTCAAAGTCACTGTGACCTACTGATGCAAGGGTACTCAAAGCTCCAGATAAGAGGGATATCAAGATACTATTTTTGTTATTTCTGCATGAAAACATATGCTGTGGGTACTCATAAGAAGCGCCTCGTCGAGGCGCTTCTTATGAATACCACAGCAAATGTTTTCATGCAGAAATAAGTAAAATATCGCCAAATTATGGTTGAAAAAAGAAAACCGCCTTCTCTGTCGCTATCGTTGACTAGATGTAACCGTCTAGGAGGTAAAGAAGTTAACCAGTACTTGTGCACATACTATCGCCAGTAACAAACGACTTCCCTCCTTGAATCAGCGGAAAGAGGAGAATGACCGTAGAAATGATTTCATGATCAATCTCCATGGAAATTATGTGGGCGATTTGGGATTCGAAATTGCGACCCCCGGATTTGAAGTCAGACGTACTCTCCCGATTGCACTATCGAGCCCGGTGAAAACAAGGATATAAAGGGGTCTGCATTAGTAGGGAAACTTTCAGAAGCATGCAACTTTTAACCAGCTTTTCAAATGTATTCTTTTATTTTTCATTTCTCGCAACCTATTTTACTGCATAAATATGCTTCAATTTTCTTAAAAATCAAAGTACTCTCATTTCCCATATTATATAATTGGTGAAAATGACGACTGAAATAGGTCTAAATGAATATCAAGGTTTTTATTTATTTCTCCACAAAAACGTATGTTGTAAGTAATCATCAGAAGCGCGTCTGCGAAGTGCTTCTAATTTTTATTTTATTGTTAGCGGTGAAATCAGTGTATGTCTGGTGAAAATAAAAGTGGTATCAATCACTAGTGAAATGATATCGTATCATTTCACTATAGTGACTGATACGATTTATATTTTCACTGCTCGCTTTGGACGACTTCGGTTTTCTTCATTGTTCCAGAAGTGGATGTTACCTCCACTTCAGACTTTTGAACACGTCTAACTTCTTTGTTTCTGAACAAAACTATCAAGTGTTGGTATGCATTAGAATGTAAGGAACATTTTGGTATCAATATTATTTTGATTTGTCGAAATTTTTTATTTTTGTCTCTCCAGCGTTTCGCATGTTAAGCACTGAACGTCGACGCCATGACGTTCCTGTTTTGTTTGGTGATGTTAGATATGACGTCAGAAACGTGCAGTGGCGTGTAAAAAAATAAAATAAAAAGAAAATTTACTCTTTTTCAGTGAATACCATAAAAATTTTCATCTCGTGTAATGAAAACATTCAAATTTTCACTCGTGCTTCGCACTCGTGAAAATACTGATGTTTTCATTACACTCGATGACAATATTTATGATATTCACAGCAAAAGAGTAAATATCCTCTATGTACCCACAATATTTCTCAGATCAGAAATATCTATAATTTTGGTTGAAAACGGCTTACCAGACCGCTATGGCTGAGAAGGGTACGTTCTGCATAAGTACGTTAATGTATTATTTTCGCCTCGTATACATATAATACCTGTGCCGGCAGACAGACTGTACACAACGGTCTCCATCTTTATTATAGGAATGAATTTTATTGTTTTGGATTTTATCAAAGTGTTCACTCCGGCTAATCAACCATAAACTGAATAAAGCTTGAAGCGCTTTATGTTAAAGACATATTAGCTAAAATAAGACCAAAGGTGGTACCACTCACTAATTTGATTGCCCCTATCTAGGCGTTATGCAAGAGAGAGATCAAAGCCGTTTCATAAAGAGGTGATAATGAGATCCCAGCAGGGGTGGTAAAGAGGCCATCTGAGGGGTGATAAATATTTTGGATCAGATAAATAAAAGTCAGTACTTAATTCCTCTATTGGGCTTCTACATGTCTATCGTTTTGACAGTATGTTTGGTTTTGCTGTGCTCAGTCTCTTATCATTCTTTTATCAGACTAATGACAGAGACATAACTTATTTTCATGTCTTTAAGCTTGTGAGCGATCCGAGTTTCATTACGAAAACACGCCTATTCAAATACATTGAAAATTTTACCACCAAAAAATGAAAATTTTCAGATAAAAAATTCTGATATCTTTCATATTTCCGCTCAAAACATAGATTGTAGGTACTCGTTAGAACCGCCTCGACGAGGCGGTTCTAACGGGTACCCACAATCTATGTTTTTGAGCAGAATTAAGAAAAATAATGTATACCCCTGTAAACCCCAGTTTTACTATATGAAAGTGGGGTTTAAGGGGGTCAAAAGTATATAGGCATGTTTTCGTGATGACACGTCGATAGTCCACAAAAATAATAAATCATTCCTGATAATCTCAATTTTATTATCAAAATGTTACAAATGTTGTCAAAAAAAAGTCAGTCGTTTGAGACGGCGGAAGGAAAAGAGATCCGACGGATTCCTGCTCTAAACTTTATTAAAAAGAAACCTCTTCAACACGAAAACATACCTATATATTTGACCCCCTTAAACCCCACTTTTAAATAGCATAACTGGGTTTACATGGGTGTACATTGTTTTTTTTTTATTTCTGCTCAAAAACACAGACCTCATCGAGGCGGTTCTAACGAATACCTACAATCTATGTTTTGAGCAGAAATATGAAAAATATCCGATTTTTTTTTTTATCTGAAAATTTTCATTTTTTGGTTGTAGAACTCAAGTATATTTGAATAGGCATGTTTCCGTAATGCTTTCAAACAATCAATGCAATCAAAAATTGCTTGAAATGTGTATAAAGATAAGAAGCTGGAATTATTCAGTTTTGACTTTTTTTATAGCCTGCGAAGAAATTGCGTATAGATTTTAGATGAATGGACACAATTGTTAGATTTTCAACCATTTTTGACAAGGGAGACAATTTTGTGATCCGGTTTTTTTTCTCGTCACGAAAACATACCTATAGAATTTTGACCCCCTTAAACCCCGCTTTTATATAGTAAAACTGGGGTTTACAGGGGTATACCTTATTTTTCTTATTTCTGCTCAAAAACATAGATATTGGGTACTCGTTAGAACCGCCTCGCCGACGCGGTTCTAAAGAGTCGCACAATCTATGTTTTGAGCAGAAATATGAAAAAATATCAGAATTTTTATCCGAAAATTTTCATTTTTTTTGGTGGTAAAATTTTCAGTATATTTGGATAGGCTTGTTTTCGTAATGTGTACACCAACACCCTTCTGAAAATGGGTTTATTCTAAAACGAAATGGAGCAAATTCTTTTCTTTTATAGTAGTTTTTTTAAAGGGGCTTGGTATACAACAATATGATCAGAAAGCCACAAAAGTTGTCGCCCTTGTAAATATGGCGGAAAATCTACAAATGATGACGAAGTCAGAAACTTTGCTGAAAATGTGCAGATGTTTATTGTACTGATCATCATTTGTTTTATTATTTTGTTTTTGTTTCATTTTATTTTATTTATTGATTTATTTCATTTTATATACATTTATTTTTTTTTTTTGTTTGTTTGTTTATGTGTACATTTCGAGTAGGTCTTTATCTATCTGTTTCCTTTTGAATACATTGATATTATCACTGAAATACTCAAATCCAACAGAACAAGACTTCTGTAAAATAGATGATGAAATGGCATCATGTTCAAAACCATTGCCTTCCATGATCTTTTTGATATTTTCGAAGGATTTGTTATTAACGTGAGAATGTCCACCTTGACCAGGTCTCGCCCAGCTCAAAATGATTCCTTCCTTTGCATGCCGGAATAAATTGTCGAGGTAAATGTTTTCGTATTTCTTCGGTATATGTTCGGCGACTTCTATACTGATGATATAATCATAAAGCGGAAGTCCGTATTGTGGAATACTCAGGTCAAGGAACTGAACTCTGCCTTCAGTAAATATGTCAGAATATGGTGCCCCGTCATACGCATCGTAGGCTAGGAAATATATAAAGTAAAGCATTTCAGTAAATGATTAGAAAAGGCCGGGTCACAGCATTTCCTACAAGTATTACAGGACAAGCAATATTTTATTGCGGGTCGCCCTGGCTTATTGCGGGTCGCACTGGCGAGCCATATATATTCAAGAGTTGTGCTAACCACACATCAAATCAGTGAATTATACCGAACCCAGCTGAAGCGGAAGTAACTGCCAAGACTGTTAGCATAGTAGTCGTGCATCTGATAACGAACAGAATAGAGCAGAATGTTGTATCTAATTATGGCCTCTTTCGGGTATACAGTTAACGAGATCGTTCGCTTCCATACAGATTTCGCCCTCAAATGAGGTTATGTTTCAGCTAGTATAATAATTCATTAAGATATTAAGGAGCAGTTTATAAAGGATTGGTGCGTTCAGTCCTGGACTAAGGCATTTAGATTTGGGACCAAAGGTGTAGTCTGGAAGAACTGGAAAGTATGCAAAAGCGCTCAGCCAGATTTGTAACACTATCTAGTGTTCTGCTACATGGCATTGTCCGTCCAGCGGAGGCTCAAATCAGCCTGCGCATCCACACATTCTAAGCAGAACTTTTGCCGTCCGTCTAAAGACAGCTTGGATGTTTGAATATATATATATTCTGCTAATGGTTGCGTCTCACTTGCTCATTACTGCGTACAGGCCTGGTTGTCGGAAACATGAAAAAAAAAATACAAACGATCGTATCAATTATTTTCAGAACACTTGTTATGGCGAAATATTTCTTGATGTTTTTGGAATATTTTTTTTCAGTTCGCCATAACATAGAGAATTTGTGTACTCGTTAGAATCGCATCGGCAAGCGATTCTAACGAGTACCCACAAGCTATGTTTTATGGAGAAATCATAAAAAAATACCTAGAATTATCAAGACGTACCTCTACTTAACAAACTGGCCGGCCTCGGTGGCTCAGTCGGGTACGTGTCCGACTGGTGGTCAAGAGGTTGCGGGTTCGATCTCCGCCGGACCTGGCAACAGTCTTTCGTGAAGACTGATCAGTTAATGTTTTCTACTGTCATTCTTTCCCTTCCGCTAATTTAAGAAGGGCAGTTGTCAGTTTCTGGCGAACAAATGTGCACAAATACTGGTTAACAGCTTAAAGGACTAAGCCTGCACAGGAAAAATTGGTTAGGTAAACTGACAGGCTTGACATGACGCTAATGGGATGACTTGGCCGTAAATCATCAACTCAATCCTTAACAAATAATGTGTAACACAATATTTGGTGTTCACAACTTGCACAATGCCCTTACCAATAAGGAGATCATATCCATCTATAATTTCTTTGTACCGGCCTGGTCCATCACCAAAACTGGCAACTCTTTTACCTGCAATAAAAAAAATCTGGAGAATTTTATTATTTTAAAAAATCAACTTCGCAACTGACAATGAGAATTATAGCTATGCTAGTGGGTGTGAGGAGGGATATTTATTGAAAAATTCAATTCTTCACCGCACAACGATGCTTGCTTGCTTCAGATAGGTTTTAACGACACATCAATCCTTGTGGGTCATTTTTGCGTCTCCCACAGAAAGGGAGAAAGGAGACAGAAGAGGTGGTGGAGGAGATGAAATTGCTTGCTTATATGCAGTTAGATTTTGCGTTTATGCTGGTCTTCAATTGTCTTTGCGAATTTTAAAATATATACAGTCGACTCTCGTTATCTCGAACTCGCTTATCTCGAAGTGAAAATCTGGTCCCTGATTTAACACAGAGATCTACCAACACGCAACAAAATATTGTGGAAAAGAGGAGAAATTGCTCCTTAGGAGCAATATCTCCTCTTTTCCTCAATATTTTCAATATATCTCTAACTTAGGAATCAAATTAAAGATTCATTCTGTTAAAGGTGGTTGTTCGATTAATTGTTTTCCTTAGTTCCGCAAATCTGATATGTCGAAGTACGGATATCTCGAAGTGTTTCACAGAGTCCCTTGGATTTTGAGATAACGGGAATCGACTATAGATTTTTTTTTTACCAAAAGCATAGTTTGTGTTGTTTATTGTTTGCACCATCTCCAATTAGATTCTTACCTTTGACAACTGCGGTGTTGCATCAAAATATCTTGCTGCAACATACGTATCATGGAGTGGGGAATTAAAATCTGGGTCCAGTTGTTCAAAACTAACGATGTCGTTAGTTAACGATTCGTTAAAATTTACATCGAGTGATACGCAAATATGCTGAATTTTTTTGCTGAAAAAATGTGAAAAGCTACTCAAATTTTTTCAGCAAAAAATATCAGAATATGGTATATTGAATCCGCTAAAACAGTTAACGAAATGACCCTTAACGAGCTCGTTAAGCGAACGACGCTTTGAACAACTGGGCCCTGAAAAATATATTAAAAACGTACCCATTTCAGAAGCAAAACGTTAACTTTTAAAGAAGTTAATATATTAAGTCAAGAAATACGTTTTATTTGTATCAGAAAAATCCTGCTTTGTTAATCTGAGGATTTTTTTGGATACTTTGTTTTACAAATGTTGAAACAAGCTGTTATTCATGTTTATCAAATGAGTCAGATATCAAAACAGAATTTAAAGCCATTTGCTTGAGTTCCCGGGAAAAGATTAAGAGAAGCAGGAGGCAACTAGGGGAAAGGTAGTAGATGGATAGATGGAAGAATGGATGGATGGATGGATGGAAGGGTAGATAGGTAGGTAGAGTGGCAGCCAGGTATACAGGCAGGCTGATTAGGTAGGAGGTAGGTAGGGACACAGGTAGGTAGTGAAGTAAAGAGGTAAGTTTGGAGTTAGGTAGCTAGGCTAGGTAGGTAATTACATGTGTAGGTAGGTAGGCAGGTTGGTTAGGAAGAAAGGCGGGAAGGTAGATAATTACATGTGTAGCTAGGTAGGCAGACGGGTGTTAGGGTGACGGGCAGGTTAAGCCCAGCTAGCATTCTACGTAAATCTACATCGGGCCGTCATCGGCCCGTCAACTACACTGACGGGCCGATGACGGCCCGATATAGATTTACGTAGAATGCTAACTGGGAGCAAGGCGTCAGATAGGTAGGGAGATGGGTAGGTCAGTAATTCCATAAGTTTGTATGTATGTAGGTAGGAAGTTACACTGTAGGTAGGTAGATGGGCAGGTTAGGCGGGCAGGCCGGTGGATAGGTACTATAGGTAGGTCAGTACTTCCGTTTGTAGGTATGTAGGTAGGTAGTTAGTTACATATGTAGGTAGGTAGACGAGTAGGTTTGGTAGGTGGGAGGGTAGTTAGGTAGACAGATACCTTTCAATAACTCAGCTAGCGCAGCAGCAAGTTGAACATCTGTTCTGTGGTGTCCACCTTCATATTGGTCCTTCTCATTAGTGTCGTTAATACACCATCCACCTGTTCGGGTTACTTTCTCAGTGCGTTTTTCCTCACCAAACGTCTGTATAAGAAAATTGATCGATAACATTAGAGGACTAGTTAAGGAGGAGTATTTGATGATAAATGTGGGGTAATTTTCTCCGGAAAGACATAATCTTGGTACTCATTAGAAGCGCCTACATTACGAAAACATGCCTATTCAAATATACTGAAAATTTTACCACCAAAAAATGAAAATTTTCAGATAAAAAAATCCTGATATTTTTTATACTTCTTCTCAAAACATAGATTGTGGATACTCGTTAGAACCGCCTCGGCGAGGCGGTTCTAACGAGTACCCACAATCTATGTTTTGAGCAGAAATAAGAAAAATAATGCATACCCCTGTAAACCCCAGTTTTACTATATAAAAATGGGGGTTTAAGGGGGTCAAAATTTTATAGGCATGTTTTCGTGATGCATGTGGAGCAAATTATTGCCTTTTAGAACAGACCTCTTTTTACCCGCGGAGCAAAATCGTTTCATTTAGAATAAACCCCTTTTTAGAAGGGATTCAAAAAAACAGTTACGCCACTCCCCCCCCCCCCCCCCCTCCCCTACACACACACACACACACATACATACTTGAAAGTATATCCATTCCCCTTAATGCAAATGCAAAAGCTACTCATATTTTGTCAGCAAAAATATTAGTATATATGCTATGTTAAATGAACAAAGTTTTAAACATACGTTAACTAACGACATCGTTAGTTTGGAAACACTGTGCCCAGAAGTTTGTTGTTCAGGTGGAGGACCTCCGGACATTAGCGAATCTACAGGTAACAGGTGAAGTCGCTGATCAGACTGGATGCGCAGACCAGTCGAAACCTTCGCTGTTCGCATGTGCTATAATATTTTTCCATTTTTTTTTTTTATATTTTTACCATCTGCTTGGCTGTCCCTAATCTAATATGAGGTGCTGTTTTAAAACTCCCTAACGTATAAATACCGAAAGCCAACGACCACGCCTTCGAAAATGCAGCAAAAGATGTTGTAGGAGTTCATAATATATAATTCGATCAACGTTTGCTACCATGACGTAGCAAGGGATTCTCATTTTTTTATAGTGAAATTTCAGTATTCCCTGCGTGACGTAAGGGTCAGAAAAACAGTGACTTAGTTAATCGTCTGGGTACAAAAAATAAACATCCATCACGTGATCTTCCCCATTGTCTCTGATTCCCAACTCCGGAGCCCCCTTTGTACCATATAAAATGGGGATCTGGGAAATTATACTGACCATTATAATTGAAGCAGCTTAAGATTATTTTATTGGACCGCGCAATGAAAAATGTGGGGGAGGGGAGGGGCGCATAACTAAATGCAATTTAAAAAAATTGAGAGAGAGAGAGAGAGAGAGAGAGAGAGAGAGAGAGAGAGAGAGAGAGAGAGAGAGAGAGAGAGAGAGAGAATCTATCAGATTTTTTTCTGCCAGATTAAAGCTAGTGACTATAAATTACAGTATTTTTTTTTTCATCACGAAAACGCCTATATAATTTTGACCCCCTTAAACCCCACTTTCATATAGTAAAACTGGGGTTTATAGGGGTATACATTATTTTTCTTATTTCTGCTCAAAAACATAGATTGTGGGTACTCGTTAGAACCGCCTCGCCGAGGCGGTTCTAACGAGTACCCACAATCTATGTTTTGAGCAGAAATATGAAAAATATCAGAATTTTTCATCTGAAAATTTTCATTTTTTGATGGTAAAGTTTTCAGTATATTTGAATAGGCGTGTTTTCGTAATGCTATAAATTACAGTATTTTTTTTATCTTTTTTCAAAGAAAATAAGGCTTGGTGTTTCATCCAAATTTCGGAGACATTCTTACAGAAGGGATTCAGAAGAGAGTCGAAGACTTATGTGAATTTGTAAACCTAAATGTTTTGCAAAAATTACAACACTTATAAATCAGAGTAGTTGTCGATTAAAAAACAGTTGTACATTTATGGATTTTTTTTTTATTTTACATGTAGATTTTAAAAGCAAAAATGCATCTTTATAAAAAATATATGCAACAACAGATGTACACTATTCAAAATATTCTACAAAACGAAATCATTACGAAAACATGCCTATTCAAATATATTGAAAATTACACCATGAAAAACTGAAAAATTTTCAGACAAAAATTCCGATAATTTTAATGTTTTCGTGATGAGATTCCTTTTCAGGCAAAACAATTTTGACAGAATTGCTACCCATGAAAGTGTACCCCTTAAGCCAGAACTGTTATATGTTAAAACGTTAATGGGTAGGGGTCACGTAATGAATAGAAAATATCCATGAAAACGGCGTGTTAGCCTTGTGTTGGCTGCAAAAGGCTTAGATCAGCCTACTGTTTTATGTTGTCTGATCAAGGACTTTGTTGTTCAATTACAGACTCACTGTCAGCGGATACTGTAGAATATGTCGACCAACTCAAACACGCCCAGGTGGGTTTGCTATGATATGATACGAGTCCCTTTTATCTTTAGCATCACATACTGACACAAACTTTACCTCGCATTGCAGTTTGGCCAGTTCTTGTTGTTTTCTGTTCAACAGCCTTGACATTTCATTTCTGACATCTATCAGTTCTCTCGTTGAAGCAGGCCCGTCTCTCTTTAATGGCTCAAAAGTTTCGATAATGTTCGCAATGTTTCTGTTTTGTTTGTAAGCAAGACTAAGAAAATACACACAGAGAAGAAGTACCAAAGTTACAGCTAACAGAACCTTGAAATGCATTGTCGTATTTGGTTTTATCTCATCCTAAAATCTGTAATAAAAGACAGCGGTACAAATAGAGACTGTTACATGAGCGGTAATTTCATATAGAATTTATGAAATGACCACGCATGTAAGATTCTTTTTATCATAAGACTTTTAAACGCAAATATTTATAGTTATAGAATAAAAGTTTTATTGCACTGATATTAGTGAATACTGTCCCGCGCTGAGATATCAAAGCTCGCATCCTTTGATATCCCAAATCGGGACAATATTCACAAATATAAGTGCATTGAACCTATAATGTCCCCAGTGGGCACACAACGTTAAAATGACGTCGTATCAACGTCGATGCGACGAGATCACGTCGCATCGACGTTGATACGACGTCATTTTGATGTTGTTTGCCTGCTGGGTCAGTGCATTGAACCTACAATATCAATGCAATGATCCTATAATATCAATGCATTGAACCTATAATATCAGTGCATTGAACCTATAATATCAGTGCAATAATCCTATAATATCAGTTCAATGAACTTACAATCTTAAATATTCAACTAACAAGTTAAGGGGAATGGCTACACATTCAGAGAAGGTATCTAGGTCAAAATTGTTTTTATCCCACCCACCCCTTCTATTTTTATCCCACCCCACCGCTTCTGTTTTATACTATCCCACCGCTTCTGTGTTTATTACTCTCAATGAAAAGAATATGCTACTCTTGGGAGCAAAATCGTTCATTACGAAAACACGCCTTTCCAAATATATTGAAAATTCCACCACCAAAAACTGAAAGGTTTCAGATATAAATTCTGATATTTTTCATATTTCTGTTCAAAACATCGATTGTGAGTACTCGTTAGAACCGCCTCGGCGATTGTGGGTACTCGTTAGAACCGCCTCGCCGAGGCCGTTCTAACTACCCACAATCTACGTTTTTGAGCAGAAATATGAAAAATAATGTATACCCCTGTAAACCCCAGTTTTACTATATAAAAGTGGGGTTTAAGGGGATCAAAATTATATAGGTATGTTTTCGTGATGCTTTTTTGAAATGGACTCTTCTCACACCTGGTAATCTCGTAAGGGGTAGCCGGTGTTTATGCATTCAAAATCTTTACGCGAACTTCCGGCCATGACTCACAAGACATCCAAATGTCAACAAACAGGTTTGTTCTGATTTATTGATTTTAGTCAATTTCATAGACATATTTTGAAAACTCAGCGACTAAGTTTTAACTTAATTTCACCCGGAGAAAGGAAGTCCGATATTCCTGTTTTGACTTTTTTTCCGGTGCAAAATGAAGGTATTTTCAGCTAATTGGGCTATGAAATACTTATTTAACATATCAAATAAGACATACTGTAACCTACGTCTACAATGAAATACATAAGATGCTAAATCTCCCAAGCATTTGTTCCGGGTACTGAAATGTCTGTGCCGAATATGACCCACGAGGATGATTACCCCTTACGCGGGCATTACCCCTTACGGGGACAAGAAAGCCAACTGTCAGGTGTCTGAATACAAGACCTGATTATCCCTTATTGAAATATTAGCCATTATCAGAATGCCGCGCATTCAAATACATGCAGATTTTAGACCAAACCAGTGAAAAAGAAAATAAAAAAGAAGTACCTTTCCGATGACATTTTCTAACATCACGAAAACACGCCTATATAATTTTGACCCCTTAACCCCACTTTTATATAGTAAAACTGCGGTTTACAGGGGTATACATTATTTTTTTTTATTTTGCTAAAAAACAGATTGTTGGTACTCGTTAGAACCGCCACGTCGAGGCGGTTCATACAAGTACCCACAGTCTATGTTTTGAGCAGGAATACGAGAAATATCTGACTTTTTTTATCGGAATGTTTTCCTTTTGTGGTTAAAAATGTTTCAACGTATTTGAATAGGCGTATTTTCGTAATGACAGTATCACTCAGAAAAAAAAGAAGATGCACCTTTTAACAGATTAAGTATGCTGACAGGCTTACTCAAAAGTTGTTTCCTTTTATCATTGTGTTGCAGCTGTACGGAATTCCCCGTATATTTCTAATTTTTTTCACTACAGTCGACTCTCGTTATCTCGAATGCCAAGGGACTCTCTGAAATACTTCGATATATCCGTACCTCGACATATCGGATTTGCAGAGTTCAGGAAAAAATAATTCGATTAACCACATTTAATAAAAATATATGAATTGGACGCTTTAAGTTAGAGATATATTGAAAATATTGTGGAAAAGAGGAGAAATTGAGCAATTTCTCCTTTTTTCCACAATTTATTTTACCTGTTGATAAATTTTCATGTTTAGGCAGGGACCAGATTTTCACTTCGAGATAAGAGGTTATTCGAGATGAGCGAGTTCGAGATAGCGAGAGTCAACTGTATTTCTTAATTTCCTTGCTAAAATAGCTTTCTTTCGTCTTTTCTTTCTTTCCTTTTTCTTACAAATATTCACCCTATAGAGATACATATTTAATCTGATATACCTATTTAGTTTTCTAAATATATTGTACAGATCAACATTACAGTAAAATTACTGTTTTTGCTGTAATCAGTTGCTTAATATTACAGCATTTTGTGCAAAGTACATTAATTGAACAACAGATTAAATCAATAAAGAAGAATGCATATTAAGTCAAAAAAAAAAAAAAAAAAAAAAAAAAAAAAGAAAGAAACAAAAACAGGAGAAACGTATTAAGTCACTGGATCATATAATGATCCAGTGACATAAAATATTAAGTTTTATCTTACCTGTTTCACCAGAAACCATTACACAACTGAAAATTTCATCAGTAACAATAAAGTTTAATCAATTCCTTTTCTCTTTGCAATATGTTACAGCACTGCTGGTATTTTGTTTCTTCTTACCTGTTTTGACCAAAAACCAGTACACAACTGAAAGTTTCATTTGTAGCAATATAGTTGATCAATTTCTTTTCTCTTTTAATATGTCGCAGTCCAGCACATGTTGCATACGAAATCTTACTTTAATTGCGAGTCACGACCGTCTTTCAATTTAACTTTGTTTGAGTTATTTTTAACGTTACTTAATAGATTGATCATATGGGTTGCGCCATGCGAAAAATGTGTCTTCGAGCATATACGGACATCTGCGCAGTCTGATCAGTGTTTCCGGATGATACATTTCGCATGCGCAGGATGATCTGAATCTCTGTATTTTGCGCATGTTAGATGGCACTTTTTCACTTGACGCTGCCCATATATGCTTTTTCATCAATTAACAGCTACCGAGTCGGAGAAAGCGGGCTAGGACGAGACCACAGGTCAAGTCTTCAAATAAGATCCCAAAAATAATAATGTAATGAAACAAACATGTGTGATCGCTTTTCTTGCAGTTTTGTATAATTCCATTTAAAAAGCTCACCGAAAAATCATACATGTCGTCGCAATTATTATGTTTTATTGCCGTACGCTATTAACAGCCGAGCATTAACCGGCGAAAAGCCGTGTATTAAAAAGGAAATCCACGTGCTGCTAATACACGGCTACTCAACTTTCAGTATGCTCATACTGGGGCAACCGAATTCATCCGCCACGCTGTGATATTTGAAAGCAATCAGCTGTCGTCATGGAATGTTTACTGTCTGGCCTCGGAACGAGCACAGTCGGTGGAAATTGCGTTCGCGAGACACTGGTGAAAAGGCGAAACAATATAGTGCAGCCAATGTTTTCAGTTTCGATGCGAAAATAGCGACCGAACATAGTTTTTCAGTGCCTTAACATTCGGCAGGTCCCTCGGAAGGGGTTAGGGACTGCGGCCTCGATTTTAAACATCTCTCTCGGAACCTAGCGAATGTTAATGCATGAAAAGTCATGGCTGACAGTAAACAATGACATTATTTAGCGAAAACAAGTATGACGCTGATGTCAATAAAAGTTTAGACAAAATGCTTATTCCAGGTCGACAACGTTATGCTGAACCCGGATATGCCCTGCCTTTGCAAACAGTGTAGATTCAGATCAATTGGCTTCTTCAACTGATCTGGATCTGCACTGTTTGTCAATAAGTATGTGAATTTGTACCAACAACTGATAAAAAATCATCTGATTGTCCGAAAATTAGAAGTGGGTGTAGAATCTTAAATATTCCCATGGCAACGCTTAAGTGACGTCAACAAGCCACGGCTCGTTCTGAGGATTTTAACCCATTTAAGCCTAGCGGCCCATAAATGGGACATAGGTAAACAGTGCAGACCCAGATCTGACACCACATAATATGGTGTCTGATCAGGGTCTTTACTGTTTGCTAAAAGATACAACAATTTCTGTCAAAATGATAAAAATAAAATTAACCTATCACCACTAAAAATGACAAGCGGACTCCACCATTTGATACGGATAGAAGAATCCACTAGACATTACGAAAACATACCTATTCAAATATACTGAAAATTTTACCACCAAAAAATGAAAATTTTCAGAAAAAAAATTCTGATATTTTTCAAATTTCTGCTCAAAACATAGATTGTGGGTATTCGTTAGAACCGCAATCTATGTTTTCAGCAGAAATAAGAAAAATAAGGTTGACCCCTGTAAACCCCAGTTTTACTATATACAAGTGGGGTTTAAGGGGGTCAAAATTATATAGGCATGTTTTCGTGATGCATATGGGTAAATGCAAACAGCCTGTTCAAACAGCACGGAATAAGCCTGTTTTACCAAGGTTTCTTTGTTAAGTTGAACGGCCCAGTCAGCACCATCAAGGTCTAGGAATATGAAAGCACGCGAACATATAGAAGGTGTAAACCTAATACAGTGAATCCTCGTTACAACTACAGCATTTGTTCCCAAAAATGTTGCCATTATAATGAATTTCCTGTTCTAAAGAATCCTTAATGGACAGAATGATATGTAAGAAAGACCTTGTTTTATTCTTATTTCCTCATTAAACATATATTTTTTTATATTTGTTAGAATCGCCTCTGAGGCAATTCTAACAAATATCAAAAACATGTTGCTTGAAGATATTATGCAAGGTTTTTGCATAATTTCTCATTAACCATCTCTTCTTGAGCGAATGTTTCGTGACATTCAAATTTTCATTTTAACGAATTTTGTCGTTGTATCGAGTGTCGATATAAAGAGGGTTGACTGTATATTATTGCTACAAGCAAGTTTCAGCCAAATAAACTTCGCCAGTGAGGTTTCACCCTTAAAACGTCAAGAAAAACGAAAATTGTAGCAGACGGTAGTCTATTTTTATATCCTTTTAAAGAAAAAGGGCTCTCATATCAGTCGTCTGCTGCAGTTAGTTGGGGCCTTGAAACGAAATTAGCTTACTGGGGCTGGGCAGTAGATTCCCTGATTAACTTTTGAAAAAAAAAATCGGATTACATTGTTGTTTTGTGAGTTATGTCCCTTTTTAACTGTCATTTTGTAGGGACAAGCGTATAGTTGATAGTGTTTCACAAACACGTATAGTTGGGGGCATAGTGTTTCACAAACACACTTTTGTAGTTTGCTGTTTCTTCGGCTCAAATAATATACTACCCTTACAAAGAAACGCAACACCAATCAAGAAAACAAAAAGAAACGAAGACAAATATCTTATGATTAATACACTGGTCAAGTGTGCGTGTACATGAACAAGTGA
Source organism: Anodontia alba (assembly GCA_964016985.1). Lineage (NCBI taxonomy): Eukaryota > Metazoa > Mollusca > Bivalvia > Lucinida > Lucinidae > Anodontia > Anodontia alba. The sequence continues at coordinate 49,878,930 of OZ024834.1, read as the reverse complement.
GAAAATATTGAACTATTTATTTCTCAATATAAAATAAGCACGGAAGATATTGTGGACCGCAACGTAAAGATTTATTCATTGCAACAAAAATGACGATAGACAATGCCATTTGCTCAGATTTAGACCACCTCGCTAAGGTCGTTGTAACATACTTATATCCAGGTGAAGTATTTTAGCAATGCTTGTGCATATTGCGTTAAAGTCATACAGGACTGATATGTCTTGTTCAGTGCATCACGAAAACACGCCTATATAGTTTTGACCCCCTTAAACCCCACTTTTATATAGTAAAACTGGGGTTTACAGGGGTATACATTATTTTTCTTAATTCTGCTCAACGCATAGATTGTGGGTACTCGTTAGAACCGCCTCGACGAGGCGGTTCTAACGAGCACCCACAATCTATGTTTTGAGCAGAAACATGAAAAATATCAGAAATTTTTATCTGAAAATTTTCATTTTTTGGTGGGAAAATTTTCAGTATACTTGAATAAGCATGTTTTCGTAATGGAATAGAACACAACTCTCCTGGAAACGGTCATCAAAATCCGGGAAAGACCTATAGTTGTCACCGCTGTAAAATTGCTTCATGTAGAGTGCATATGAACAAAACTACAGACTAGGACAAAATGTTTCGAGTACGACTTACGCCTTCACCCAGCCGTGCATGAAGTGTGCAATGATATATCAGCCGCAATGATAGAAAACATATCATCTGACATGAGGGCCCAACAAATATTCAAATCAGCTTGCACATCCGCGCAACCTCATTACGAAAACGTGCCTATTCAAATATACTGAAAAATTTACCACCAAAAAATAAAAAAAAATCAGATAAAAATTCTGATATTTTTCATATTTCTGCTTAAAACATAGATAGTGGGTACTCGTTAGAACCGCCTCGACGAGGCGGTTCTAACGAGTATCCACAATCTATGTTTTGAGCAGAAATAAGGAAAATAATGTATACCCCGGTAAACCCCAGTTTTACTATATAAAAGTGGGGTTTAAGGGGGTCAAAATTATATAGACTTGTTCTCGTGATGTCATTAGATTCTTCGGTCTTCTTTGTCCGCACGAAGAAACTTTGCATTCTTGGCTATCCAAAATGCGCCCAGTGAAGTTTCTGATGACTGCGCGCAGTCCGATCTGAATTTTTGTTGGGCGCAAATCCCGACAGCACATGTCTGACGTTGCGACCCAGGCATTGGCCGAGGGCTGTTCAAGCAAAGTTTTGATAAAAGAGTTTGCATCAAAATCTGGCTTGACATGCTCTTTCATCTCAGTATATCATTCTTCGTCAAACATGCTTTTCTTTTCCTTTTCAAATTATGGACTTTAACCTTTACCACCTCTCCAGAATAATTCAGCAGATGACGAATTGCTGATATTTTTCTTATTTTTTTTCCAGAAAACAAGTTTCATGCAAATTGTCACGAAATTTCCATGAAACGTCAAATCCTGTTTTCTAGGAAAAGAAAAAAGAGAAAATATTTCACTATATCGTCTGCTGAAAATTTTACCCAGAGTGATAAGCGTTAAAGCTGTTTAACTAACAGCTTGTGATACAAACGCTCAATACATATTAAGGGCTTGTTCAGAGAAATAAATAGGATTGATTGATTGATTGATTGATTGATTGTTGTTGTTGTTGTTGTTGTTGTTGTTGTGTCATCTTTTGAACAAACTCGTTAGACCTTGAATCTCTGCATTTTTTCCATACCAGTGAAGTGATGTAAACCATATTTGGCAGTTATGATCAGTTGATGATTATTTACCCAGTTTATATGTTTTGATGACCAATGGCCATTTCGTTTGGTTGCCATGGCAACATTAAATTAAAAAAAAGTATTTTTTTTTTAAATAATAACTCCTCCAAAACTACTCAAGCCAAAGGATTCTAATTTAGTACAAATGTTGCTTGGCTAAGGACAATTCAAACTAGTGAAATGTTTGGCGGTCTGCCTCTTGGTTTGGTTGTCATGGCAACAGAAAGCTCCCATAGACTTAAAATGGGAAAATGGTTAAATTGCACTTGCTCCATAACTAGTGAAGTGCTGTGAGCCATATTTGGCAGTTATAATCAGCTGATGATTGTCTACCCAGTTAATATGTTATATGACAGGTGGCCATTTTGTCTGGTTGCCACGGCAACATTTAATTTTGAAAAAGGATTTTTTCAAATCACAACTTCGAAACCACTGAAACAGTATGATTCTAATTTAATACAAAAGTTGCTTGGATAAGGGCAATCCAAAATAGCTAAAATTATGGTAATCTGCCTCTTAGTTTGGTTGCCATAGCGACAGAAAGCTCCCATTGACTTATAATAATTTGAAGAAGAAGAATATGTAAAATTACATTATTGTTCTTAAAAACCAAGAACTGCTTAAATGATGATCCTTTTATTATTTGCAATGACAGAATTGAACAAGAGGGCCATGATGGCCCTGTAACGCTCACCTGAGCAACATAGCACTTTGAGAACCTGATCTAGAACCGAGTAAGGCAAACATTCTGATCAAAGTTCAAAATGATTATATTAACAAGTAAGACAATGCAGCCTGTCTAATGGACTGTGAAATAAAGGTCAAGGTCAAATTTTGGATGACTGCACTCAAGAGGCCATGTTAAGATGTATGCATGTACTACGTATCACTGGCTGTAGGAGCAATAGTTACTGAGAAACTGACCTAAACACAAACACTTCACAAGTACCAAATACCACTCTGTAGGACCAATAATTACTGAGAAACTGACCTAAATGGAAAAACTTAAGAAAGTCACTGGACAGAAAAATATACATCACCTTGAAATCATCAAGACAAACATTTTGAGCAAGATTCATGATGATCACTTCAAAAATGTGACCTCTAGAACATCAACAAGGTTTTCCTTTCATTTGGCCAGGTGAACTAGTTTCTGATATCAAGTGACCCAGTTTTAAACTAGACCTAGAAATCATCAAGACAAACATTTTGAGCAATATTTATGATGATTATTTCAAAAATGTGACCTCTGGAGTGTTAACAGTTTTCTGCTGATTTGGTCTGGTGACCTAGTTTTTAACCCCATGTAACCCAGTTTCGAACTTGACCTAGAAATCATCAAGACAGATATTTTGAGCAAGATTCATGATATTTGCTTCAAAAATATGACCGCTAGAGTGTTAAAAAGGTTTTCTGCTGATTTGGCCAGGTGACCTAGTTTTTTACCCCAAGTGACCCAGTTTCAAACTTGACCTAGAAATCACCAAGACAAACATGTTATGCAAGATTCATGAGGATTGCTTGAAAAATGTGACAGCTAGAGTGATAAGATTTTCTGCTGATTTGGCCAGGTGACCTAGTTTTTGACCCCAGGTGACCCAGTTTCAAACTTGACCTAGAAATCATTTAGACAAACATTCTGAGCAAGATTCATGATGACTGCTTCAAAAATGTGACCGCTAGAGTGTTAACAAGGTTTTCTGCTGATTTGACCAGGTGACCTAGTTTTTTACCCCAAGTGACACAGTTTCGAACTTGACCTAGAACTCATCAAGACAAACATTTGGGCAAGATTCATGATGATTGCTTGAAAATGTGACCGCTAGAGCCAGTTTCGAATCTGACCTAGAAATCATCAAGACAAACATTCTGAGCAAGATTCATGATGATTGCTTCAAAAATTTGACCGCTAGAGTGTTAACAAGGTTTTCTACTGGTTTGGCCAGGTGACCTAGTTTTTGACTCCAAGTGACCCAGTTTCAAACTTGACCTAAAACTCATCAAGATAAACATTTTGAGCAAGATTCTTGATTATTGCTTCAAAAATGTGACCGCTAGAGTGTTAACAAGGTTTTCTGCTGGTTTTGCCTGGTGACCTTGTTTTTGACCCCACGTGACCCAGTTTCAAACCTGGCCTAGAAATCATCAAGACAAACATTTTGAGCAAGATTCATGATGATTGCTTGAAAAATGTGACCGCTAGAGTGTTAACAAGGTTTTCTGCTGATTTGGCCCGGTGACCTAGTTTTTGACTCCAAGTGACCCAGTTTCAAACCTGACCTAGAAATTATCAAGACAAATATTTTGAGCAAGATTCATGATGATTGCTTCAAAAATTTGACCGCTAGAGTGTTAACAAGGTTTTCTGCTGATTTGCCCCGATGACCTAGTTTTTGACCCCAGGTGACCCAGTTTCGAACTTAGTCTAGAAATCATCAAGACAAACATACTGAGCATGATTCACGATGATTGCTTCAAAAATGTGACTGCTAGAGTGTTAACAAGGTTTTCTGCTGATCTGGCCCAGTGACCTTCTTTTTGACCCCAAGTTTCCCAGTATCATACTTGACCTAGATTTCATAAAGGCAAACATTCTGAGCAAGTTTGATCAACATTGGGTCAAAACTGTGACCTCTAGAATGTTAACAAACTAATTGTTGAAGACGAACGACGGACGACGGACGATGGACGACGACGGACGACGGACAGAGGGTGATGACAATAGCTCACCCTGAGCTTTTGCTCAGGTGAGCTAAAAAAAATGTTGCAAAACAAATACATATCTGCAGTGGCTGTTTCATTAAGGTGAGCGAGCCGTGGCCCGTGGGCCTCTTGTTATTTTCCCATACACAGGATTTAACCAATGGAGAAAATTTGCATAAATTGTAAACTCCTGTTTATGAGTGAAATAAAAAAAAAAAAATGTCACTAATTTGTCGACTGCTGATTTATCCAGAGAGTTGAAGATGAAGATCAAAGGCAAATAAATAGGCCGCGCCAAGCGAAAATGTGTCCACGATCTATGCGCAAAATGCACAGAATCAGATTTATCCCACGCATGCGCAGCCTCATCCGGGCATTTGCTTTCCATAGATACATTCTGTAGTGTCCAATGACTGTTAACGGACAGCAAAGGCCCTGATCAGACTGCGCGGATGAGCAGGCTTATCTGGTCCTTCGCTGTCCGCATATGCCCGAAGACACGTTTTCGCAAGACGCAGCCTAAATGGTCATTATGGAACTTACCTGAAAAATTTTCAACGATATAAATGCCCATAATAAACCATACTCGTATATTTCAACAGACATTTGAAAATAATACCTTAACACATAAAGGAAATAATAGAAATGTCCAATAGATTTACATTTTCATTAAATTTAAACTACAACAAAAATGTTAATGAGCAGTGCTTATCAGATACCTCCCCCCTCCCCCAACCCCACCCCAAAAACACACACTCAGAAACCAAAGCGTAACGGAGTGACGTCCGGACAGACGGACATATGGACGGGCAATGTGAAAACAGTATAAACCCCCACCACCACCACCACCACAAGCACACTTTACAGGTGGGTCGGGGGTAGGGGAGGGGTAAAAAACGATAGTAATTTTTAAAGTTGCTTGTAATATGTAGAAGGAATTCAAGTTTTAAAAAATACTATTTATGAAAAAAAAAAAAAAATCGTCAAGGCATGGAATTTAGGACTACTTAAGTGTCAGAGTAATTCGTACACATGGAGATTTCTCCGCCCATGCTTCGCAAGGAAGACAACTTTTCTTTTTTTTTTTTTTTTTTTTTTTTTCTTTTTTTTTTTTGCTCCAACGAGGCAGGGGTTGGGGGGATTCTTTCTTTTTAGAGCAGACGCATTTTCAGAAGAGAGGCAAAATCTAATTTGACAGCTGCGCTTCCTAAATGTGTAATTTTCCTCTTAATATCACCAAAATGCGTATCAGACAAGTATTAATCCTTACATTATGTCCAAGTGTGAAACATCAGACTTTACGAGACAATTTTTACGACTCTACGAGTTTGTTTGTTTGTGTTTTTTTTTTTTTTTTTTTGTTTGTTTTTTTTTTTTCATGTCATTGCATGACATCAAGGACAGCATTTCCTGAAAACAAGTATGATGTAGGCCTAGTTTGTTCTGCAAGACAATACCGTATTCACTGTGCCTTTCTACAAAACATAAATGTAAATCTTATTACAGGACCGTGATTCCACATAAATGAGTCCCTGGGCTCATCGTTTAAAAACCCTCCGGAAGAACCTGTAAATGTCCTCCGCATAGCGTTCGTTTGTCATGTTTCCTTCAAATAAACGAAGTGGGTAGTCCTACCCCATTTCACACATGGAATGTAGGACTACTTGGTCTTTGGTAAAAAGGCGAATTTTTGGTCAACATCTTCATGCAGTTTGGATAGAGCATTACGAAAACACGCCTATTCAAATATATTGAAAATTTTACCACCCAAAAATGGCAATTTTTCAGATAAAAAATTCTGATATTTTATATTTCTGCTCAAAACATCGAGTGTGGGTACTCGTTAGAACAGCCTCGTCGAGGCGGTTCTAACGAGTACCCACAATCTATGTTTTGAGCAGAAATAACAAAAATAATGTATACCCCTGTAAACCCCAGTTTTACTATATAAAAGTGGGGTTTAATAGGGTCAAAATCATATAGGCATGTTTTCGTGATGGGGTCTGTTAAACATTTACCATTTTCAGGACAAATTAAGCAAACGACAAATAATACTTTTCTGATTTTCTTATTAAATGTCAAAGTCTTTTTTTCTGATAAAAAGACATTTTCTTTTAAATTTCGTGTGCTGAGTGCAAAACCTTTAAGAAAGGAGCGGAGCGGTCTCCTTTCGTATTAGTTCACACCTTATATTAGGCCTGCTATTGCGCAGTCTTCTGTTCTTTGAAACCGAAACACCAAGCCTCTTACAGTCCCCAACAGTCTACAACTTGGGTCTACTTGTCTCTTTCTTGTGCTCAATATTTGCCCCATTCTCAATATTTCTAACACTATTGAAAAAAGGATGTTTGTTCTTTCAGACAAATTAGAAAGTTATTCCTCCATTGTATGACTCATGAATAATCTTTCTTTCAAAAGCTTCCATTGTATGACTCATGAATAATCTTTCTTTCAAAAGCTCGTATTTTGACAGCTGTTCAGGAAATCGTCCGCTTGTTTGTTATCAAGGGAAACCACTCTTGAGTTACTGTGCCAAAATTAAGAAAAAAGTAGCTTCCCTTTAATTTGGGTACAGTTTTTCCTGCAGTAGCAAATCACAAGTTTTGGATAAGAATTAAAGTTTAATTTCCCATCGAGCTCAAAATTTTTGTCTTTTGGTTCCCATATCATAAAAAATAAATGGAGGCACGGTGTTTACAAACATCATGGTAAAGAAGATGGTTGTTGTTTTGATTTTGTCGAGTGAACAATAAGCTGTAAGAAGGATTAGAGTGGCAGAAGAGACAGAATTAACGCCCAAGGGTATTGAATGAATAGACTATTGCAGGTATTATTTGTCTTTGTTGTTTCAATCTGAGATCTTTTATTTTGACTGAGAAATTAGATGCTGAAAATGCCCCGAAAGATAGAAATTCAACTTTTACGCTGTGTCAAACGGAAAGGAAGTTGGTATTTACACAAACTGGTCTCAAGCGAGTGATTCTGTCCTTGGTTATGCATACGCTAAACATAAAGGATTTCTTATTTACACTGAGGCAAAGTCTGCAATGGTACGTTCAGGAATAGCCCAGTCAGCATTCTACGTAAATCTATATCGAGCTGACGGGCCGATGACGGCCCGATGTAGATTTATGTAGAATGCTAGCTGGGAGAAGACTTTAAAGTTGTTGACGGTCAACTTACGTTCACAAAAGTAGAATTTGAAGAATGAGGAGGTATGCCGGTAAATTCGCATGAACAAATTCAATCAGACAAGTCCATTTCCATTGTAAAATGCCAGTCAGATATTTCTAAAGACCCAGATTTGAGTACAAAAAAACCATGTAGTGGAGACTGTTGTACTTCGGCTGTTGTTTACATCGATAGTACAGTTGACTCTCGTTACCTCGACCTCGCTTGTCTCGAATAACCGCTTATCTCGAAGTGAAAATCTGGTCCCTGTTTAAATATGAATATCTAACATCAGGTACCAAAATATTGTGGGAAAGAGGAGAAATTGCTCCTAAGAGCAATTTCTCCTCTTTTCCACAATGTTTTCAATATATCTCTAACTTCAAGAGTCCAGTTACACATATATTTGTTGCATGTGGTTAATCTAATTAGTTTTTCCTCAATTCTGCAAATCTGATATGCCGAAGTACGGATATCTCGAAGTATTTCAGAGAGTCCCTTGGAATTCGAGATACATGTAACGAGAGTCGACTGTAGCTGTATTGGCAATAGTGCACAGTCTGCAAAGGCAGGATATGGAGCTGTTTGTGTAGGGGGGTGGGGATTTAATCCCTGGAACGGAAGTTTTCAGATTTCGGCTGAGAAGGACCGACAAGCAATAAAGCAGAGCTCAGGGCAGCAATAAAAGCAATACAGATAGGACAAGAGAATCATATTGAAAATCTAGAAATTAACTGACAGTATGTAATATTAGGTATAACACAATAGTGGAATCAGTGGCTTAAAATGGTTGGAAGACCTCTAATGGGGATGCTGTGAAACAATGAGGAAGAATGGACTGAACCTTTGAACATAGTCAATGTTAAAAAGATGATATATATGTAAAGTCACATGCTTTTTGTTTGTTTTTCTTTCCGCAAAATTGCTCGTTGCTCGTTGATTGCTCGTTGATTTTTTTATTTTGTCCGCACAATTGTGATCGGTCCTTTTGCTGCGCTGCACTATTATTTATTATATAGGCAAGATGAGGCAATTGCAGGACATAGATTAATTAATAGAAAAAGGTTCTTATCCTGTCAACGCAAAACACTTTTTCCAAACCTATCACAATCAACTTTAAGTCCAGTTCCACTTTGATTCTGATGACATTAATACAGTCACGTTTTTTTTTTTTTTTTTTTTTTTTTTTTTTTTGCAAAATCGATCGTTGAACATTTGATTTTCTCCGCTGAATCGCGATCTGTCCTTTCGCAGACAAGAACCATTTCCTCGCTTTTATTCATTATATAGGCAAAAAGAAGCAATAGTAGGACCCAGGCAAATATGTCAAACCAAATTAGCTCTAGAACCACAACTGAATCTTCGATGAGCGTACACAAAAGGGTAAGAGAAAAGTCCAGGGAATGTCCGGAGGTACGTTTTCGGACGCTGTGGCAAGTTTTGACTCGGGGGAGAAGCAGTCGTGTCAACATGTGTATGAGTATAAATACCGCGCCATGCGAACATGTGTCCGGGCATATGCGGACAGCGAAGGCCCAGATCAGCCTGCGCTTCGCGCAGTCTGATCAGGGCCTTCACTGTCTGCAAACGGTATCATTGGATACCATAGAATATTTCAATGGCGAGTAAATGCCCGGATGTGACTGTGCATGCGCAAGCCTTGGAGGCATTTTTGCGCTTGTCGCTGCACATAATGTCCCAGATTATCGCATTAGATAAAAACTAACCAAGTACGGTTTTCTACGCCGATTCGTGCGACAGCTTTAGATTCTAAGGCAAATGAAATAATTGAAACAGCAAAAGCCTTGTCCGAAATTAATATAAATACAAATTTAAAATATTTATTCAGCATTAAACAAGTACAATGTTTATAGCCTACTAGAACAAACAAATTCTGTACCGAGGAGCACAGCAGAACATTACAAAATCTGTGTTTAATATTACTGAATAAGTGGTAGTTGTGCGGATTTTAACGAAGTCAGGCACCCGAGGCACATAGAGGCAGCGAAGATTGTTATGTACATGTATTTGTACAGCCTTGCTTTCATGGATCACCCATTCACACTTAGTGCCGCTGTCTGCACAAAGCGCCGTTCTGTCCACTTCATAACCCAGGGCACATCGAGTATGCGCTAGGCGTACTAATGGTCTGAAAATTGTCTCGGCCAGAGCTGGATTCGAACCCACGATATCCCGCTTGAAAATCATGTGTGCTAACCACTAGGCCACAAGACACACGCGAATAAGGGGTACTGGATATTCAGGTTAAATAAATGTAGGCCAAGCAAATCGACCACCCGCAGAGAACCTTTGATTCTGATATAGAGAGAATGTATAGGCCAAACCGGGCGGTCCATTTGATCAGTACATATCCAATAAAGTGACACGATGGCCTATAAATATCTTACAGTCACTGGGAGATATGATCAATTATAAGACGTACTCATAGTACAACGTCAATTCAAGATAACGGACTGAAATTGGGACCAATACGTCGTCTTTGTCTTGATCGACTGACAGGTTTTATGTCAACACCACCAGAATTTGGCGCACCTAAAGATTTAGGTGACACTTTGCATAGAAAGACGATTTTAGAGGCAGAAACTGCCTTCCTCGTATTTTAAACTTTCACAAAAAATGGAGGACACCCTTTAAGAAAATAATTTGCTACCGGTATCCCAGAAAGAGCCACCAGGGATGGAAATGTTTCCATGACAGTCATTTCCCAGCTAGCATTCTACATAAATCTATAGCGGGCCGTTATCGGCCCGTCAGCTACCCTGACGGGCCGATAACGGCCCGTTATAAATTTATGTAGAATGCTTACTGGGTTGATATGATATTTTGTATTCTACCATTCCCTTATTTATCGTAGCTCTAAAGCAAATTTAAAAGTCACAGTGACTTACTGATGCAAGGGTACTCAAAGCTCCAGATAAGAGGGGTATGAGGAAACTATTCTTTTTATTTAAGAAATAGATCAGCTCTAGCAGTGATTTGTTGAGTAATAAGTCACTGTTCGGAGGTCAGTTGTAAAGTAGATGAAATCACGAGCGCAGAGCGCAAGCGATTTATCTACTTACAACTGACCGACAAACTGTGATTTATTACTCATCAAATCACGCACAAGAACTGATCTATTTCGGTTCGAACACATAGAAAACGATGAAAAAGTTTAATTGTATACTTCAGATTCTTCCAACTTTCCTTGATTGCATAAACAAATCCCTCGAAGAGTTTTGACTGTAACGCTGTAGTTTACGTGCATTTCTGACGTTGTCGACGAGAGAAAAACGATGTTACACCATCTAACGTCGTGGAAACGAAGACTGGCGTCAGCAAAGTGTCAAAATGACGTCGTAACGGCGCCAGATAGCGTCGCGCGCTTCCGCCCAGTGATTTGTTACAGAATACATAATTGTATTTAACCATTGGCTATATAGGCGAGGAGTGTTAAAATTCTTCATTAAAACATATACTGTGGGTACTCATTAGACGCGCCTCGTCAAGGCACTTCTAATGATTACAACAGGAAATGTTTTCATGCAGAAATAAGTACAATACCGACAATTTTTGGTTGAAAAAAGCACCTTCTCTGTCGTTGATTAGATGTGTCCACCTAGGAGGTAAAGAAGTTAGCCAGTACTTGTGCACATACTTTCGCCAGTATCAAACGACTTCCCTCCTTGAATCAGCGGAAAGAGGAGAATGACCGTAGAAATGATTTCATGATCAATCTCCACGAAAGTTATGTGGGCAATTTGAGATTCGAAATTCATTATGAAAACACCCCTATTTAAATATACTAGCGGAAAAAAGAAACGCAAGTATTAATTCTGGGGTTGTATTTTGAAAGAAAATTGTGGATTTCATTTAATTGTTTAATTTTTTTAATTCTTTATTTCGTTTTCTGTTAAATGCTATTGGTTTAGTGTCGTATAGCAGACGACGTTTACAATAAATAGCGTTAAACACAGACACCCAACGTTATTGAATAATGGGTATCAATAGCGCGTGTGTCCACCACGGGCTGCTGTCGCGGCCCTCACTCTTCTAACCATAGACCCGACTAAGTTGTCAATGGTCCTTTGAGGGATATTATTCCACTCTTGAATAAGAGCTAGCTGGGGCTGTGCGACGTTGTTCGGTACGTTGACGCGCTTCCTGACCCTCCTGTCCAACGCATCCCAAAGGTGCTCGATTGGGTTTAAATCTGGACTGTATGGGGGCCAATCGAGCACTTGGACATTATTCTGGTTGAGGAAGTCGCGACAAACCCTGGCAACATGCGGTCTAGCGTTATCATGCTGAAACGTGAGATTATGAGCATTGACAAGCGGGAGGACGTGAGGCATAAGCACCTGATCCCGATAGCGTACGGCTGTAAGATTACCCTGAATAACCACTAGGGGCGTTTTCACCCTATGAGAAATCCCACCCCAAACCTTTACGGACCCCCCTCCCCCAAATCTGTCGACTTCTCGTACGCAAGCGTCAGAATATCGCTCACCAAGACGTCGATACAGTCGTTGTCGCCTATCTGACCGCTGAAGCGAAAATCGCGACTAATAGCTGAACATTACACGCCGCCAGTCAGCCAGTCGAAACCGATTTGGTGCATGGGCATGCAGCCATTGAATGCGGCGTTGACGTCTCCTAGGCGTAAGGTTCGGGCCCACGTAAGGACGGCGTGGACGTAAATCGAACTCTCGCAAGCGATTTCTGACTGTCCTTGGACACACACGACGGCCATGTGTTCCGATAACTTCTCTTGCGGTCTCTGTCGCCGTCCTTAACCTGTTACGAAGGTGTACAAGACGTATACGTCTATCTTGACGTTGCGTCGTAACGCGCGGACGTCCACTCCTAGGACGGTCAGTTAACCTACCGGTAGCTCTAAGACGCTGAACTAAGCGCGACATCGTCGACGTGCACCCCACATTGCTGCGCGACGTCATGTTGCGACCGACCCTGCAAAATTAGAGCAATAGCTCTACCCCTATCCAGTTGCGATAAGCGTACCATTTCTCTCAACAAACTCAAACAACAAACGTTTTGTGCAACTGATACGAATGGAACGAAAGTTCGATTTGGTAATGTGTTAAAGTCTCTACCACGCGACATTACCCGTGCAGCACGGATATAACGAAATTCAGGTACAACGATATTATGTAGCCTGTGTTCATGCTTCAATGATTTTGTGTGATCCATACACGGGGAAGTACACTAATGTCACCAAATACAGAAAACTAGATCAGTTTGTTCACAAACTTTCAGTATTTAAAAATTTGAACTTGCGTTTCTTTTTTCCCCAAGTATATATTGAAAATTTCACCACCCAAAACTGAAATTTTTCAGATAGAAAAAAAAAAACCCTGATATTTTTCATTTTTCTGCTCAAAACATATAGATTATGGGTACTCGTTCGAACCGCCTCGGCTCTAACGAGTACCCACAGTTTATGTGTTAGAACAGAAATAAGAAAAATAATGTATACCCCTGTAAACCCCAGTTTTACTATATAAAAGTGGGGTTTAAGGAGGTCAAAACTATATAGGTATGTTTTCGTGATGCGGCCCCTGGATTTGAAGTCAGACGTGCTCTACCGACTGCACTATGGAGCCCGGTGCAAACAGGGATATAAAGGAATCTGCATTTTGGGGCAAACTTTCAGAAATATGCAACTTTTGACCAGCTTCTCAAATGAAGTCTTTTATTTTCATTTCTAGGAATCTATTTACTGCGTAAATATGCCTTAATTTTCTTAAATCAAACTATTCCAGTTTCCCATATTATATGGTGAAAATGACCTCTTAAATAGGTATAGATAAATAAGATATCAAGGTTTTTATTCATTTCTCCACAAACATGTATGTTGTAGGTAATCATTAGAAACACGTTAGCGAAGTGCTTCTAATAGGTACCCACAATATTTCTTAGAACAGAAATGTCTATATTTTTTTGGTTGAAAACGGCTTATCAAGAGCTATGGCTGAGAAGTGAACGTTTTGCATAAGTACATTAATGTAATATTTTCGCCTCGTATACACATAATACCCGTGCCGACAGACAGACTGTACACAAGTGTCTCCATCTTTATTATAGGAATTAATTTTATTGGTTTGGATTTTATCAAAGTGTTAACTCCGGCGAATCAACTATAAACTGAATAAAGCCTGAAGGGCTTTATGTTAAAGACATCTTAGCTAAAATAAGACCAAAAGTGGTACCACTCACTAATAATTTGATTGCCCCTATCTAGGCGTTATGCAAGAGAGATCAAAGCCATATCATAAAGAGGTGATAATGAGATCCCACCAGGGGGTGGTAAAGAGGCCATCTGAGGGGTAATAAATATCTTGGAGGGGAAATTACCTATGGATCAGATAAATAAGCCAGTACTAAATTCCCCTATTGGGTTTCTACAAGACTAGCTACTACTCGGATACCAAAATTATCAGTAAATCATAAATATTAATATACTTAATAAATTAAAGATCATCTGCTGCCTACTGCTTGACTTTGCTTCTTTGATAACAGCAATTTATTTAGGAAAATATCCTTGCTACAAGGTATAATATATAAATTTGAATAAGCTTATACATGTAGTTAGGAATGATAAAATATGACATCAAGGTCTAGGATCTAGTCTAGGCTTCTACCTGTCTATCATTTATTGACAGTTCTTAGGTGTTGTTGTGCTCCGTTTCGTTTAAGTCTATTATCAGACTAAGGACTGAGACACATCTTATTTTCATGTCTTTAAGTTTATGAGTGATCCGCTGGAGTTAACACATCGATAAAATCTACAAAATAATGATTCATTCCTTATAATTCCAATTTTGTAATCAAAACGTTACAAATGTTGTCAAAAAAGTCAGTCGTTTGAGACGGCGAAAGGAACAGAGATCCGACGGCTTCCTGCTCTAAACTTTATTATATTTTTTTTTTCAAACAATAAAATTGCTTGAAATGTTTAAAACGATGAGAATTTAGGATTATTCAGTTTTAACATTTTTATAACCTGTGAAGAAATTGCGTATAGAGTTTAGGTGAATGGTTACACCTGGTAGATTTACAATCATTTTTCACAAAAGAGACAATGTTTGAGACTTCCAGTTGGTTTTTCTGTACCAATACCCTTCCGAGAATGGGTCTACTCTAAAACGAAAGGACCATTTTTTTCCTTTTATTGTAGAAAAAAAAAAGATCAGAGAAAAGTCCAGGGAGATCAGCATCACAAACCGCCGCTGCCCTTCCCATGGAAGAGGAAACAGACAAAACCAAACAAGCGCAAATCGAACAAACGTACGAAAAGCAAAACGCACTAACATTAGCTCTCTCTTCCCCAAGCGAGGTAATCACAATGCTAAAAGGACTGAAAAAAAACACAAGAACAAAATAACACAAGGTAAGACCTAAAAACAAGTCGCCTCATAGAATAAACCACAAAGCAACAAAGAGTAAGACTAACACCGGGACCACCGCCTTAGTACGGTCAGTAGAATAAACCACAGGGGGTGGGGTGCTTAAAGCACTTTTACAGCTAGCCAAATTCACCCTGGGTTTAGAACCTTTTTCAGAAGGGGCTTGGTGTATGACAATCAGATCAGACAGTTACAAAAGTTGCCGCCCTTGTAAATATAGCGGAAAATCGACAAAGTATATCCAGGCAACTGGGACACTCACGAAGTCAGAAACATTACAAAAACATGCCTATTCAAATGTACTGAAAATTATACCACCAAACAATGAAAAATTTTCTAACGAATACCCACAATCTATGTTTTAAGCAGAAATAAGAAACAATCATGTATACCCCTGTAAACCCCAGTTTTACTATATAAAAGTGGGGTTTAAGGGGGTCAAAACTATATAGGCGTGTTTTCGTGATGCTTTGCTGAAAATGTACAGAGGTTTATTATACTGATCATCATTTGTACTGATCATCATTTTTATTATTTTGTTATTTATTTTATTTTGTTTTGTTTTATATATATATATATATATATATTCGTTTATATTTTTCTGTTTATGTGTACATTTCGAGTAGGTCTTTATCTATCTGTTTCCTTTTAAATACATTGATACCATCACGGAAATAGGCAAACCCAACGGAAGAAGACTTCTGTAAAACAGATGATGAAATTGCATCATGTTCAAAACCATTATCTTCCATTAACTTTTTTATATCTTTGAAGGCTTTATTATTGACGTGAAAATGTCCACCTTGACCAGGTTTCGCCCAGCTCAAAATTATTCCTTCCTTTGCATGCCGGAATAAATTATCGACGTAAAGTTTTTCGTATTTCTTCGGTATATGTTCGGCGACTTCTGTACTGATGACGTAATCATAAAGCGGAAGTCCATATTGTGGAATACTGAGATCAAGGAACTGGACTTTGCCGTCAGTAAATGTATCAGAATATGGTGCCCCGTCATACGCATCATAGGCTGCAAATATATAAAGTAAAGCTTTTAAGTAAATGATCAGAAACAGCCGGGGCACAGCATTTCCTACAAGATCCAGCGAAGGCTCAAATAAGCCTGCACATCTGTATATTATAACCTTTGCCGTCCGTCAAAACAAAGCTTGAATGTTTGGATATAAATATTCTGCTAATGGTTGTGTGTCACTTGCTCATTACTGCGTACAGGCTTGGCTGTCGGAAACATGAAAAAATACAAACGATCTTATCAATTATATTCAGAAGACTTGTTATGGAGAAATATTTGTTGATGATTTGGGGTATTCTCTTCAGTTTTCCAGAACATATTTATTGTGTGTACTCATTAGAATCGCCTCGCCATGGAGAAATAATAAAAAGATATCCTAGAATTATCAACATGTATTCCTACTTAACAAATTGGTCGGCCTCGAACGCTCAGTCGGATGCGTGTCCGACTTGTGATCAAGAGATCGCGGGTTCGATCCCCGCCGGGTCCGGCAACATTCTTTCGTGGAGATTAATCATCAAATGTTTTCTCCCTTCCGCTGATTTAAGAAGGGCAGTTGTAAGTTTCTGGCGAAAGAAATGTGCACAAATAGTGGTTAACCGCATAGAGGACTAAGCGTGCACAGGAAAAGTGTGGTTGAGGTAAACTAACAGGGCCAACATGACCCTAATGGGCTGACTGGGCCGTAAAATATCAACCCTGAACAAATTATGTGTAATATAATATTTTGGTTTCCACAACTTGCACAAAGCCCTTACCAATAAGGAGGTCATATCCATCTATAATCTCTTTGTACCGGCCTGGTCCATCACCAAAACTGGCAACTCGTTTACCTGCAGTTAAAAGAAATCTGGAGATATTTTTTCTTTAAAAAAAATCAACTTCGCAACTCCTAAAGAATAGTGTGTTTATGTTTTTGGGTGTCAGGAGGGAAAGATATTGAAAATTTTCATCCTTCACCGCACAACGATGTCAGTTGCTTGCTTTTATGCAGTTAGATATCGCATTTATGCTGGTCTTAAACTGTCTTTGAGAATTTTTTTCAATATAAAAAAAGGTAAGAAAAAAGTCCAGGGAGTGCCACAATCACAAACCGCAGCTCTTCCCAGACACCAAGAGGAAGAAGAAACAGACAAAACCAAACAAATGCAAATCGAACAAACATACGAAAAGCATTAAGATTAGCTCTCTCTTCCCCAAGCGAGGTAATCGCAATGCTAAAAGGACTGAAATACACAAGAACAAAATAACACAAGGTAAGACATACAACAAATCGCCTCGTAAAATAAACCACATAGCAACAAAGAGTAACACTGGCACCGGGACCACCGCCTTAGAACGGTCAGTTGAATAAACCACCGTGGCGTTTAAAGCACTTTTACAACTAGCCAACTTCATCCTGGGTCCCGATGTTACTCTTAATGCAGAAATACATAAAAATTCGGTTCGCATAAAGGCTCCTAACTCAGTCAATGCATCAAAGCGAAAACATAAAGTTTCTTATTTTCCCAAAAGCATATTTTGTGTTATTTATTGTTTGCATCATCGTTAATTAGAAATTTAATTTGGACAATTACTCGTACGCTGTTACATCAGAATGCTTTACTGCAATACACCCATCATGGAGTGGGGTATTTAAATCTGAAAATTACCTTGAAAATTGTTCATTACAGAATAAAAACGTAACGTTTAAAGAAGTTAATCTATTTAAGCCTCCAAATACGTTTATTTGTATCAGATAAAAAAACTGCTTTGTTAATTTGAGGACTTTTATCTGAATACAGTTGACTCTCGTTATCTCGACCTCGCTTATCTCGAATAACCGCTTATCTCGAAGTGAAAATCTGGTCCCTTCCTATACATGAAAACCTAACAACAGATGGAAAATATTGTAGAAAAGAGGAGAAATTGCTCCTGAGGAGCAATTTCTCCTCTTTTCCACAATATTTTCAATATATCTCTAACTTCAAAAGTCCAGTTACCTATCAGTTTGTTAAATGTGGTTAATCAAATTATTTTTTCCTCAATTCTGCAAACCTGATATGTCGAACTACGGATATCTCGAACTATTTCAGAGAGTCCCTTGGAGTTCGAGATAACGAGAGTCGACTGTACTTTGCTTTGGAGAGGTTCAAACTAGTTGTTGTTCATATGTATCAAATGAGTTAGATATCGAGAAACAGAATTAAATGCTTCAAAACCATCTGCTTGAGTTCCCGGAAAAAGATAAAGAGTACAGGGAGACAGCTAGTAGATGAACAGATGGATGTAATCCCAGTCAGCATTCTACGTAAATCTATATCGGGCCGTCATCGGCCCGTCAGGGTAGCTGACGGGCCGATGACGGCCCGATGTAGATTTACGTAGAATGCTAGCTGGGATGGTTGGGTGGATGGATGGATGGGCAGATAGCTACACAGACAGGCTGATTAGGTAGGAGGTAGGTAGGTACACAGGTAGATAGATAGTTAGGCTAGTAAGCAGATAAAATAAAAGTCAAAAAGGATTGCTTTTGGAAACAAAGAACACACAAAGTCACGAACATCAGAGACTCGGCTTGATTGAGTCTCTTCATATGTAGTTTGCGAGGCTGCATAAGCCCACTAGCGCCGGCTTAAGCGGTATTTGATTTTCAAAATAACCAGGATTGGCTCAATGGTCCCAAAAGAAATTAAATATAACCTGCACTATGATGATGTACAGGAAGACTTTTTAAGGTCATCACACGGCACAACACCAGCTACAGTAGAGTAAAATAAGAGTCAAAAGGATTGCCTTTGGAAACAAAGAAACAGAAAATCAGGAAAATCGGAGACTCGGTCTGACTGAGTCTCCTCATATGCAACTGTAGTTTGCGAGGCTAAGTTTGAAGGTAGATAGTTAGGCTAGGTAGGTTATTACATGTGTTGGTAGATAGGACGGCAGGTAGGTAGATAATTACATGTGTAGCTAGGTAGGCAGACGGGTTAGGCAGGCCGGTAGGCAGGTAGGTAGGTCAGTAATTCCATTTGTATGTATGTATGTAGGTATTAAGTTACATATGTAGGTAGGCTGACGGACAGGTTAGATGGGCAGGCAGATAGGTAGGAACTAGGTAGGTAAGTATTTCCATTATGTAGGTAGGTAGACGGGTAGGTTAGGCAGGCGGGCAGGTAGGTAGGTAGATATATACCTTTCAATAACTCAGCTAGCGCAGCAGCAAGTTGAACATCTGTTCTGTGGTGTCCATGTTTATATTTGTCCTTCTCACTAGTGTCGTTGATACACCATCCACCTGTTCGGGTTACTCTGTCATTGCGTTTTTCTTTAACAAACTTCTGTAGAAGAAAATTGATCAGTAACATTAGAGGACTAGTTAGGGAGGAACATTTGATGATAAATGTTGGGTAATTTCCTCCGGAAAGACATAATCTTGGTACTTATTAGAAGCGCCCATGTGGAGCAAATTATTGACTTTAAGAGCAAAATCTTTCCATTTAGAGTAAACCCCTTTTCATAAGGGATGCAGTTACGTCCCCTTTTCCCACGCCTCACCACCACTGAAAGTATATCCATCTCCCTTAACGCAGAGCTCGTTAGTGGTCAAAATGTTAACTGTTCTAGTAAGTATAATATCTAATTCACAGGTATTTTTGCTGAAAAATAAGTGAGATGCTTTTGCAAATGCAAAAGCCATTCACATTTTTCAGCAAAAATATTAGTGCATATGCCATATTTAATGATCAAAATTTTAACGATACGTTAACTAACGACATCTACTTTTGAACAACTAGGCCAAGATTTTTTGTAGTTCAGGTGGAGGACGTCCGGACATTATCGAATCTACTGGTAACAGGTGAAATCACTGATCAGACTGTGGACGCGCAGACCAGTCGAAACCTTCGTTGTTCGCGTGTGCTCTAATATTTTTTTCATTCATTTTTTTTTTTTTTTTTTTTTTTTTTTTGGACTTTTACCATCTGCCGGGCTTTCCCTTATTTAATTTGAGATGCTGTTTTAAACCTCCCTAACGTACATGTATTAATATCAAAAGCCAACCACCACGCCTTCTGCAATGCAGCAACAGATGTAGGAATTCATAATATACAATTCGATCAATGTTTGCTACCATGAGGTAGCAAGAGATTCTCATTTTTACATAGAAATTTCAGTATTCCCCGCGTGACGTAAAGGTCAGAAAAACAGTCATTTAGGATTAAATAATCGTCCTGGTACAAAAATTAAGCATCTATCACGTGATTTTCCCCATCGTTTCTGATTCCCCACTCCGGAGTCCCCTTTGTACCATATAAAATTGATAACTGGGAAATTATACTGACTTCATATTTTTTAAGCAATTTAGAATTATTTTATTTGTCCGCCCACTGAAAGATGTTTGTGGGGGGGGAGGGGGGCGGCGGGGGGGGGACGCGGGAGGGTGGAGAGGGGCACGTGACTAAATGCAAATGAAAAAGAAAGAGAAAGAGCATCTATCAGATTTTATCTGCCAGATTAAACCTAGTGACTATAAATCTTCTCTAAATGGAAAGAATTTGCTCCCAACTGCAAAAAAGGTAAGAGAAAAGTCCAGGGAGTGCCACAATCACAAACCGCAGCCCTTCCCAGACACCAAGAGGAAGAGGAAACCGACAAACCCAAACCAGCACAAATCGAACAAACGTACGAAAAGCACTAAGATTAGCTCTCTCTTCCCCAAGCGAGGTAACCGCAGGACTGAAAAACACAAGAACAAAATGACACACGGAAAGACATACAACAAATCGCCTCGTAGAATAAACCACAAAGCAACAAAGAGTAACACCGGGACCATCGCCTTAGAACGGTCAGTAGAGCAAACCACCGAGGGGTTTAAAGCACTTTTACAGCTAGCTAACTTCACCCTGGGTCCCGATGCTACTCTTAATACAGAAACACATAAAATTCGGTTCGCATAAAGGCTCCCAACTCAGTCAATGCATCAAAGCGAAAACATAAAAATCAAATTAATCACTATAATAAACAAAGACGAGTACTCATGGCTAATTCTACTGTATGCCAGAGTAAAGCCTTCCTTGCACAAATGAGTTAGTACCTTTGATTAACGCATCAAATATAGCTCAAACAAAGTAGTAAAATGTCATACAATCCATTTGTCGCGGACCCCGCCCCCTCCTTTTCCAACCAGTTTTTTTTTTTTTTTTTTTTTTTTTTTTTTTTTTATCACTCGATTTCTTTTTGTAGAATATTTTGAATAGTGTACATCTATTGCTGTTTATATTTTATAAAGAAGCATTTCTTCTGTTAAAATCTACTTGTAAAATAAAAAAAAAATACATATATGTAAAACTGTTTTGTAAAGGACAACTGCTCTGATATATAGTTGTTGCAATTTTTGCAAAACATTTAGGTTTACAAATTCACATAAGTCTTTGACTCTCATCTTTCATGTACGTATTGTAAATTATGTATTATTATCTACCCGCATGGGCGTAGACACTACATGGGCGTAGACAATGTTCGAGTTTGACAGTGCTCTGGGAGCAATTTGTGAATGGTCAAAGACTGATCTAGGGCTATTTACCGTGGGCTGCTCAACGTAATTATAGCAAAGTATTCGCTTTAACAAAAAGTTTGGAGTAAGTTTAGCACACATTGCATGTCAAGCGTATGATTAGAATACTGTTTAAATCAAAAAGGACAGACAATCTACTTAAATGTTCTCAGTTCCCTTTATCAGCGGACGACACAATAGTTGAATGATTTTCATATGCCTCACATACAAAAGGCTTGAAATGTCGTTCAGATTGTCTTCGAAATTTGCATGAAATACAAAGCCTTATTTTCTGTGAAAAAAGATAAGAAAATAATACCGTCCCAGTCAGCATTCTACGTAAATCTACATCGGGCCGTCATCGGCCCGTCAGGGTAGCTGACGGGCCGATGACGGCCCGATGTAGATTTACGTAGAATGCTAGCTTGGGTAATCCCTTTTCAAGCAAAGCAATTTTGACAGAATTGAAACCCATGAAAGTGTACCCCTTAAGCCAGAAGTGTTAGAAGTTAAAACGTTTATTGGTGGGGGTTACGTAATGAATAGAAAATATCCATCATAAGTGCACATACGAATACGGCACTTTAGCCATGTTCTGGCAGCAAAAGGCCTAGATCAACCTACTGTTTTATGTTGTCTGATCTATGACTTCGTTGTTCAGTTACAGACTGTGTCAGCGGATACTGTAAAATATGTCGACCAACTCAAAAATGCCCGGATGGGTTTGCTACGACTTGATACGAGTCCTATTACGAAAATACGCCTTTTCAAATATATTGAAAATTTCACCACCAAAAACTGAACGTTTGCAGATAAAAATTCTGATATTTTTTTTTTTTTTCATATTTCTGCTCAAAACATGGATTATGGGTACTCGTTAGAACCGCCGAGGTCTAACGAGTACCCACAATCTGTTTTTGAGCAGAAATGAGACAAATAATGTATACCCCTGTAAACACCAGTTTTACTATATAAAAGTGGGGTTAAAAGGGGTCAAAATTATATAGGTATGTTTTCGTGATACATTTCTCTGTTAAGCATCACAAACTGACTTAAAGTTTACCTCACATTGTAGTTTGGCCAGCTCTTGTTGTTTTCTGTTCAACAGCCTTGACATTTCATTTCTGACCTCTATCAGTTCTCTCATGGAAACAGGCCCATCTCTCTTTAATGGTTCAGAAGTTTCGATAACGTTTGCAATGTTTCTGTTTCGTTTGTAAGCAAAACTAAGAAAATACACAAATAGAACTAGTACCAAAGTTACAGCTAACAGAACTTTGAAATGCATTGTCGTATCTGGTTTTATCTCATCCAAAAATCTGTAATAAAAGACAGTGGTTTAAATAGAGGATATTATTGAATTTATGAAATACAGTCGACTCTCGTTATCTCGAATTCCAAGGGACTATCTGAAATACTTCGAGATATCCGTACTTGGACATATCAGATTTGCAGAATTGAGGGAAAACTAATTCGATTAACCACATTTAACAAATATACGTGTAAATGGACTCTTGAAGATAGAGATATATTGAAAATATTGTGGAAAAGAGGAGAAATTGCTCCTGAGCAATTTCTCCTCTTTTCCACAATATAATTACATGTTGTTAGATTTTCATGTTTAGGCAGGGATAAGATTTTCACTTCGAGATAAGCGGTTTTTCGAGATAAGCGAGGTCGAGATAACGAGAGTCAACTGTGACCACACATGTAAGATACTTTTTTATCATAAGACTTTTAAACCGTAGTTATAAGACTTTTAAACTGTACTTTATAGCCGTAGTAGAACAGTTTTTCAACAGAAAACGTAATGTGTGAAGATATTACGCGCCAGTAACCAAGTGTTATGTAATGTGTGAACATATTCTTATGCCATGGCGTTATCCACTTAATAATAGCGACGTCATATGATAAATAGAATATTTTTTATTATATAGCTATAAATATTGAATGACATTTTACAACTGAAAATGACGAAAATATTTATAGTTACAGAATAAAAGGTATATTGCACTGATATTGGTGAATACTGCCCCGCACTGAGATATAAGAGTTCGCGTCCTTTGATGTTCCAACTCGGGACAATATTCATATATATCAGTGCAATGACCATATAATCTTAAGTATTCAACCAACAACTCAAGGGGAATGGATACACAAATTTGCAAATGAGACAGCATGTGTTTGCAAAAACTTTCATGGTGTTTGGTTGTTTATATGTAAATGGAATATTTTGAGACTGGTTTGGTCTAAAATCTGCATATTTAAAATGCGAGGCATTCTGATAGTGTTTAATGTTCCCATAAGTGATAATCAGGCCTTGTAATCAGACATCTGACAGCTGGCTTTCTTGTCCCCGTAATGGTTAATGCCCCCATAAGGAGTAATCAGCCGTGTCATATTCGGTACAAAAAATTCAGTCCCCGGAACAAATTTAGCATGTTATGCGTTTCAAGTAGTTGCGGTCATGGTACCAAAGCCGTAATCCAAACTCATAAATCCATAAATGAATGACGAATCAGAATGTTCAGACCAACAGACATGGACCCCAGAACAAAGGGTGTAACGTAGACTTAGGTAGGTTGCAGTACGTCTTATTAGGTACGTAAAATAAGTATTTTATAGTCCAGATAGCTGAAAATACCTTCATTTTTTACTAGAAAAAAAACGCCAAAAACAGGAATATCGGACTACCCTACTCCTGGTGAAACTAAATTAAAAATTAGCCGCTTGATTTTTTTTTCCAAGCCCAAACCTATCTTTTCCGATTCAGAAATGAAAGTTGCTGGGAATAGCATTGTCCGATTTTTCAAAGTATGTCTTTGAAATCGACTAAAAATCAATAAATCAGGAGAATTCACCCGTTTGTTTACATCTGGATGTCTTGTAAGTCATGGCCGGAAGTTCGCGTAAAGATTTTGAGTGAGTGCATAACCACCGGCTATCCCTTACGAGATTACCAGGTGTGCTTCTCAAACTGGAGGTCAAAAGAGTTGTCCCCTTTATAAAAATGGTAAATAATGTACCAAGTGTATCCAGTTCACTTAAACTAGACTACAGTAAATATCCTAAAATTTCGAACACTTCATTCCAACCTTTTTTGGCCTAAATACTTCTTTTTATGCAGTTGTTTCTTAAAATATTTAGTGGAATGACAAACAGGGTAGAAGCAGTCTGAGCTGGGTCTACACTGTTTGCATATGCCATTTTGTCAGACCATTTGGTGTTCGAAATTTTAGGGCATTTACCTTACATTATTTACCTTAAATGGGTAAACATTAAAGAATTGAATCGAATCTCTCCGTCGAAGGCGCATCCCATGAGTACCCACATTTTTTTGAGGAGAAATAAGCAAAATAATTATCTTAAGCCTCTTATCTAGAGCTATGTTTGCCATGGCATTTTCACTAAATAATATGTAAATAGGGACAGTTTTGTAATTAGGCACATTAAGGCAAATTCATGCAGTAAACAAATGTTGCAAGTAAAAAATAAACTGAATAACTGGATTAAAATCCGCAAAACTCTGAAAATTTTTCTAAGAATGCAGATCCCTACAAACCCCTGTTTTCATTACATTGGCCGCGTCAAGCGATTAAAGTGCCTTCGAGCATGCGACAAATGCAAAAATACAGATCATCCTGCGCATGCGAAAAGTGTCAGCCGGTACTTTACTCTTCATTCGTACATTCTGTAGTATCCAATCATTCTGTCAGCTGAGTGTGAAGGTCTGGGCCTTCGCTGTCGCATATACCCAAAGACACATTTTCGCAAGGCACGGCCACATAATTTATATACAGTTGACTCTCGTTATCGCGACCTCGCTTATCTCGAAGTGAAATTCTGGTCCCTGCTTAAACATGAAAAGCTAACAACAGGTAACAAAATATTGTGGAAAAGATGCCTATATAATCTAGACCCCCTTAAACCCCACTTTTATATAGTAAAACTGGGGTTTACAGGGGTATACATTATTTTTCTTATTTCTGCTCAAAACATAGATTGTGGGTATTCGTTAGAACCGCCTTGTCGAGGCGGTTCTAACGAGTAATCACAGTCTATGTTTAGAGCAGGAATATGAAAAATATCAGAAGTTTTTATTTGAAAATTTCCCCTTTTTTGGTTATAAAATTTTCAATATATTTGAATAGGCGTGTTTTCGTAATGGGAAAAAGTGAATGACAGCACAGAAACAGAAGAAATATTAACACGCCCTCTTCTCCACCCCACCCCTGCTGTAAGTATAGCAGGCCCTTACCACCATCCTATACAGTCAACTCTCGTTATCCAGACTTCGCTTATCTCGAATAACCGCTTATCTCGAAGTGAAAATCAGGTCCCTGTTTTAACATGGAAATCTTACAACAGGTAACAAAATATTGTGGGAAAGAGGAAAAATAGCTCCAAAGGAGAATTTTCTCCTCTTTTCCACAATATTTTCAATATATATCTCTAACTTCTGGAGTCGAATTATGTATTCATTTGTGAAATGTGGTTCTTCAGTTTGTTCCCAGTCAGCATTCTACGTAAATCTATATCGGGCCGTCATCGGCCCGTCAGGGTAGCTGACGGGCCGATGACGGCCCGATGTAGATTTACGTAGAATGCTAGCTGGGTTTTTCCTCAATTCTGCAAATTTGATATGTCGTCGAGGTACGGATATCTCGAAGTATTTCAGAGAGTTACTGGGACTTCGAGATAACGAGAGTCGACTGTATTTTTTTTTCTGTGTAACGTCTAGAATATTCAGACCATGATGTTGCGTAACGGTCTGTAGTGTTAGAAAGAAACAAATAAAATAATAAAAAAATAAAATAACATGAGGCCCATGTGCCACTATGCTCACCATAGCTCGTGGGCAAGCAAGTCCGCTTCTTCAATCTTAATCCTTTTAATCTCAGACCTTGCACTTTGTACTTTCAAAGTTCTTTTTTCAGTATTAAAAATTTGATGAACGTTGCTTACTTTTCATATTTAAAATAGGTAAATGTCAACCAATGATCAGCATTTGAATAAACCTTGTCGGGCCAGAGTCCCCAATTCTGCATACCAAGTTTCAAGGTATTCGGCTTTTTAAATCCTTAGAAGAACATTTTCATAGGGTTTTTACCATATATGAGCATGGCAAATATCTTGGTCATTTGACCCAATCCCATGAACAAACTTTCATTCCCCAATCCCGCAGGGGCTCCAAGTGCAATCAAACCAGCAGTTTTAGAGAAGATAAAAGTACTGAACATGAGGTATCCAGGACGAAGATTAATAAATGACCTTGACCTCAGCTAGTTATAAAAGTTCATTAAGGTGATTGCATATATCACTTATGAATGACATAGGCTGCAATAGCTTCTCATAAATCCACAATTTTGCCTTTTCCCATACAAAAGCCTAAATGAAAAATTTGACCTTGTACAATAGGTCAAGGTCAACTAATGGTCACCGTTTGAATAAACTTAGTAGAGCCCGAGTACCCAATGGTGCATACCAAGTTTTAAGATAATCAACCATTCACTTCCTGAGAAGAAGACTTTCAAATGTCTAAACCATATATGGGCATGGCGGACACCATGAATAAACTTTCATTCCCCCATCCAACATCCAACACATTTAATTTGGTTTCAATCAGCCGAGCAGTTTAAGAGGAGAAGAAGATAAAAATACTGAATCTGAGGCATCCAGGACAATGGTCAATAAATGCCTTTGACCTATGGTATTTATAAAAGTCATTTACAAGATTGCAAATACCAGCCTTGATGTCATAGGCTGCAATAGCTTCAGAAAAATCCACTGTTTGCCTTTTTCCCATACAAAAGCCCAAATGCCCAAATTTGTTATTGCTGTCAAATAGGTCATCATATGAAGAACCTTAGTAGAGCCAGAGTCCCTAATGATGCATATCAAGTTTCAAGGCCATCGGCCATTTGGTTCTTCCCAGTAAGCATTCTTTATAAATCTATAGCGGGCCGTTATCGGCCCGTCAGGGTAGCTGACGGGCCGATAACGGCCCGCTATAGAGTTATAAAGAATGCTAGCTGGGTTCAGGAAACGACTTTCAAAGTTTTTTTACAATATATTGGCATGGCAGACATCTTGGTCATGTGACCTAGACATCATGAACAAACTTCTGTTCCCCCACCCCAGGGAGGCTCGGCATGTAATTTGGTTCAACTGGCCTGGCCGTTTCAGGGGAGATGTCATTTGAATATCTTGACGCCGACGTTGTTACAACGACACCGTCGACGGACCACCGTCTATTCTATAAGTCGCCCCCCCACCCCCCCCCCCCCCCCCCACACACACACCCCCCACCACACACACACACACACCCGGAGCATTCGGCTCTGTTTAGCTAATAAAAAGAAATACCTTTTCGATGTTATTTTCAAAATGGTATCACTCAGAATAAAGAAGATGATTTGTTTAACATCTCAAGTATGTTTACACTCAAACTCCAAAGTTTCCGTTTATCATTGTGTTGCAGCTGTGCGGAATTCCCCGTATATGTCTTATTCTTTTCACCATTTCTTAATTTCCTTGCTAAAATAGTTAGCTTTCTTTCGTCTTTTCTTTCTTTCCTTTTTCTTACAAATATTCACCATATAGAGTTACATATTTAATCTGATATACCTCTTTTGTCTTCTATATACGTGTACCGATCAACATTACTCAAAAATAAAATACTGTTTTTGCTGTAATCAGATGTTTAATGTTTGCAGCATTTTGTGCAAAGTACATTGATCGAACAACAGTTTAAATCAATAAAGAAGATGCATTTTAAATCATTGGGTCATTATGATCCAGTGACTTAATATATTTCTTCTGTTTTCCTTTTTTCTGTGTGTGTGTGTGTGTGTGTGTTTGTTATTTTTCCTAATGATAATCTGACCATTAATCTTTCTTCGCGAAAAAAGCATTAAGTTTCTTTTTACCTGTTTCACTAGGAACCAGTTCGCAACTAAAAAATTTCATTAGTAACAATATAGTTATTTTTTTTCTCTCTTTCAATATGTTACAGCACTGCAGATATTTAGTTTCTTCTTACCTGTTTTGACTAGAAATCAGTACACAACTGAAAGTTTTATTAGTAGCAAAGAAGTTGAACAGTTCCTTTTCTCTTTTAATATGTTGCAGCACTGTATGTATTAAGTTTCTTCGTACCCATCACGAAAACACACCTATATAATACTGACCCCCTTAAACCCCACTTTTTTATAATAAAACTGGGGTTTAGAGGGGTATACATTATTTTTTCTTATTTCTGCTCAAAACATAGATTGTGGTACTCGTTAGAACCGCCTCGCCGAGACGGTTCTAACGAGTACCAACAATCTATGTTTTGAGCAGACACAAGAAAAATATCAGAGATTTTTATCTGAAAATTTTCAGTTTTTGGAGATGAATTTTTTCTATATATTTGAATAGGCGTGTTTTCGTAATGTATTACACCAAAAACAAGTACACAGCTGTTTCATTCGTAGCAATATAGCTGATCAATTCCTTTTCTCTTTTTCTCTTTTGATATGTCGCTGCGCAGCACATGTTGCATACGGAATTTTACTTTTATTGCGAGCACGACTATCTTCCTCAATATAAAGTACACATGCAAGAAATTAAGGACCCCAAAGTATATATATTTTATTTTATCTTGTCTTTCATTCCAACATTGTTTGAGTTATTTTTAACGTTTCTGAAGAGATTAAGCGCCGCGTCATGCGAAGACATGTATTCCAGCATATGGGACAGCGAATTCCCAGGTCAGCCTGCGCATCCGCGCAGTCTGACCAGGGCCTTTTCTGTCTGTTAACAGAATCATTGGACACAAGAGAATGTATCAAGGTCCGGATGATACATTTTGCATGCGCAGGATGATCTGGATCCCTGTTTTGTGCATGTTCTAAGGCACTTTTTTCGTTTGACGCTGCCCACATATCCTTTTTCATGAATTAAAAGTTACCAGGTCGGAGGAAACGGGCTAAGACGAAGCAACAGGTCCATTGCTCAAATAAGGCTCAAGAAAATGATACTGCAATGAAACAAACATATGCTATCACTTTTCTTGCAAATTTAAAAGTTCGCCGAAAATCATACACGTCGTGGCATTTATCACCTTTTATTGCATTTAACTCAGTGCCGTGCGCTACTAACAGCATTAACCGGCAAACAGCCGTGTATTAACACGGCTACGCAACTTTCAATACGCTCATAGTGGGGCAACCGAGTAAATGCCCCACGCTATGGAACCAGTCCACAGTTAGCTCCCTTGATTCGTTGTCCAGAATAAGGAAATATAGTCCCTCACTTGGATGGTGTGTGTTATGCCAGAATGACTGAGCAAACTTCTTCACTGTGACTCTTTTGACAGAGCAATGTGTAGGTGTTTTGAAAATCAAGAGTTTATTTTGTTTCCTTTTGATTTCAGGAAAATAGGCGAACCTAAGCACACCCCTAAGAAGTGAGCCTACATGGGCCTTAACTGGTATGACAGATGTTTACTTCGACAGACGACAGCAGGAAAATGAGCTGGTCATGGTCATGTGTAAAGTGGATAAATTTGAAGGTAAGTCATGATGACATAAACAGAAGTATGCATTGATTGCAATGCTGTCAGATTTTCCCCAAGAGGTCTTTGTATGGAAGGTAATGAAAAAATAAATGTGGTCCGATGCCTTTGATATTTGAAAGCGATCAGCTGTCGTCACGAGATGGTTACTGTCTGGCCCTGAAACAAGCATAAGCGGTGGGAATTGCGTTCGCGAGACACTGGTGAAAAGGCGAAACATTATAGTGTAACCAATGTTTTCAAGTTTAATGCGATAATAGCGATTGAACCTAGTTTTTCAGTGTTTGCAGTGGGTATTAAAAAACCAAAACAGACTTCCTACGTTATATTGGTTACCGAAACTTCATAAACGACCTTATAAAGCACGTTTCATTACAAATTCTAGTTCATGTACGACTACTATTTTGTCCAAACTTCTAACTTCATGCCTTACTGCTGTCAAAACACATTGGATTAGATACTATGTTGCTGTTTACGAAAGGGGCGGAATTAACTATTTTTGGTCAATTAAAAATTCCAGTGAAGTTCTCAATAAATTTAAATCTAAAAATTTTAAGGCTTCTAAATTGTCTACATATCCTTTTTCTACACTGTATACTACGTTACCTCATCATCTTATAAAAGGTAAACTTATTGATTTAATTAACCGAACGTTTTTGGCTTGCAATGAAGAATGGGCTTTTTTCACTTCTGATCTGTAGAAGAATTACAATTTATGGTCTCGTCAAAAAGTCTGTGATGTCCTTGTTTATCTTTTGGATAACATTTTTTATTAGTCTGTGATGTTCTTGTTTATCTTTTGGATAACATTTTTTATTATATTTGGATCTAAACTTTATAGGCAAACTATTGGTATTCCGATGGGGTTTAATTGTGCTCCTCTTGTTGCAGATTTGATTCTTTTCTGTTACGAAAGAAATTTAATGAAGACGCTCATTATTGAGGCTTTCAATTCCACGTCAAGATACCTTGATGATTTATTAAATATTAACAAAATTTACTTTGACCAAATGGTGGACCGCATATATCCTACTGAACTCCAATTAAATAAAGCCAATTCTTCCGATACCGAGGCACCTTTTTTAAATTTGAATCTATGTATATCTAATGGTACAGTTTCTACCAAAATTTATGATAAACGGGACGATTTTGATTTTGATATAGTCAATCTTCCTTTTCTGGATGGCGATTGCCCACCGGCATACCTCATATGGGGTATACATATCTCAACTTATTAGATTCGCCAGAGCGTCTTCAAATCTTAGTGACTTTAACTGCCGTAATAAAGCCCCTACTGCCAAACCTCTTAGGCGGGGCTATCGTTATTTAAAACTTTGTAAGGCGTTTTCGAAATTTTACCGCAGAAAAGAATGCCTTGGTAGAAAAATGAAACGTCAGTCTGAAAACACTTCTGCAACAAGGTCGGAACCAGAACTTTACGATGACTTAGTGTACAGATTTAGAAAAACTGTGGGAAAATCTAACTTTTCGGGGCAATTCAGAAAACTAATGAACCGTTATAAAAGAATTCGCTATAGCCTGGATATTATGCGATAAACTGCCTGCCTGGTTATCAACCCAATCATTATTAATGGCTACGCTTCACTCTTTAATTGCACGACGGCGGTTCGGGCCTCAGTCTCAATGGCGGCCTCCTCGAAAAATTAAACCTGTGGGTTGTGGCTTGATATGTCTTTGGCTTAGCCCGCCGTGGTTCAACTATTGGTTTTCATTTACTCTGGCACACAGTAGAATTAGCCATGAGTACTCGTCTTTGTTTATCATAGTGATAGTTTGATTTTTATGGTTTCGCTTTGATGCATTGACTGAGTTGGAAGCCTTTATGCGAACTGAATTTTTATGTATTTCTGTATTAAGATTAGCATCGGGACACAGGGTGAAGTTGGCCGGCTGTAAAAGTGGTTTAAACCCGTCAGTGGTTTATTTACTGACCGTTCTAGGGCGGTGGTCCCGGTGTTAGTCTTACTCTTTGTTGCTTTGTGGTTTATTCTACGAGGTGATTGTTTAAAGTTTTGCCTTGTGTTATTTTGTTCTTGTGTTTTCAGTCCTTTTTGCGTTGCGATTACCTCACTTGGGGAAGAGAGAGTTAATCTTAGTGCTTTTCGTACGCTTCTTCGATTAGCTCGTGTTTGGTTTTCTCTGTTTCCTCTTCCTCTTGATGTCTGGGAAGGGCTTCGGCTTGTGATTGTGGCACTCCCTGGACTTTTCTCTTACCTTTTTACCTTATGATTGAAACACTGGTCAGGTGTGCTAAAACAAGCATGTACATGAACAATTAAGAGCATATTGAACTGTTTATTCCTCAATATAAATATACATGCAAGAAATTAAGGACCACAACGATATATATATATATATTTCATAACAACAGAAAAAATGACAGTGATACATGTAGACAATGCCATTTGCTAAGAAACAGAACGTCCTAACATACTTATACATATATCAGTATTAATTCAGGTAAATCCTTTTAGCAATGCCTGTGCATGTTGTGTTAAAAGTCATACATGGGAGATATTTCTCATTCAGTTAATAGACCCTACCACAATTGAACATGAATGTGGCAACATTTAATGTGTCATTAAAATTCGGGAAAGACCTATAGTTATCACCGCTGTAATATTGCTACCTGTTTGGTGCATATTAACATCAAAGGACTGACAGTCCTAAGAGTTTGCTAGCTTGTAAAGTATTGATGGAGTGCTGTGTATCTTCTATGCAAACACAATACATGCAAAGAAGATAGGGTGCATTCCAATGCTACCAATACTACACCATAAGATGGAGCTCTTTGGAATATATCAAGCATCTGGGCATTGTACTTCCTGAAAAGAACACTTTCTTTAAAAACTCTATTAAATGTACGTCAAGCGAAGACTGCATATGGGTTGAATGAGAAAGTCATAGCGAGTGTTGTCTCTAAATCAAGGAAAGGATACTCCACTGAGGATATGATTTTTTTTTTCACTTTCCAGTGATAATGCTGGTTGTCAAGTGAAAAATAAGACGGCAAATCACATGGCTCTAAATAGTCATGATATGTCTTGGAATTCTTTTTTGCATACTTGTATAATTTATCTCCTGCAAACAGAATTTCATTCATGTTGTTCACATTCCACATGTTGGTACAGATCCTTTTCAGTTTGAATCTTGGAGTTTAGGCGCCCCGAGATAATCGCTTGAAGTATTAAGGTTAATGTCTTAAACTATCACAAAAACAAATTTGGATACATAAAACTAATACCCTGGTGTAATTTCAGCATTCAGTTAATAAATACAATGAAATAATTTAGTACCGTGGGGTGCATTGGGATGCCGTGGGGTGCCATGGGGTGATTAGTAGGACCCCGTGCCGAGTTAACGCCTTGACAAAAGTAGCGCGTGTATTACTACACCGAATTTTGAAGTCTATGTTTCAAATTGCATTATCTAAATCAATTTCAGTTACAGTTATGTTAGCGAAATAAAAAAGCCATACAAAATTCAGCTACTTCACATTCAGTTCACCGTAATAGTGCCGCATTGCGTCTGATTAAGAAGTAGTGCGCGTATAAATATACGCATAAATAGCTGTGATGAGAATCCGCTCGTAAAACCCCATGCGATTGCAAAGAGCCTGCTAGCTGTCGCTAGCAGACTCAAAAACCACGGTTTGAGAGCGTCCAACTAGGATCCAGATTTGGACACAAAGTGTTTCGAGTACGGCATCACCCAGTGGCTTTTGCAGTCTGTGCAAAAATATATATGAGCCGAAACGATAGAAAACGTATCTTCTGACATGTGCTCCCAGCGAAGACTCAAATCGACCTGCAAATCCGCGCAGTCTGATCAGATCAGTGTTCGTTGTCCGCACGAAGAAACTTTGCATCCTTGGCTATCCAAAATGGGCCGAGTGAAGATTCTGATCAGACTGCGCGAATGCGCAGTCTGATCTGAATCGTCGCTGAGCGCAAATTCTGAAAGTACATTTTCAGACGCTGCGATCCATGTGTTGGCCGAGGGCTGATCAAGCCAAGTTTTGATAAAAGGGTTTGCATCGAAATCTCTGGCTTGACATGGTCTTTCATCTCAGTATATCAATTATCGCAAAACATACTTTTCTTTTTCTTTTCAAATTTTGGACTAATTTTTACCACTCTCTGGGATAATTCAGCAGGCGACAAATTGTTGATATTTTTCTTGTTTTTCCCAGAAAAGAGGATTTGACGTTTCATGCAAATTGCCTCGCAATTTCCATGAAACGTCCAATCCTATAAGAAAATATTCAATGTGTCGTCTGCTGAAAATTTTACCAAGAGTGCTACATGTTAGCGTTAAAGCTGTTTAACCAACAGCTTGTGATACAAACGCTTAATTGTGCGTGTGTGTGTGTCTGTTTCAAAAAATGGAACAAAATTGACATGACGTATTCAGTTTCATACACATTTAAGCTTTCATAAAACAAAACGCTTCCTAAACTATTTCTGAGCTTTAAACGCAATAAACACAACCATGCAAAGATATTTCAATGATTCAGAATAGAGACACAGCCCCAGTTTCATCACTTTATATACAAGTAGTAAAAGGGGGATTTTTGTTGATTGTGTTCGGTTTAACGATATGTCAACTCTTGTGGGTCACCGAGGCCTCACTAATTATTTGGAAGTTAGTAACTGCGAAACTGAAAACTTCAAAAATACTAATTTAGGTCTTTTTATGAAAATAATTTCATAATTTCACAATTTAGAAATAATATCGGACTTTGAAAAAACTTTTAGGTGGTGCGTGTCCTTCGTAGACCATAGTCCTGGTAAACACAGGATTTCCATGTGCCATATTACTAGTTGTAAAATTATTACCTTTCACAAAAACATATAATCGGACGTTGTAAATACTTCTGGATAGTGCTTGTCCTTCGTGGGCCCATAATTTCCATGCGCCATGTTACTAGTTGTATAAGTATTAGCTTTCACAAAAAGTTTGGTTAGGTGTGCTAAGCGCAGATCAAGCTTTTTTTTTGTGAAAAGTTATACCGGCTATAAAAAAAAAAACAAAAAAAAAACACGGAGTTGCATTACGAAAACATGCCTATTCAAATATACTGAAAATTTTACAACCAAAAAAATGAAAATTTTCAGATAAAAAATTCTGATATTTTTCATATTTTTGCTCAAAACATAGATTGTGGTTGCGATGCGGTTCTAATGAGTGCCCACAATCTGTTTTCGAGCAGAAATAAGAAAAATAATGTATACCCCTGTAAACCCCCAGTTTTACTATATAAAAGTGGGGTTTAAGGGGGACAAAACTATATAGGCATGTTTTCGTGATGGTCCATGGAAAATGGCACTGAACCAGTCCATAATCTTACATAAAGTACCTCCGGAGCGACGGCAAACATATACGAGGGATGTTCGAAATGAATTGCTTATTTCTATATGGAGACTTCTTCAAATTTCAAGTTAGCCCAAAAGTACTCATTTCATGCCCTCGAAGTACTCCCCGTGGCTAGAAATGCAAAGTTTCAGCCGATGTATCCACTTCTTGAAGGCGTCACTGTACGCTTATTTGGGCACAGTAATAAGGTACTGATGAATGGCAGATCCAAGTGCCTGTCGGGACTGGTATTTCCGCCCAGCAAGGAATGCTTTCAATTTCGGAAACAAAAAGAAATCACATGGGGCAAGGTCTGGGGAATATCGGGGGTGAGGCAAAACAGTTACTTTTTCTTTCTTCAAAAACGCCGTAACTATTGCGGAGGTATGAGCTGGGGCATTGCCATGTAGAAGACGGACATGTTTAAAACCAGTGGCAGGGCGTCGTTTCTGATAATACTTTTTCAGTTTCTTCAGTACTACGTCTTTGTAGTACTTTCCGTTGATGCTTTTGCCCTTTTTCACTGGCACTTTTATTGCGACTCCTTCGCCAGAGAAGAAGATTGCATACAAAACCTTCTTTGTACTCAAAGAACGTTAGGCAATTATTGGGCGTTTGCTGTGTTTAGTGGCCCAGATCTTATTGCTAACCTTTCTGACGGGCTCAAAATAATGGACCCAGGTTTCATCACCTGTGACGACATTGGCAAACTGATTTTTGTTATATTGTGGAAACATTTGAAGCAGTTGTTTGGCCACTTTAACCCGTTGCCTCTTTTGCTCGTCAGTCAATAGATGTGGCACCCATCTAGCAGAAATCTTTCTGACTTTCAAATGCTTCTTCAAAATAAGGTGAACCGTTGATAGTGATATGCCTACCTTTCATGCAATATCACGAACTGTAAATCTGGCATCTCTTTCAATGATTTCCTTCATTTTGGAAACGATTTCTTTACGAGATGCAGATTTTGGCCTACCTGATTTCGGTGCAATTTTGATGGACTCTACACCAGACTCAAATTTCTTTTTCCACCGCCGAACTGTGCCATAAGACACACAAGAAGGTCCAAAAGCAGTAGAAATTTCAGTCATCAGCTTCTTCAAAGAACAACCAAATTTTGAGCGAGCTTTGATGTAAGCCCGTAATACATCTTTTTTGTCGACGCTTCTACCAACCATTTTTACTGCAGTGGTCAATGATTGCGTGTATTCAAATGGCAAATTTTATGTCTTACACTTAGTCTAACATGTACATTTATACACCATTGTGTAGATATTGAATAGCCCTATACAGGTATGTATTGGTTTCTATCGTGCCCCACGTGGATATCGAGCTAGAGGACAATAAGCAATTCATTTCGAACATCCCTCGTATACGCTCAACACATTATACGCCGCTTTAACTCATGCATTGTGTAAAGCGTTAACCATACAGCAAAGATAAAAACAAAAGCACGTTAAATCTACTGGCTCAAACTTCTGATTCTGTCAACAAGGGACACTGACTGTCCTAAGTGCATCAAAATCTTAGAGACAATGTTCTGACATAATTTTCCTTATGTTGCGTTCAATAATCAACAATCCTACTTCCGTCCAAATATTGCATCGACTTCGTAACTAAAACAGAGTGAGGATTTGGTGCGTTGTGTTTAAAATGTCTATTCCATTTGAAGGTGTTCAGTTTTTGTTGTTTTTGCAGTGTTTATTGTGTTCAATTAACTTAATCCTCGGGACCTAAAAACAAGTTCAAAATTAGCTTCTGTAAACGAGCCATTGGTAATCAAACGATTGAAGTTTTACTGTGTATGAGTGCACTATAGTATTCCTTACCGTACTTGTTCTAAAATGTGAACAGGTTTATTTGACCATCTAACTGGCTGAATGATTTAAAGCCCGTCGATTATTACATATGAGGCCCACCCAGGGTTTTTCGGCAACAGGGGATTAAAGCAATTTATTTCAGGGGAACAAGGGAAAAAGTCTAAAACTGAAGGGAACAGGGGGAACAAAGGCAATTTTTGGGAATAGGGAACATAGAAAATGTCGATTTTGATTTTTGGAAACAAGGGTAAAAAGTCGATTTTTCAGGGGAACAAGGGAACAGGTAACCCCTCCCCCCACCCCTGGGAGGGCCTCACATATCACCTTCTCATTTTCGTTTTAAAGCGTTAGCACCATCAAAGTTAAATAATCAGATGAAAACTTGACTTTTTTTTATCTTTCGCAGAAAATAAAAAATAAATAAAAATTGTGTAAAAAAAAAAAAAAAAATACATTTTTTAAAATGGTGCAGTTTTGATTTCACAGGCTTGATAATAACAGGTTAAAGTTCAAAACTTTCATGTTTTGAACCTTTTTCAAGTGACTGCGACAAACTCCTGCTACGCTCAGTTTTAGTGGGCGTTTCATCAAAGAAAGGATTTCTGAGTTATTTCTGAGGTAAAAAATAAAAACCATAAAAGGTTATACTTCAGTTATTCGAAATTCTCGCAAATTCTTTAATTCACCACTTTTTCTAGTAAAAATGAGGGGGGGGGGGGGGCTAAAAATTTTACTTGATATACAGTAATTATCGTAAATATTCGGACAGCATAAACCCTTACCACATTTATCATAAAAGTTGAGCATGTCCAATTGATTTCCTTCTGATTTGTGCAGTTAACCATCTTAATACTGACTCTCGATTCAACGACAAAAGTCGTCATGATAATTTTACTAGCAGGAAGCCAAAAAAGGTGACAGTAATGGTGACAGTTAATCAGAAAGTATGCAAGAACATTGTATGTAATACTTTAAGATATATATGTTGTTGTTGTTTTTTGGATATTGGTTAGAATTGCCTCATTGAAGCGATTCTAACAAATAGAAAATATGTATTGTATGAGATAATCAGAAAAAAAACAAAGCCATTTTTACACAGCATTCTGTTCATAAGGATTATTGACAACAGCAAAATTATTTTAATGGCAAGAGCTGTGGAAACAAAAACGCTATAATTGTAACGAGGGTTCACTATATATAAGTCTGCTGGCTGAATAAGAAATAAGCAAGCCTCAACGAAATAAACTATGTATACATTATTATATGTGAGCCCAGCAAAGTCTGTTGATGTAGACGCCGTGGGTCTTTGTTCACATGTAGATGCCTTGAATCTTTCGCTATCCACAGAGCGCCGTCTTACGCTATCTACAGAGCCGTCTTACGCTATCTACAGAGCCGTCTTACACTATCTACAGAGCCGTCTTACGCTATCTACAGAGCCGTCTTTCGCTATCCACAGAGCCGTCTTACGCTATCTACAGAGCCGCCTTACGCTATCTACAGAGCCGTCTTACGCTATCTACAGAGCCGTCTTACGCTATGCACAGAGCCGTCTTACGCTATCTACAGAGCCGTCTTACGCTATCCACAGAGCCGTCTTACGCTATCTACAGAGCCGTCTTACGCTACCTGCAGAGCCCTCTTACGCTATCCACAGAGCCGTCTTACGCTATCCACAGAGCCGTCTTACGCTATCTACAGAGCCGTCTTACGCTATCTACAGAGCCGTCTTACGCTATCCACAGAGCCGTCTTACGCTATCTACAGAGCCGTCTTACGCTATCTACAGAGCACCTTGTAAAAATGTTATCACGCTGCGCGAGGACAAAGGCTGACCTGACTCTCAGACTTCGCTGGATGCAAATGTCCGCAGACACATGTGTTACTTCTTAAATAGTGAAATTCCTGCCTTAAGGGGGCCGGATATGAATATAATGAACCCTCGTTACAACGACAGCATTTGTTCGCAAAAATGTTGCCATTAAAATGAATTTGCTGTTGTAAAGAATCGTTTATGGACAGAATGATCTGTAAGAAAGACCTGGTTTTATTCTTGTTTCCTCAGAGAACATATGTTTTGGATATTTGTTAGAATCGCCTCAATGAGGCGATCTAACAAATATCCAAAACATATATTGCTTGAAGTGTTAATGCAATATTCTTGCATAATTTCTCATTAACTGTCATCTCTTAAGCGAAGGTTTCGTGACATTCAAATTGTCATTATAACGAATTTTGTCGTTCTAACGAGTGTCGGTGTAACGAGGGTTGACTGTACATTTGATAGACTGTTCGCCGTGCTTTACAAGGGAGACGACTGTTGTAAATTCGCAAAGTCGCTTTGATGTAAACCCCTTCTGAGAAGGGTTCTACTCAAACAGAAAAGATTTTTCATTCCCATTACGAAAACGCGCCTATTTAAGTATATTGACAATTTTACAACCAAAAAAGGAAAATTTTCAGACAAAAAATTCTGATATTTTTCATAGTTCTGCTCAAAACATAGATTGTGGGTACTCGTAAGAACCGCCTGTAAACCCCAGTTTTACTATATAAAAGTGGGTTTTAAGGGGGGTCAAAATTATATAGGCGTGTTCTCGTGATGTTTTACAGTAGACGCCCCCCCCCACCCCCCACACACCCCCCCTCCCACCCCTTCACTCCTTTTGAGAAAGTAAGAATAACTTTGACAGAGCCGCCGCATGTGAAAGTGTAATCTATCAACTGCCCTTTATTACCCCAAACAAACTACCAGTGAAGTGCCTAAAAAGTAGTGTGATTGGCGAACAGTACAAACTCTGATCTGGGTTTGTTTGGTCAGACACGTGTGTCCGAATGTTTAGAGCACAAACGGCATAAATAATTAATAACCCTGACCTAGTATAGTGTCATCATACATGCAGCATGCAAATATCTCTACAGCGGCCCGCTATGACTAAAATATTGTTGAAATGGTCTTAAACCCCAGAACATAACACAACATCAAACATTTACAAGTAGCAATGTTTTTTCTGATGTTTAAGTTCATGAAGTAGGTTTTCAAACAGCTGTTGAGTTTATGAAATGGACACTCCCAGCTATGACTTTGGACACATCCATTGTTGCAAATAAAGAATTAGTCATAAAACCATACTAGAATGGCAAATAGTGTAGATCCTGATGAGAAGTCTCAGGTGTCTTTGTTGATCTGCAGGGATGAAAGGATTAAATTAAATATAAAACATATATTTGGACGAATTTTATCTTTTTTACGATATAAAAAAATAAGTTGAACTGAGCAGCATGTAACTTCCCCTTTATACGGTACATGACATTTTTTTTTATAAAACAATGGTTGAAATATCGGTTTAAATTACCCTCGTTATAAATTACCATATTGACGGAGTACACTATTTGTTTTTCCGGTTCCAATGTTAACACTTGAACGCCGAAGTTTCTGAAGTGGACGCTTCCATCTTTGAATTTGGATACCACCATTGTTGTCAATAGGGGTTTAGCTTACAAAATCAGAAACAAGATCCTTATGTTAACCTTTTCAGTCCTAAGCGTGCGAAGTGGACTCCAGTCATTATTACAAATAGGGACTTCTTTCAGTCAGAATAAAATCAGAAACAAAACGGCAAACAGTGTAGATCTTGATGAGACGGCTCGTCACGGCTCGAGCCGTCTTATCTGGATCAACACTGTTTGCAAAGGCGTCTGTTTTTGCTCTGCAGGCCCGAAAAGGTTAATTTCAAAATGCTGATATATATGAACTTATTAATCTTGTCGTACTATGTGTTATATTTTAATAAGTCCTCATTTATTGTTTTTCTTTTAAAAACGCTTGTACTTTGCTTCAACCAATAAAACGTACATCCTTCCTGTAACAATTCTGAAGATTTAAGATCATATTCGAATCCTTTATCTTCCATTAACTTTTTTACATATTCAAAGGGTTTTTCGTTGACGTGTGAGTGACCCTTTTGACCGGGCCACGCCCAGCTTATAACGATTCCTTCCTTTGCATGTCGGAATAAATTGTCGAGATATATATGTTCGTATTCCTTCGGAATGTGTTCGGCAACCTCGAGACTGATGACGTAATCATACAGCGGAAGTCCATACTGCGGAATACTCAGGTCAAGGAACTGTACTCTGCCTTCAGAGACAATATCGGAATATGGCGCCCCGTCATATGCGTCGTAAACTGGAAATATAAAGGCGAGCAGCGACATGTGAAAACGTGACTTTAGGGCGTATGCGGACAGCAAAGGCCCAGATCAGTGATCAGGATCTTCGCTGTCCGCTTGCAGCGTCGTTGAATACTGCAGATTCTATTGACCAGCACCAACAGTCAGATATCAAATTAAAAGATCACAAGAAGGGCCACGGTAGACACGACCACAGACATCGGTAGTCGGGCGCCAGCTTTCTGGACTAGTTTTAGGAGGGAACCGTCGTTTGTCTGAGGCCCGATTCGACGTCGTGCAGTTAAAGAGAGAAGCAATGTTACCAATCATAACCAGGCTTAACAGCAGCTGTGCAAGTAAAGTCGACTCGCGTTATCTCGACTTTTCTTACCTCGAATAACTGCTTATCTCGAAGTGAAAATCTGGTCCCTGTTTTAACATGGAAATCTAACAACAGCTAACAAAATGTTGTGGAAAAGAGGAGAAATTGCTAAGGAACAATTTCGCCTCTTTTCCACAATATTTCAATACACCTCTAACTTCAGGAGTCAGGTGACATATTCATCTCTGAAATGTGGCTGTTCGATTTATTTTTCCTCAATTCTGCAAATCTTATATGTAGAGATACGGATATCTCGTAAGTATATCAGAGAGTCCCTTCGAGATAATGAGAGTCGACTGTAGTTTGCCACCGAACTGTTAAGTTATAACGTATTTGTGTAAACTGCAATACTCGGGATCCGATAGGCCCAACTGCAAACGTGTTTTCAAGCCAGCATTCAGGAGACCGAAGATAAGACCTACAAAATGTTTTACATAGTTTATGTCAGTGACATCACTGTTTAAGTAGTTTACCGTTAAACTTGTATTTCGATTT
The DNA here is from genome assembly GCA_964016985.1 of Anodontia alba. Taxonomy (NCBI): domain Eukaryota; kingdom Metazoa; phylum Mollusca; class Bivalvia; order Lucinida; family Lucinidae; genus Anodontia; species Anodontia alba. The sequence continues at coordinate 49,836,495 of OZ024834.1, read as the reverse complement.
TTCTGGTCACTGACTTGACTGGATATTAACCCACTGTTCAGACTGAATGTTCAGATTTTTAACGCTACCAGGCAACTGCGTCACATAGAGGCAGCGCCGGAAAATGCGGATTAGTTTTACTGGACTCCTGGTTTGGCTTAAAACAGGCCTAGTTATAATTTCTTACTAGGTTACCTCGCCCAGACAGACACAGTGCATGTAAATAGTCGTCCAGTCTGTAAGTTACAGAATTTTGAACGTTGGCCTGAAGGGTTCGAGTTTAAAACTAACATTATGGTGTTTTGTCCATGTGTTATTCTCTGTCTGTCACCACGCTACGGACCCACACGCTTCGTGAGCTGTTAACCATTGTCATGCTGAATAAATAAAGATGCCACGCACTTTTCTAATTGTCAGCCAATCAGATTCTTCGTCATGCTGAATAAATTAACATGCCACGCCCACTTATCGACAGCCAATCAGATTACTTAATCAAGTTTAATATAAATTCACATACTGAATGACACAGTGCAGATCCAGATCATTTGGCAACTGATCTGGATCTACACTGTTTGCAAAGGCAGGGCGTATCTAGGTTCAACAGGACCAAGGTTAAAGCAATCAAAGAAGCTGAGAAATATATACACCGTAGGACATCACTTTCCAAAATCAATAAATTTATCATATCAAAATCAAGCAATTTTCATTTGGCATTGATTTTAACCCTTCTCTTGCTGAACACGACATGCCCTGTCTTAGCACACAGTGTAGATCCAGATCAGTTGGCTTCTGAATAAGCAAACTGATCTGGATCTGAACTGTTTGCCATTAAGTATGTGATTTTCTATCAAAAACCCAGATCAAGTAATCTGATTGGCTGGAAATTAGAAGTGGGCGTGGATTCTTAAATTATTCAGCATGACAAGGGTTATAGCTAAAACGGTCTTCGGTTTCAAAAGTATTGACTTTGTTTAGTTGAAGTTCTTCTGAAAACGTGCGCATATATGACTTATTTCGAAGCTGCTTAACGCCTGGTCAATTAATGCATATGACTAGGCTTACGCATATGTGCATATGTGACAGTGTTCTTTTGTTTTTGCGACATCAGAACATAGGGTGAAGATTTGGCGTCTGTATAATCGATTTACCAGCTCCACCCCTACCCCCACCCCCGGTCCCGGTAGGTCTAGTGTCGTTGGTTCTTTGCGGGAAATAGGGGCTACTCACTTCGAGGATTGTTTTTCGTGCATTGTTTTGCTTACTGTCTTACTGTAGTGTTTAGTGGGTCCTGTCTGACCTCGTGATCACCTGGTTGGGAAAAAGGGAGCCTGTAGCGTTGCTTGTCCTTGATCTGTAATATGTTTGATTCCGCCGTGGCATGTCTTCCACTTGGTATCATTGGTAGGCTATGTTACAGTGAAACCTTTGTAAGAAAGCCACCTTTGAGATTGACTTCAATGGTTGATGTGGAAAGGTGGCTGTCTTATAAAGGTACATGTCATGTAATTTTGCCAGCAAAATTACATGACATGTACCTTTATAAGACAGACACCTTTTCCACAGCAACCGCTATTTAAAGTCAGTCTCGAAGGTGGCTCTCTTACACAGGTTTCACTGTATGTGATTATGACACCTCCTGGACGTCGTCTTCCCTTTTTATCTTCTCGTTTGAGTAGATAAGAATACGTACAATGTAGTATGACCTATAGAAAATTTAAAACAAGATAAAATCTGTTAACCCATTGTAGACTGAATGAACTCTCCTACACTACAAATTGGAAGCTTCTAATTTCGATTTTAGGTATGTTAGGCTATGTGATTTAGATAATCCTAGAGAAAGTGATTGAACTATTTGCAAAAAGTGGAGACCCTGATCTGGGTCTGCACTGTTTGCCAGTTACCCTTTTAGGGGTCTCCAGACCACAATGGGTTAATCTGAATAAAGCAGTTTTGTACATTTTTCCGTGTGGAGAATATTACGCATGAAGAACACCGTATTTACCCTAAACATATGAACACGTTAACCGCCTTAGCCCTGTAAAAATCATATACTTCTGCAAATGGTGTAGATCTAGATGAGACCAATCAATGAAACAGATCGTACATCAGGATATGCACCGTTTTGCTATTCTATTTATGATTTGGATCCAGATCCTATTTGGACCAATTATTGTGTCCATATTCAACGATGGAAGAGTCCGCTTGTGAAACAGGTGTGAAAGTATCGACTTATACCACTTTTCGGACGAGTTCAACAGACGACAAATTGATATTTTTCTTATTTTTTTCCCAGAAAATAGGATTTGACATTTCGAGCAATTTGTCTCCAATTTGCACGAAATGTAAAAGCCTATCAAGGGGAAAATAAGACGACAATTTCAAAATGCCGGCTGTTGAAATGTTTACTAAACATGCTAAACGTTTAACCTTTATCGCTCTTATAGATAATGTCATTTTACTGTCTACAAATACATCTGGGCCCAGTTGTTCATAGCAACGTTAGCTTAACAAGCTTGTTATGACAAACCCGTTAACTGTTGTAGCTAAGGTATTTTCAGTTGCAATGCAAAAGCTACTCACATTTTTACAGCGAAAATCACAATGCATTTATCATATTTCAAGATAGAAATTTTAAAGTCACGTTAGCTAACAACTTCCATCACGAAAACATGCCTATATAATTTTGACCCCCTTAAACCCCACTTTTATATAGTAAAACTGGGGCTTACAGGGTATACATTATTTTTTCTTATTTCTGCTCAAAAACATAGATTTGTGGGTACTCGTTAGAACCGCCGGCGGTTCTAACGAGTACCCACATTCTATTTTTTGAGCAGAAATATGAAAAATATCAGAGTTTTTTATCTGAAAATTTTCAGTTTTTGGATGTGGAATTTTCTATATATATATTTGAATAGGCGTGTTTTCGTAATGGCTAAGTTTTGAGCAACTGGGTCCTGTATTTCTAAAAGCTTAAGGCGGAATAACAAACTACTGCTTTAATCTGGTCTATACTGTTTGCTCATGCCCGGCGATCAAAATTTTATGGTAGGATAAATACGGTATTGAAGATGTTTTTCCTCACCTACAAGAAGACCAGACTCGTCTAGCAGCTTCTTATACTGTCCAGGGCCATCACCAAAACTCGCAACACGTTTACCTGATATAAAGAAAACGGGTATTATAGCTTTAATGATTGACAAATCCACTCTCAAGTAAGAGGTCCGATGAAACATAACTCACTTACACGAGTCAAAAATTTAAAATACACATAAATTAGCAGATGTAACACTTTGTTTCTAAAGTATATCCTTCTTTGGACATAAGAATATATCTGGTAAGTTTTCCGCCATTACAAGCGATACAGCTTTTGTGACTTCTTGTTTGCATTCCTGCACACTAAGTCCCTTCTGAAAACGGGTCTTCTGTGAAAGGAGAGACTTTCCTTCTATGGGAGCAAATACGGTTCTTGTAGACTGGATCCCTTTTCAGAAGGGAGCAAAATCAATCTTGACAGAGTTGTCTCCCCATGAAAGTGAACTACATTAACAGTCATCCAAACTTTTAAAATAATTTTTATTTGTATTTTGACAAATATAAAATCCGGGATAGATTCCGTGTCATTACGAAAACATGCCCATTCAAATATATTGAAAATTTTACGACCAAAAAATGAAAATTTTCAGATAAAAAGTACTGATATTTTTCACAATTCTGCCCAAAACATAGATTGTGTGTGCTCGTTTGAATCGCCTCATCGAGGCGGTTCTAACGAGTACCCACAATTTATGTTTTGAGCAGAAATAAGAAAAATAATGTTTACCCCTGTAAACCCCAGTTTTACTATATAACTAGAGCTGGTGTTTGTAAAACACTATGCCCCCAACTGCCTGACTCTAACACTGTTTGACTCCAACACTGCTTAGCCATGACGGTAACAACAGTACAAATATATGATTTCAATGTTATTTTATCAAAGGGAAATAACTCTAAAATAGGAGATGATTGGGATAAGAAAAAAATACGGATCACCTATTTTTTCATGAGGAATCAAAACATGAAATTTCAAAACATTAGCATACATGGTTCTAAACTTATGCTACACACAATAAAGCAACGACATTAAATGGCCCGAAATTGCGAAGGGCCATAACTCCAACATTTCATTTAATTGGTTCAAAATTTATTCAGGTGATCTCCTCCTCAATCCCAATCAGTATACCAAATATCATGGCTCTAGCTTAAATACTTTTTGAGATATCTTGCTGAAAAAGTCAAAATGCCTAGAACTACAAAGGGCCATAACTACATCAATTTTTCATGGAATTCCCTAAAAAACAAACCAGGTAATCTCCACATCATACCCAATCAGCATATAATATTTCAAGACCCTAGCTTAAGTGCTTTTCGAGAAATCTTGCTGACAAGGTCAAAATGAGCAGAACTGCAAAGGGTCGTAACTTTATCAATATTTTCATGGCATTCTCTCAAAATATAATCGGGTAATGTACACATCATTCCCACTCACTGTATCGAATTTCAAGAACCCAGCTTAAATACTTTTCAAGATATCTTGCTCACAAGATTTAATTCTGATTTTTTTCAAAGGGGTATAACTTTAAATAAACATGCTAGACAAGAAACAAAATACGGGTCGGCTATTTTTTCATTGGGAACCCAAATATAAAATTTCAAAACCCTAGCGTGCAGGGTTCTTAAGATATGGCATGCACAAAAAAAGCTTGATGAACGGACAAACAGTCGGATGGACAAATGAAGGCAAAATAATATGCCCCATCAATTTCATTCGAAACTGGGGGCATAATCAGGTCATCTACTCATCGCTACCAATCTATTCATCAAGTTTCAAGGCTCCAGCTTCAATAGTTTTTGAGATATTTTGTTCACAAGGGAAACATGCCCAAATTTACAAAGGGCCATTACTTATGAAATATTTTTCAGAATTTACAAAAAAATTAATCAGGTCATCTACTCATCATTACCAATCAATTCACCAAGTTTCAAGTCTCTAGCTCTAATAGTTTTTGAGATATTTTGCTGACAAGATAAAAATGCCCAAAATAACAAAGGGGCATAACTCAAGAAGTATATTTCAAAATTTCTTCAAAAGTTAATCAGGTTGTCTACTCATCACTACCAGTCTATTCATCAAGTGTCAAGGCTCTAGTTCCAACAGTTTTTGAGATATTTTGCTGACAAGGTAAAATTGCCCAAAATTACAAAGGGCCATGAGGTATTTTTCAGAATTTCTTCAAATATTAATCAGGTCATCTACTCATCACTACAAATCCATTTACTAAGTTTCAAGGCTCTAGCTCTAACAGTTTTTGAGATATTTTGCTGACAAGATAAAAATGCCTAAAATTACAAAGGGGCATAACTCAAGAAGTATATTTCAAAATTTCTTCAAAAGTTTATCAGGTTGTCTACTCATCACTACCAGTCTATTCATCAAGTTTCAAGGCTCTAGCTTCAATAGTTTTTGAGATATTTTGCTGACAAGTTAAAAATGCCCTAAATTACAAAGGGCCATAACTCATGAAGTGTTTTTCAGAATTTCTTCAAAAGTTAATCAGGTCATCTACACATCACTACAAATCCATTTACTAAGTTTCAAGGCTCAAGCTCTAACAGTTTTTGAGATATTTTGCTGACAAGGTAAAAATGCCCAAAATTACAAAGGACCATAACTCAAAAGGCATTTTTCAAAATTTCTTCAAAAGTTAATCAGGTTGTCTACTCATCACTACCAGTCTATTCATAAAGTTTCAAGGCTCTAGCTCCAACGGTTTTTGAGATATTTTGCTGACAAGATAAAAATGCCCAAAATTACAAAGGGCCATAACTCATGAAGTATTTTTCAGAATTTCTTCAAAAGTTAATCAGGTTGTCTACTCATCACTACCAGTCTATTCATCAAGTTTCAAGGCTCTAGCTTTAATAGTTTTTGAGATATTTTGCTGACAAGATTGCATCCATATTTTTTCAAAGGGCCATAACTCAGAAAAGGGGCATAATCCTGTCAAGAAAAAAAATACGTGTCAGCTATTTTTTCATGAGGAATCCATATATGAAATTTCAAAACAGTAGCATTCACGGTTTTAAAGTTATGCTATGCATCAAAAAGCGTGACGAACGGACGGACGGCCGGAAGGAAGGAAGGACGGACGGACGGACGGACGAACAACCCAGAAGCAATATGCCCCTCCAACTTCTTTGAAGTTGGGGGCATAAAAAGGGGGTTTAAGGGGGTCAAAATTACATAGGCATGTTCTCGTGATGTTTACATTCGTCAATGGGCACTAATACCAGTATCTAGTGATTACAAATAAATTCTAATGAAAGCACCGACTGCACTGGTGGGTCGATTTTCTCTGAGTGTAGACTGGGAAAATTGTCCTGAACGGGGACTTAAGACAGTTTCATTTAACCCGTAATTTCCTGTAATTTAAGAAAACAGTGCAGACCCTACTCATACGCCGCGTTCTTTGGCGTCTGGTCTGGTTCTGCGCTGTTTGCAAATGTCCCAATCCAGGTTTTACAGATAACCCTCTTTACACGACACTCTTACGCCACTGTCGTACAAACGCGCAGTTTGATTTCATTGGTCAATGATAAACACGTGGACAGCAACCTTAAGGAGGATAATTTGGATGTATTATAAACAATCCACAAAAAAATAATGACCCTGGAGAAAACTGAACACACGTACAAACATGAAATAACTGAAGTGTCTTTTTTGCCAGACTAGCTAGTTTTTGGCCAATTACAATACAACATAATAAAAATAATTTATTTAATTAATATAGGATACACACCTGGTAATCTCGTACGGGGTAGCCGGTGGTTATGCACTCAAAATCTTACGCGTACTTCCGGCCATGATTTGCGAAACTAGCCGCTTGTTGTTTTTTTTTCAAGCCTGCACCTGTCTTTTCCGACGCAGAAATGATACTATGGTTGTTGGGAATAGCATTGTCCGATTTTTCAAAATATATCTATGAAATTAACTTAAAAAAAATCATAAAAACAGGAGAATTTACCCGTTTGTTGACGTTTGGATGTCTATCAAGTCATGGCCGGAAGTTCGCGTAAAGATTTTGAGTGCATACCGACCGGCTACCCCCTGACGTGATTTCCATGCAAGGGATAGCGGCTCAAGATATATGGCATTACGAAAACATGCCTATTCAAATACATTGAAAATTTTACCACCAAAAATGACAAATTTTCAGATAAAATATTCTGATATTTTTCACATTTCTGCTAAAAACATAGATTGTGGGTACTCGTTAGAACCGCCTCGTCGAGGCGGTTCTAACGAGTACCCACAATCTATGTTTTTGAGCAGAAATAACAAAAATAATGTATGCCCTTGTAAACCACAGTTTTACTATATAAAAGTGGGGTTTAAGGGGGTCAAAATTATATAGGCGTGTTTTCGTGATGCATACTGTTTCATCTAACGTTAGTAGTAGAAGTGTTCGAACGTAAATGTAAAATGTAAAAAATAACGAGGAGTACTAGTACAAACTATAGTGCAGTATTTGTTCTATATATTCGGACAACTCCTTATAATTTACAAACATAAGCGTACACGTCATGTCGCATCCACATGAAATGGTCCAAGTATTTATTTGAATGTCCTGCATATATGAACAGATTCTAAAAGAATTGACCAATGAGTGCAAAGAACGCACATACAAAAAAAAAAAAAAAAAAAAAAAAAAAAAAAAAAAAACATTACGAAAACACGTCTATTTAAATATATTGAAAACTTTACAACCAAAAAAAAAATTTTCAGATAAAAAAAAAAAATCATATTTTTTCTTATTTCTGTTCAAAACATAGATTGTGGGTACTAGTTAGAACCGCCTCGACGAGGCGGTTTTAATGAGTACCACAATCTATGTTTTTGATCAGAAATAAGAAAAATAATGTATACCCCTGTAAACCCCAGTTGTACTATATAAAAGTGAGGTTTAAGGGGGTCAAAATTATATAGGTGTGTTTTCGTGGTGACGAAAGAAAAGAAAATAGCTGAAGTATCGTATTTTTCTGGGCATAACTAGCTAGTTTCGGCCAGAGAAATTGGTGACATTACGAAAACACGCCTATTCAAATATATAGAAAATTTTACCTCCAAAAACTGAAAATTTTCAGATAATAAAAAAAACTGGTATTTTTTTTATATTTCTGCTCAAAACATAAATTGTGGGTACTTGTTAGAATCGCCTCGGCGAGGCGGTTATAACGAATACCCACAATCTGTTTTTGAACAGAAATACGAAAAATAATGTATACCCCTGCAAACCCCAGTTTTACTATATAAAAGTGGGGTTTAAGGAGGTCAAAATTATATAGGCGTGTTTTTGTGATGAAAAAAGAAAAGAAAATAGCTGAAGTATTGTAATTTTCTGGATAAGACAAGCTAGTTTCGGCCAGAAAAAATAGGTGACATTACGAATACACGACTATTCAAATATATAGAAAATTTTACCTCCAAAAACTGAAAATTTTCAGATAATAAAAAAACTCTGATATTTTTCATATTTCTGCTCAAAACATAAATTGTGGGTACTCGTTAGAATCACCTCGGCGAGGCGGTTCTAACGAATACCCACAATCTATGTTTTTGAGCAGAAATAAGAAAAATAATGTATACCCCTGCAAACTACAGTTTTACTGTATAAAAGTGGGGTTTAAGGGGGTCAAAATTATTTGGGTATGCTTTCGTGATGAAATACCCAGAAAATGCCGTAATCACGAAAAACAGCCCTCCCGAGGCACCAAAAAATGGGAGAGATGAAAAAGAAATAAGGACAACACAAACGCTACATCCCAATAAGCATCCTTCATAAATCTATAGTGTGGCCGTTATCGGGCAGATAACGGCCCGCTGCAGATTTATAAAGAATGCTAGCTGGGATACGAAACCAAAGACGAACTGCAATAGAAGAACCGCCTCGGAAAAGTCAGCAGATATACTACTTGAGGGCTAAAAAACACGAAAACGTACCTTTATAATTCTGACCCCCTTAAATCCCACTTTTATACAGTAAAACTGGGGTTTACAGGGGTATACATTATTTTTCATATTTCTGCTCAAAAACATAGATTGTTGGTATTCGTTAGAACCGCCTCCCGGGGCGGTTCTAACGAGTCCTCACAATCTATGTTTTGAGCAGAAATATGAAAAATACCAGAATTTCTATCCGAAAACTCAGTTTTTGGTGGTGAAATTTTCAATATATTTGAATAGGCGTGTTTTCGTAATGACCAGTTTTATTCCGAAGACTTTTGATATAAACACTATACTCTGTACCCTTGAAGAAGTGTGCCAAGACCCCAGCCAGCTTGTGATCTGTTGCATGAAACCCTCCGCTTCCCAACTCCTTGGCATCATGTATACACCACCCACCGGTATCACTGGTCAGTTCTTTGGTTTTTTGCTCTCTCTCCGCTTTCTGAAACGCAAACGCACATACGTTAACTTTTAGCACTCTGGGTAAATTTTTCAGCAGAAGACATTTTCAAATATGTTTTTCTGTATTTTTTTTCCGAGAAAACAGGATTTGATATTTCATGCAAGTTGTCTCCAATGTCAAATCCTGTTTTCTGGGAAAATTGAAACAAAACACCCATTTGTCGTCTGCTGAGTTAGCACAGAGAGTGATAAAAAGGTAGACTTCTTAGCCATTGCTCTAGATAAGACGCACTTTTCAACATCACGAAAACACGCCCATATAATTTTGACCCCCTTAAACCCCACTTTTATATAGTAAAACTGGGGTTTACAGGGGTATACATTATTTTTCTTATTTCTGCTCAAAAACATAGATTGTGGGTACTCGTTAGAACCGCCTCGACGTGGCGGTTCTAACGAGTACCCACAATCTATGTTTTGAGCAGAAATATGAAAAATATCTGAATTTTTTATCTGATAATTTTCTTTTTTTAGTTGTAAAATTTTCAATATGTTTGAATAGGCGTGTTTTCGTAATGAGCAAAAAAGAAAATAAAAAATAAATATATATATATTATAAACCTTATTTTTAAATATTATTTTTCATATATCTGCTCAAAACATTGATTGTGGGTACAATCGGCGAGGCGGTTCTAACGAGTACCCACAATCTATGTTTTTGAGCAGAAATAAGAAAAATAACGTATACCCCTGTAAACCCCAGTTTTACTACATAAAAGTGGGATTTAAGGGGGTCAAAATTTTATAGGCGTGTTTTCGTGAAGATTTTTTTGTTATTCCTCCGCAAAACGAAAACATGGTTTAGGCTATACTGTACCTTCCTGAATTTAAAAACAAACTACCGTGTATCTGATCTAAATTGTCAATGTATATTTGTTGGAGAACTCACTTGACTTTTTAGATATGTTGCACTAACAAATTTACGTAGGTTCGGATAAAACATTCCTAAATGCTTGACGGTATTTCTTTAAATAAAGCTCAGATGTCCCATTTAAAAGAGCCCTTTGCTCAGATCTCAGTCGTTTGTTCATATGTTTTAGCAAATACTTTGTAAGCCGAGGTCGGCAACATTCTTTCGTGGAGATTGGTCATGAAATATTTTCAACGGTCATTCTCTCCCTTCCGCCGATTCAAGAAAGGCAGTTGTCAGTTTCTGGCGAAAGAACGTGCACAATACTGGTTAACCGCTTAGAGGACTAAGCCTGCCCAGTAAACGTGTGGTTAGGTAAATTGACCGCGCTCGACATGACCCCATTGGGTTGACTGGGCCATAAAATCTCAACGCTAACAAATACTTTGCTGAAAATTTCGACACCGCGAGGTGCCCGTTATCTGAAACTTTTTGTGTCGATACAGTCATTTACCGATGTTTTTTTTCTGAAAAGTAAACAAAATATGGGGAGGCAGATTAAATTCAGCAAACGATCTTTCAGGCAGAGATATCTGCGCTTAAGTTGAACAATACCCGTCCATTATTAAGGCACTTATGAAAATTTCGCCTGTTCTTGCCCAGTAAGCATTCTACATAAATCTAAAGCGGGCCGTTATCGGCCCGTCAGGGTAGCTGACGGGCCGATAACGGCCCGCTATAGATTTATGTAGACTGCTAGCTGGATGGTGCTTAGGCGAACTTAGACTGGCTTCAGTCTCTAGTGACAAAATAATTTTTCTTATAATCTGTTTTAATAATCCACTAAAATAAAACCAAAGTAATATCATGACTATAAAGGCTGGGGCAGGGAGAAGATTTTCAGTTCGGGATAAGCGAGATCGAGATAACGCGAGTCGACTGTATTTCTACACGAAAACATGTATTGTGAGTAGCTTTTACAGTCATGATATTTTTTTTGGTTTATCTTAGTGGGTTATCAAACAGGATTATGTGAAAAATATTTAGTCACTGGAGCCAGTCTAAGGCGAACTTTGAGGTGCAAATTATCCAATATATCGCATGTTCCCCACCTTGAGGTTATATATATATATAAAACAGCTCAGTCTTGAAATGGACAGATATTCGATTGTGTGATACAGAAGACTTTTATTCATTTTGTTTTTGGACCAGATATTACTACGTGTATTACTATTCACCTTTCGACATCTTTCGGAAAGTCGTTATTTTGCTTTTCCTCTTTACACAAAAGTAAATTTGTAAACTTTAAGCACGATTTAATGCAAAACCATTTGTCGTAATTACATATGCAGGAAAAAGTTTTATTCTAGTTATTGATTTACAAAAAAGAAGAATATTTTCACTTTTCCCATAATAAAAACGGCTGCAAAATAACAATAAAAAAAAAAAAAAAAAAAAAAAACCAATAAGGTAGGTAGTTTGGATGCAGGTTTTCAACAGGTTCTACTTGTTCAATTTTTTTTAAAATTTTCACATTATTATAATTATGAGACATCAGTAGTGTCAAACCAATGAAGAAAAGCAAAAAAAAAAAAACAAATGTTTTTAGAAAATCCAGTTGACTATAGACAGGACACCGGTTAGACCATTTTTGGCCATAAAATTAATTTTGGCCAATTAAAATTGATTTTGCAGTAAATATTTGAAAACAAAGCACAGGAGCTGAAACAACAAATGGTTTCTATTAAGACATTGTCAATCACAGATATTTTTTTTCCATTTGGAATAAAACGCCGAATTAAAAAAACGTCTTTCCGAAGGATGTCGAAGGCGCAGAAGTAGCAGTGTAAAGCCAGACCAGACGAGCACGTGGTGTCTGTTCTGGATCTACACTGTTTGCTCAGGCTTGTCTGTCCGAAAAATTTTGATTAAATCGACTCATCACGACAACATACAAGTCTATATAATTTTGCCCCCCCTCCCCCCGCACCCCTTAAACCCCTTTTTTTTATACAGTAAAACTGGGGTTTACAGGGGTATACATTAGTTTTCTTATTTCTGCTCAAAAACATAGATTGTGGGTACTCGTTAGAACCGCCACTGCGAGACGATTCTAACGAGTACCGACAATCTACGTTTAGAGCAGAAATGTGAACAAGAGGCCCTCGGGCCACAGGTTGCTCACCTGAGTGACATAGCCACTGCAGATATGCAGATGTTATGCAACAGTTTTCCAATCCTGTCATTGCAACTAATGAAAAGATCATCATTTAAGCAGTTCTTAATTTTGAAGAAGAATATATATGGCATGACAGTCAATGAAGAGTGATCATTAGAACAAACTCTCAATCACATTTCAACATTAGGATCAATGTGAAATTTGGTGGCAAATGGCTAAGTGGTTTCTGAAGAATCATGATTTTATAGTTGTAAACAGCTCAGTGGCAGGGAAATATAATAAACATAAACAAGATGGCAGTCATCTTAGATTTCCAATCAGAATGACTTTAGCTACTGCTGATCTACAAGTCACCTCGATACTTCCAATGAACTTTGAGTCAATTGCCCTTTCGGTTCAGGAGAAAAAGTTCAAAATAGATTTTCAAAATGGACGCCTTGGCCGCAATTTGGGATTTTCTATCGCAACGGTTTGAGCTATTTTTTATCTACAAGTCACCCCTATGCTTCCTACCAAGTTTCGAGTCAATTGACCTTTCAGTTCAGAAGAAGAAGGGAAAAATAGAGTTTCAAGATGGCCACCATCTTGGATTTCCGATTGGAACAATTTTAGCAATTTTTATATCTACAAGTCATCCCGATGCTTCCTACCAATTTTCAAATCAACTGGCCCTTTGGTTCAAGGAAATAAGCGAAAAAAAGAGTTTCAAGATGGCCGCCATGATGGCCATCTTGGATTTCCGATCCTAACAATTTAAGCTATTTTAGATCTACAAGTCACCCCAATGCTTCCTACCAAGTTTCGAGTCAAATGGCCTTTCAGTTCAGGAGGAGAAGCGAAAAATAGATTTTCAAGATGGCTGTCATGGCGGCCATCTTGGATTTCTGATACGGACGATTTTAGCTGTGTTTGATCTACAGGTCACCTCGATGCTTCCTACCTAGTTTTGTCAATATGCCTTTCGGTTCAGGAGAAGAAGTGAAAAATAGATTTTCAAGATGGGCGGCCATCTTGGATTTCCAATCGGAATGATTTTAGCCACTTTTGATCTATAAGTCACCCCGATGCTTCCTACCAAGTTTCAAGTCAATTGGTATTTGGGTTTAGGAGTAGAAGCGAAAAAAAAGATTTTCAAGATGGCCACCATGGCGGCCATCTTGGATTTCCGATCAGCTGGATTTTAGCTATTTTTGTTCTACAAGTCACCCTGATACTTCCTACCAAGTTTGGAGTCAATTGGCCTTTCGGCTCAGGAAATGAAGTGAAAAATTGATTTTCAAGATGGCGGCCATGGCAGCCATCTTGGATTTCCGATCGGAACGATTTTAGCTATTTTTGATCTACAAGTCACTCCGATGCTTCCTACCAAGTTTTGAGTCAATTGGCATTTGGGTTTATTAGAAGAAGCGAAAAAATGATTTTCAAGATGGCCGCAATGGCGGCCATCTTGGATTTACGACTGACACAATTTTAGCTGGCCTTTCGGTTCAGAAGAAGAAGCGAAAAATAGATTTTCAAGATGGCTGCCATGGCGGCCATCTTTGATTTCCCATCGGCATAATTTTTAGCTATTTTTGATCTACAAGTCATCCCGATGCTTCCTAGCAAGTTTGGAGTCAATAAGCCTTTCGGTTCAGGAGAAGAAGCGAAAAATTGATTTTCAAGATGGCTGCCATGGCGGCGATCTTGGATTTCCAATCGGCATAATTTTAGCTATTTTTGATCTATAAGTCACCCAAATGCTTCCTACCAAGTTTGGAGTCAATTGGCTTTTGGGTTTAGGAGTAGAAGTGAGTAATAGATTTTCAAGATGGCTGCCATGGCGGCCATCTTGGATTTCCGATCGGCACGATTTTAGCTATTTTCGATCTACAAGTCATCCCGATGCTTCCTAGCAAGTTTGGAGTTAAATGGCCTTTCGGTTCAGGAGAAGAAGTGAAAAATAGATTTTCAAGATGGCGGCCATGGCGGCCATCTTGGATTTCCAATCGGCACGATTTTAGCTATTTTTGATCTACAAGTCACCCCGATGCTTCCTAGCAAGTCTGGAGACAATTGGCCTTTCGGTTCAGGAGGAGAAGCAAAAAATAGATTATCAAGATAGCGGCCATCTTGGATTTCCGATCGGCACGATTTTAGCTATTTTGATCAACAAGTCACCCTGATGCTTCCTAGCAAGTTTGGAGTCAAATGGCCTTTCGGTTCAGGAGAAGAAGTGAAAAATAGATTTTCAAGATGGCGGCCATGGCGGCCATCTTGGATTTCCGATCGGAATCATTTTAGCTATTTTTGATCTACAAGTCACCCTGATGTTTACTACCAAGTATCGAGTCAATTGGCCCAGGGGTGTAGGAGGAGTAGGCTTTTAAAGCAATTGTTGACGCCGCACGACGGACGACGCACGACGGAGGACGGACATTGATTGACCACAATAGCTCACCATGAGCACTTCATGCTCAGGTGAGCTAAAAATATCAGAATTTGTATCTAAAAACTTTCAGTTTTTGGTGGTGAAATTTTCAGTATATTCGAATAGGGATGTTTTCATAATGTGCCCTCAGAAAATTTGAATTACGTATCAAATAATACCAGACCCACACCTGGACTGAGTAAGATAAAATACTACTACATATATCACACACCTAAGATACAAGCGATATGAATGTAACGACCCGAAGTTTTGTTCATGAACAGTAATGTAATAAGCAACACTGCTCACGCCCTTCAGCGCCGGCTTGAACAATACTCTATTTTCAGATTTACTCAAAATAAGCTCTGCCGCTCACACCCTCTAGCGCTGGCTTGAGCAGTACTCTATTTTCAGATTTACTCAAAATGAGCTCTGTCGCAAACATCCTCTAGCACCGGCTTGAGCATTACTCTTCCGGCTTGAGCAGTATTCTATTTTCAGATGTACTCAAAATGAGCTCTAACGTCGTTCACGCAAACGAGCGCCGGTTTGAGCAGTACCCTATTTTCAGATTTACCCAAAATGAGCTCTAATGCCGCTCGACAAACTAGCGCCGTTTTGGGCAGTACTCTATTTTCAGATATACTCCGAATGAGCTCTAACGCCGCGTACGCCATCTAGCGCCGGCTTGAGCAGTATTCTATTTTCAGATTTACTCAAAATGAGCTCTAACACCACCAACGCCATCTAGCGCAGGTTTGAGTAGTACTCCATTTTCAGATTACTCAAAATGAGCTCGAACGCCACCCACGCCCTTTAGCGCCGACTAGAGCAGTACTCCATCAAGCGCCGGTTTCAGTAGTTCTCTATTTTCTGATACTCAACATGACCTCTACCGCTTCTCACGCTCTCTTGCGCAGGCTTGAGCAGTACATGCACTACTCAAAATGAACTCGGTGATTCTAACCTTTTCAAGTCTGCGGACCATGACAAAGTGTACTGCAAACAGTGTAGATCCAGATAAGACGGATCGTAATGAGCCGTCTCATCTGGATCTACATTGTTTGCAACCCTGGTCTTGATTTATGACTGACATCCCTATTTGTGACTTTTGACACATTCAAATTCTAAGACGGAACAGTCCACTTCTGAAACTCCGGGGTGGAAAGGTTAAAGAGCCAGAAAATATCATTTATACAGTAGCGATTACGTTTTTCTTGTCCGTTTATGCGTTTGGGGTGCGTTTTAAAATCGTGGCATAACGTTTGCGTTTCGACAACGTTTCTAGCGTTTCATATCGTTTCGGCCAATCAAATTACAGAGCAAAGCGTTTCACTCAAACGCTTAATTTGCATATGCGCACTGAGGAGATACAAACGTTTTCTCGAAACGCTTTTCACCGTTTCGGCCAATCAGCTTGCCTTATCGAAACGCTTTTTCCGTTTCGGCCAATCATTTGACCGTTTCGCACCGTTTGTATGTTAAACCAATCGAATCATAAATACCTGTTGGACCGTATTAAACCGTGTTTATTACAACTAAAGTACTCTGTATCTACGTATTAAAATTATATTTATTTTATTTTATTTTATTTATTTATATTTTCTTTATAAAATATTTTGGTATTTTCGAAAGAATTAACATGATTAATTATTATACTTTGTGAAGCCTATTATTTTTACACTGCAATCATGACAATCAACGTCTTTTGACAATTAAATGTTTTAGCACATAGTACTCGGTATAAAATATTTAGCAGATGACATTTTGAAGTTTATATATATTTCCTGAAAACAGATTTTAGCATTTCATACAAATTGCCTGAAAATGATTTGACAATATCAGAATGCCTTAACCAAGAAAATATTTATTTATTTTATTTACCTTACTTTTATATTTTATTTTATTTTTATTTATTTTTTTTAATTTTATTTTTATTTTATTTTTATTTATTTATTATTATTATGCCAGAGGCTACCTGGTAAAATGTCATAGGAAATAATCCCATAAGTAAAAATGCCAGAGATAAAACTTATACAAGTTTAGTTCTTTATTTGTCTTCCATGTAGCACAATTTGACAGCATCATGGGAAAAGGTGAAAAGATGCAACAAGAGTATATATGTCCAAATAGACTCCCCCACACTCTATATTGGAAGAGTCTAATTCAATGTTAGGCATGTCAGGTTATGTGATTTAGATAATCCTAGCGAAAAATGACTGAACTGTGCAAACAATGGCTATCCTGATCAAATGCCGCATTTTGCAGTGTCTGATTTAGATCTGCACTGTTTTCCAATAGCCTGTTTTGGGTCTCCAAATTAAAGTGAGTTAAACTCTTTTCACATCAAAAAAAAAAAAAAAAAAAATAATAATAATAATAATAATATCATCTGCTTATATCTAAACAAAGCAGGTTAAATGTTAACCTTTACCACTCTGTTTATTCAGCAGACAACAAAGTGATGACATTTTCTTCGTTTTTCCAGATAACAGGATTTGACATTTCATGCCAGTTGTCTCTATTCAAGACAATTTGCATGAAATGTACAGAATGTTCAGTTGATGATATTTTGAAGTATTTTTCTTATGTTATCCTGAATAAAGGTGTCGGCTTTTCATACATATTATCTCCACAGGACTTCACTTTCCCTGCAAATTGTCTTCAGTGGAGATTTGCGTGAAATGCTAAACCTGTTTTACGGGAGAAAATAAGAAAAGAGGTCATGAATTTGCCATCTGCTGAGTTAGCCCAGAGAGTGATAAAGGTTCAACTGGACAATGAATCGTTGACATAATCCATTCTGTTGGTGATATGTGTAGACCACGATCAGACTGCGCGGAAATGCCGGTTCACCTTGGTCTAAGCTGTTCTCAAATACCAAAAGGTCGTTTCTTATTTCTATTCAAAGGGCTAATATATATTCAACCAGTGCCGATCAAACCAGATCAGCTTGCGCAGCAGGATCAAGATCAAAGATTTTCAACACCAGTCTGAACTACGTCGAACCTGTGAATTGCCATTATTGTTTTGAGTAATATTTCTCCCCCCCCCCTCCCCCTCACGTCCCTCCCCTCACGCCCTCACCTTTTTTTAAAATGAAATGTACACTGTCGTTTAGACAAATGGTGCTGGAACAGATGATCTGCTTTACTGAAATTTATTGTTAGAATTATGTGTCACCAATACTAATCCTTTCATTAGATCCTTATCCAGTGAAAACGTCCCTCTGAGCATAGGTGTTACTCAGATTAAAGTGAGTGGATCAGTCTAGTGCATAATGGTGTCCACTCAGTTCACTGTTCAGGTCATTAGTATAAAATACTGTAATACATGAATCGCTCAGTATCCATCTAATACACAGACTGATCAGATTTGTAAAATATAAATAGGTCCATTTTTACTTGTTTGGGCCATTATTTTTCGAATACGATGCACTGTGCACATCATGGCAATTATGTGGACAGTCGGCAAATATCCTGCTGGAGGGCTTTCATGAAAGTATATTCTCACTATGAAAACATTTTTGGCATGTATATGCAAAGCTGTTAACCTTAAGAACGCTATATTTTAATATTAGAAGACGAAGATCAAATGTATGGACGAGCAGCAATGACACAGAGCAGAGTGCGCGGATGCACATTCTAATCTAGTATTTTGCATATTGCAACCTATATTTAAATATTAGAAGACGATGCACTGGAGAAACAGCAGATCCTTTCGAATAATAATGATAATAAAATTGTACAGACGAACTGCAACGAACCAGATCAAAATGCACGGATGAACATACTAATCAATGTTGCATTTATAGCACATTGTAGTCTGGATACTCCTAAAAGGGTAATTGGCAGACAGTGGGGACCCAGATCAGATGCCGCAAAACGTGACGTCTGATCAGGGTATCCACTATTTGCAAATAGTTCAACCATTTGTTTCTCTACATAACATAGTCTGGCATACCTAAAATCGAAATTAGAATCTTCCAGTATATAGGGTGGGTGAGTTCATTCAGTAACAATAGGTTAAATATTAGAAGATAATGTGCAAGACTATTGGCAAATCGTATCGAATAAGACAATGTACAGATGAGCAGCTACGAAGCAAATCAGAGTGCGCGGATGCCCTATATTTATCACATATTTTCATGTATTCCTCTTTTTTAATATTGGTAAAATTACTTTGCACCTACATGTATTCGGTAGTTTAAAATGAAAATGACTTTATATCAATGATGAATGGATGAAATTGAAATGTTGTTGTGTTTTTTTTTTTTTTATTTGTTCAAAACTGACTTAGCAGTTTTTAAGTAAGTCTTCTTCGATATATATTTTTTTACATTACGTCTGGTGTGTCTTAATTTCAAATATACGAGCAATATATCCTTTTAAGGCATTATCTGTTTATGCATGATGTTGCTTTTCTTTTTTTTTTTTTTTTTTTTTTTTTTTTCTCATCCAAACAGATTTGGAAGTGCACCTGCATATCATAAAACTTCCAATAAACAATACATGGAATGAGTATTTCCTATACCTCACCCTCCTTAAGAAATACACAGGCTAATATTATGTAACATTTGAAAGAAGAAAAAGGAGATAGTATAAATAAAAAAAATATGTAAATGAATAAAAATTGGAAAATATCATGATATTATACGCATTAATTGCACAGTACTCCAGATTCATGTAGCATAGAGTATTTGATAATAATTGATGTGTGTCTTCATTTTTCCACTAAAATAATTTTGTTGTGTATATTTATTAGAATCACCTCACAGAGGTAATTTTAATGAGTACCAACCATATATTTTCTGGAGGAGAAACATAAAAATACAAGATATGATCATAATCATAAATCGATTATAAAGTTTCTCAAATGAACCTCATTTATTTATTTATTTACCTATTTATTTATTTATTTATTTATTTATTTACTTATTTTTAAACTAAATAAGAACACTTCAAAAACTGGATCCTAATTCTACTGATGGAGAACTGTATAACAAGACTGAAAGGAAATTTTAAAAAAAAAAAAAAAAAAAATGATTGTATCCTTAAATGTGAATATTTACTTTCTGCAATTGCGCAAACTGAATTTTCTGAAACACAGTTATTTCTACAAACTCTGTATGTTTAGTGAATATTCAGATCAGCCTGTACGTCTGCACAGTCTGATCAGTCTTCACCGCACGCTCTAGAAGATCTACTGCTTCTTCGTCCAGAAAACACAGACTGATAAGATTGCGGGATGTGCAGACTGATCCACATATTCACTGAAAGTATACCCTTTTTAGTGATTATCTTTTAGTTTGACGAAGTTTTGAAATTGTGCTAATGGAAATTTATGCAGAAGAGGGAATTTGATGATAAACTAGCATATTAAGACAGAAGTGTTAATTTATCCATAATTTATCCATAATTTATCCATAAAATATGTTGTGGGTATTCATTAGAACTGCCTTTGCGAGGCGATTTTATTAAAAACAACCAGCTATATTTTAATGAATAAAAAGAAAAAAAAATGAACACCAATCTTTCGCCAAATTACCGACCTTATCTGTTTCTATGTTTTAATCATAAACTTTACTAATGTCAATAATTTCCCCTTATTAGGCCCCTACCTATAAGGTTGGCCAAAGTCACCAAGAACTCTTTATTTTTATCTGTTTATGGTCATTAGCGTGTTATGCAATCTAAATTGTGTCTTAAATAGCTAATTGCCACCATCTAACATCCTAAATCATCGCGGAAGGAAAATATAACGAAATACATGTATTTACTCTAGATTTTTTCCAACCGCTACTTAGCCGCAATCTTGGACAGGGAACTCCCCGTATACGCGGATACAGTGAAATGTTAATCTGCAAAACCGTGACTTGAAAATATATGTTTAGTAATCGTTATTATTATTATTATTATTACAAATATTACATTCATTGATGTGAGTCTAATCATTGCATACAATATAATCAAGTAGCTTTAATACCACTTGATGTAATTCATAATCGAAATATTTATGTACCCAGTGTTTGTCTCAGGTGAGAAAATAGTGTGCAACAAACAACTATTACCTGACTGCACCGGCAAGCATCGAACCCGCGACTCCTGATCACCAGTCAGAAGCGCATCCGACTGAGCTACAGAGTCCGGCCACTATCACTCTCCGTCAAAACACATTTCCTGTTTATTGCATCAGATACTCGTCTCCATAAAATTATTTGACTATTATTTTTATTAATTTTATAACAATTATAATTAAGTGAAATTGGGAAAAAAAAAGATGTAAAATAAATTGAGTCCGCGGGATTTTGATTGACTAACTCTGCAAACGCTAAAACGTTTGAAACCAGACATGGTTTCCATGACAGCGTTTTCCGAACGCTAATGTGATTGGTTAATATTTGAAACGCTTGAAACGTTTCAGAAACGATGATCTGATTGGCTAAAACTGTAAACGATCGTTTAAACGTGGTCGAAACGCTGCGTTTCCAAACCGTTAAAAAGCGTTTTGCATGCGTTTCCGTGGACATGAAAAACGCTGTCACCACTGTACTAAAGTGAACCTTTTCTCATGAAATAGCAGCTTCAAAGGGTGACTATGAATGAATAAACGAACCAACCTCACCTCACACTCCAGCTTTGCTAATTCATGCTGTTTCCGGTTTAATATCCTCGACATATTGTTTCTAGCTTCTATTAATTCAGCCGCTGGAGGCAGCACGTTCGTTGTTACTCCGAGAAACCTTGCGGCAGAGTTATTTGCCTTGTACATAAAACTGAGAAAGACTACAAACGTTAAAACAGTCACGAGTATTATAAAGGCGCTCCTTTTTAATTTCTCCATTGTCGCCCCACCTTTTTACTTAGTCATGCATGGCACGAGGCTGTTGTGGAGAACAAAACATCATGTTCACATATACGATGCCAACAGTAAAAGACATTGATCAGATTGCGCAGTCTGATCTGATCAATGTTTTTCGCTGTTCGCTACTTTCATAATGCGTATATTCCAAGATGGCCTAACGGCAAATATGTTAATTGCGAATACGATGTTAAAGTATCGACGGAGTCAACAAGCTGCTCAAGAAGCTTACACTACTCCTAAACACACAGAGCAATATGCCGACTGCGAATACGTCGACTGAGAATAATATGTCGACGGCAAATATGGGTGTATTGTCCGATTCTAGATATCTAAAGAGATTACCCTTTACCACTCTCTGGGCAAATTCAGCAGACGACAAACTGATGATAGTTTTGTTGCTTGTCGTTTTTTTCTTTTTTTTTTTTTTTTTTTTTTTTTTTTTTGCAGAAAATAGCTTTGGCATATATACAAACCGTCTCCCAAGGATAGCAGTTGCATGAAATGTCAAAGCCGATTTTTCGAGGGAAAATAAGCGAAATATTTCAAAATTTTGTCGTCTGCTGATTTGTTTTACCCAGCATACTAAGCGTTAGGCGGTTATTTCCTTGAGTATCCCGATTTATCTTAATTAAACAGTCGGAGATAACAAGTCGATGAAATGTTTCAAGTTAGAAATTGGTCATTGCATGTTACTTAGATCTGACATACAGTTAGTGGACATAAATATTCGCCACTTTGTAACGCCGCCGTTTAAATCCATCAGTGCATTCCCAAATGTATTTATTTGTTTGACATACTGTCAGTGGACATGACTCTTTGCTACTTTATGTCGTCATCTTCTAAATCAATGTATTTCAATATTTATTTATTTTAAATTTTGTAGAAATGAGTTCAGTAAACATTTTACTCTTACCCAGCGGGAACATGACGTTTATACAACGTCGATGCAACGTCATGACGTTGCATCGACGTTGAGCCAATGTTGTATTAACGTCATGTGCCTGCTGGATTGTAATCGAAGGTAAACTTTAAAGCCCATGTTTCGATGACGTTACCATAACGTTAACGGAAATTTTAGATTTTAAGAATTTATATCCATCTTAAATAGGCACGACCGCATTACTTAAAAGACAAATGTCATTAAAATTTAGAAAGTATTGCGTTTTTCATTTAGTATAATGTGAACTTAACTTCTATGAGGCAAAATGCAGAACTTTATAATTGAAATGTTGAACTGCTCTGTTAGGGGAACAGAACACACTTTGTTGATTTTTCGCTGTTTCCCCAACGGAGTAAGCTTTGAGACTTCCTGTTTTTTCATTACGAAAACATGCCTATTCAAATATACAGAAAATTTCACCTCCAAATACTGAAAATTTTAAGATAAAAAA
The DNA here is from genome assembly GCA_964016985.1 of Anodontia alba. Classification (NCBI taxonomy): domain Eukaryota; kingdom Metazoa; phylum Mollusca; class Bivalvia; order Lucinida; family Lucinidae; genus Anodontia; species Anodontia alba. Next base: position 49,813,314 of record OZ024834.1, on the reverse strand, counting down.
AACTCTGATATTTTTCTTATTTCTGCTCAAAACATAGATTGTGGGTACTCGTAAGAACAGCCTCGGCGAGGCGGTTCTAACGAGAACCTACAATCTATGTTTTTGAGCAGACATAAGAAAAATAATGTATACCCCTGTAAACCCCAGTTTTACTAAATAAAAATGGGGTTTAAGGGGGTCAAAATAATATAGATATGTTTTCGTGATGTGTTTCTTTTTCACTGCACACCTATCCCCTTCTAAAAAGGGTCTACTAAAAAAGAAAACAAAATGCTCCCTCTGGGAGTAGAACCCTTCTCAGTAGGGGACGAAAATAATTTTACATCGTTGTCACCCCTATAAGTGTATCAATTTGCCTTAAAATAACAAACAGCTAGTCAACTCCGATTTTCGTTACTCCAATTGAATACAACTCCGGGCTTCCATATGTTAATTGAAACTTGTATGTTATGTTGATTTCACCTAATAAAAAATCAAATCAAATCAATTAGTCAATCATCAATCAAATGGTCAATCAACCAATCGATCTTGTTCCGAAAACACAAGTGTGTAAGTATGAATATATCCACATTAGAACATAACTCACGGACTTATACACACGGGTACAGCATTTTCGTGAGGCCCCTTGATAAAAGTATATTATCAGTTGTCCTACGTTCGTAACATAAACCTTTAAGTGCTGAGTCATATTCAAGCAGACGGCATTCTATTTTTATTATTTTATTTTTTATTTTTTTTTTCAGAGACAATAAGACTTGGCATTTGATGTGAATCGTCGGCAAAGGAGACAATTCACATGAAATGTCAAGCCTTATTTTCTCCGCAAAAAAACAGACAAAAAATCAAAATGTCCTCTGCTGCTGTTGTAATTAGCACATGAAGGGTTTAAAGATAAAAGAAATACAGACGTGTATAAGGCATCAACGAATGTGTATTAACAGTTACCACCGAAAGTATACCATAATTAAAAATATTTCTAATACGTATGACATTGCATTTATTTACTGTACCATCAGTAAAATGTTGTTAGAATGCACTTGGGAGAGGACTATCTAACGTTACATATAACTTTAAAACTAGGGCTGACTACCAAGCCAAGTTATGACTATCACGATACTGACACTATCAGAGCTATCCCTGTCATGATACTATCACTATCAAGGGTCTAATATCATGATGCACCACGATGTTATCACCATCTCCAAATCACACAGTCTCTGAGCACACAGTATTTTAATGAATTTCGTTGATTTTATAAAATCGGACTATCTGTAAAGATACCTGACATTATTGACCGCGCCGGTCTCTTAATATATGTACAGCTTTTGTCATTCCTTGCTGGCATAAGCGTTCTCAAGTGGTATCCGGCTTTCACTACCACTGAAATATGTGTCCGCTCAAAATGTAGTCCGATGCTATTAATATCTTTATAGCGCCGTGCAATTTTTAAAGCAGACGACATTCAGAATTCTTCCTTATTTTGCAAAGAAAACCAGACCAAGCATTTCATATGAATTATTTGCCAGCGGATGAATCGCATAAAACTCTCTGATAAAATGAGAGAAAAATGAAATTGACATCTGCTACAAACGTAGTATGCAGTTTAAGGGTTAACATATCAACATACTTAAATGTGTACAATACGCCTGCGCTGGACTAAAGACGTGACGTGAGATTCTACACCGTAAGCTACTGTTACCAGCAATATAAACACTGTCTAATCAACTATTACTGTCCAAATTCAATATAGAATCCGAAGATTTTTTATGCCTGATAATAAAAGAAAAAAAGGCTGTGGTCATAATCATGCTGCAAAGTGTTTTCTTCGATATTATCTGAGTGCGTTAGATAGGTTGTAAGGTTGATCTGCGCAATTTGTTGTTAGCTATTAATAGAACAGGCGCTACCTCATGACTAGACTAGCTCCTAGACCTTGATGTCATGTTTTATCACTCCTAACTATAAGCTGATTCAAATTTGTGTATGACATCTTGTACAGCCAGTCTCTAATAGTTGATTTCTGACATCTCCAAGATTAGTTGCTGCTATCAAAGAGGTGAGACAATCAGTAAGTAGTAGATGGCCCTTAGTTCATTAAGTAAATTAATAATTACAATTGGTTTATGAAAATATTATTGATATCCGACTAGTAGCTAGTCTACCTCATGAATCAATTTGCATGAAATGTCAAATGCTGTCTCCTTGGGAAAATAAAAAAAAAAATCAAAATATGGTATGATAAAACTTTTACACAGAGCACTTGCCCATTTGTTTGACGTGTGTGAAAAATTCAATACTGTCGCATTAAACGGGCAGGGCTTTAGTCAAACATTACAAGATATATTCTCGCTGTTGTTGATTTGCTTAACATTAAAATATTTTATCTGCGGCATTTTAACAAAAAGGATGCTTGGGTTTAAAGTGTAACTATTTGTCAGAAAAAAAAGGAAAGTGTTGAAAATCTCTATTGCTATCTGCAGCGCAACGTTAGCTACTCAAGGTACTTCGGTTATTTCCTCTTATTGAATGCTCGATTGTGAAGTGAAAGTAGACAACAAGTTGGCTTCTTTAAAAAGAACCCAAACAAAAGGTCCGCATCTTGTTTTAAATTTGGTTTGCACAGCAAATTTAATGGCGTCATTTGCAACCAATTTTTAAGGACAGGTATTAAGTTATTGAAGAAAATTTATCACAATTTTAGCTCTAAATGCATGTGATAACTGGCTTTTTGCAACATTTTGAGACAAAATATTTCTTTTGAAACTTCAAAACATCAAGTGGGACTTCATAGCACTATATATATATATATATATATATATATATATATATATATATATATATATATATATATATATATATATATATATATATATATATATATATACCTCTGCAAGCATTTGATAACTGAACTTGTAGTACTACATTTTTAAACAAATTTGAAAACTTTCTATTGGACGGGTTTTCAAAAATCCGTCCTTTAAAATAGCGAACCCCGGCAGGTTTACCTTTTGGTCAACCTTTCTGATACACCCATCCATAATGCCGTTAGGCGTTCTTCTTGTAAAGGTTTTATACAAATTAAGATTATTTTTTTTTTGATGAATTTCTGATACAATCTGTCATTTCAGTGCCTTTGGCGCTTTGATTACATATTGGAGCGTGTTCGATTAGCTCTCAAAGGATTGTTAAAATCGCATCCTAAATATTGATAAGTACCTTAATTTTGCAGCATAAAGTTACATCGGATTTATGGCGTAATGATTTACATCTTCGGCTGTCACGTGGACGGTCGTGTAAAATGGCATGCAAAGCTACAAATGGGATATTTGGAGTACAAATGTGATAAAAGATGTCTGGCCTACTCATATTATATTTAATTTTCTCAACGTATGCATAATAATCACCTTTCATCAGGTTAGCACGCCTATGTAATGAAGATTCCATCAAAACCCAATTTTATAAAGAAAAACAGGCTTTATTAGTTGCAGTTATCAACTTTGTTATTTCTGTTCTAAAGCTCGTACGATACGTGTACGTGCGCGTCACACTGCGATAAAGTTTTTTGTTTGTTTGTTTTGTTTTTTTTTAGCTCACCTGAGCAAAAGCTCAGGGTGAGCTATTGTCCTCACCCTATGTCCGTCGTCCGTCGTCGTCCGTCGTCCGTCGTTCGTCATCAACAATTAGTTTTTTAAAACTCTAGAGGTCACAGTTTTGATCCAATCTTGATGAAACTTGGTCAGAATGTTTGCCTCTATGATATCTAGGTCAAGTTCGATACTGGGTTACTTGGGGTCCAAAACTAGGTCACTAGGTCAAATCAAAGGAAAAACTTGTTAACACTCTAGAGGTCATAGTTTTGACTCAAGCTTGATGAAACTTGGTCAGAATGTTTGCCTCTATGAAATCTAGGTCAAGTTCGATATTGTGTTACTTGGGGTCAAAAACTAGGTCACTAGGTCAAATCAAAGGAAAAACTTAACATTCTAGAGGTCATAGTTTTGACCCTATCTTGATGAAACTTGGTCAGAATGTTTGCCTCTATGAAATCTAGGTCAAGTTCGATACTGGGTTACTTGGGGTCAAAAACTAGGTCACTAGATCAAATCAAAGGAAAACCTTGTTAACACTCTAGAGGTCAGAGTTTTGACCCAATCTTGATGAAACTTGCTCAAAATGTTTGCCTATTAAATCTAGGTCAAGTTCGAAACTGGGTCACTTGGGGTCAAAAACAAGGTCACTGGGCCAGATCAGCAGAAAACCTTGTTAACACTCTAGCGGTCACATTTTTGAAGCAATCATCATGGATCTTGCTCAATATGTTTGTCTTGATGATTTCTAGGTCAAGTTTGAAACTGGGTCACTTGGAGTCAAAAACTAGGTCACCGGGCCAAATCAGCAGAAAACCTTGTTAACACTCTAGCGGTCACAGTTTTCAAGCAATCATCATGAATCTTGCTCAATATGTTTGTCTTGATGATTTCTAGGTCAAGTTTGAAACTGGGTCACTTGGAGTCAAAAACTAGGTCACCGGGCCAAATCAGCAGAAAACCTTGTTAACACTTTAGCGGTCACATTTTTCAAGCAATCATCATGAATCTTGCTCAAAATGTTTGTCTTGATGATTTCTAGGTCAAGTTTGAAACTGAATCACGTGGTGTTAAAAACTAGGTCACCAGGCCAAACCAGCAGAAAACCTTGTTAACACTCTAGCGGTCACATTTTTGAAGCAATAATCATGAATCTTGCTCAAAATGATGAGTTCTAGGATATGTTTGAAACTGGGTCACGTGGGGTCAAAAACTAGGTCACCGGGCCAGATCAGCAGAAAACCTTGTTAACACTCTAGCTGTAACATTTTTGAAGCAATCATCATGAATCTGGCTCAAAATGTTTGTCTTGATGATTTCTAGGTCAAGTTCGAAACTGGAACACCTGGGGTCAAAAACTAGGTCACCTGGCCAAATCAGTGTAAAATCTTGTTATCACTCTAGCGGTCACACTTTTCAAGCAATCATCATGAATCTTGTTCAAATTGTTTGTCTTGATGAGTTCTAGGTCAAGTTCAAAACTGGGTCACTTGGATTAAAAAACTAGGTCACCGGGCTAAATCAGCAGAAAACTTTGTTAACACTCTAGCGGTCACATTTTTAAGCAATCATCATGAATCTTGCTCAACTTTTTTGTCTTGATGATTTCTAGTTCAAGTTTGAAACTGGGTCACTTGGGGTAAAAAACTAGGTCACCTGGCCAAATCAGCAGAAAACCTTGTTAACACTCTAGCGGTCACATTTTTGAAGCAATCATCATGAATCTTGCTCAAAATGTTTGTCTTGATGATTTCTAGGTCAAGTTTGAAAATGGGTCACATGGGGTCAAAAATTAGGTGACCTGGCCAAATCAGCAGAGAACTGTTAACACTCTAGAGGTCACATTTTTGAAATAATCATCATAAATATTGCTCATATTTGACCTTGACCTTTATTCCACAGTCCATTAGACATGCTACATTGTCTTACTTGTTAATATAATCATTTTGAACTTTGATCAGAATGTTTGCGTTGATCAGTTCTAGATCAGGCTCTCAAAGTGCTCTGTTGCTCAGGTGAGCGTTACAGGGCCATCATGGCCCTCTTGTTTAATTTTCCATATCTCAACAGTCACGCAACAGAAAGCATTCATTTTTGGAGCATGTGTACATAGGAGGGTCTTCTGCGATTCAATAATAATGGACCCAGAGTTCAAGCCTCGGGACGGGGCTAGAAGTCAAAATCTGAGACACTTCTGTAAAGTGCTCTTACTCTGCGGTTAAGTTTTTAATATTCTTATATCTCGATAGTCATTCGTCAAAAAAACACTCATATTTAGAACATGTGTATGTACATTCCATCTTCATTCAGGTGCATGTGCATCATGGTCACCTATGTTTTATAAATAAACTAAAAGGGTTCTTCAGGTGCAAGGTCCACCTTTGTTGTTGCCATGATATTTTTACATAGTGCTATGCCCAGTTCACATTTGCATAGCTGTTTTCATTGACCGGTCGGTTTTTCTATCATTTTGAGTCGTACACGTTGCAGGCATTAATTGCAAGAATCATACATTGAGTATATTATAATACATTTCAAACAACATGAATCATCTCCAGATTAAAAAAAATACAGTACAGTCCCCGTGTGTTCTTTATTTTGCATGCTCATGTTGTTTGCATGCTCACGTGGTTTTTAGGGTGTGTGTGTTTTTGTTGCTGTTTTTTGTTTTTGTTTTTTTTTCACGAGAAATTTCTCGGCATTATAAACTTTATAAAAATACAGTACAGCCTACATAGGTCTTTTCTTTTGCACCCTCGCGCTTTCTAGTGTTTCCACGTAAAATGGTTTGGCTTTAAATACTTGTCAGATTAATGTCCAATTTATTCTCATTTCATTCAAAAATTAAATAAATCTTAATAAAGCATACATTAAAGAATCACATTGTTGTTCTGTTTTACCTGTTACATTGAAAAATTATTAAACTTTAGTATACCCTTGTCCCATATCTCTCAGTAAACTTAAACAAAATTTGCGCCGGTACTTAGACGTTTACGTCTAAATATTTCGTCTTGTTGCCCTCTCAAATAGCTTTGCTACCATTTTAAGGAACATTTTGCAACAAAGAAATCCTTGTTTGTTCTCGTACTTTGTTAATTTAGAAAAAAAATCAGAATGGTATTACAGGAAGCAAATCTACAGAGACAAAAACTATCGATAGTTAAAGATACTATCGGCGATAGTACCAATAGTTAAAAACACTATCACGATAGCACTATCATGGCAGTCACTAGTATGATGCATAAATATGTCAATGTATCGTTACACCCCTACTTATGTCCCATTACGAAAACATGCCTATTCAAATATAATGAACATTTTACCACAAAAATTGAAAATTTTCAGATAAAAATTCTAATATTTTTCATATTTCCGCTCAAAACACAGATTGTGGGTACTCATTAGAACCGCCTTGACGAGGCGGTTCTAACGAGCACCCACAATCTACGTTTTTGAGCAGAAATAAGAAAAATAATGTATACCCCTGTAAACCCCAGTTTTGCTATATAAAAGTGGGGTTTTTTTGTTTTGTTTTTTTTTTTATTTGGGTTTTACGGCCCTTTCAAGAATATTTCACTTATATCGAGCCGATCGTTCATCGAAGGTGGGCGAAAACCGGAGAACCCGGAGAAAAACCACCTGACCATCCGTAAGCAGAACTTGGCTTTCCCACATATGACCCGAGCCAGGCTCGAACCACAGCGGTGAGAAACCTAATGGATTAAGAGTCAACTCTCTTATCCACTAGGCTACGGGGGCCCGTAAAAGTGGGGTTTAAGGGGGTCAAAATTATATAGGTATGTTTTCGTGATGAATCCTTTTGACTAATGTTGCAATAAAATATGTTTAATCTGATACCATAATTCTTTTCACTCATTTGATCAAGGGTGTCCCAAGTTTGAATTTCAGCTCAGCCACATAACTTTCGTGGAGAATGATCATGAAATCATTTCTGCGGTCATTCTCCCCCATTTTCTGATTCAAGAAGGTTTCACTGAATCAAGGCGGACAGTTGTCAATTACTGACGAAAGTATAGACACAAAGTACCGATTAACCCCATTACGAAAACATGCCTATTCAAATATACTGAAAATTTTACCACCAAAAAATGAAAATTTTTAGATAAAAAATTCTGATATTTTTTCGGATTCTGCTCCAAACATAGATTGTGAGCACTCGTTAGAACCGCCTCGACGAGGCGGTTCTAACGAGTACCACAATCTATGTTTTGAGCAGAAATAAGAAAAATAATGAATACCTCTGTAAATCCAGTTTTACTATATAAAGTGGGGTTTAAGGGGGTCAAAAATATATAGGCATGTTTTCGTGATGCCTTTGATGCATGCCCAGGAAAAGTGTGAATAGGTTAATTCAAATGGCCTTAATTGTGTTAATTGGGCCATCAAGCTGTAACTGAAACTCTCATTATTTTTTTTCCAGTTTGCCATAAAATAAAGTTAGTTGTTTTTACTCATCCAATTAAGGGGAATTGATACATATAATTTGGACCAACTTAAACCCCACTTTTATATAGTTAAACTGGGGTTTACAGGGGTAAACATTATGTTACTCCAGTGAGGCAAAGTTGTTTTATTTTCTTCTGAAAGCGACCCCTCCCACTGGGAGCAAATTCTTTCATTTTAGAGAAGGCCCCTTTTCAGAAGGGCATTAATGTGCAGGATAGCTAACAGAAAGTTACAATACACGCACCAATGCATATTTAAATGAAGGAATGAATAAAGCAAATGGAAAATGGAGGACAAACTTTGTTTATTTTTTGCTCCATCGTACTTTTTAAGCTATTACTACATTTTCAATACTTCCAATTTAAAAAAAAATCACATAGATTATAGAAAACAACTGTATAACATTTTCAGATTTGATTTTAAGTAAGTAAACGGAATCTGCCTACTGTAATAATGAATAATACACCACGAAAACATACCTATATAATTTTGACCCCCCTTAAACCCCACTTTTATATAGTAAAACTGGGGTTTACATGGGTATACATTATTTTTCTTATTTCTCCTCAAAAACATAGATTGTGGGTACTCGTTAGAACCGCCTCGGCATAGATTATGGGTACTCGTTTGAACCGTCTCGGCAAGGCGGTTCTAACAAGTACCCACAATCTAGGTTTTGAACAAATATGAAAAAAAAAAAAAAAAAAAAAAAAATTATCTGAAAACTTTTAAGTTTTTTTGGTGGTGAAATTTTCAACATATTTGAATAGGCGTGTTTTCGTAATGATTTTTTACATAATTGCTGTAAGTGATTCAATAACAATTGCTTTCAGAGTGTGAAACCCACGTGACATTCTAGATGTCGTTCACTGACAAACTTCAGTCGGCTCCGGTAGGTTATTCTTTACCCAGTCAGCATTCTACGTAAATCTATATCGGGCCGTCATCGGCCCGTCAGGGTAACTGACGGGACGATGACGGCCCGATGTAGATTTACGTAGAATGCTAGCTGGGTAATTACTACCTAAATACTGGACGTTTTTTTTCTGTTAAAAGAGACCTTTGTTCAGATCTAAGTCGATTATACTTATGATTTATAGTTTTAGCAAATACTTCGTTCAAAATTGATTCAATGACGGGCGCGTTATCTGAACCTTTCCATCTCGGTTCAAGAAATGTTATCTGCACTTTATTTGAGCAAAGTCCGCCCATTATTATTATATATCATGAACATTTAGTCGCTGCTAAGACGATGTTTAAAGTGCACATTACTGAAAGTCACCTGGTTGCCCCGCCCTAAGTTCTCATGAGTAATTTTAACGTTTTCATTGAACAACTAAACGGTGCTCGTTTTCGCTTTTATCAGACATACAGGTTATACACGATGTTTGGTATAATTATCATTGTGTGTGTGTGTGTGTGTGTGTGAGAGAGAGAGAGAGAGAGAGAGAGAGAGAGAGAGAGAGAGAGAGAGAGAGAGATTTTTTTTGCATTTATCACATTTTAATTGCATTTCAGAGAGAGAGAGAGAGAGATTTTATTGCATTTATCACATTTTAATTGCATTTGAGAGAGAGAGAGAGAGACAGACAGACAGACAGAGAGAGATTTTATTGCATTTATCACATTTTAACTGCATTTGTATATAGATTTACGTAGAATGCTGACTGGGCTTATGCCGCAAGGCTATGGAACCAATATCTGTATCCAGTTTATACGAAAATAAACGAACTTAAGACATATTTTGTGACTCAGATGTATTATCTACTATTGATAAGTAGTTTCCTTTTTTACATGGGCCAAGCCTAGCGAAAAGGTGTTTTCGAGAATGCCCAATAAACAGATTCATCCCGCGCATGCGCAAAGCCTAATCTGGGTATTTGTTTTCTATTCATATCTTCTGTAGTGTCCAGTGATTCTGTTAGCGGACAGTGAAGGCCCTGATCAGACTGCTCGGAAGCGCAGGCTGAACTGGGCCTTCGCTGACCGCATATGCCCGAAGACGTTGTCGCATGGGGCGACTTTTTTTATTGCAGATAACCCATTTCATTCTACAGTTTTGTACAGTCAATGTGAGGTGAACCTGCCAATGACAGAGGTCATACGGGTAGTGTCCTGAAGTTTTACGACCCTTTCAACAGTATTTCAGACCATCGGTTACAGATAAGCTTTGCATTCGTAGATCATCCTTTGTGTCACTGTATGTCACCAAGCGCCTGCTCACTTTAAACTCAGCTCACTGCACGCTGCTTACATGTACCTATTAACCTGTTCAACTTTCTAGACCGATACAGATACGTATGCAACGAGTTTAGATCCAGATGAGACAATTCATAATGAGCCGTCTCATCAGACTCCACATTGTTTGCAATTCTTTTGTGATTTTTTGTCTGAGATCTGATTCTGACCAGCTTCAAAGGTTGAAGAGTCCACTTCAGAAACTCGGGGATGGAAGTGTTAAACCTGCAGCTGTACTAAAGAGTGAGGTCTTGGAAGAAGACACTTGGAGATATGAACGAAATAAGCAAACTGTATTGTTTGCCAATGGGTTAGTTTGTTTTGTATTGAGGTTTTACGGCCCAGTCAACCGAATGGGGTCATGCCGAGCGCGGTCAGTTTATCAAACCATACCTTTACTGGGCAGGCTTAATCCTCTAAGCCGTTAACTAGTATTGTGCATATTCTTTTGCCAGAAACTGGCAACTGCCCTTCTTGAATCAGGCCAATGGGTTTAGAAAATAAAGGGACTGTGCTTATATCTAAATATATTTGAACTGCTTTTACCTTATAATGGACAAAGCCCGTCAGGCACAAGAAAGAGACCTGCAGAGGAAGTCCGATTTTTGATAATATAAGCCTATATACCACCGTTAGGGATGGCGTGTTTATTTATTCCCTTGGTAAAAGTGGGGTTTAAGGGGGTCAAAATTACATAAGCACGTGATGTAATGTTAGAAGGGTGGAAACTCCTTTTGCCAATGAATTACAGACATCCGGTTTAGCTTTCCCTTATGCCATTTGAAGTCAACCCTAGCTTTTCTTTGAAGGAGAAAATCATTAGTCAGGTAGTGGCGAAAGAATTCAAAGCATTTGCAGAAAACTTTCAAAAAAAAATTAATGAAAAGCCTGATGTCAGTTGGACTGTAGAAAGTAATTATCCTCATAATAGATATGATACACATCAGGGAAGAGGTAAATTTCCAATAAGGACTAGGGATGCCTCTTCACAGATAAATGGTGCAGTGGGGCAAACCAGGAGTTGAATACAGCAGGCCTAGAAGTCAAAGGGAAATAATCTGTACATACTGCTCCAGAGCATTGGTTTTTGGTAAATGAAAAGGCAGTCAGGCCAACAAGACCAGCAGTTAAATTAGAATGGGCTGCCGCCGAGACAGAGCGGACAACCCTGATTAGAAAACTCACACAGGTAACCACTCTGGAGAAACGTGTGCAGACAGTACAGAAAGATAAAGATGAGTAGAATAAACAATTCGTTAGAACCGCCTCGGCAAGGCGGTTCTAACGAGTACCACAATCTATGTTTTGAACCGCATCGGCGAGGCGGTTCTAAAGAGTACCCAGAGTCTATGTTTTGAGCAGAAATATGAAAAATATCAGATTTTTTTAATCCGAAAACTTTTGTTTCTCGTGGTGAAATTTTCAATATATTTGAACAGGCCTGTTTTTGTAATGATTTGTGTCATTTCAGAAAAAAAAACACAAAAAAAACAACATGTTTGACCGGCTGTCACAAGAGAATACGACTGCAACCTACACATAAACAAGTGCGTATGGCTGATGGAAACCTTTTGAAAGTGAAAGACATTCATTTTGTACTCTGTTCAACTGAATCATGTAATTCAACAGAACTTTGTTGTTGCCAATATTGAAGAGACACTTAGTATTTTAGAGGTTTATTTTCTGCATCAGCATGAAGGTGAGCTAAAGACCACAAAAGAATCTTTAAAAAAATCTAGCAAAGGCAAAATACAACTTCACAAACGCAAGGCTCAGAACACTGAGATAGAGTTAGGTAGAATGACAGTCAGTTTATGTACAATGCACTCAACGCAAGGCTGAGAACATTGGTATAGAGTTAGCTAGAATGACAGTCAGTTTATGTACAATGCACTCAACGCAAGGCTCAGAACATTGGTATAGAGTTAGCTAGAATGACAGTCAGTTTATGTACAATGCACTCAACGCAAGGCTCAGAACATTGGTATAGAGTTAGCTCGAATGACAGTCAGTTAATGTACAATAAACTCATTTGCATGACAAAATTTAATAAACCTGCTAACAAACACAATCAATAAGTTAATCTCATTGAATTTAGTACAACTACACTTACTGGCACAGCGTCGAATCAGATGTTCCAGACCCTGCATCACACCTAAAACAAGGGTATCAAATTTAAACAAATTCTTCATACTGGAACCATTCAGAGTGTGTTAAAGGCCAGAATATGTTAACACTGGAATCATGCAGAGTTATGATCCTACTGAGCAGCGTGATGCAACTTTCGGCAATTGAAGGATGGTATCTTCGCTGTTCATTATCGTTCTCCTTATCGGCCTATTCCTACACCGTCATCTCACTCACCGATCTATCCCTAAGTCATAAGCATTAACTATTGTCACAGTTGTTCTCTCATTTGAATCATCTCAGTCATCGATCTAATCCTAGGCCGTAAGTATCAACTGCTGCCACAGTTGTTCACTCATTTGACACATCTAGACTACATTTCTGAAACTGGACCAGTTTGGGATCATTCATGTACCCATCCTTTCATCTGTTGGCCAGCTGAGATTAATTCATTCAATTAACCCATTTATGCCTAGCTTCCCATAAAAAGAACATTGGCAAACAGTGTGGACCCAGATCAGACGCCGCAGAACGCGGCGTCTGATCAGGGTCTACACTGTTAGCATTAGTTATATATATACAGACATTTCAATAAAACATGGTAATAATAAAAACTGACCAGACACCCCTTAAACTGTAAATGGACTGGTCCTAAGAGGAATGGTAGAAGAATCCACTCGGCATAAATGGGTTGAGGTAAGAAGAGTACTGTTGTTTTGTTTTGTTTTTTTCTCTCAAGATACCATTGTCTCAAATTATCATCACATCATCGCGAGAAATTAATTGTAATTGAAACTCATTAAAAGTTGTTGAAAGTGAATAATTCTTGTGTTTCTGTGCCATGTGTGCAGAGACAAGTGTCATATCCCTGTGATCGAACCTATCTATACGATCCACTCTAGTGTCATCAGATACGATACTGATCGCACTATGGGTGGCTCTATGTGCGTACGTTTGTCAGACGTCCGTACGTCTGCCCATAAAAACCTGTACCATTTTGTGTAATTCCAAGTCTGGCTAATAAACGTACAAAAAAAACCCGCCCCTACCACACTGCAAACAATTCCAGATATAAACATACTTGCTACGTGAACTCTTGAACCAATATATTTCGCCAGACAAAATCTACAAACAATGCCATTCATGAGCATTCAACGATAAATATGCTTGCAGTATGAATTTTGCAGTAATATATGCCGTAAGACAAAATTTGCAAATAATGTTTCATCATATAAAAATAAGCATACACATGTACTTGCAGTGGCAACCTTTAAACAATATATATCGACAGACAAAATCTACACGCTTCAAACAATGTTTGAGCATTTAAAAATAAGCATACATTGAAACAATATATGTCGTCACTCGAAATCCACAAAACATTCATGAATATTGGAAATTAAGCATACTTGCATTGTGAAAACTTAAAACAATATACCCAGCTAGCCTTCTACATAAATCTACATCGGGCCGTCATCGGCCCGTCAGCTACCCTGACGGGCCGATGACGGCCCGATATAGATTTACGTAGAATGCTGACTGGGTATATTCGTAAGAAATTCTTCAAAACAATTTATGAGCATTTGGACAATGAGCATACATTCAGTTGAAGAGTTAACACAATGTATATCGTTAAACAAAAGTCTTCATATAATTCATGAACATTCTAAATAACTCAGTTGCAGACAAAAATCTTCATATAATTCATAAACATTCTAAAACATACACTTACAGACGAAAGTCTTCATATAATTCATGAACATTCTAAAATACGCTCGTAAGCATACTTACAGCGGAAAACCTTAAAACAATATATATCGTCAGGCAAAACCTACAAACGGTTCATGAACATTTAAAACTAAGCATACTTGTAGTGTGAGAATAGTAAATAAAATACCCAGGGAGAATCGCAATCATAGAAAATAGCCTTTTGTCAAGCAAAACATGAGAGTAATCTCACCTACCATCACGAAAACAGGCGGTTCTAACGAGTACCCACAAACTATGTTTTGAGCAGAAATATGGAAAATATCAGAATTTTTATCCGAAAACTTTCAGGTTTTTTCGTGGTGAAATTATCAATATATTTAAGTACCCACAATCTATGTTTTGAGCAGAAGTGTGAAAATTTATCAAAGTTTTGTTTATCTGAAAAATTTCTGTTTTTGGAGGTGAAATTTTCAATATATTTGAATAGGCGTGTTTTCGTAATGCTAAATGATAATCCTGAAAACAAACTTGAGGCATGGACCTGTCCGAAGAAAGAGATGAAAGAGTCCATTAGACATTAATGGATTAAGTCAAATAAGTGTAAAATTACCTCGTATTAAGCAAACACCTGTCTTAAGCAACCACTTTTGCCTTTCACCCTGGTTCTTGCTTAAGACAAGTTTGACTTTTCTTACCCAACGCAATGTCACGCGGTTATCTCTTTTACAGCATTGTTTGCCCCGACCACGTATGACCCACCACACCAATAGGCGTTAGAGGATACATTGCTGCTGTAACCAGATAATGCGACCTAAAATAAAAATCGAACATATGTTTATCCGAAAAGTTGGGACACCATTTAATTCTTACCATACTTATGATAAAACAATGCGGTCCAAAATCAAAACTGAAAATACCGTATTTTCCATTAAAATTAGGCACCATAACTCCTTCCCTTAACTATCGCATTACAAAAACACGCCTATTCAAATATATTGAAAATTTTACAACCAAAAAAAAAAAAAAAAAAAAAAAAAAAAAAAAAAATTCAGATAAAAATTTCATTTTATATAGTAAAACTAGATTTTACAGGGGTATACATTATTTTTCTTATATCTGCTCAAAACATAGATTGTGGGTACTCGTTCTAACGAGTACCATTGTCACCGGGTCTAGGTATATAACACACTTGTACTGCCTTGCGGTACAAGCCGGCATTTAAAGCAACGTGGTAGAGTGTTGGTCTGTCGGGTTCGATCCCCAGTCAGAGAAAAATGTTATTTCCATTTTTTCAACTGTTACATTTTGGCGCACTAGACTCTTGCGAGTCGATCTCTGTGTCCGGGTTCGGGAATATTAACCCAATTCCCATTCGATAGGATAGGGACACTATCTCCCTCGGATTTTCACGGATCGGCGGGAGTGCACCGGACACCGCAAGAGCCGCGATGCTTTACGGGAACAACATCCCTATCTCCGGGCAAACCGATTCCAGGGAGTCCTCCCCTTACAAAGAAAAGAGAACTCTTCCCGGGACCCCCACCGACGTCTCCGAGTTCGTTTGCGTCATGAGACGGCTTAGTTTTACCCTACTGTTGACGAAGTCGTTGCAACGGTAATCCTGCTCAGTACGAGAGGAACCGCAGGTTCAGACAATTTGTTTATGTGCTTGGCTGAACAGCCAATTATGCGACGCTACCATCTGGGGGATTATGACTGAACGCCATATAACACACTTGTACTGCCTTGCGGTACAAGCCGGCTTTTATAGCAACGTGGTAGAGTGTTGGCCTGTCAAAATGTAACAGTTGAAAAAAAGGAAATAACATTTTTCCCTGACCGGGGATCGAACTCGGGCCGTCTGCGTGACAGGCCAACTCTCTACCACGTTGCTAAAAAAGCTGGCTTGTACCGCAAGGCAGTACAAGTATGCTATATACCTAAACCCGGTGACACCACAATCTATGTTTTGAGCAGAAATATGAAAAATATCAGTCTTTTACCTGAAAATTTTCAATTTTTGGAGGAGAAGTTTTCTATATATTTGAATAGGCGAGTTTTCGTAATGGCAGGTTGTAGGTACTCCTTGGAATCACGTTCGCTTTCATAGAGAATAATAAATATCAGTGTTTGTTTGTAGTGATTAAACAGGCACCATAGTCTACAGCAATGAACTTTTAAAGGTGTTTAAATTTGTTAAGTATACAGCTTCAGCGTACCATCACTTATACTTTTCCTTTTGAAAACATTCGTGCTTTTCTGTAACCACACCAAGGAACTGCCCTTCTTTAAAATATCTGTGGAATTAGGATCATGCTCAAATCCATTTTCCTCCATTAACTTTTTCACATTTTCAAATGTCTTTCCGTTTACATGCGAATGTCCTTCTTGACCAGGCCAAGCCCAGCTTATAACAATTCCTTCTTTTGCATGGCGAAACAAATTGTCCACGTAGATATGCTCGTATGCCTTAGGAATGTGTTCGGCAACTTCTAGACTGATGACGTAATCATAGAGCGGAAGTCCATACTGTGGAATACTGAGATCAAGGAACTCTACTCTGCCTTCAGACAGGCTTTCTGAATAGGGCGCCCCATCATACGCATCATAACCTGGAAAGATTAACAGGGGTATTTGTAACAAGCCGGGACACAGCATTTCCTACATGATTGTATATGCGCCCAGCGAAGACTCCGCTCAGCCTGCGCATCTGCACAGTCTGATCAGTGTTTCAGCTCTGGCGGCCATCTTGTTCAATGGAGCAGAAACATTGCGGCCATCTTGGATTTTCGATCGACACAATTTTAGCTTGTTTCGATCCAGTCATCCTTTGCTAAAGAGCAAGTTTCGGCTCAAAGCGGTCTAAGGTTTGAGAAGAGATGTCGAAAATTGATTTTCAAGATGGCGGCTGTGATGGCCAGCTTGGATTTTCTAAGGGCTCATTTAGCTAGTTTGTGTCACATAAGCGCCCTAATGCTCATCATCAAGTTTCGATTCAACTGGATTATAGAGAAGATGACCAAAATATGAATTCTCAACATTATTCCCATATAAATGTATAGGGCCCATACAAATGCATGGGAAGCAAATTTGATCTTGCCATAAAAAGGTCAAATGTCAACGTAGGACCATCATTTTAGTAATTTTGGTTGATCTCCTGTCCCCGAGGATTTGTGCAAAGACAAGGCCCCAGGGCTCATTTGGTTCTGGAGAAGAAGATTTTTAAAGGTTTTTGTCATATAAGGGCATGGCAGGCCATCTTGGTCAATGGACCACGACCATTTTAGCAATCTTTCGTTCCCCTCAACCTAAGGAGGCTCTATATGAAAATTGAGCAACATTGGTCCACAGGCTTCAGAGGAGAAGTCGTTTGAATTCTCAACATTTTTCCCATACAAATGTATGGTGCCCATACAAATGCACAGGGAAGCAAACTTGACCTCGCCGTAAAAAAGCCAAACATCAATGTACGACTATCATTTTAGCAACTTTGGTAGACCTCCCGTCCCTGATGATTTGTGCAAAGATTCAGCCCCAAGGCATCCTCTGTTCTGCAGAAGAAGATTTTAAAGGTTTTTACCATGTATGGGCATGGCGACCATTTTAGCAATATTTCGTTCCCCCGACCTAAGGAGGCTCCACATGAAATTTGAGCAACATTGACCCAGAGGCTTCAGAGGAGAAGTCGCTTGAAATTCTCAACATTTTTCCCATACATATGTATGGTGCCCATACAAATGCACAAGGAAGTAAACTTGACTTCGCCGTAAAAAGGTCAAACGTCAATCTACAACAATTATTATAGCAACTGTGGTAAACCTCTCGTCCCCGATGATTTGTGCAAAGATACAGCCCCAAGGCATCCTCGGTTCTGGAGAAGAAGATTTTTAAAGGTTTTTACCATATATGGGCATGGCGGCCATCTTGGTCAACAGACCGCGACCATTTTAGCAATTTTTTCCCCAACCTAAGGAGGCTTCATATGAAATTTGAGCAAAATTGGCTCAACCGCTTCAGAGGAGAAGTCGTTTGAAAAATGTTAACGGACGGACGCACGGACGGACGGACAACGGACGAAAAGTGATCACAATAGCTCATCCTGATTATAGCTCAGGCGAGCTAAAAATACACGCACACTCGCCTGTTGTTTGCAATATACATATACATTACGAAAAAAAGAACTCTCTAAATTTGTGCTTTCTTAACAGCGAATCAAAGGGAAGTAACACATCTAATTTCCCCCCCCCTTCGCAAAATTGATAACTAAACCTCAAAGAATTTTTTTTTCTACTTGAAATTAATAGTTTACCTTTCGAAATTTTAGACCATTTATCGCAATACTAAACTTTTTTACCGGTGAATTATTACACCCTGCAGAAACGGGATATAAGGCAGCGTTTCAGGATGAGATGTAGAGCTCTGATGAGACATGATCAAACATCTAGATTTTGTTGTTGTTATTGTTGTTGTTGTTGTTGTTTTTATGTTTTTTGTTGTTTTTTTTTTTTTTTTTTGTTATTGTTGTTTTTCATATTATGATTCTAATAGCAAACCTCAAAAAAAGATTGTCTCGTAGGGGGTTTTATTACGAGTAAAAAATACAAAATCTGTCACTTGGAAGTGATAAAAGGGACTGATTTTTGATACCAAAGTAAATATTGAAGAGTTCACACATACCTGATCTCACGGAGTGCAATTGGCAACACATATTTTTTTTTTTTTTTTTTTTTTTTTTTTTTTTTTTTTTTTATCTCGTCAAAAACTATGGCAGGTTTGTGTACAAACAGCACACGTTTAAATTACACTTTAATCACCATTTCATTACGTTCCGCTATAAATCATACTTACTTATGTGAAATATAGCCAAATTATTTAATATGTGAAATCACTCTCAGTGAAATTAAAAACTTCCTCTGAAAGGCACCGTTGGTTCCTCCGAAAGGGGGACGAGCAACACATATCCCCCCCCCCCCCCCCGCCATCCCCACCCCCAAGAAAGGCACAGTTATGGTTACCCACCGTTATTTTAAGTGTATGCTCATACTGGCTTTTTATTGCCAAACTTGTGATTGTTATACTGTGTACAGTGGCATTCTCTTTTGTGACTGATCAAACATTTACAGCCTATGTATTGTTCATGTAAACATAACGGTAAGTTGTTGTGAAAATGGTGTCCACCTGTATACTGAACACCCCAGATACTACTACCGCCCAGACGGTCATGGCTGAATAGTTATTATGAGAAATGAAACATTCCTGAAGAAGCAAAATAACCATTTCTGCTATTCTTTCATCAGATGGGAAGGCGCGATTGGCTTTTGGGATTAAAAGCATTAAATTGTATGTAGCTGACAAAATTCCTATGTAATGCAAAAATATACCTTCGGCATATGCGGACAGCGAAGACCCAGACCAGGGCGTCTGGTGTCCGCTTAAAGAATCATAACATTCTGACAAAGTGCCATGAAGGTAAGAGTAAAAAAAATAACGTTCAGAGTGTTCACAAATTTCCCTAAGGTTGGGCGAAGTGGCCTAGATTTAACTCCATGTGAACCAGTTTCTAAACTAGACCTAGAAATCGTCAAGACAAAATTCCGAATTCGGAGTAACTTAAGGTTAAACGTCGCTTCTAACATGTACACAATATTTTCTAAGATTTGATCCAGTGGCCTAGTTATTTGGGCTCATGTTATGAAGTTTCCAACCCGAGCAAAAAGAACAAGAACCAAAATAGGATAGATAAAAAAGTTGTCAGTTAATAGCAATGCTTATTAGATATCTCTCGCAAGGTAAAGAGAAACGTAACGGACGGACGGACAACGTACATGTATAAGCAGTATACCAGCGATCCCCTGATACCCAAACGGATGAGCCAATTTATTGAACAAAAGAACGATTTGGTACGTTGTGTTTTCATCAGCGAAATACTTGAAACTGATATCTTAAACAAGTATTAGCTTTCACAAAAAAAAAAGCTTGGTCTGCTCTCAGAATACGATAAATGTTAAAACGAATTTTAAAACGGAATAGTCTTTGGTCCTTTATATGCAGATCTATGCTAAATCGGCTGAATTCCATAATGCAAAAGGTTAATTCGGGAGGTCTAAAGGAGATCTCGTCTCGTTGCCCCTATACGAATGATCCTAACATTAAAAATAATTACAACTTATTTCACCTCGTTTGTTAGGCTTACCTCATCATAACTTAAATAAGCAGTGAAGAATTTCGAATTTTTATCACTCTGTCTCGGGAATGCTATAAATTACGCTTAGCAGTATCAGTGCATCCACCCACTTTAAAAATGAAATTGACAAAAGTAATGTAGATCTATATCCCATAATCTTTGATAAAGTGCTGCAATAGTAACCTTTTAGAATATCTACATAAGTATGTGGTTCCAAAACAGTGCATGTGAATGGAGAACACTTTCTGTATTATGTAGGTTTTTCAAAAAAAAAATATATATATATTATATTATATTCTCTTCAGTGCTCCAGCTAGTCCCGGGTTTTAGTTATAGACAACTAACATATTTAGAATCAATGATGCATTGTGGATAAACAATGGATCACTTCCGTGTCTCTCCTCAACTCTATATTGTTTACGCCCCATGGGCTTCGAGACCTCTCCCAAAGATGCAGTTAGGCTTTTGCCTAACAGCTGAGAAATTCCTGTAATCTAATCTTAACTTCCTTTTATTATGAAATTAAAGTAAACGGTAGGCTTCCGCTGGTGATCCTTTCATATATTACAGTGACCCTCTTACTTTTGAGAAGGCCAGTTTGGTCCAATAGTTTCTTGTATCGTCCTGGCCCATCACCAAAACTTGCAACACTTTTACCTAAAATAGAAGAAAAATCAATAACTGTAATTTAATCCATTTTAGGCGGAATAATCCCCCCATCCCCAACCACCCTTACCTAAACACTACCACCACCACTACATTCGGAAAAAGTCTGATTTCAATTTTAGGTGTGTCAGGTTATGTGATTTAGATATTCCAAGTGAAAATTTATTAAACTATTTGGAAACAGTGGGGACCCTGATCAAAAGCCGCATTCTGTAGCGTCTGATCTGGGTCTGCATCATTTGCCAAATACCTCTTTTGGGATCTCCAGACAAAAATGGGTTAAAACCTGTGCATCCGCAAAATTTACCAATGTATGCATTGATTTTTTTAAACATTACGTTATGGCTTAGAGGGGCGTTTTTATAAGGGATCGACTGTATAATATCAGTAAAAGTCAAAAAGATTGCCTTTGGAAACAAAGAACACACTACAGATTCTCGGTTTTACTGAGACTAACTCAGTAAACATTCCCATATTCTTTATCACGAAAAAGCATACAAAAAAAATACTAAGACCGCCATATTGGTTGTGCCAAAAGACAATTTGAGAATAGTATGGGATATTCGCTACCTTCCGCTGAAAAAATGCTACAACTGAACGGAAAGTTTCTTTTGTCTGCGAGTGACAGCGACCTATTCATGTTGACTGAACGCAGCCCAGAAAAAAATATCTGGAAAAGAAATGGTAATAGTGCACCAATTTCCTGTTATGTTTCGAGAAGTATTTTCACACATTCAAACAACAGTATTCACTCGACTAGTGTTTTAAAGCAACGTTAATGCGCAGACTTTCCTTGCAGGTGAAGGATAGAGCAACATATAAAAGTTTTCAAAATTATTCGTTTGCTTTTGTTCTTTCAATTTGAAGATAGCTTAACCCGGATTACACAAATAAGAACTTGAGACTACAGGGGACGTACAATTAACTGGTAGAACTGACGGTGTTTCCTTCAACAGTTGATAGCAGATAAAGCGACCTGGCAACCTCATGTCGGAGCCGGATAAACAGAGGGGCAAGATACGATGAGAAAAGCATAAAATATAAAAGATATACCTCCATAGAAAGTAATGGGAAACTAACCTTTACCACTCTCTCGGCTAATGCAGCAGACGACAAATTGGTGATATTTTTTTTATTTTTTCTGAAAAACAGGATTTGACATTTCATGCAAATTATCTCCATTAGGACAATTTGCACTAAGTGTGAAAACCTGTTTTCTACGAAAAAGAAACATATTTCAAAATGTCGTTGCTGAAAATGTTACCTACAGTATAGGCGGTAACTGCGGTCCAAGGCCAATCACTCCGAAGGCAAATTGTAGCAGTCATATGGTGCCACTTCCTTCGACAAGCATTTGCGTACGAATTTATCACAGTATCCTTAGCGTTCCAAACTATGAATCTTTTCATCTGACATAAGGACCTACTCCCCTGTAAACATTCTTTATGAATCTACAGCAGGCCGTTATCGGACCGTCAGCTACCCTGACGGGCCGAGAACGGCCCGCTATAGATTTATGTAGAAAGCTTACCGGGCCTTGCATACCGCAGCATATGTGCTGAATGTTGGTAGTACCCACGTGTACTGCTTATGGGAGCTAGATGATTCACTTGGTAAAATTTCTGCCCTGTTTCAAAAGGGAGACCTCAGGAGCAGTCTGGTCCCGAGGTTATAAAACTCTTTTCATACTCAACTCAGCTAAGCATGAAATTTTTCCTGCTAATAAATCTCAGATTACTAACCATTGCAAATTCTTTCTTGCTAAACATAGCTGAGCATGAACATTTCTCTGTTAATAAATATGAAAATGCCAACTATTGTTGGCATTTTCATATTTATTAGCAGAGAAAATTTCATGCTCAGCTGAGTTGAGCATGAAAAAAGTTTTATAACCTTGGGGCCTGACCTAGGGCTGCACTGTTTGCATATGCCATTTTTTTTTTTTTTTTTTTTTTTTCAGAAACTTTGGAGTACGAAATTTTAGGACATTTACCGTAGGTACTAATACAAGTTATTTTAGCAAGAAGAAAAGCCAATTCAGACGGCACCTTTGAAGAACTTCGCCAGAACAGGAACTAGTTTGAGATCTGTTTTATGAAATCCGCCTTCTCCTAACTCTTTGGCATTGTGTATACACCATCCACCGGTGATGCTGGTTTGTTCTATGCTTTTATTTTCTCTCTCAACTTTCTGAAAGAAAAAAGAATATTGCATTTACCTTAAATACTGTGAAACCTTAATGGCTCCATATTCTTTAAGAAAATAGACATTTTTTATCCAAGAAAGGTTTAATAAATTGATACATAGTATTAATACAATCATAAAATGTGGCATCTGACAGCCTGTAAAATTTCAGTTAGTCTCTCATTTTTGAACTGGATCTAAAAGGAAATGATTTTTTTTTTATCGTATCTCTGAATAAATGTTGGCACCATTAAATCAGAGAGACGATAAGAAATCATTTCATTTCAAGAATGAGAGATAAGCTGAACATTTACAGGCTGCCAGGTGCCACATTTTATGATTGTATTAATACCATATATCAATTTATTAAACATATCTTGGATAGTAAAAATTCTATTTTGGGGGAATATGGAGCCTTTAACTCCTTACCATACTTGCCTTAAAATTTGTACGAATTCCATTTTACTACCTGTTGATGTGCTTAAAACCTGCTGAATGAGTAGCAAACAATGTAGACCCTGATCAGACGCCACGTAACTTAGCCATTTAGTGACTTTTGTCTGATCAGTGCATTTGCTAAATATCGTTATAATGCACATTGCCCTTTAATTTGTTAGAGGACATTGCAAGGCCCTGATCAGACTGTACTGATGTGCAATCTTATCCGGGCGTTTGCTATCTGAATATACCTCCATCACGAAAACATGCCTGTAGAATTTTGACCCCCTTATTAAACCCCATTTTTATATAGTAAAACTGGGGTTTACAGGGGTATATATTATTTTTCTTATTTCGGCTCGAAAACATTGATTGTGGGTATTCCATAGAACCGCCTCGTTGAGGCGGTTCTAACGAGTACCCACAATGTATGTTTTGAACAGACATATAAGAAAATATTAGAATCTTTTATCTGAAAATTTTAATTTTTTGGTTGTAAAATTATCAGTATATTTGAATAGGCTGTTTCTCATAATGATATGTCCCGAAGACAGCTTTTCCAATAGCGCAGTTGTACTATTACCATCCTAAATCCGCAGTCTTTATCAGCCATTGAGAGTACTTACTGACCTTCTGTCATATGGCCAGATAAATAAGTTCTACTATGAAGGTAGCCTAGCTACTAGGCCAATATATAAGTATGTTTGTCACTTTTTGTTTACTTATTATTTTTTTATTTATATTCTACTAGCTAAACATTGTGATTGAGATTCAATGTTTAGCTAGTCTATGAGTGAACTTTTCTTCTGTGGCTGTCTCTGAAATATATTGGCCTAGTCAAAAGCGGAATTGCTCCTGTAGCTTTTATTGGGTGGTAATGGGCTGTGGCTAATTTAAAGATGGCCAGATTACAAGCCTCAGCATCAGTTTGTTTATATAACTGCACATTAATGGTTTAACAACCATGTGCTCAGACCATATCTATAGACTAGCCACAGAGCTCAACAAGACTAAAATAATATATATATATTTCTAACCCTTGGGCAAGGCTACTATGAAGGATACTTACGAAGCAAAAAGTACATCGAATATATGAAAATGGCAGATTCGGTTTTATTGAGTCTGTTCATGAACTTGAAAAGAGTAAATCTTCGATGACTCGAACATCTGTGACTCGTTTACCTTGACTGATTCGAACCCGTTTTTGAGCCTCTATATAGGAATTCTTCTGATAGCTCAAGAATACAAATATTTAAGAATATTTTAGGGAAATTTACTCATGAAAATGTATGTTGAGTGCACTCATTAAAATCGCTTCGTCGAGGCGATTCTAATGAGTGTAATTCAATTTCTATTACTTTATAGAAGTTCGAAAAGACATCCTTCAATTATCCCCATTTGCCTCCTGACCTGGAGCTATGATTAACCCTCAGTGACTCGAACTACCAATGTTTAGAACACATTTTTATGGTCCAAAAGTTGTCCGAGCCATTGAAGTCCGACTGTATAACATCCACGTCCCCTACTCTATGATTGAACCCTAGAAAATATGCATTAACCCATTTACATGGAGTGGACTTCTACCATAACTATTTCAACCGGTCCATTTCCAACAGAAAGGGTTTCTGGGTAATTTTCATTATTAACGTGTCTTGCAGAAATTTCTGCATTTAATATTAACTGTTTAGAATCTGATCAGACGCCGCATTCGGTGGCGTCTGTTCTGGTTCTACACTTTGCCAATGTCCCTTTTATGGGACGCTAGGTATAAAAAGGTTAAACTGAAGGGAGACGTTTCACCATTACGAAAACATGCCTATCCAAATGTACTGAAAATCTGACCATCAAAAAAGGAAAATTTTCCGATGAAAAATACTGATATTTTTTCATATTTTTGTTCAAAACCGAGGCGGTTCTAACGAGTACCCACAATCTATGTTTTTGAGCAGAAATAAGAAAAATAATGTATACCCCTGTAAACCCCAGTTTTACTATATAAAAGTGGGGTTTAAGGGGGTCAGAGTTATATAGGTATGTTTTCGTGATGACAACCGCCACTCGGCTCTTAACACAAGGTATATGAAAAGTGGGAAGCATGGCTGGGGATGGGGGAAGCTGTATTCACACTATTGCAACCAAAACCGAATTATACTTTCCTTATTTTACCATATTGCCAAAGTATTCTTACAGACATGCTCAGATAAAGTCGTCTGATCAGGATCTACACTGTTTGCCACTCATCCAGCAATTTAACCTTTACCACTCTCTGGGCATTTTCAGCAGACGACAAATTGATGATATTTTTCTTATTCTTCCCAAAAAAAAACAGGATTTGACATTAGGAGACAATTTACATGAAATGTCATATCCTGTTTTCTGGGAAAAATAAGAAAAATATTTCAAAATGTCGTCTGCTGAAAATTTTACCCAGAGTGCTAAGCGTTAAATAGATCAACATGCTTTAATATAGACTGCTCAAGTTTTGGGACCAGCAAGATAAGGAATATTTTGGATAAATACGGTAGTAATCGTTTAGATACATTTTCCATCCTCTGGGTAAATTCAACAGACGAGAAACTAATGACATTGTTCTTGTCTTTTTTTCCCAGAATATAGGTTTTGACGTTTCATGCAAAATATTTCCACTGGAGATATTTTGCATGAAATGCCAAACTATTTTCTTGGAAAAAATGAAAAGATTTCAAAATATCGTCTGCAATTTTTATTTACCAGCATGCTACGTAAATATTACAAATATACGTCATGTTTCGGGATAAGGCTCGGGCGGGGGTGGGGGTGTAACGGGGATAATTTTTGTACGGGTGTGCGAGCTATTCTAAACCTACCACATTCATATACCTGGCCTTTGAAAAAAACGGACCCATTCATCATCTGAAATGTTGACCCATTCATATACTTCCCGTTGATTTTTTTGTACCCATTTATTAGTCAATTCATTGAATACCAAGAGAACAAGCAGCCTCAAAAATGTTTGAGTGAAAATATGTGCATATACCGGGATGTCAGGAAAAGTGGGGCCTTTCATATACCAATAAAAATTTGGTCAGTCATATATTTTTTGTTGAAAAAATGTTGTATCGTGGCTGCTCAGGTTAATTTAAAGCAATTACAGTTTTGGTCACATCAAACTTTTTTGGACTAAAAAGTAGAGATAGGGCATTTTCGGAAAAAAAGTAGGGGAAGGTAGGCACGCATCCGACAAAGCCACCGAGGCCACCACACTTGCTATAAATATAGTGATCTAGCAATCTTATGAATGAAATAAAACAACAATCCAACAGTATACCCAGCTAGCATTCTTTATAAATCTACAGCGGGCCGTTATCGGCCCGTCAGGGTAGGCCCGCTGTAGATTTATAAAGAATGCTTACTGGGTAACACTTTATTATTAAACTAAATTCTGGAAAAGGGTATGCAACAAATCTACGACCTATACAATAGTTCAAATACTATATGTACCCAAAAGTGTATGCCCACAGCTTATTGTCTACGCTCAGGGGGTGATTGGGTGTGGCGAAGGTGTCGGTTATCTTACGTCACCAGAGCATCCAAATTATACTGGCTTCCAGTTGGGCAAGGCTTGCTATTCTTGTAGCAGGTAAGGGTAGAGGGGGAACGTTTTTTTTTTTATTCTGATTTTTCACTTTCATTCCTGTTCATCTTACTTCCCTGTCCCTCTCTTTCATCTCCTCTACTATCTCTTTTCACCCTTTCTCTGAGAGACGGCATAAAATGACCCACAAGGTTTGACGTGTCGTTAAACCCAACACATCAACATTGTCTACGCTCACAATCTTAGAGTTTGTCGTTGCTCCGGAAGCACTTTATGAAAGGTTATGGACTGGGCCTGTGCTGTTTTCCATGCTCATTTTTTTTATTATAACCAAGTTTTAGCTTTCACAAAGAAACTAGGTCTACGCTAGCACACAATATGTTGTTGTTGTTGTGTGTGTGTGTGTGTGTGTGTGTGTGTGTGTGTGTGTGTGTGTGTGTGTGTGTGTGTGTGAAAGATTGTATGCAAAGCTTAGATCAAGCCTTTTTGTGAAAGCTAACACTTATACTTAATTCAGGCACGAATCTATATATATCAAGGTCACAACTTATTTTTGTTCCTGTTCGTATTGTTCAGTCTCTGTTACTGTAAAATAATTTCTTCCCTTCAAAGGCGATATAGCTGATTACCGCTCTCTAGGCTAATTCAGCAGACGACAAATTGATGATTTCCTGAAAACAGGATTTGATAATTCATGCAATTCATCCAATGGAGACAATTTGCATGAAATGTCAAACTCTGTTTTCTCGAAGAAAAAAGAAAAAGAAAAGAAAAAAGAAAAAATATATCTATATACAGTCTGCTGAAATTTTTATATACATCTCAAAGACATTTCTATAGCGACACATTATTCACAAAGTAGTAGCGCTATATCAGAAAACCACAAAATAACAACGTTATATCATACACTTAGTAATAAAGCACTTCAATAATGTCATGTCATTACGAAAACACGCCTATTCAAATATATAGAAAATTTTACCTCCAAAAACTAAAAATTTTCAGATAAAAAACTCTGATAGTTTTCAAATTTCTGCTCAAAACATAGAATTGTGGGTGCTCGTTAGAACCGCCTCGCATGCATGCGAGGCGGTTCTAATGAGTACCCACAATATGTTTTGAGCGCAGAGGCGGTTCTAACGAGTACCCACAATCTATGTTTTGAGCAGACATAAGAAAAATAATGTATACCCCTGTAAACCCCAGTTTTACTATATAAAAGTGGGGTTTAAGGGGGTCAAAATTATATAGGCATGTTTTCGTGATGGGATCCACAAAGTAATCACATTATTGTGAAGTACTGCGTCCCCATACACTAGAATATCAATTTCATATGGGGTTATTTCAAAGACTGACAAGTTTGAATTAAATTGCCATAGTATCCTTATTTATATTTATAAGTATACACTATAGACATCACTTCACTGCACAGCACATATCCACAACAGACAGAACTTCAGGTCGAAATCCACAAGATCCAAATACTGCAATAAATAGATACTTCCCTTTTCTACATCTCATGAGTTGTGTCAACATAAAAATAGCTTGCTATGTCGAGCCACCTGGAACAAAAATAGGGGAGCTATGCTACAGGGGCAATTTGAGATAATTGCATTATTTTGCGCAATTGCAATATTCCAGCGAAAATGGGAAAACAAATACATGTACCAAAGTTCAGAATTTCAACGAGTTTCATAAATAGAGGACTGACTTACAGTATCTCACAGAATTCAGTTCCAAACTAGTAAAACGTATGACATCTTTAAAATCAACAGAACATCTCGGCTGTCAAGTTTCATCTGCGCAATCGAATATACATGCTTATTTTACAGTCCAGTTGTTTTTGCTCAAGAAACATGATAATTATGGGCTGCGTTCAATAGTGCAATGTGATAACGAACGTTTGCCCTGGATCCCTGTTCCTACTGACAAGCGCCTAACAGGAGCAGGGGCCCAGGGCAAAACACTCGCAAGTATTAACTTACATTTCTGGCTATAAGATTATGTGGTACAATGAATATCTACCAAAATGAATGAGTATTCAAAATTACAAATTGAAAAGTTATAAAAACAAATTTATGACTGTCAACCCTCTTTACATCGTCACATAATACGACAAAATTCGTTATAAGGATAATTTGACTGGCACGAAACCTTTGCTCAAGATAGTTAATCAATCTTTATGCAAGAACATAGGTTATACTTCAGAAGCATATGTTTAGTTATTTGTGGGAATCGCCTCACTGAGGCAATTCTAACAAATATCCAAAAGATATGTTCTGTGAGGAAATAACAAAATAAGGCCTTTCTTATATATCATTCTTGTTAGTAAGATACTTAAGAACGGCGAATTCATTTTAAAGGCAACATTTTTGGGAACAAATAATGTCGTTGTAACGAGGGTTCGCTGTACATGAATGACTATGTATGGATGACGCCTTTGTGGACGTGGTCAGGGAATAGTGTGGGCAGAGCAATGAAGTTATTGACCGGCGCAGGAATCGCGCCGGTCTCTTAACATAGCTTCGGATTTTTACATATGGGAGCGTGTTCGATTAGCTCACTAAGGACTTTTTGTATTTGCCGGGATCGTCGGTTTGTGACGATCCCGGCAAATATAAAAAATCTTATTACAAACTGTGTTGTAAACGGATTAATGTCTGTTTCATTTTCATTTCAATCAAGAAATTTCATAAACCTTAATAAAAGCAAACATTAACTCTTTCGGTGCCAAATTTCTTTTTTAACAAACTATCGCTTGAAAAGAAGTTTATACGTAAAGTTGAAAGACGGAATGTCAAACAGCGTAGATCCAGATGAGACGGCTCATGAGCCGTCTCATCTGGATCTGTGCTGTTTGCAAAAGCCTATTATTATCGCCTGTGGCAGTGAAAGTTAAAGGATCACATTATTGTTCGATTTTACCTGTTACGTTGAAAATCTATTAAACTTTAGTATACCCTTGTCCTATATTCTTATGTAAACATGAACAAAATTTGCGCCGGTACTTAGACGTTTACGTCTAAATATTTTGTCTTGTCTATTGTAAAATTTGTCAGCAAGAAAGACCCGATTTGATACCAAACGTTGGTGAATGGAGGTTCCTGTTCGCGGTGGGGTTTATAATTAATGGCCACTTTGCAGGGTTGGGTTTAAAATTAGCTTCAAAATGAGGTAAGGTACCATAAGATATGGACGCCCAGTGAAGACACAGATCATATCCGCACTCGGATCGTGTTGGCTAATCTGAATCTAGGTCTTTTCATCACAAAAACATGCCTATATAATTTTGACCCCCTTAAACCCCACTTTTATATAGTAAAACTGGGGTTTATAGGGGTATACATTATTTTCTTATTTCTGCTCAAAAACATAGATTGTGGGTACTCATTAGAACCGCCTCGGCGAGGCGGTTCTAACGAGTACCCACAATCTATGTTTTGAGCAGAAAAATGAAAAATATCCGAATTTTTTCTCTGAAAATTTTCATTTTTTTTTGTGGTAAAATTTTCAGTATAATTTGAATAGGCATGTTTTCATAATGTCAGACGGATAGAGAAAAATGACCCTATAGCACGGATGCGCATACCGACCTACATACTCTGTGCTTACGTCAGAAGATACGTTGGTAAGATGTTGCTCAGACAGAAGATCGCCAAACCACTCTGTGTTTCTTAGCAGTTTGATCACGAGGCTTTGTTGTTTATTCACTGACTAAAACATGGGCTACTGTAAAATCTAGTGGCCAGCCCAGCTGTGGCCAGCCTAGTCTAGTTAAAAAATATAATATGGAAACAAAATCACCTATTTGCATTTAATGAACAGTATATTTTAGTTAGTCTAATCTCGAATATGTATTGGAGACTCTACCAAATAGACTTGCCATCATCAGAAGACTTCAAGTTGACTATGTTTTAATAAAAAAATGGCCAGACTCTAATTATCAGACTAGTAGTGAGAAATTATTGGTTTCTCATCGCACTTCCTTGTAGACTGCTTCGTAGCTTCTATAAATAGAAGTCGTTGTCTGAGAAAGACTATACAGCGAAGCAAGTGTGGCATATAGAAGAAGTTCTTATCTGCCACTTAGTGAAGCAGTCTAACTTCCTTGGTGGGGTCGCGCTGTGCGGATCGAGTATAATTCAATACGGGCTTCAAAATTCTGATGATCAAATTGCCGTACTTACCCTTTTGACAGACAGGCCTGAGCTAACAGAGTTGACCAAGAGGCGTCTGAACAGGGTCTTCACTGATTGCCACTCCTCCAGCAATTTCACAGGTAGTAAAATGGATATATTGTAGTTTTAGATGGACGAGGTAAAGAGTAAGGTACGCTATTATTAAGAGTATATACGGTATTCAAAATTTAGCTATTCCCATGAAAACGCCATTTTGAACGTAAGGGGCTGTTACCCCCGCATACCAACACACGCTTGTAAACACCTTTCGCATGCGAGGCTTTTCAAAATTATTGAATGTTATGGTGAAATCCCAGCTAGCATTCTTTATAAATCTATAGTAGGCCGTTATCGTCCCGTCAGGGTAGCCCGTTATCGGCCCGTCAGCTACCCTGACGGGCCGATGACGGCCCGCTATAGATTTATAAAGAATGTTTACTGGGATGTCCGCCTGATAATACATGGGAAAATATTAGTAGAGGGTTCTTGAAAGTATTTGACGAGTCAACCCCATGAGGGTCATTTATGTCGACGTTGCGACGAGTCGACGTTGCGAACAATCTTTAATCAATTATTAGAAAATACATCGTATTTATCCTAGGTATCCGATCTTCTCCGTACCATACTTAGTAATTCATACCTGTAGGTCAGTTACCATTTTATTGTTAGTGTCTAAACTGTTTGCTCAGACCGGTCATGATTCGCAATGTTAAAAGGGCCCATGCATTATGCCAACAAATAGGCAAACAACAATGGACCGAACGTGACTGCGCATTCCACGTGAAGCAACATTCGATCATCTTTTACAGGCATTACATATTTATAGAGTAAACTTGTACGTATTATAACAGAGGTGAGAATAGTGCTTGATAATCAATCCTGAAATGTAAACATTCAGTCCTTAAACTACTAATTTTTTTTCTTATTTCTCAATATAAAAAAACATGTTGTAGGTACTCATTAGAATCGCCTCGGAGACAGGTATTCATTCCCCGAGGTGCTTCTAATGAATACCAACATGTTTTATTGAGAATGTTGTGGGCACTCATTAGAAGCGCCTCGATGAGGCGCTTCTAATGAGCACCAACAACATGAATTTTATTGAGAAATAAGAAAGGTATGTATAGGTTATTGCATAGTTTTAAATTTCGAGCCGTCAGGCGAGAAAGCAATTACCATCGAGACTGACCACAGTGTACACCTATCATGTATTTAATCAAGGATATCGCGTTTCATTTAATGGCTTATTGCGAAAATGTGTTGAACCGCCCTCTTATACGGAGCTAAACAACTAATAATTAGTTTTTAAAGTTATTTCAGGCATATACTACTTTTGACACAAAAAGATGGTCTTGTAAACAAGAGTTAAAGAGAAATTTCATGGTCAAAATGAAAGTTTTCAATCCTGAAATCGGGATTAATTCTGAAGTTTCCCATCCCTGTTATAATCAAAAGGTCAAACGAGTAGGTCAAGTTTTAATTTATCTGCTATTTATCATATATTTATCATATATGGGCTGCGCCACGAGAAGATGTGTCTTCGGCCTTATGCGGACAGCGAAGGCCCAGATCAGACAGCGCATTCGCGCAGTCTGATCAGGGCCTTCGCTGTCCATTTACAGAACTTTTGGATACTGAAGAAAATATGAATGAAAATCAAAGGCGCAGGATGATCTGAGTTTGCGCAAATTCAAAGGCACTTTTTCGCTTGACGCGGCCATATATTTACCTATTTCCTGGATTTCAGAGTGGCTTAATGAAGAATTTATCATGCATTATAAATTAAAGTTCGATAGGCCCTTTAAACTATCCGCAGATATGCTAATCTCTGACAAAGGGCTAGACTCGCTTCAGTCTCTAGTGACAAAATATTTTTTCTTATAATCTGTTTAATAATCCACTAAAATAAAACCAAAGTAATATCATGACTAAAAAGGCTGGTCACTAGTGACCAGCCTTTATAGTCATGATATTTTTTGGTTTCATTTTAGCGGATTATCAAACAGGATTATGAGAAAAATATTTAGTCACTGGAGACTGGAGCCAGTCTAACAGAGAGCTTATACAAAGGACTATTCTGTAATCTGGACTGCGACTATACCAGATGGCAGTCTATTAGTCACTAGTGACCAGCCTTTATAATCAAGATATTTTTTTGGTTTTATTTTAGTGGATTATCAAACAGGGTTATAAGAAAAAAAAATAGTCAGTCTAGGAAAAAACATATACAGTACAATTTCGAAGACTCAACACCAATGGCTCGTTTATCGTGGCTGATTCGACTTCAAACTCGTCTTTGAGTTCCTTGGAAAATCTTCCGACATCACAATAAAACAAACATTGGGGATATTTTAAGGATATTTTACTATTTTATCATGACAATATATATGTTGTGTGTACTCAGTGGAATCCCATCATGGAGGCGAATTTAACGAGTACTTTCAAGATAACATTATGTTACATCAAGTAGCATATAAGACTAATAAGCTCTTGGTTACATGTATAGAAGATCCGAAAGCCATCCCTATATCATCCCCTTTTGACTCCTAACCTGACGCTGTGACTGAGTCTCAGTGGCTCGAGCTACCCACGTTTAGAATAAAATTTCCATGCATGGTCCCAAATATGTTCGAACCATTTAAGTTCGACTATAGAGCGCTTTTTTCCCCAGGGGAAATCGCTCCCATATGAACCTTATGGGTGAAGGATGGAGAAACCTGCTCTCAACGGGCTTTCAGCGTTGGCCGGTAAAAGTTTCAGCAGACACTACTTTGAAATATGTTTCCTACTTTCCCCAGATAATAGACTTTTACATTTCATGTAACTTGCATGAAATGCCAGTTTTGTGTATGCGTGTGTGTGTGAGGGGGGGGGGGGGGAGGGGGGGTTGGGGAGGAAAATATTTTATCGTCTGCTGAATTTGCCCAGAGCACTATGATACACAGTGAATACAACACACAAAATATAATACAATACATGTATACAAGTTATTTACCTCACATTGCAACTTTGCCAGTTCATGCTGTTTCTGGTTTAAAAGTCTTGATAAGGTATCCCTGATTTTTGTCAATTCATTTACAACAATGTTGCTCGGTGGCTCAGTCCTGTAAGCTGGTGTATCCACAGTGGGTTCTTTTACATAAACACTACGAAAGAATTGTGTAGATGATAAATTATCCTTGTTAACGAAAGTTAGAAAAACACAAAATACAAACACAGAGAGTGTTATTGCTAAAATGCCAAATTTTAACTTAACCATCATTCCAAGCATTTGGCTCACTGTTCACAAGCTTTATCTTTATTATCTGTACGACGCTCTGATAGCTAAGTAAACACGCCGAGCAATCAGATTCGATATCGTATTTACTTTAAGTATTCGGTCAGACAGGCCTGAGCAATAGTGTAGGCCCAGATCTAAAACGTGGCGTCAGATCAGGGTCTGCTCTGTTTGCTGCCAATCCAGAAGTCAATAGGTAGTTAACTGGAAGTGTTCAAATTTAAAGTCCACGACAGTAACATTACTTCGGCTCAATACGATATGTAACATATAACTTCGGCTGTGTGCTGCACAGATCGATAATTTCCGTCACTGTATCCAAAAACTATGGAAGCCGATGGAGGACATTTTGACTTGCGACTAAAGACTCTTATGACTTAGGAGTTTTGAATTATGACTTCTGACTTTTGAGTTATGAGTTGTGACTTTCGAGTTATGACTTGTACATTCTTGATGGTAAGAAAAATTACCTAAGCGTCACATTTTCCTTTATACATTCAGCAGAAGACAGATTGATATTTATCGTTTTCTTTCCAAGGAAAAAGGTTTTGACATTTCATGCAAATTGCATGAAATCTCCTGACCTATTTCCAGGAAAAAATAGCAATATTTAAAAATGTCACCTGCTGAAATTTTACCCAGCATGCTAATTGTCTAAAGAGTTTGATAAAATAAATATTTTTACAAATGCATTGTGTTTCCTTGTCTTTCATTAGCGCTTTAACCAAACCTTCAAGTGCTAAGCAGATTTGTAGCAGACGACATTCTAAAATTGATTTTGTTACTTTCAGAGTAAACAAGATTTGACATCTAGGCGGATTTTCTCCGAAATAATAATAATAATAATAAAAAAATAATAATGAAAATATTTAAAAGTGTGGTCTACGAGTTATGACTTGTGACTTTTGAGTTACGACTTGTACCTTCGGTGTAGTATTGGCGCGCATTTGGAGAACGCACGTAGAAGATGGCTGACGTTGGTACAAAATATTACACCGAAGGTACTTGTAAGTTTTAACTCAAAAGTCACTAGTCATAACTCAAAAGTCACAAGTCTTTAGACCACATTTTAAAAATATTTTAATTTTATTTTTTTACGGAAAAAATATGCCTAGCAAAAATGTCATGTCTCGTTTACTCTGCAAAAAAAAAAATTTAGAATGTGATCTGCTACAAATTTGTTTAGCGCTTTAAGGTTTGGTTAAAGCCTTAATGAAAGCAACATAAAGCATTTGTTAACATATTTATTTTATCAAATTCTTAAATTCTTTAAACAATTAGCATGTTAGATAAATGTTCAGCAGGTGACATTTTAAAATATTGTTCTTATTTTTTCTGGAAAATAAGTTTTGGAATTTCATGCAGTTTGTATGAAATGTCTAAACCTATTTCTTTGGATATAAAACGATAACTATAAATCTGCTGAATATATACAGGAAGTGGTGACAAGGACTTTTCCTTATCATCAAGATTTTACAAATCATGACTCCAAAGTCACAAGTCATAACTCAAAACTCATAATTCTTTAGTCGCAAGTCAAAATGTCCCCCATTGGCTTCCATAGTAAACCGTCCCTTGCAAAGCATGTATTTCTTTGTAGATTTTAGGTTTGTCCTCTTGAGCACACCGAATAGCTTTGTTCGACTATGTAGTACCGCCCCCGGTGTCTGTCGGATGTGCCTCCGACTAGTGATTAGGCGGTCGCGGGTTCGATTCCCGCCGGGTCCGGCAACATTCTTTCGTGGAGATTAAGAAGTATGTTCTCTGCTTCCAGCTGGTTTAAGGAGAGTTGTCGTTTGTGGCGACAGAATGCGCATATAAATACTGGTTAACAGCATAGAGGACTAAGTCTGCAAGTGCGGCCTGCTAAACTGACCGGCTCGACATGGCCTTATTAGTGTTGATATGGCATTTAACTCTAAACCTTTCTACGGTCATTCTCTCCCTTCCGCTGATTCAAGAAGGGCAGTTGTCAGTTTCTGGCGAAAGAATATGCACAATACTGGTTAATCGCTTAGAGGACTACGCCTGCCTAGTAAACGTACGTGTGGTTAGGTAATCTGACCGCGCTCTACATGACCCAACTGGGTTGACTGGGCCGTAAAACCTCAACATAAACAAACTCTAAACCCACCAACCATGTAGCCTTTAGGTTTTTTAATGATGTTCTTTTTTCTGCATTCTTTTTGTGTTTTTAAACGTGGGAAAAAGGCAGGGTCTGAAGGATTATATACATAGCAGCAAGTCAGATGACATACTTTTAATTTTATGATCATGGGAATGTAACGTTCCGAAAATGAGAAAATCTAACAGTGACGAGACTTCTAACATTGAGGAAAGACCGCAAATCACTACTGGCTAAACTGATTACCAATGGCACATCTATTATTTCGCAAGGAAATAGTTATTCAGTGACAAGGACGCTTCCCATTTCAAGGTCATCTTGAATTATCTAAGGTATGACATGGATATTGACTCAACAATCTTGGGAGAGGAAACACCTTCTAGCATTGAAAAAGGAATGTGAGTATTAACGAGTGAAGGGGCTCAGTAAGATTGCAAAATGACGCACTAAGATGACTGCCGAACTGTATAGGATGGACTGTTTACCATAGCCTTACTGTAGCGATCAAACATGGTTTTTCATGTATTTACATTCGCCAGGTCCCATGGGAGGTGTTGAAAACCGAGGCCGGAGGCCGCGGTTTTGAACACCTTCCATGGGACCTGGCGTATATTAATGCATTGAAAAACCATGTTCGATGCTATTATTGCATAAAAATTCAAAAATATTTGCTACATTTCACGTTGTTTGTTGCACTATTTTGTTTCGCTATTTCACTGACGTCTAGCAAACGCTATTTCTCGGACTATGCTCGTTCTAGGGCCGGGCACTACACCTCGTAACAGCAGCAATTCTGTGGCTCCGGTACAGGCATATTGAAAGTTGCGTAGCCGTGCATTAACAGCGCGTGAATTGTCTTGTTAATACATGGCTTTTCGTCGGTTAATGCACGGCTGTTAATAACGTGCGGCACTGCGTTTTATGCAATAATCAACATTCACGAAGGCTGCTATTAGTTTGTTTCTGTAAACGAACAAAGAGAATAGATGCATTCCATATCCACATATGAACTGAGCTCAGATGCTGTTAGTTTATGATATTGAACAAACTAAGAAAATAGCTGCAATTCATATCCATATATGAGCTGAACTCAGTTGGTCTGCGATTAGTTGTGATTGTAAATAAACTAAGAAAAATGCTGCAGTTCATATTCACATATGAACTGAACCCAGGTAGTCTGCTACTAGTTGTTACTTTGGTTTGTTATTGTGAACAAACTAAGAGAATAGCTGCAGTTCATATCCACATATGAACTGAACCCAGACGGTCTGCTGTTAGTTTGTAATTCTGAACAAACTAAGAAAAATATCCACATATGATATAATAAACAAAGGTAATGGAATTTTCTATACATCTAAGAACTCAAATGCTCGAAACAGCGATGAAGCTTGCTCTCAACAAACACGGAGACAAAGGTCAAGATTACAATACAGAACCCAAAGATGGGAACCGGACAACGAAATACCGGGACAAGATGAAGAGGATTAAATACCAGTGCTGGCATTGTCACAATACATACGAATACATATGCTAGACTCGAAACAGCTAGGAAGCACGCTCTCAAAGAACAGATCCACAGTGCGACGAACGGTCAAGACTACAACACAGAACCCACGTCGTGATCGGGGTCATGGACCCACCCCCACCCCCTCAAGAAGCCAGCCAAAGGACTGGGACAGTTTACAAAGTTAAGATCCCAAACCATCACGAAAACATACCTATATAATTTTGACCCCATTAAACCCCACTTTCATATAGTAAAACTGGGGTTTACAGGGGTATACATTATTTTTCTTATTTCTGCTCAAAACATAGATTGTGGGTACTCGTTAGAACCGCCTCGGTGAGGCGGTTCTTTTTAACATTTGACTTATCCCTTACTCGGATTTTACTTGAATATAGGGAAAACAATCATAAACACATTATGGATGAAATAGAGACCATTTTAGACATAATTAAAGAGAACATAGAAACAGAGGAAATTGAATATATGACATCCACCATCGATCGAATCGCTATCAACGTCGAAAAAATCTCTTCACAGAAAAGAATAAGCCACTGAACAACTCTAAATAAGAGACCCGATCACGTGACTCCATCTCTCCGCTTTTTGTTACCTTGATGACCGGGCGGGCTGATCAAGGACTTAAGAACTTAAAATGCCAAGAAGAAGGTTTATCAATGATGACCGGGCTGATCAAGGACTTAAGAACTTAAAATGCCAAGAGATTTATTAATAAAAAAAAATCTTGACCGCAAACAACTAATAAAATCATTTAACAAAGTCATAGTAAACCTCACCAATTATGAACTTAACAACGACGAACAAACATTGTTAAGCCGCGGATTATCCTTCTACCCAGAACCAACACATGTGAACATATTTGACATTCATAAGAACATACAATTATTCAATAGGCACCGAACATAAGCACCGCAAGCATAATACCCCGCCATAGCAATTATTTGTTTATGTATTAAAGTTATCGTTGCGAAAATGTCGGGAAAGAAAATGACGGAGGGACAGATAACAATCCTAAAGTAGATCTTGATAATATCAATGGACAGATAACAATCCTAAAGCAGATCTTGCTAATATCAATGCATATAGCAAGTTTGGTTAAAAGGCCTTATTATTTACTCAAGTTATCATCCAGAAATGAAAATATGGACGTGTCTCGGGCAGATAACTCCGTAAAAAATTGACGAAATTTGCCC
This sequence comes from Anodontia alba, assembly GCA_964016985.1. Lineage (NCBI taxonomy): Eukaryota > Metazoa > Mollusca > Bivalvia > Lucinida > Lucinidae > Anodontia > Anodontia alba. The sequence continues at coordinate 49,773,841 of OZ024834.1, read as the reverse complement.
ATTAGCAATTCTAAACCTGATCTCCTTACTGTGAATACATATAGCAAGTTTGGTTAGAAATCCCTTATTATTTACTAAAGTTATCATCCGGAAACGAAAATATGGGCGTGTCTCGGGCAGAAAACTCCGTCAACATTTTACGAAATTTGCCCATTAGCAATCCCAAACCAGATCTCCTTAATGTCGATGCATATAACAAGTTTGATGAAAATCCCTTGTTATTTACTCAAGTTATCATCCGGAAACGAAAATATGGGCGTGTCTCGGGCAGATAACTCCGTAAAAAATTGACAAAATTCGCCCATTAGCAATCCCAAACCAGATCTCCTTAATGTCAATGCATATAGCAATTTTGGTGAAAATCCCTTGTTATTTACTCAAGTTATAGTCCGGAAACGAAAATATGGGCGTGTCTCGGGCAGATAACTCCGTCAAAAATTGACTAAATTTGGCCATTAGCAATCCCAAACCAGATCTCCACAATATCAATGCACATACCAAGTTTGGTGAAAATCCATTGATGTTTACTCCAGTTATCATCCGGAAACGAAAATATAGCGTGTTGAACATATTGTCTTGAAAAAGGTCTTAGTAGACCGAAACCGGTAGACGATTAAACATACTCTCATAACAAAGTCCGTTGTTGATCGTTTATTCTGTATTTACCCCTGGTCCTTAGTTTAAGATTAGTTTAAAATTATTAAAGTTTCTAAACTGTTTCTTGAAGGTCTTTTTTTTTTCTTTAATTATTTTGGTCAAGTATGCATTTTTCTGAAATTAAGACAGGCTTTGAATTTTCACATAAAAAAATTAAGCAAAAAAGAAGAACATTCAACTCACAGTATGTGATGCCCTCATGACACTCGCCGAGGCGGTTCTAACGAGTACCCACAATCTATGTTTTGAGCAGAAATCAGAAAAATATCAGAATTTTTTATCTGAAAATTTTGGAGGTGAAATTTTCATATATTTGAATAGGCGTATTTTCGTATTGCCTATTCTGATGCCTCAGTAGGGTTGTTCTTCGTGTTTGTAGCATTGCCTCGGTACCTTCAGTTATATCATCACGAAAACATGCCTACGTAATTTTGAACCCCACCCCCCTTAAACCCCAACTTGTATATAGTAAGACTGGGGTTTACAAGGGTATACATTATTTTTCTTATTTCTGCTCAAAACCATAGAATGTGAGAACTCGTTAGAACCGCCTCGGCGAGGCGGTTCTAACGAGTACCCACAATCTATGTTTTGACTAGAAATATGAAGAATATCAGGGTTTTTCCCTGAAAATTTGCAGGTTTTTGGAGGTGAAATTTTCTATATATTTGAATAGGCGTGTTTTCGTAATGTTTTTGCAATGTGATGCAGAAAGAGTATCACAGGCCAGTTTTTAATGAAATCTTCGAACACTGTTGAGAAGTTCTATTGCCAACAAGGAATATAAAGAGAAATGTCTTGTATGTGTTCATAATATTTCATTCTTTCAGAATGATTCATTATTTTCTTACTTACCTTAGTTTGGATGAACTTGCACAGGTAATACTTCAAGTTCATTCTAAATCTTGGCTGCTACCTTTAAAGGATATTACCGTTTTTTGCCTTAAAAAATATATGTTATCATTTGCATGATTTACTGAAATGTGTTTCTTTTATGTAATGTTACTATGTCAGACAATTTTAATTTGAACTGAAAGTGATTTTTTTCACATGTCCGTGTAGGCACGTTTTAGTTTTTTATGTAAATGTTTACAAGGCTGCTTAGGAATTTACAGCATAATAAGAACCAGTTGCTTCCTTAATATATTTGCGATATTTGAGATTAAAATAGTTAAACTTTCCAAGCTGTGTAATACTTACTCAACACTCCTCATGGGGTCCATGCCTTTTCAAGTTTTAAGGTAGGAGTTGTGGGGGCAGGGGGGGGGGGGGCGCTGTCTAGCTATTCTGAATTAACTTTGGGTGCACATCATTTTGGTGACCGTTTGTGGCACGCAATATTGTATTTTAGATCTGTTAATCACGATGCTTTTGGGGGGTTTTCTATTTCGAAATACACGCATTGACAGCACGACTTCTTCACTACAACTGACAGTTTTAACTTGTAATGGACTAGACCTACCTATGTGTACTCTATGACCACTTTTATCCCGTTTACTGCACTATAATAGCTGTATTTTGCGTCTTTTCCTGCCCAAAAACGTGTTTTGAAAACTGTCCTTCGCCGCCATCTTAAATTTTGACTTCTGAAGTTTGCAGTCTGGTGACTTGAGACTGGTTTCCGGTTAATTATGTTTTGCACTACCTATAGCCCACAGATGACTAGTGACCGCTTCCGTCTATAAATATTGTTTCCAAGGCGCAGAAAGCCGTTGGAAAATTATGCAAAAAGAAAAAGCCTGCCCAGAATTTCGGCCCAGCTAATGTATGAATAAACTCTGTTTATCCATCTCCACCCACTCTTATCTAGGCAAATTTTCCGCTAGGCTAGGCTGAAACTCCTATCTTCCATTTTGCACCTTTTTTAAGGGGAAGATGTCACAGGGTATATATATATTTCCTAAACAGTTATAACACTGAATACTGTTTGTTGGCAGCTTTGGCAAAGAAGTTGAGCTGTACGCAGAATTGGGCATAACCCTTGATAAGCCGAGGTAGGCGGAATATAAAAACAGACAGTTTGGCTTGTTGCAGTGTTGTGCGGTTGTGAAAGTGTGCTGTTGCAACTTCTGAACTGCTAATGAACTAGCTACTTAATATGTCCTATTGTCCAAGTTAACATATTGATGTAGTTGATCTGACGCCTCTTTTTGAAGAATTCCGCCTGGCTTGGATAAAGTTTCCTTTTGAAAAAAAATAAAATAAATAAAAAATAAAAAACTTAATTTGATCGATCATAATAGCTCACCATGAGCACTACTAATGTACGATGCTTACGAATTCGATAATATGAGCGTAGTAAAGACTTATTTTTAGCTATTCGTGAACATAGCTATGACATTCAAGATGATTACCAGCTTCAAACCACGGAACAGTTACACGTTGAACACCACTAATGTGCCATACCTACTCCTAGTGCTTATCTCAAATACTAAACAATCAAAACCAAAAGGAACATGATGGACGTATCGCTCATCTGATTACCAGGGCGACTATCATGTATTTCCGATCAGAATGATTTTAGCTATTTTAGATCTACAAGTCACCTGATATTTCCTATCAAGTTTCGAGTCAATTGGCCTTTCTGTTCAGTTCAAAACAGATTTTTAAGATGGCGGTCATATTCGATTTCCGATCAGAACAGATTTAGCTACTTTTGATCTACAAATCTCCCATATACTTCCTACCAAATTTCGAGTAAATTGGCCTTTCGGTTCAGGAGAAGTAGTGCAAAATAAATTTCTAAGATAGCGTCCATGGTGGCCATCTTGGATTTCCCATCAGAACGAGTTTAGCTATTTTTGATCTAGAAGTCACCCTGATGCTTTCTACTAAGCTTCGAGTCAACTGGCCTTTCGGTTCAGAAGAAGTGCAAAATAGACTTCCGAGATAGCGGCCATGGCGGCCATCTTGGATTTCTGATCGGAACGGTTTAGCTATTTTTTTATCTACAAGGTAAGAGAAGTAGATTTTTAAAGCAAATTGTTGACGACGCACGACGGACATTGACAAATAGATTTTCAAGATGGCTGTCATGGCGGCCATCTTGGATTTCCGATAAAACGATTTAACTGTTTTTGATCCACTAATCACCCCTATGCTTCCTATCAAACTTCGAGACAATTGGTCTTCAATTTCTGGAGACGAAGCGAAAAAGATTTTCAAGTTGGGCGGCCATGGTGGCCATCTTGGATTTCAGATCGGGACGATTTTAGTAACTTGGTATCTATAAGTTACCCCGGCGCTTCCTACCACGTTTCGAGTCAACTGGCCCATGGGCGTAGGAGCATGGGCGTCTGACGTTTCATCCAAGCGATAAATTGGCTGTAAAAATAGGCTGAAATCTCTATTAATGCTACGCGCGCAGAGATGAGTTTTTAGATGTTTAAGTGTCTTTTTAAAATATTTTATGGATTGTATTAATTAGATCTCAGAGGCCCGTGGTAGGAGAAGTAGGCTTTTAAAGTAAACTGTTGACGACAGACGACGGACATTGACCGATTATAACAGCAGATCTTGAGCACTTTGTGCTCAGGTGAACTAAAAACTGTCTCATTATTTTGTTTCGTTTGAACTATCCGGCAGCATTTGCTTAAGTTTCCTCATGACGTCATTGGCAGGTTGTGGTTTTCATACAGGCTCCCGATCATAGAGTACACAACACAGCGAGTTTCAAGTTTCCATGTACATGGTATTTATTTTGTATTTATTGCTACAATAGTACTGAATTTGAGATTTTCTTTTAGTTTTTATTGTTTATAAAGATACGTATGCTGTAACTTTATCCCTATCGTTTCTTTTTTTTTGTTGTTGTTGTTGTTGTTTTGTTTTGTTTTTAATAAACGCATAAAAGAGCTGTATATCTGTCCAAGGGAGAAAACCTATTGCAGGCATTGCTGGTCAAAAGATCAGTACGAAATGTAATTTCTCTTGGCTATTGTTTTCATGAACGTTGTAATTATTGCAACAATTTTTTGCATACTATTGAGTTTTGGGACATTTTTAAAGTTTTTTTATTCTTTGATATTGAAAGAAACGCACTGTGTTTTGTTTGTTTTTGTCCTTTAATACACGCCAAAATCAAAATCGCCCTCTTCCACAGAAAAGATGAAGCAAAGCCCGCTGCCAGCGCAACTCCTCCGGTACAAGGGAAACAACTCTAGTATCAGAGCGAAATGTAAATTACAATAGGTTATTTCCCTTGGTCCACTAAACTTTTTCATGAACCGTGTATTGATTGCATAGATTTCAATAATAATAATAATTCTTTATACTGACAGGAACATACGTTTTTTGGTTTTTGTTTGTTTGTTGTTTTTGTTTTGTTTGTTTGTTTGATGTTGTTGTTGTGTTCTGTTGTGTTTTTGTGTTGTTGTTTTTGTTGTTGTTTTTTTTTTTGTGTTTTTATTTATTTATTTTTTTTTTTTTTGTTGTTTTTTTTTTTTTTTTGTAAATAAACACCACTTCTACAGTAGAGCTGCAGGCACACGGAAACAACTCCTGTATCAGTACAAATTGTATAATACTTACACATTATTACTGTAGTAATTTGATCTGGTGGACGGTATCACGTCGAGTGGATGAGCTTATATCATCGGATCAGACGAGACGCGAAGCATCGATTGTGATCCGATGATATCAGAACATCCATGAGGGCCATCCATGGGGCCTTTCAAGAATGTTTCGCTTATATCGAGTCCATCGTTCCTCAAAGGTGGGCGAAAACCGGACAACCCGGGGAAAACCATCTGACCATCCGTAAGCAGAACTTGGCTTTACAAACATGTGACCCGAGCGAGGCTCGAACCACAGCGGTGAAAACCCTAATGGATTAAGAGTCAACTCTCCCATCCACTAGGCTACGGGGGCCCGCATATATATGTGTATATGTTTATATATGTATATGTACTTGTACGTGTGTATGGGTATGTATTTATGCGTGTGTATGAGTATATGTACATGTACATGTGAATGTTGGTGTATATGTCTGTGTGAAACTCTGTATGTATGTATATGTATATACGCATGTATATAAATATATATTTATATAGATGTGTGCGTGCGTGCGTGTGTGTGTGTGTGTGCAATAAATTCTGAGATACTTACCAGGTATACACACTTCTGCGTGATACATTTTAATTCTTGGATTGAACAAACTTACTTGTCTGATGGAAACATTAGCATTTGTCTGCCATCATATAGCACACATGTTTGTAAACATGTACTGAACTTTATGTGCTCAAGGGCCAGTTGGCCTATTGCATTTGAAAAAAAAAATATCAATTTATCTATCATGCTATGGAACAAACAAGACAGTCATTAGGTAAGGTGCCTTTAATCATCAGAAGCTATGCTGAAATAGTTTGCTAAGTTTACTATAATGCATGTAAATGATTAAAGGCGCCATCCCAGTCAGCATTCTACGTAAATCTATATCGGGCCGTCATCGGCCCGTCAGGGTAGCTGACGGGCCTATGACGGCCCGATGTAGATTTACGTAGAATGCTAGCTGGGATTTTTCCCCAAAATAAATATTTTTTATCCGAGAAAGGTTTAATAAATTGAAATATGGTATTAATACGATTATAAAATGTGGCATCTGACAGCCTGTAAAATTTCAGATAGTCTCTTGTTTTTGAATTGGATAAAAAATGAATGATTCTTTATCGTATCTCTGAATTAATTTTGGCAACAGGATACAATAAAAATCGTTTCATTTTTGATCCAGTCCAAGAATGAGAGACTAAATGAAATTTCACAGGCTGTCAGATACCACATTTTATAACAGTATTTATACCATATATAAATTTATTAAACCTTTCTTGGACTTTTGAGGAATATGGAGCCTTTAATCAAATATTATTTATTCATATTGATAAAATTAGATATCAACTTCGTATCCAGCGTTACACAGACTGGGGTGTGACTTTGACAAGGAAACTGTCAAAATTTCGGGTGTAAAATTGGGCTTCGTTTTAATATCCTCTATTATAATATTGAAAAAAAAAATGCCAAAAAATATGTGCTATTCTTCATCGCTTATCTTCTTATTTGAAGATGCTTCTTGTTATTATATACGTTAGTTCTCATTTTTGTTCATAATTTTACTCATATTACGCCGAAACGCGCGAACTACTGGCGTTATGTTTCGATTGTTGACGTCATTAGTGGCCGATGTTATCATTAGTAGTTTTAGTTCCATTGCATAAAATGACGTTTGGTACATGTAATGTCACAGCAAAACCAGGGAACTGGCGTAAGCTAGGATAGTGATACGGAATCGGAAGACGCTACTAGCGTGATACAGAGTTGTATTTTTTGTCGGAAAGTTGCTAGTAGGCAGTGGTATTTTTCGTAGGTATATAATATTATAGGGATCATCCATGGTTTTTCATGCATTAACATTTGCCGGGTCCCGGGGAAGCTGTTTGAACGCGAGGCCGCTAGGCCGAGTGTTCAAATATCTTCCGAGGGACCCGGCAAATGTTAATGCAATGAAATAACCATTGCTGATCGTTGTTCTTGCATAACATACGATTCCAACGGCAAATTGTGACGAAAACGCCCCAAAGCTCCATATAAACTCCTTATAAACTCTTCAAATGCGACGGCAAACCAACATGGCGGCTGGTTGAGAATGTTGTTTACAATGATGCCAGATGCGCAATGACCTTCAGACGTCATCATAAAATACTAAACTGCTACGTTCAGGGCGATAACGTTACGTCGCTCAACGTAACGTAAACAAAGCAAGGCCCATCTTGTGACATCAAAAGTTCAAAATCCATGTTCAAACAGCACGTGAATTTCATGATTTGAACATGGGTTTTGTTGTTTGAACACGGCTTCTGGTCCATTCAAGAATACCTTCAAACAGCTATGTTCATAGGATTTTATGCAAGAAACAAGGTTATTTTCCCTGAACTGCTTTCTCACACTTGTTAAAATTTACCATGAGTGAAAGAATCATTTGATTGCAACATAATAATACGCCGATATTTTTTTTAATTACAAATTGATGTAAAACAAAAACTTGACATGTTATACTTAACGATTACAAACATTTTACCCCGGTCATATATAAAATCTTGAAGAATATATCAATAGAATAACATATTTATGGATTCAAATTATACTCCAGTAATTATAAGCGTATACAATTTATATGTGTAATATATTCATATCTGTCTGCATACACAAAGTATCATCCGGGCCTGTGCTCCCCATTCATAAATTCTGTGGTATTCAATGGTTCTCTTAGCGGGCAGTGAAGGCCCTGATAAGACTGCGCGGATGCGCAGGCTGATCTGGGTCTTCGTTGTCCGCATATGCCCGAAGACACGTTTTCGTATGGCGCGACCCAAATACAATGACTTGTTTATTTCATTGGTTTTGAAATTACATGTATATCAAATCGATCGATAGATTGAAGTCTATGTGTAAATAATAAAACATTCGTACAACTGAATATACTTTTGATCGTGACTTTCCGTTTAAAATTCATTTGATTTCAATGAATACCTAAAGTCCTGCAATAAATATTTATACTTCTATTTATTCTATTCTTTTATGCCGTCTTTACCCTAAGTAGTGGGACAAATAGGCCTGATTAAAAGTGTAGACCCACATCAGACGCCGCATTATATGGCGTCTAATCCGGTCTGCACTGATTGTAACCTCCTTCGTTGTTCAGACAAATAAAGTAAAACTGGTGCTTTCAAGTTTCAGTATATGTATTGCAAAGAGTTAAGGTGTCCCAATATTTAGGATATGTATGGTACACTATATTGATAATTTATCGCTATGAATAAAGAGCACCACGTGAAAACCGTTCTCCATGCAGTTCGTGCCGTGCACAGTGAAGGTCAGGGTTAGCTTGTAGTCTGACACGGGCCTTTGGTACTCGTCATATTCTACCATATCAAACAGTTGAACAAGGGCCCAGTAAACGACATTACCAAAATGCGCGGGTACACAGACTGATCCAAGAGTTATATGTCCTCGAATGTTCCGAAATTATGTATTCTCACGTCGCGTGTCATTTTATTAAAGGATTTTACTTGTTATTTAAACACTTTCAAAGCGGTTTATAAATTTTTAAAGTAACGTCCTGGGTGCATATAGTTTCGATATTTGGTCTTTTCTTGGAGAAAAGATACCTCATAGAAAAAGTGGACGGCAACACCGGCCGGCGCTAAAGATGGGCTGGATGCTTTGGGTTTCTATTGTTCTAAGTGATACTGATTAGACATTTTTGAATCTAAATAAAATGAGCATGGCATGTCCTGCATGAGCGGATGCGCCGTGGGTGTTTGATGGGTCATACGGGACGTTTTCTTATAGTAGGTTTTTCTTGCAATGTATAAATATTGAATAATCTATTGAGCAGATGGTTTTAATACCCAGTGCAGATGTACAAAGTACATGTGTGGAAATGAATTCATTAAGTAGGATGTCATCTTTATAAGTATTTTTTATTATTATTATTTTATTCATATTTTAATTGTTCTTGTAATACATTTCTTCATTATACCAGTTTTTAGTTGTGTTAGTTAACGCTCTGTATGCTGGGTGAAAATTTCAACACGATATTTTGATATTTTTTGTTCCAAGAAGATAAGCTACCCAACAGACACTCCGCGTTGAAAGAACGTCGTCAAGACGTTGAATCAACGTTGAATCGACGTTCTTTCAAAGTTGTGTGCCCTCTGGATAAATTGTATCTTAAGGAGTAAGGAGACACTGTGATGAAATGTCAAAGCTGATTTTGCCGAGGAAATTAAGAAAAAAATATTGTCGTCTGCTGTATTAGCCCAGAGAATGGTAAAGTTAAAAACTCTTTTATTTACCGTCAATAAAGGTTGATATGCTGTGATGGTTAATGCCTTCCCAGCGGGCACACAACATTGAAACAACGTTGATTCGACGTCTTGTCATTGATTTAACATTGAACGGACGTTGATTCAACGCCGTGTGCCTGCTGGGTTATCTTCGCATCAATAGTATACTGACGAGATAAAGAAACGCCTCATCGAAAGTTTGCATTACTTTCGTTACAAAGTTTAAATTTGGATTGCAATGTCAGAATTGTACATGTACTCTGACCGATAAATCGTACCAACCTAAACTCGTACGATTATTAAATTCGTGTACCTGCTCGCGATTTGTTTGTGCAGTCCGTGCGAATCAACCATATGGTTTTATCGCATGAATTTTACACTCGCATTCGAAGTGTCAGTCATGAGAACGTTTGCTGATAGGCCAGGTAGACGGCGTGTAATGTCAGTACGGCAGGATAATTACATCCGTCAACGCCATCTGCGTGACAGATTTGTGATGGCTGAATCCACATCACGTCTAGTGGTAGGTAACTCAGGACGCCCTGTAAGTCGATATACAGTCAGAAATCCGTTTAGAGAACGGGGAAATATCATCCGCAGGCTCTACCTCGGTCTAGTTCTTACGCGACGTCATCGTCAACAACATCTTTTTTGTCCCGCAACCATCACGGTCAGCGTTGGCAGAACATAAGTGTTTAGTGACGAACCACATTTCAACTTTGGAACGCCGACGGACGTATCCGAGTCTACAGACGACGACATGAACGCTTCGATAATAACTGCGTTGTGCTGCACAACTGTTACGGTGGGGGAGGGGTCCCGTGGTCTAGGCAGCCATCAGCTATAGATTTAAGTCCCAACTCGTCGTGTGCTAAGGTAATCTCAATGCCAAGCGTTACATCGGCCAACCATTACGTCCTGTTAATGTCCCTATGTTCCGTAAAGGTCAAGGCCTGGTCTTCCAGCATGACAATGCGCGACCTCACGTTGCACGTGTCACCACGAACTTTTTACAGACCAGCAACATTAACATCTTGTCACGACCAGCGCGTTCACCGAACTGAAATCCCACTGAAGACGAATGGGATTACGTTGGATTGTGGTTACGTAAACGTCAACCGCAGCCTGCCAACGTCCAGCAGCTGATAGCAGTGATCCGCAAGGAATAGGCCAGAATCCCTACGTATCTGCTGCGTAACTTGTGTGTTCCATGGGGCGACGCCTTGCATCTGTGGCTTCGAGGTGGTCACACGCGCTACTGATTGTGTCAGTGAAAGTGCTCTGACCAATCCGTTGAAATTCAATATATAAATCATAATGTGACCATAAAACGTTGTCCAGTGAATCATCAATTCTCCTAAATGATCAGTTGTGTGAATGGAATTGTTCTTCTCTAATTTTTAAATACGGTTAACAAAATATTGAATAATGAATTAGAGCGGGGCGTTTCTTTCTCTCGTCATTTTGTCCAGGTTATTTCGGGATAATGATAAAAGTGATAACATTGTAAAATGCGACGGAACATTATAATTATATCGTATATACCCTAAAATACATACTCTTGAAGCCTTCTATAACCTCTTACCATATATTTCCTGTAATTAGAACAAGTCCATCTTATTACCTATTAATATGTCTAAAAGCGGATAGATGAGTAGCAAACAGCGTAGATCCAGATCAGACGCCGCGTTTGCGGCATCTTATCTGGATCTACACCGTTTGCTTACACTAACACAATAGTGTAAGAATGGTAATCAGTTGAGCAGAACGTCTATCACAGTGCAATGTAAGTAAAGTTAAGCAGATGTACAAGGTATATATAGGGATTAATGTAGGATGCCTTTATTATTTTGTTTTTATTTTTATTCATTTATAAATTCGTTTGTTCTATTTCATTTGTACATTTTTCTTCATTTTGCTTTCCATTGCGTTGACAAGTTTAAATGGGTCGCGCGAAACAAAACAGTGTCTTCAGACATTTGTGGAATGCGATGGCCCTGATCAGATTGCTGTCCGCTAGCAGAATCATTGGACAATACAGAATGTATTAGTGGAGAGCAAATGCCCGGATGAGACTTTGCGCATACGTGGGTTGAACCTGAATTTGTGCATTTTTGCGCATGCTCGAAGACACATTTTCGCTTGGAGCAGACCATGTTATATTTAACCTATGTTTCCTCATAATATATAGTGAAAATATGTGTATGAAGGAGTCTACATTGTTAGGGGCATTGTTAGAATTTCCACTTGTAAATTAATTTATCAGTCTGATTATTTACTTCTATCAACCGTTTTACTGCATTAATCGGCCATTATGAAATCTTCCTAATTTTCTATATTATATGATGAAAATGCCATGAGTTTCATAGCGGAAAATAATAGGTTTATCAAGATATTTTTTCTAAACTCTCCACGAAAATGTAGCATGAGGGATGTTGCATTTTTTTCCAATTTATTCCTAATAAAAAGACCCAGTCAAACAGTCTACTATTTTTCAATTGTTTTGTAGTAAGGATCCCTACGTCAAACTAGTTCTTAACCTTTGTCATGCTGAATAAATTAAGATGCTCCGCCCACTTTTAATTTTCGGCCAGTCAGATTACTTGATCCAGGTTGTTGATACCAATTCGCATACTGAATGGCAAACAGTGCGGATCCAGATCAGTTGGCTTCTTCAGAAGCCAACTGATCTGGATCTACACTGTTTGCAAAAGCAGGGTATACCTTGATTGAGCAGGACAAGGGTTAAGAGTAAAAACGACCAGCTGTCACTTCATACACAAAGCTTTAGAACAATATCGACGGCTTTGTTATAATAACAAAAATCTTGCTTGCTTTTCTTAAAGTGAATGGATACATTCTCAGGGGAGGCAACTACATCAAAATTGTTTGTCTCCCTGGAAAGAGGCCTACAATAAAAAAAAAAAAAAAAAGAATTTGCTCCCCGTGGGACAAATTCTTTCTTTTTATAGTAAGTCCCTTTTTAGAAGGGAATTTGTGTGCAGGGAAGCGAACATGAACTCACTGGTTTTCTCCCTTTTCAAAAATCCACCGAATGTATCCTCACCTCTTTAAGGGATAGTACTTCTGGTTTTAGATATACGAATCACGTATAGGATGCACGCATATCCAAGACTTTAACGGAGGCTTTAACCAGCTACCATCACGAAAACATGCCTATATAATTTTCACCCCCTTAAACCCCACTTTTATATAGTAAAACTGGGGTTTTCAGGGGTATACATTACGAAAACATGCCTATTCAAATATACTGAAAATTTCCCCACAAAAGAAATGAAAATTTTCAGATAAAAAATTTCTGATATTTTTCATATTTCTGCTCAAAACATAGATTGGGGGTACTCGTTAGAACCGCCTCGACGAGGCGGTTCTAACGAGTACCCACAATCTATGTTTTGAGCAGAAGTATGAAAAATATCAGAGTTTTTCATCTGAAAGTTTTCAGGTTTTGAAGGTGAAATTTTCTATATATTTGAATAGGCGTGTTTTCGTAATGACTATATATACTGGGACACATATAAATTAGGGTCATGGTTCCTAAGCAATGCATGTATTATCTATCTTACAGTAGTTTTGATTTTATACTGTTTGTAATGTAACCTGCGTATCAGAAATATATTAAGCTGGGATAACAGTTTGCCTGTAAAAGAAATAAGCAAACTCTGAAATCGATCAAGAAACCCTTGTCATTAGACCGAGGACTGCTTGTAACCCACATTTTCAAACACTTAGGGAAACCATGATTTTATTATGATAAGTGTTAAATAACATAAACCAAACATTAAATTAAATATTCATAAGTCGTGAATAAGAAATCTGGATCAGGATCGCAACCATTGGTGTGTTTACAAATGTCTTGTGCATGTTAGTTATGATAATGAAATAACAAATATTTACCACACCCACCCCGTTCCAGACACATTAACATCATTCCGCTTGGAGGGAAAAATGATGGAAATTAGTTGATTGCCTAATTAACCTATCTGGCACATCAGCTGCACATTTATGTTTCTTATCCTAATTTTATAACCAACAGTAACAGTACTGCCCTTTAGGCGGAACTGCTATATTTGTTTCAGGGGAGGCAATTCTGTCAGTTTGTTTTTGAATATTGGGTCTACTTGAAAGAAGTGAATTCGTTCCCGTTGAAAGACACTTTTTTTTTTCTTTCTTTCTTTTTCTTCCTTGCCCTTTCAGAAGGGGCTTGGACCGCAGAGACGCAAACAGGAAGTCACAAATGGTTTCCACATTGCCAAAATGGCGAAAACTCAACCGTGCCTCAAGTTCCCTGGTTTTTGCGCAAACTTAGAAAGGGGATAACTTTTGTGACTTCCTGTTTGGTTTCCAATACACTAATACTCTTATGAAAAAGATGTCCACTCTAAAAGGAAAGAATTTGCTCCTTTTGGAGCCAATTCTTTCCTTTTAGAGTAGAATCCTTTTCAGAAGGGCCGGGAAAATAAGACCATTACTTCCCCTGAAAGTGCATCCCAACTGAATAAGATCAGCCGAAGACGCAGACTATATATATTTACATAGTTACCGTCGTTATTGTTATTTTTCATTTGTACGTTTTCATCAAGAGGTAGCCTGTGTCACAGCTGGTATATGTACGTATATGTAATCTCACTCTCTTTATCTTTCTTACTGTATACCTGGCTGTGAAATGCAAATGTAAAGAATCTTCTTTAATGTCAGTGGTTTGAATCACTCTATCGGAATGTCGTTTTTTGTTATTTTATTCAAAAGTCATGGCCACAATAAAGCATTAAATAAACAGAACTAAAAACTGCAAGGCGATACAGGTAAATAGACAGGCCACCATGACCTGCTTTTGTTTTACGAAAAACTAAGTGACGTCACTGTAAATCATAGTATTTGCCCATATCCATGCATTGGGAATGCAACTTGTTTATGGTTTGCTGAAAAGAAAAAACAGATATGCAGGGACAGACTACAATTCAGCTACCTTATTAATTATTGAAGCCTTCGGACACGTTAACTCCTTACCAGATTTGTCCTAAATTTAGCAAGCCCATTGGTCTGTTTTATGTCTCCAAAAGTACCGATCGAGTGGGAAACAGTGAAGACCCAGATCAGACGCCGTGTGCGGCGTCTGATCTGTCTCTACACTGTTTGGTCAGTCATATCTCATCAAATACTACGAGTAAATACTGTATACAATGTCAGCCAAGGCATAAGAATCAAAAGGCCCATGGGCCACTACGCTCACCAGAGGTCAAGTGGGCGAGCAAGTCCGCTTCTGCAACTTTAACTCTTTTGCACTAAAAATCTTGCACTTTGTACTTTCAAAGCTCTGTTTTTCAGTTGTAAAATTCGGATATAATTTGCTTACTGTTAATATTTTAAATAGGTCAAAGTCAACCAATGGTTACTATTTGAATAAACCTGGTAGGTACAGGGTCCCGAAAGCTGCATACTAAGTTTCAAGGCCTTCGGCCTTTCAAGTCCTGAGAAGAAAATTTTCAAAGAGTTTTTATCATATATGGGCAAGGCGAATATCTTAATCATTTCACCCAAATCCAGTGAACGGACTTTCATTCCCCCATTCCATAAGGGCTCCATGTGTAATTTGGTTTCAATCAGCTCAGCAGTTTTAGAGGAAAAGATAAAAAATATTCTGAATCTTAGGCATACAAGACAAAGGTCGGTAAATGACCTTGACCTTTGGTAATTACAAAATTTCATTTAGGCGATTGCATATATCAACTTAGAATGTCATAGGCTACAATAGCTTCACATAATTTGATACACCCACAGTTTTGCCTTTTTCCCATACAAACGTCTAGGTAATCAAATTTGAACTTCCAGTAAAATAGATCAGGGTCAATCAAGATCAACCATTTGAATTAATTTGGTAGAACCCGAGTACCAAATGATGCATACCAAGTTTCAAGGTCATCGGGTATTCGGTTCTTGAGTTGAAGATTTTTCAAATGTTTTTACCATATATGGGCATGGCGGCCATCTTGATCGTGTGACCCTAATCCCATGAAAAAAGTATTCGTTTCCCCATCCAACAGAGGCTCCACATGTTATTTGGTTTCAATCAGTCCGGCAGTTTTAGAGAAGACATAAATACTGAATCTGAGGCATCCAGGACAAATGTCAAATCATTACCTTGACTTTTGGTAACTATAAAAAAATCATTTAGGTGATTGCATGTATCAACTTTAAATGTTTGCCTTTTTTTACCCTACAAAAGCCCAAGTGACGGAATTTGACCTTGCAATAAAATAGGTCAAGATCAACTAAGGGTCATCATTTGAACAAACTTAGTAGAACCCCAGTCCCTAATGCTGCATATCAAGTTTCAAGATTGTATGCCATTCAGTTCCTGAGAGGAAGATTTTCGAAGGTTTTTATCATATATGGGCATTGCGGCCATCTTGGTTATGGGACGCGCACATTATGAATAAGCTTTTGTTCCCATACCAATGGCAACTCCACATGTGATTTGGTTTCAATTGGTCCATCGGTTTCAGCGGTAATGTCGGTTGAAAAATGTTGACGTCAACGCCCACTGCCTATCCTATAAGCTTCCCCGGAGCCTTTGGCTCAGATGAGCTAAAAAGCCATTGCGCAATAATATGGACGACTATTGCCCAGTTACCTGCGCGTACGCACAGAACGTTCGTTTCCCAGCATATTCATAAGTCGTTAACACATCTTTGCAAAAATGAATATTGCTATGCCAAGCTCTGAATGAGGCGGGTTATTTATTTATTTTTTTTTTTCAACCTTAGTGATTCGATATTTTCTTGTTACTTCACAAAATCACACACATATATATACGTAAAGTAAAGAACCTGAACTCAAAAATACAATGTACAGCGTAACTAGAATGATGTAACGTTGATTTACAAACCAAATTTACTACTTTCTAAGTCATACGAGATTAACACAGGCTAGATCTCCGTGTTGTTAAATCCAGTAGGCATGCTATATGTCTGTATTCCCTTGCTTGCAACAGTCAATTCACATTCAGTATGAGTGTCCGTTCTCAAGTTTTATTACCGATTCAATGTTAAGTAAGATTCCATGAGTGTGGTTCATTCATGGTCGACACGGTATGGAATAGAAAACACAGAAAACTGTTTAATGTAGGCTTGTCTACTAGCTGGTGCGTTTAGCATGACTTTCTTATCATACTTCGGTAAATCATTTACAGGTGCCATACCTCATACTGAATAGAAGTGACCGATGAAAATGAAGACCATTAACCTAAAAATACGGAGCAGCTAACATGATTTTCTGTGTAAATAAAATCCTGTGGCCATCCTGTGGATCATATACTGAAAACAATAGTAGGTCTGCAGAATCAGCGAAATTTTAAACAATAGCAAAAGCATATAAAATGACGTCATTGCGGAATGATATGACGTCAGAAGAAACGGAAAGTAAAATAGTTACAAATCAGTCATCAGCTAACAGTTCAAAGAACACTATGGAGGAACTATTCAAACAGTTACCGGAAGAGAAACTATATTCAAAGTCTGACAAAGAAGGGTCGTCAAACGCATTGGTGCGCGTGCTTAACTGGAGTTATATGCCAAAGCGATACATCATGACTTTTCTAATAGCACTTGGTATGTTGCTTACGTTTGCAATGAGGACTAATGTTGGCGTGACAGTTGTTATGATTCTTGATGAGCAAGCGCATGAGAAAGTTGAATCCGCACATGATATTCATGAGGTAAGTCGTACGACAGACTACAAGTGTTTCAATGTTTATCTTAGTAGGATTTTCAGTTTTTCACATCACATTTCAGTAACAGTACGTCAGAAGGCGACTGGATAAACTTTGTATATTTTTCGCAGTTGTTACAATGAACAACTCTTAATGACTCTCTGATTGTTTTCCTGCAAACCAAGTCCCATCTGAAAAAGGGTCGATTTTTTTTCAAGGAAATGGTTGGACCGTCGACATTGTGAAAACCATTTTACATCAAATTTTCAGAATGGTTTATTAAGGGGCGAGACTGCAAGTAATTCGGATGAGAACATAAGAGTTGACATAATTTATCGCTTGCTGCACTCTCAGGCAAACACTTCCACATCCTTGTAGACACACAGAACAAATCCACCAAAACCTCCTTAAATAGTAAAGAATTCACAATCTTAGAATATAGCCTACCAATGACACCAATAGGAAAAGCAAACAAAATACGACGGACAGCATACTCACCAAACGGCAATGAAAAGTATAGCTACTATTCCCCTCTCCCAAATCAAGGTGATCACAATATCAAACTTGACTTGCCGGCCTCGGTGGCTCAGTTGGATGCGCCGTCCGACTGGAGACCAGGAGGTCGCGGGTTCAACCCCCGCCGAGATCGGCAACATTCTTTCGTGGAGATTGATCATGAAATATTTTTTACGGTCATTCTCTCCCTTCCGCTGATTCAAGAAGGGCAGTTGTCAGTTTCTGGCGAAAGAATGTGCACAAAACTGGTTAACCGCTTAGAGGACTGAGCCTGCCCAGTAAACGTGTGGTTAGGTAAACTGACCGCGCTCGACATGACCCCATTGGGTTGACTGGGCCGTAAAACCTCAACACAAACAAACCAAACACAACAATGCACATCACAAACGGGACAAAACACGGAAAAGGCCTCGGCGAGCAGTCCACAAAGAATAAACAACAGTAGAACTGCCGTCTTAGTATGGTCAGTAGTAAAACTAGTGAGGGGTTTAATTTCGGTGCCAAATTTCAGACGACATTTGTCGTCTGCTTTTTTATTTTAACAAACTATCGCTTGGAAAGACGTTTATATGTAAAGTTGAAAGACTGAATGTCATTGAGCCGTCTCATCTGGATCTATTATTATGCCTGTGGCAGTGAATGAGTAAAATCGCTTTTACTGACACCAAATCTTCATCCTAGGTTCAAATCATACTCTTTCTTTGTAGTCATCCAATTATTATTATTTTTTTTTAATCTTAAAGACTTCAATGGAAATGGCGTTATCAATTTGGAACCTGCTTGAAGATCTATGAAAACATGTATTTTTAGAAAGATCGTCTGTGCCATCGAAACGCAGATTTAATCTCCTTGGCATCAAATTCTTTTAGAGTTGACTTTTTCAGAAGGCCTTTGAAGTACAGGAAGGTTAACAGGAAGTCGACAAAGTTGTCACCTTTCGATCTCTAGTGTTTGTTGACCTTTTTCAATGATTTTAAACACACCACTCCCTTTAACACACAGTGAATTTGAAGTCCGACATCTTGAAGGTTAACGTAATATGTCACACCGCAATGACGCAACTGGGTTATGCGCTGTCCTATACAACCAACGCATTGATTGATCACAAGTTTTTTATGAAAAGTTTTCTTTCATCTTACCCCTGGGTAGGATAAGGTGGGCAGGATATGAATTTCTGTTCCCAGGGAAAGATTCGGATTTCTTAATCTGGCATGTAAGAATACTTGATCTTACAGTTCTTACCATGCCGCAGTAAACACTCATAGTCCAGATCTGTTTGCTTTGAAAAAACAGGAAAAGGTAATACATTCTCTAAACATTTCCTGTTGTCCATATTTTTAATAGGTTTTTAATTTCTGGCCAAGCCGTAAGTACATAAGTTCTTGCATTATATCAAATTTTGCTTTTACAGACTTGGTACAGATACCTCTTCCATTATGACCGCTGGCTCAATTGTAGTAATCATTTTCTTGACAGTTTATGGTAGAGCAATTAAAGGACTTCCTCTTATAACCGTCAGTGTCCACTGAGCGCCGTCTGCCTTTAAAAGTAGTATATAAATACACAAAAAGTAACAGTCATAGGAGCCAGCGCACAACAAAATCTACAAAATGACTTGTGCGACCAGCGAAGGCTCATTTCAACCAGCCTTCGCATCCTCGCAGTCTGACCAGAATCTTCGCTGATCGCATGTACTTTCTACAGCCTCTGGGCTATCCAAACAGGGATCAACAGGAACCCTTGCCATACTCGGTGAATGTACAGGCTGATCTGAGTCTTTGCTGGTCACATAGACCTTATTGTACGTTTTGTCGTGCGCTGGCTCACTTAAGATAAAGCCGGAGAAAGTTAGTCTAAAGCTTGATGGCATGAAATGACAACAAACTGCTCATATCTCATGAGAATGTCAATTGTTAAAGAGCCAGTGATCTTGCATTGTGGTGTCAACTATTCGCGCACTTTTAGGCACGAACTATTTCTGCAAACTAATTATTTTAAGAGTCAGACATTAAACGACCGCTTTCTTCAAAATTAAGATGAAATGAGTGAAGCATTCTGTTTCGTATATAACATACTCTTTACCGTCTCTTTCGTTTCAGTTAAATATCCCACGCCTGCACTGGGACAGTCGAAAGATTGGCCTTCTACATTCCATATTCTACATTGGTTACTTCGTGACTCAGATTCCTGGAGCGTACTTAACAACCATCTGGCCAAGCCATAAGTACGTTCTGTTTCTCCGCTGCAATACGCGTCTATCTACATTTGCTCTGCCCATTTAAATATAGTCCCGTTTTACTAGGTGTTTAACAAGACCGTCGATTACAATCTGTGGTATGAACGAAATAATGATGCAGTATCGATTTGTATGGTTTGTATAGTGCAGAAAAATTACAAAGACATGACCAAAAGTGAGGTAATTCGTATATGAAATTAATTTCTGGATGCAAGTTCTGATGGAAGTTAAGTTCTTAAAGAACCTTTGTTAAAGTTAAAAAACAGTTTCCTATAGCATTTCACAAGAACACGCTTTTAGATTATTTTTCACAGCTTGTCAAATATTAGTAATCGGAAGTCGGTGTGGTGCTAAAACAATCAAGTACAGTACTTATTCGGTTATCCATCTTGAGTGTTGAAAACTTTTCTATTAGCTCTCGTTAATACAACAGAGGTTACATTTTATGAACAGCTGTCTTATATTCTGAAATTTCGTTACACATGTTTGTCGCCAAGGGGTTTTACATGACCGTTAGCTGACGTGTTTCCACATATTATGACTGTTGTTTTAAAATCTTAAGTAGTTAACAGTTTTGTTTAGTGTACTCTCGAGTATAATGCTACATTACACGTAGTGTATATTGTCGTATATTAAAGGCTATCTATTTCTTCTTTTTAGACTCTGTGGTACATGTATTACACGTAGTGTATATTGTCGTATATTAATGGCTATCAAATTCTTCTTTTTAGACTCTATGGTATATGTATTTTACTATCATCACTGCTCAATTTGCTGCTGCCGATCTCAATACAGATGGCAGGTTTTCCAGTTACTTGCTTGGTGAGATGTTTGCAAGGTATGGCCGAGGTAGGATATATTTCTGATAAAAATTGATCGTTGTTCAGTCGGGCGGACTACGGAATCAGAGACAATGGTGAATATCGTAGTGTTATTAAAATAATACAGGCGGCATTCAACTTATATTCGTGAGGGTACAAAATACATTAGGGGATGTATATTCAAAGGAAGCTGTTCGAAAAATGGATATTCATTTGGCTAGCTAGGTTTCAAAATACGTAATGATTTATTTGAAAATACAATATCGTTTAGTCAATAGAAGTGTTGTCCTTAACATTACTGTTCAAGAATAGACACACTAAATTTCGTTTTAGTTTAGTTGGTCCGTTTCTTGCTTCCGAATGATGCCTCAGTCCATAACGTTGTTCAGACTATTTGTAAGAATTCCAAGTTGTACATGTTCGTCCCGTCCATATTTTATACAATTCTATCAATAAAAATTGTATTTAAAGGTTCCTGAGCAAGAAAGCCTTTTCGAATACACTCTAAATCATACATCATTTGTACGGTCAAACAGACATGCGTTAAATGCACCAAACGGCGAACGTTTGTGCCCTCAAAAGATTAAAGTAGAAGTAAATATGCGGGAACAAGAATACTCAAAGAACATGACATCAAGAAGAAAAGTAAATTAACAACGAAGGATAACACACACGTTACAAACAATGAAAAGCAATGCAATCGGCTCCCATTTCCCCAAAGAGGCGCTCCCAGTGACAGGCAGGACCAATCAAACACAAAAAAATATCACAAGACACAGGACAACACATGTAAAAAGGCCGCTTAGCGAGCAGCCAAAAGGCCCAACAAACACGCACTGGAAACCCCGCCTTATTACCGTCAAAACTAGCCTGTGTCAGTCGGGTTTCCTTACGATTAAATAAAATTGAGGGCAATCATTCGGTAGCTACGAAACCAATTTTAGTTGACCAAACATACACAGAATACATATTTGTTTATTTTAAGTCGCTTTCTATATCCCTATACGGATAGATGGTTGTCATTGCATTTCATTTTATATTCATTACCTATATTGAGAAAAAAAGTTGGCAATATTGTTTTGGGCGAAATGCCTTTTTTTACGAAATAAATTTATTTACTTACTTATTATTTATTATTGCCACAAACTTCAGATTTCTTTTGTACCAACGCACATAACTGGTGTAGTTGTATTATAGTGTTCTGCATCCCCAAGCTTATAAAGATGAAACCTCATGGCAAAAAAGATTAATACCTGAACAGAAATAATTAACCTATACCTTGTTGGTTTTGCAAGACTGAATCTTTGACAGATGCTTTACGAGTAGTGTGAATCCTATTACAGGGGCTGTTGTATCCTGCTTGTTATGGGGTATTGCGTCATTGGTCGACTCCAGCTAATAGAAACAGACATGTGTCATCAGTATTAACATGTAAGTTGGTTAAACTATGTATGAACATATTAGATGGTTCAGTTCTGTGTCCAGTCATTTATTATTCATTTTGATTTACGTTTATGCGGTTTCCTGCTTTCTGATTGGTGGTAAAATTTTATTCATTTCCCGATTAAATAAAAATATCTGATTGGGTACTACTTGCGATAAAACCCAACACAGAGGAACGACAGTTAACCGATAATCTTGCTCACAACCGAATGAATAAAACTTAAGAAAATAATTATAAGCTTTATTTGGCTTTTATTTTGTATCTAAAATAAAAATAACATATCTTGAAAGGTTTATTTTTTTGTTCTTAATTCTCCGCCAATTATTTTGATTTCCTGTCCGTTTATGCAAATTTGAAAGGTCGTCAACGACGCGTTTTATCGTCTGTTGCTGTCATGGTTTCTTCCAGCAGATAGAAAACCCAAACCAAATTAAATATTCTTGAACGCACCGACATTTCGCTTTTAAATGCAAATACAATGCTTTACCGTTTCCGGGAGCATATAAATGAAAATTTCAAATAGATAATTATTTACAGGGATTGATTTAAGATTTTTTTTCGTTTCATCCAGTCATGAATCACATGATATTGGACGCTATTGTGCATGATTGGCAGATCGTATTGGTCAGAGTTTGCACCTTTCGGAAAGGTAAAGTCCAATTGGAGGAATATTGTTTATTGCAAATGTTTAATATATTAGTGTCAAATTAAGGACGAGGTGAAAACAAACATTCGGAAATATGTTTGATGTAACTGCAGGTGCATATGCTGGAGCAATTGTTGGATTTCCTGTAGCAGGGCTGGCGACACACTATCTTGGTTGGAAATATATTTACTACCTTTCTGGTAAGTACAAAGTATCTTGGTATCGTTTCTTAATAAGTTTACTCTACATTTTATGAAATCTAATCCCCTTACAATATTAGCCCTACATTTCAACCGTCCATTTCAATACCTGTTGATGCGTATAAAACTGGAATGAGGCGCAAACAATGTACAACCTGATAAGACTCGGCATTCCGTGAATTATCTACATCATTTGCTCATGCTGTGAGTTGAAATACTAAATACGATAACAGTATTCTCTTTTTATTACAGATACGGCTTTATATTTGTAGTTCTACAGTCCCTGTCTGGAATATGTTATTCATTAATAAATAAATACATGTATATTATTGGCTTTCATACATAATCTTAATTAGGCTAAATAAATTGATGATTGTACACAGCCAATAGCAGTGGTTTGTTGAAACAAATATGGTTTTAGACGCTTGGCAGACGGGCTTGTTTTTATATCAAGCAGTGTCAGAAACATGGTTGACACTTTCAGACATGTTCAGTGTTGGTCTAAATATCAGTAAAAATAAATATAGAGATATTTGGCAAGGTCAAAATCACAAAACGCACACCTCTCGAAGCATCGAATAAAGGTTTACGGACAAAAAACAATATAAAAAGTAGTTCTTCGAAAAGAACACGAACAAAATGAAATGCCGCCTTCGAACAGCCAGGAATAAAGCGGTTTGGAGGGGAAGGGTGCTTAAACCAGTATGTGAAGTGGGCCTGTCTCAACTAAAAGTACAAAAATGCTAGTACCAATACCGTTCAGTTAAGCATGTCTATAACGGATTCAAATTTGATTATAATATATTACTCTTTAGGTGGTGTTTGTATTCTCTGGTATCTGGTATGGTTGTGCTTTTCTTATGAAAAACCTTCACATCACACGTCCATCAGCGACAAGGAGTTCGAATATTTTGAGAAGGAACAAGGCCATGATGTTATCGATTATGAAGTATGTGGAGTAATTAATATGAATCATTTCCAATGTTAGCAGACGAGATTTATAGGGACTGGACAAACTTGGTAGATGTTCCGCCAAAATTACAAGGGAGAAACATCACGAAAACATAACTTTATAATTTGAACCCCTTTAAACCCCAACTGTATATAGTAAAACTGGGGTTTACAGGGGTATACATTATTTTCTTATTTCTGCTCATAAACATAGATTGTGGGTACTCGTTAGAACCACCTCGGCGAGGCGGTTCTAACGAGTACCCACAGTCTATGTTTTGAGCAGCAATTTTTATATGAAAATTTTCAGGTTTTGGAGGTGAAAATTTGTATATATTTGAAAAGGCGTGTTTTCATAATTACTTGTGATATTTTCATGTTGCTTTCCTGCAAACCGAGCCTTATCTGAAAACCGGTCTACTCTAAAAGAAAAGATTAGGACCTAACTTTTTTCTTCCTTTTGACAGTAAACTAAACTAAACTTCTTTTCAAAGAAGAGAGGTACAACAATTTAGACAAATGTTTCCCCTGACAATGTATCTATTTCAAGTTCAAGATATTTTCCTAAAACGTGGAACTTAGCGTTCATATGTTTATTTCAGATACACATATTTCCTTTCTGACTGAGCTACCAAAAGACAGCTAGTACAAAAGGCATGAATAATTTTATTCCGATTGGTTTTTACATGTGTTGTTACAGATTTTGCTGTAATCAACATTTTTTGTTTTGTTTTGTTGTTGTGTTTTTTGTTTTTGTTTTTTTGTTTGTTTGTTTTTGTTGTTTTTTTTTTGTTTTGTTTTTTTTTTGTTTTGTTTTTTCGTTTTGTTTTGTCCGTTTTTTTTGTTTTTGTTTTTTTTTTGTTTTTGTTTTTTTTTTTTGTTTTTTTTTGTTTGTTTTTTTCTTTCAGTTGCACATGTAATTGGTTTCAACCTGTGCTTTTAATTTGCAGAATATCGATACTCCATGGCGGGCAATTCTGACGTCACTCCCAGTATTTGCGATATGTTTTTGTCACTTTGCCTGGCACTGGGTGTTCATCCTGATGCTTACCAATGAACCTCTTTATCTCAACCAGTTTGGCTTCAACATAGCTGAGGTATTAATAAGTTGTATTGTGAGAAAACAACCATGAACTCGACATCGGAGTCCGCAAATCTGATGGGTTGCCAAGTGTCTCTGTGACAAAGCTTCCATAACTTAAGGCAGGACCTAAATTCGTCATTCGACCAGCCCCAGTGACACAGTCTCGATACGACAAATATTGTTGACTGGGATGTTAAGTTAATCCTTAACTCAATTATTTGCGAACCAGTCATCAAGCTAACTCATACCTTCCACTTATTCAAACATTTCCTTCGGGAAGGCTTTGCGTTGTGATTGTGGCTTTTCCTAGTTACCTTCACTTATATTTTATAAAAACCCTGGTATGCTTGGTATATTCTCTTTTACAAACAGTTTTCTTGCTGTCAACAAAATGAGTTGTTGGTTTTCTCGATACCGGGAATGTCGTTTACATCAATATTTAGGAGACCTTCCTCAGATCTAGAAAGTACAATCTACGGTCAGACGGTATGTTTGAAAACTCTCTGTGACTCGTAAAATTAGAGTTGAGATTTCTTCTCTTAGTACCAGTGCTGAAACGTGTTTTCTCTCCCTTCTCCCTCTCTCTCTCTCTCTCTCTCTCTCTCTCTCTAGTTTTTCGGTTATGACGCTGACGTTAAAAATTGAAAATGTCAGTGCCATGATTTGTGGCCTTTGTCGGCCAAATGAAATACATGCGACGGCTTATTGACGAATAAAGACCGGTTTGGTTCGAAAATGTTTGGGTTTTTTTAACCACATATAAGTTATGTTCCATGATAACCTTTTATTTGTCTTCCTTGAAATTGCACAGTTGTATGGAAAGCAATTCATACACTGACTTGCATTAACATGTTTGCTTTAAATAAGTGTTTAACAAACAATTATATCAATTGGATTTTGTACACTGAATACAGTGTTGCAAACATCATTACTGCTTCTGAACAGTCTCAGTAAAACCGAGACTCCCATTTTCTAATCTGTAGTGTGTTCTTCGTTTTCAAGGGCAATCTTTTTGACGTTTATTACATTAATATGTTTTCTTGAAAGAAGTGTTCACAATTATATAAAATAAAATTTATACACTGACTTACATTCAATTTAGTATAATGTTGAAATAAGTATTTCTAGGAATTTTATGAATTTTGAATTTTATATACTTGACTTTGCATGAAATTTAATGTTTGAGTGTAAGCATTCTCGCTAACCTTTCTTGTTTCGTTACATATCAGTAGCGGGATATTACCAGTATTTTGATTAATTGGAGCTGTTATCATGCATGTCGCTTCATTAAGATGAGGTCAGCGAAAACTATGATTTTATACTCGTTTGAGAGGTCGGTATACAGATCTTGAAAATTCGAGA
The DNA here is from genome assembly GCA_964016985.1 of Anodontia alba. Taxonomy (NCBI): domain Eukaryota; kingdom Metazoa; phylum Mollusca; class Bivalvia; order Lucinida; family Lucinidae; genus Anodontia; species Anodontia alba. Next base: position 49,747,352 of record OZ024834.1, on the reverse strand, counting down.
CTTTCATCTTTCAGATCCGGCTTTTCCGATTTGACTAACAAACTGTGTGTGCGTGCGTGCGTGTGTGTGTGTGTTAACAAAAGAAATATAGAAATAAAAGGTTGTGTCATATATAATCGAAGGAGAGGGAACAGCAAAATAAATGTTTAAACTGTGAGGCTCGAAAATGTCTCGGTTTTACCGTTGGCCCCTCCGAATATTACTGCTATGTTTTTTGGAATTTACAGACTGGTTTCTACGCATCTTTACCACATGTTGCAAAGGTTGTACTATCTCTTGCTAGTGGAGTTATAGCAGACGCCTTGACACACACTGCAATACCCATGACTGCGGTAAGAAAGATTCTAACTGGAGTAGGTACGTGTTTCTAAGTTTATTTAGGGAATATACATATTATCATGTGCGATAACTCTGTCAAAATTGTTTTTGTTCACTTCCGAAATGAGTTTACTCTAAAAGGAAAGAAGATAGCGCCTTGTACAAAGTGGCAGAACAGTTCTTATTGTATCCAGATACACTTAGCTTTCCCACCACTTTTTCTTACAAGGGAGAAATTTCGATACTTTTATCCTGGATAGCAATCCTGGATAGAAAAGAATACATTTAGGGAGCAAAGCAGAGCTCTTTTCAGCCTGGATGCAAACCAGTTTTTGGCAGATTACCCAGTCTCACCCTCAGAAAATAAACTCTTTGAAATCCTTTCCTCTCAAGCAGTAGCATGCAAATGATGTTTAACATAAGAAGAACTACTGTGCGCATCTGCGCTGTCTGTACATTTAAAATACAATGGGTCCCATACATGGACGCAGATGCTCATCATATTCATGTGACAATTCGGATTCAGACTGTGTTTGTTCGATTAGGTACATCTGTTCTTGGGCAGGCTACTAGTAAGAATGACATTTCTGATGCAGGTACTTTTTCTTCCATCTTGCTGGAAACCGGTCGCTGAATCAGTGCCAAGAATCAAACCCTGCATTGTATGAACGTCAAATTTACAATTTTGCTAATTATATGAGCTGTATGGTAAATATTACGTCTCACCATCCTACATGCATTAAGAAACATTCCGTCACTTGCACACAAATTTGGAACGGTTGTTATATCCAAGAAAAGGAGAAAAGTGATAGTCAAATAGCATTTAGCATCCTCCAAGATGCAAACTGAAATCGGTTTTGTTGTTCTCCGTGACATTAAGTGTCAGCAGATTACTTCTTACGCACTGATTAAGTCATTTGCTGTTAGTTTTGAAACTGGATAGAATGAGTCTGAAGTCAACATACCAAAGTCGTATTTCGGAAAATCAGACATGGATCCAAAATAAATGGGGTGTAATCAGAAGTCCTTGGAAAGTAAGCATTACTTAGTAAAAGCAAGATCATAGTGTTATATAACCTGTAAGCAAAGTTCCTGATCTGAGGATACGCCCCAAGGACCCTTTTATTGACACACTTCGTGATAGTATATGCCCTCGGCAAGTCTTATCAGCAACCGGTAGATTAATAGGGATTAATATTTGAGTTTGCTACACGTTTAAACACGTAATAGTTATGTTCTCAAATTCTGCTAATAATTCCAGATAAAAATTATAGTTGCATGGGCAAATCAACCAAATATTTATCATTTCACGCAAAATTTGAATTTTAGTGCACGACAGGTTTGTGTTTTACTTAGAATTCCTTATTATGGAAAAGGTTAGTTGATCTTCCTGAAGGGGGTGGTCGGGTGGTGCGAAGGTGCTGTGTATCTTAGATCACCGGGGCGTCCAACTGATATTGGCTTACAGTTGGGCAAGGCCTGCTATCCTTGTAGTGGGTAAGGGTAGAGGGGGAATGTTTTTATTTCTTCTGTTTCTTCACTTTCATTCCTGTTCCTCTTTCTTCCCTGTCCCTCTCTTTCATCTCCTCTACTCTCTCTTCTATCTCTTTTCTCCCTTTCTCTGGGAGACGACACAAAATGACCCTCAAGGGTTGACGTGTCGTTAAACCCCAACACAATCAATCAATGATCTTCCTGAAAACTGCTGAAGCGGTAGTGATCCTTGATAGAACAGTACTAAAACAAACAAAAAAATGTGGCAATAGCGGTAACAATGACATATATCGCTAAACTTTTTTAAACCAGTTTGGACGGAATTAAGAGCTCAGTGTTTGTTCTGTTATTATTTTTGTTTTGTTTTAAAACAATCAACCACTCAGGCAATTTGGCGAACTTGGTTAGGAGGGAAAGTGTGTGTGTGCGTGTGCGTGTGTGTGTGTGTGTGTTCTTCTCATGAACAGACTCAGTCAAAGCGAGTCTGCTTCTTTTTGTTGTTTTATTTCTTCTTTTAATCCAAAGTATCCCCATTTCATTATATTCAGTGGTCGTTGTATTTCCAAACGATTTCTATTTCAGAATATTTTGAGGTAGCGCGAATTAATTAATTGTGACATTCTCCAACTACAACCGACAGCTGATTGGTTAATGAAGTATTTCCAAAATAAAAGCTGCAAGTATGAATGGCAAAACATTCACTTCCTCGCAGATAGAAGTCTTTGTTGTTTACTATAATACATTCGATGCTTTGTTATCAGATGCACCTGTTTGAAGATTTTAATGCATTCTCATCGCCATTCCTAAAATAATATTACTTTGATGAATGTTTGATAGTTAAATGAATGGTTTTAGTTTAGGAGCTTTAAAAAAGTAGTTCCGTAACAGATGACCGATGAGGGAGAACAGGAATGTTCGTTACGAAGATTACACGATCAAGGGACATAAGAACTTTCATCGGGATCCGAATTACACCATGCGATTGTACTAAACCGTTGTGTTGTAGTGAATATGTTCTGGTCCTTTAGGATCATAATGCCCATTTTGAATAAGCGGAAAATAGAATATCGCTTACCCTATGCTAGGAGGCGTAAACACTGTTGCAGATTACTATTTATGAACAGATTCGGTAAGATCGTGTGTACCGATTCGATTTCGTTCCTTTCTGTCATAGGCGCCATTCACCCCAAAATGTAATTATGTAATTATATTTTCAGGTATCAGCGTATTTTTCGTACAATTATATCCCACGCAAACTGTGTTATAGGGTTGAACTGTTTTCACGTGCATCCGTATGTCCGCCTATCTGACAGTCCGTCGATCCGCCCGTCCGTCATGTTCTGTCCTAGCAGAGGTATCTAATAAGCACTGCTTATGACAATTTCTTGTTTATATTTGGACGTTTCTATGTGTTTAAGTAATTATGTTTGCAGGTCTAAGTATACAAGCGGTCTGTTTTATTGTTTTGACACAGTTACACCATGGAACAGCTGTAATTATAGTCCTGACCATGGCTCTTGGTTTCTTTGGTCTTTCAACGTCAGGTAACTTCTTAGTCTTCTCTTTGTTAGTCAGTGGACATTAACGCTTTCAACCCTTCAGACCAAACCAGATACCTTTGCAAACAGTGTAGATTCATTTGATATGGCTCATTATGAGCCATCTCATATGGATCTACACTGTTTTCCGTTGTTGCTTTTTACTCGTGTCACTACGAGGGTCCTGCAAAAAGTTTTGTCACTGGGTTCGGATTACTTCAGTGCTACGTTTTATCAAACATATTTTTATTACAAACCTTCAAGGTATTCCCCCTTTACTGAAACACATTATGGTAACCTTTTTACCCAGTCGCGAAAAGCAGATAAATAGTCTTCTTTTGGTATCTGTTGGAGACACTGATAAATAGCGCTGCCAATAGAACTTTTAGACGTATACTTATTTCCAGAAAGCATTTTCTTAAGCCTTGGAAATAAAAAGAAGTCACAGGGACTCAGGTCAGGTGAATAAGGTGGATGGTTTAAAACTTTCACCTTTTCAGAAGCCAAAAAAGATTTAACAGCCTCACACTTATGAGAGGAGGCGTTGTCATGTAGAAGGTGGACTCCTGACCATCCTTTGCTTGGTCGTTTCTGCCAGAGAGTGCATGACCAGATGGACAAGGCACTTGAACGACTGGCCCACTTGAATTAAAGAAAATTGCGAACAACATCTTTTTCGAACTTATGGTTCTCTTGGCAATACATGGGCGTTTTTGATCTTTTCGCTTCCATTGCTTATTATCAGCCCTTCTTTGTGGCTCAAACATGTGCACCCAAGTTTCATCACCTGTTAGCAAGTTAGAAATAACCCGACTATTACAGCTTTTGTATGTTTTCAAAAGTTCCCGGACACATTTAAGGCGTTGTGTCTTTTGCTCCTCAGTGAGCAAATGAGGTACCCACCTAGCGCAAACTGCCTTCTGATACGCAAGTACAACTAGCTATATCTTTGACAGACAATCGCGCATCCTGTTCGACAACAATCTTTACAGCAGCGATGTTAGCCTTGGTTACAGAGGTTTTAAGCCATCTATTTCAATTTGGTATAACTCGGTCAGTTGGAAAGCAATTTGCACGAAAAAAAACGGGTATCGTTAGCTATTCAACACACCATTCAAGTGCAGTGAAGCATTTTAAAATATACCTGGGATAAAACCAAGGAAGCCTATTAGTGACAGAACTTTTTGCATGACCCTTGTATGTGTTCAACAATCGATGTGTCCACGTTCACAGATTGAAAGGGAAACAAGTACACTTTAGCAGAGGCAACTGTAAAATTGTTTTATCCATCGTTTCGAACAGAGGTCTACTCAAAAAGGAAAGAATTTGCTCCCTATCGAAGCAAATTATTTCCTTTTAGAGTAACTCCTTTCTTCAGGAGAAGCTTGGCATGTAGGAAAGCAGAAGGGATGCACTTGTCTCTATTGTAAAAATAATGCAAAATCTACAAATTATAAATTCCCTACAGGTGAATGGATACAGCTGGATGCTTGGTGCTATATTTTTACAAAAGGAGACAACTTTTGCTTCCCTAATATTTATATCCTTTTAAAATGTGGGCTGCTCAAAGAATTCGCTGGATCTTAGCGTTAACCCTTCTCTTGCTAAACACGTTATGCCCTGTCTTAGCAAACAGTGTAGATCCAGATCAGTTGGCTTCTGAAGAAGCCAACTGATCTGGATCTGCACTGTTTGTCATTAATTATGTGAATTTCTATAAAACAGCCGGATCAAGTAGCCTGATTGGCTGGAAATTAGAACCGGGCGTTGCATCTTAATTATTCAGCATGAGAAGGATTAAGCATCATGGAGCTTTATCCTACTAAAGGAGCGGAGGACAGGCTTAACTTCCCTTCTGTGCAATCTGATAAGGACCTTTTTCGCTTAAATTGTCGGTTGTTTGTAGATTCATTCAATCTCATTTTCTGCTCTGCTCTATCGGCACAATTTTATTGGTCGCAATCAATTGTGTCTAATGTAGACAACAAAAGGAATTACGGCACGTGTTGTTTATTGCCTTTACAATAAGTTAAGGTGCCAAATATTATAGATATGACAGACTTACCTTTATCTTCCTTCGTTTTGCAAGGGTGCGACAATAATCCTTGCCATATATTCGGTACAGTATTTGAGCCTCCCCATGTGAAAAGGAGTCTGTCTTTGGAGCATGGGTGTACATCATGAGTCATAACCATCCTGTGTGTCTGCACAATTTCATGAGGAATGTTGGTCTCTGTTGATATATAATATCAAATAGCGTACAGCGAACGCTCTCATCAGACAGTGTAGATGTGCAAGCTGATCTGAGCTTTCGCTGGCCGATATGCCCCGGGGACATATTTTTAATATATATTGATCGTATTGTATTGTAACTGCAGTTCAGTTATTTATACTTTTGTAACTTTGTATATTACCTTTTATTGTACCTGAGCAATAGATGGCTCAGTTGGATGAGTGATCAGGAGGTTGCGGGTTCGACCCCCGCCTAGTCGGCAACATTCTTTCGTTGATCTTAAAATATAATTTTCTGTGGTCATTCTCTCCCTTCCGCTGATTCAAAATGTATTAATGTTGCGATCAGTTACCTACTATTGCTGCTGTCGGCCTCGGTGGTTCATTTGGATGCGCGTCGTCCGATTGGTGCTCAGGAGGTTGCGGGTTTCGACTCCCGCCGGGTCGGCAACATTCTGTCGTGGAGATTTGATCATGAAATATTTTCTGCAGTCATTCTCTTCCTTCTGCTGATTCAAGAAGGGCAGTTGTAAGTTTCTGGCGAAAGAATTTGCACAATACTGGTTAATCGCTTTGAGGACTAAGCCTGCCCAGTAAAAGTGTGATAAGGTAAACTGACCGTGCTTGACATGACCATTGGGTTGACTGGACCGTAAAACCTCAACACAAACAAATAAACCTACCATTGCTGACAGCCTTTATATTTATTTTGATAGTATTTGTTGTATAACGATTGAATGTAATATTTGTCAAACTATGTATTGAATGCCAAACTTATGCAGTTAGAATTATCATTCGGACACCTGAACTCCTGCAGTACTTTTCTGAAATTCGGACAAGTCCATTGGCTTCTTGTACCTTACCACATGCACTCTATTACAGTCGAACTTGAATGGCTCGAACATCTTTGGAACCATTAAAATTTATTCGAGATATCGGTAGTTCGAGCCATTGAGGTTTAATCATAGCGCTAGGCCAGGAGGCAAATGGCGATAATTTTGGGAAATCTTTTCGATCTTCTACACAATAATAGTATGTTGAGTAGAGACACGTATGGAGAAATAATGGCCAAGAATCTCAAACATGTATAATTTTTGTAGGCTGGCAAGTGAATCATTACGATCTTTCAACAAGGCATGCTAGTACTCTGGTTGCAGTTACATCAACATTTGGAAGCATAGGGGCAATTTTGGTTCCTGTTGCTGTTGGAGAACTAACCATTGAACAGGTACAATTATCAAAAATGCAGAACTGGAGTCTCCTCGAGATAAACAAACGTTACGTAGTTCATGCAAGTAGGCTAGGGTCATACTCCATATATGTAAATTTATCTGTTGCTATACGTCTGTCGATCCCGTGGTCTATTTCGCAAGACTTAAACAATACCTTCAACAGGTAAGTCACATGCATTTGAGAAACAGATGACACTGACGGTCTTCCTTGGTACTGAATGCCATATATCTCTAAATAAATTGTGTTATAGCCATCTGTTTGTAGACGGATGCGTTTTATCTGGTGAATTGCTATATATTACAGATGGTCTAGCCATATGAAGATATTGTTTTCCTGGCCACATTTCTAAAATTATACTCATTTACAACTTAGGTTTTGTTCAACAGCTTGTATCCGCATTTGCACTCATATTATTGTAAGATTAACTTACGGGTTTGCAGATGATTTTAATTTGCTACGAAAATGAAAAAATAAATAAATGAATAAATAAAGCTAGTTCCAACGAAGACAGCACAGGCCTTTACCGTCATGTGCATAGTTTAGTAATACTAAACCCAGCTAGGATTCTTTATAAATCTACAGCGGGCCGTTATCGGCCCGTCAGCTACCATGACGGGCCGAAGATGGCCCGCTGTAGATTTATAAAGAATGCTTACTGGGAATAGATCCTAGTGCGAGACTTAACGCTGTTGGCATATTATGTCACCCAGTGGTTATCTACATAAAATTTTTCCGTTATCGTGGAATGTAAGCTTGTTATTCCAGTTTTACTTTACTTTTACTCCTTGCTGTTAAATGGAAGAGTGTCTCGAGTATTGAATCTGTATAAAGCCGGGAATCAGTAACAAACTTAGGCATCGATGAATGATACATGACAATAAGAGAAAACTGGAAAGGTTTTTCATTCTTGACACTCAAAGTAGTCATCAGACATGAACCTGATCACTACATATATTTAGTAACATTACGAAAACACGCCTACTCAAATATATTGAAAATTTCACCACCAAAAAACTGAAAGTTTTCAGATAAAAAATCTAATATTTTTCATATTTCTGCTCAAAACATAGATTGTGGGTACCCACAATCTATGTTTTTGAGCTTTGAGCAGAAATCAGAAAAATAATGTATACCCCTGTAAACCCCAGTTTTACTATATAAAAGTGGGGTTTAAGGGGGTCAAAATTATATATAGGTTTGTTTTCGTGATGATCTTACCTGAAATTGAAGCGTTATGTCTTGGGCAGAGTTGAGATAACTTGCTGTATTTTAATATCCTGCAAGAGAATTATGTATTTGGAACGTTTCTTTGGACAGCAAACAAACTCAGGGCCCAGTTGTTCAAAACTAACGATGTCGTTAGTTAACGTATCGTTAAAATTTTGATCATCAAATATGGCATATACACTAATATTTTTGCTGAAAAAAATGTGAGTAGCTTTTGCATTTAAGCTACTCATATTTTTTCAACAAAAATACGTGTGAATTAGATATTGTACTTACTAGAACAATTAATATTTTGACCCTGACGAGCTCGTTAAGCTAACGACGCTTTGAACATATGGGCCCAGTATTTTTAAATAAATTGAGCCGCAGTGTCAGGAAACATACCTTCACACACGTGCGCCCATCGAAGATTCAGACAAGCCTGCGCATTCGGGCAGTCTGATCAGAATCTTTACTGGGCACATTGTGATAGCCAAGGATGCAATGTTTCTTCATGCGGAAAACGAAGACTCTGATCAGACTGCGCGGGCGTGCAGGCTGATTTAATTCATTGTTGGGCGCACATGCGAGAAGGTACTTTTTTCATGTTGCGGCTCAGTTATTCGTATATTTGTAGGACCTACAAGGATGGAGGAATGTTTTCTATGTAACAGCGGCAATTGTGACGTTGGCTCTAATTTTCTATCTAGTCTTTGCCTCAGGTAATCACAATCGTCTTGAATTTTAACATGAGAAGAGCAAAATTCATTAAAAAAATGTACAAGTTTTTATTAGCCTTTGCCGTTTGCTTTGCAATTTCTAAAATAGTTCAGCTAGTGTGTGACGTATACCACTTGATCTTAACAACCAAATTGATCCTGTGAGCGAATGACCAATATAAACCAGTACTGGAGTTTGATGAAAAAGTAAACTTCAAAATCAAACAAAAGAAATATATGCAACTTATCGCCTTTAGTTTGTTTTCTGTTTAACTACCTAGTAATAAGTATTTTTACTGTGTCGGTGCAACTCCAAAAATAGGAAAACAAACTCCTCGAACCTGGTCTATCTACGATGGTAGGATGCATCGTCATACTGAAAGCACAGCGGCACCGGACCAGTCGCTTGCGCATGTGGTTGTAAACCTTGTAGACGTTCAGTCTTTTGTTCTGTGACAGTCATAATCTTTTCGTTAAGAATAGCCCTTTGAGAATTGATTCCTGTACCAAGGAAATTTTTTTTTCTTTTCTTTCTCTAGGGTCTCCGTTTGAAAACACTAGCTTACAGTTGTTTCTTTTTTATGTTCATCATTTCACCTTAAATATATTTTATATACAACAGTGTATGCATTTTATTTCGGAAAACTGAATCTCAGTTACTCCGTATCAGCTTTCAATCTTGGTTGGTAGGACCAATCATTCTTACTCATGATTTCCTAATAGATCAGTCTTCAACGTTATATTCGTTGATGAGAGTTGAATAAGCACAGACAGTAAGTGGTTGAGTTTTTCAACAAATATGTTTTTTACAGGTGAGCAACAGTCTTGGGCAATTCCTCCACCTCACATTAAGCTGGTCCAAAAGATAGATCCACTAGCGAGAAAACCTTACAAGCTGTTTAATTTGCGACAACAAGTTTTGACATCGAACGGAAGTAAAAATGAAATAAATTCAAATGACAAAGCAAAGCTTACAGGAGAAGCTATTAATGGACATGATTATGGTACAAACATTCAGACGCTAGAGACAGAACTGTCAAAGAAGTTGTCATGACGTTGGATGGGGTTTAGTTTATATAAAATTAAAATAAATGCTATTTTTCGATTTGTTTGTCATTTATTTATTATATGTACATGCAGAACAAGACGGCAGTGTAATTAAACAATGTTGTATATAGTGCTTTAAGATTAAGAACTTATATTTGGTGGTAATCTAATGTTAGTTATGTCGATACCCACCAAAATAAAAGTATTTTGTTTCAAATACATTTGCATAATAGTCACACCACGAAAACATACCTATATAATTTTGACTTCCTTAAACCCGACTTTTATCTAGTAAAAATGGGGTTTACAGGGGTAAACATTATTTTTTTTTATTTCTACTCAGAAACATAGATTGTGGGTACTCGTTAGAACCGCCTGGATCAGGCGAGGTTTTGAGCAGAAATATGAAAAATATCAGATTTTTTTTTATCTGAAAAGTTTCATTTTTTGTTTTTGGTGGTAAAATTTTCAGTATATTTTAATAATGAACAGCGACAAATAGAAGATGTCAAGAAAGTCCCCCAATCTCAGAAAATAGCCTACTAATGCAACCAAGAGGAAGAGCAAACAACAGTACACAAGTCGAACATCACGAAAACATACCTATATACTTTTGACCCCTTAAACCCCACTTTTATATAGTTAAATTGGGGTTTACAGGGGTTTAAATTATTTTTCTAATTTCTTATTTCTGTTCAAAAACATAGATTGTCGGTACTCGTTAGAACCGCCTTGCCAAGGCGGTTCTCACGATTACCCACGATCTATGTTTTGTGCAGAAATATGAGAAATATAAGAGTTTTTTATCTGAAAATTTTCAGGTTTTGGAGGCGAAATTTTCTATATATTTGAATAGGCGTGTTTTCGTAATGAAACCAAAGAAAAGTAAAGCAACTAGCTCCCTCTTCTCCAACAATGTAACCTGAATGCTGTTGAAGATCAACTAAACACAACAAGTCAACGAACAGGACAAAACACGAAAAAAAAAAAAACGGCGAGTAGCCTCAATGCCACGCAACATTACGAAAACACGCCTATTTAAATATATTGAGAATTTTACCACCAAAAAATGTAATCTTTCAGATGATATATTCTGGTAGTTTTCATATTTCAGCTCAAAACATAGATTGTGGGTACTTGTTAGAACCGCCTCGGTACCCACAATCTATGTTCTGAGCAGAATTAAGAACATTAATGTATACCCCTGTAAACTCCAGTTTTACTGTATAAAAGTGGGGGCAAAACCAAATAGGCGTGTTTTCGTGATGAAGAACAAACAATACCAAAACCACTGCATTAAAACGTCCAGTAGTAAATCCTACCGGGGGTGGGGGTTATTTATTTTACTGGCACCAAACCCAAGCTGTTTGGGGTTTAAACTCGATAATCTCATTTATAATCGTATTACAGTTTCAGCAAATTGTTCGGACTACGTAGGAATTTCCTCACTCTTCATTGGACGAATGAATTGATAAATTGATATATAGTATTAATACGACCATAAAATGTGGCATCTGACAGCCCGTAAAATTTGAGTTAGTCTCTCGATTTTGAACTGGATAAAAAGAATGAAATGATTTTTATCGTATCTCGCCAACATCAATTCAGAGATACGATAAACAAATCATTTCATTTCAAGAACGAGATACCAACTGAAATTTTACAGGCTGTCAGATGCCACATTTTATGATTGTGTTAATACTATACATAAATTTATTAAATCTTTCTTGGATAAAAAAAACGTCTATTTTTGAGAAATACGGAGCCTTTAACTGAAAAGCAGAATGGCACACAGTGTAGATCCTGATGAGACGGCTCATTACGAGTTGTCTCATCTGGATCTACACTGCTTGCATAGGCATCTTTGTTGGTCAGCGGGATTGCAAAGGTAAACGTCGTCGTGTCTGACGCAGATGTTCCCTCTTGTATATGTTCCGCTAGTTAGGATGTTATGGATTCTGTATGTTCTGAGTGTTCCGGGCTTTAGTAACCTCCACCCCCTGGCAGTTTGAAAAACAAATCTCCAATGGCTCAAGTAGGAATCACTGAAGCAGCGTAGGAAAGAAGTAGTCTCAAGTTGGTTGATACTCTTATGTAAGGATATAAAGGGTCAAGAACAATAGTGACATTCGATCTCGCAAGACCTCATAGATTGGATAGGAAGCTGCATCCGCTTGATTTGCAAGTGTTTTCTTTTTTATCGGATTGGGTGCAATTACACTGAACGACTATTAATGTGTCAGATGGGTACTTCTAGTAGGCTCTATGGGCATTGGTCTGTTTATATGTCAGTGTGTGAGAGATTCTAGAAGCGCGATTTAAGAGGTTTATATACACAGGGAGTGGTATGCCGTTGTGCATGAATGCGCTACGCGCATCCCTGTCAGCATTCTACATAAATTTATATCGGGCCGTCATCGGCCCGTCAGGGTAGCTGACGGGCCGATGACGGCCCGATGTAGATTTACGTAGAATGCTAGCTTGGATCATGCATAGCATCCTTCGTATTTCTCATTCATGGCTCGATAAAAAGAAATAAAGAAAAAAAAATCATTCATAATGGAATTTGAAATTTTGTGCTCAGGTGATCTATCTTATTTACACTAAGCATTCAGACACACAGGCCTGAGGAAATAGTATAGATCCTGATCAGACGCCGCGTTCTGCGGCATCGGATAGCGGCGTCTGATCAGGATACTCTTTGTCACTCATTCAGCAGTTTGTAGACACATCGACAGGTAGTAATGGTATGTTGCAAATATTAGTATAAGTATGGTAAGTAATTAAGTTGTCCGAATATTTAGGGTGATACCGGTAAACGTACGACCCGGATCATTAGCCAAGGAATCTTCGTGGCTGTCAGCGGTTCTAACGAGTACCCACAATCTGATCATGACCTATGCTAGATTCAAGCATTTCAGTAACTGTGAAAAGGGAAGGCCTGATTAGTGTATGAGAAAAAAACCTTTTCAAGCTACGCGGATGCGCAGGCTGATCTGAGTTTCGATGTTCGCATCTTCCGGTATTCATTTTGCTCATGGCGCGGTTCGTACATTTTTGCATCGAGCGCATACTGGAGCACGAATTCGAATTAACCCTTGTCATGCTGAATGAATTAATATGCCACGCCCACTTCTAATTTCCTGCCAATCAGATTACTTGATCCGGGATTTTGATAGAAATTCACATATTTAATGACAAACAGTGCAGATCCAGATCAGCTGGCTTCTTCAGAAGCCAACTGATCTGGATCTACACTGTTTGCTAATCCAGGGCATGTCGTGTTCAGCAAGTGAAGGATTAACGGTTATTGCAGGCAATGCTATGTGCACAGCACAGAAATAGAGAAACAAAAATCATTCATCATATATGTACACAGGTTTTTGTTTTAGCCTTTACCACACTCTGGGCTAATTAAGCAGACGACAAACCAATGATATTTTTTCTTATTTTTACCAGAAAACAAGATTTTACATTTCATGCAAATTGTCTCCATCGGAGACAACTTGCATGAATTATCAAATCCTGTTTTCTGGGAAAAATAAGAAAAAGTTATTTCAAACTGCCGTCTGCTGAATTTTTTACCCTAGATCCTAAGCGTTAATTGTCTGGAAGAGTTATTTCTCTTACGTTTAGATGAACAAAAACACTGCATTAGCAAATAAGCCTTAACAGCAAAAATGATCATCACGCTGCATGCTAGAATTTTGCATAACATCACGAAAACACGCCTATATAATATTGACCCCCTTAAACCCCACTTTTATATAGTAAAACTGGGGTTTACAGGGGTATACATTATTTTTCTTATTTCTGCTCAAAAACATAGATTGTTGGTACTCGTTAGAGCCGCCTCGGCGAGGCGATTCTAACGAGTACCCACAATCTTTGTTTTGAGCAGACATATGAAAAATATCAGAGATTTTTATCTGAAAATTTTCAGTTTTTGGAGGTGAAATTTTCTATATATTTGAATAGGTGTGTTTTCGTAATGGATGTGGAAATATCATAATGTTAACTTTTACCTATCTATGTAAACTACACACTTCTTAGCCGTAACACTAAATAGGACAAAATTTGTAACCAAAACTATTAATAGTTTTATGATTATCATACAGAGGCGCTTCTAATGACTACCAACAACACCTATTTTTCTGGAGAAATCAGCAATATTTATCTTGTTACTCCGCAGAGGCGCTTCTAATGAGTACCAACAACTAATATTTTTTAGAAGAAATCAGAGAAATATATATCTTGTTACTCAGCAGATACGCTTCTGATGTGCACCCACAACTAATATTTTTTAGAAGAAGTCAGAGAAATATATATCTTAATTGTTACTCCGCAGATACGCTTCTAATGTGTACCCACAGTGAATATTTTGGAGAAGAAATCATAGAAATATATAGCTTGTTACTCAAAAGATACGCTTCTAATGTGTACCCACAACGAATATTTTTGAGAAGAAATCAGAGAAATATATATCTTGTTATTCAGCAGACAGGCTTCGAATGAGTACCCACAACGAATATTTTTTAGAAGAAATCAGAGAAATATATATCTTGTTATTCAGTAGATACGCTTCTAATGAGTACCCACAACTATTGTTTTAAGGAGAAATCAGAGAAATATATATCTTGTTACTCAGCAGATACGCTTCTAATGTTTACCCGCAACGAATATTTTTTAGAAGAAATCAGAGAAATATATATCTTGTTATTCAGCAGATACGTTTATAATGAGTACCCACAACGAATATTTTTTAGGAGAAATCAGAGAAATATATACCTTGTTACTCAGCAGATAGGCTTCTAATGAGTACCCACAACGAATATTTTTTAGAAGAAATCAGAGAAATATATATTTTGTTACTCCATCGATAGATACGCTTATAATGTGTACCCACAACGAATATTTTTGGGAAGAAATCAGAGAAATATATATCTTGTTACTCGGCAGATACGCTTCTGATGAGTACCCTAACGAATATTTTAGGAGAAATCAGAGAAATATATATTTTGTTACCTCTCTTATCTTGAGCAACTTAAGCAATAACATTTTCAGCATATAATTATACCCTGCCACACGATAGTGGCGGGGTATTATGGTTTCACGTTGGGCGTCCGTGTTTCTGTCCATCCGTCAGTCGTACGTCCTTCCGTCCGTCTGTATTTCGTTTCCGGATGATAACTTAAGTAGTCATCAACGAACTTTCACCATACTTGGTGTGTGCATTGATATTGTGGAGATCTGATTTGGGATTGCTAATGGGCAGATTTCGTCAATTTTGACGGTTATCTGTCCGCGACATGATAATGACGGGGTATTATCGTTTTACGTTTACTTTTATATGGGAATGAATAGTGTTGTTATTTAGCAGGTTTCTGCAGCAAACATGGTTGGTTGTAGTAAAATGCACCGAAAAGCTTGTTTAAAACCTGCGAAATTCTGATAATATGTTCAATAATGTATATCCCGGTATAGGATGATTTCACTGTATATTGTGGGGAAACATGGTGTACATATTACATACACGTGTAAACGTAAACAGAGGATCTTATATGAATGGTCATTTCATATGAAATTTATGAAACGAGCTGTCAGCGAGTTCCAAAAATTTAATATGACATGACCACGAATATAAGATTCTGTTTATCATATGACTTTTAAACTGTATTCTATGGCCGTAGAAGCTGAATCGTATTTCAACAGAAAACATAACGTTGTCAAGGCCGGCGTAATGACGTTACGCGCCAGTAACGAAGTGGTATGTCACGTGTAGTAATATCATTTTTATGAAGACGTTATCCACTAAATAATAGCAATGCCATATGATAAATAGAGGATCTTACATGAGAGGTCATTTAATAAGAATTAATGAAACAAGTTGGGTAATTTTGGTATCTTGCGAGCCTCCGGCGAGCAACATACCGAAATTACCCAACGAATTTAATAAATTTCCTATCAAATAGCCACGAATGTAAGATTCTGTTTATCATATGACCCGTCCGACGACAAAAATGCACAAAATATATATAGGTAACGGTTTTCTATAGGTAAACAGAACAACTCACTACCAAATATTCAATAGTACCTCTCAGCAAAAAATAGTTCGCACATTATCTGATAGGTAACGAAAATAACCAGAAACAAGATAAATACGACATGTTTTACTTCATTCAACTGCAGGAAATAATAATTTTTAATTATTTTTATTTGAGCTATTGAATATTTCATTTGAATAAATCAATTAAAAAGTATATATTCCCTGCAACCTCATACATATCTGAATCAGTAGGGAAATCCCCCGCAGCCAGCTGTCGCTTTTAAAGGTCAGGTTATCTTCACTAAAGCTTGTGTTAGTGTCATTTGGCGGTCGTAACACGTCTCCCCGTCCTTCACTATAATGTAGTTTCTATGTTCTGGTCCTTTGTAATCATTAAGCTCATTCCGGGATTTTTAAAAACTAATAAAGAGGGTCACTGGTGAGTCCTAATTGGTCGAAATTAGCTTGTTTGGCTCAGATCATTAGACACTTCCGATTTTGTGTGTGTGTGTGTGTGTGTGTGTGTGTGTGTGTGTGTGTGTGTGTGTGTGTGTGTGTTTATTGATTTTATAAAACAGTAATAAATCCAACTAATCCGTATTGAGCTGACAGTGAAAGAGACGACAACAGAAGGCAGGAAATGTAACTGACAAAAATACAAAAAAATGAAAATGTCTTTTGCTGACGTTTTGCCCAATAGGCCAAGGATTAACCCTTAGACTGCTGCATAAATCTTAAATCAGGCCTGTTAGATGGGGTCCCTTGATTTTGCGTCGATTTTGATGGTACTTTCACACATATTTGCCGACAGTATGTGGCAATTTTACCGAAGAAGTGACGATCACACGACTTTATTCACGTGACATTCATTGACAAAGACACTAAAATTACAAGAGACCCGAGCTTACTGTGTGCTATTCAGAAAGAAACTGGTGACATACGTAGGTGCTACTGTTGTTCCTACTTTTTCCTCACTGGAAATGATTTAGGTGTTGAGGCCTAACAATGCCTAACAAGTTCGTTCAATGATGACTATAGTAGACCTTTGATCTTTTTACGGAAAGGTCAGATTTGCGTCCCCATGCATTTGTATGGGGAAAATGTTGAAAAGTCATTTTTTCTCAAAATGTTTTTAAATATTAATGGCAGAAACTTACAATGTATGATTTAGTTATAATCAGAATTTTGTCCCCTGGGGGTTATCTGCCCTTGCCTCTGTGCTGTATACATGTAATGAATTGTGTAATTTTTAAATGTCTTATCTGAAAACGCTCGAGCAAATTTTCACCAGACTGAACATGGGGCCTTCTGTCGAAAGGGTTTTACAAGTTGGTCGAATTGTTCCGTATGGCCGCCATGCACATGTGTGGTAAAAACACTTAAAAATGTTCTTCTCCAGAAACAAGAAAGCGTTGAAGATGAATCGTGGTATATACCGTCAGGGATTCAAGGTCTACCAAGTTTGTTCAAATGCTCATCGTAGTTTGACCTTTGACTCTTTCAGGGCAAGGTCAAATTTGCGCCCTCGTACATATGTACAGGGGAAATGTTAAAAAACCGTATTCCCAATATGTATTCAAGACTAATGGCTAAACATACAATGTATGATTTTTTGGTTACGATCAAAACTTTGCCTAATGAAGAACGGTGTGTTTGTACGAAAGTAGGTTCCTTCCTGTATGGAGCACTTGCTCTAAATGGTTGCATCTGATGTACGAGGGTGTATCAAAAAATACGTGGACTTTTATTATAACTTTAAAACTACTCAACGTAAATCGATAAAATTTTGCACACGTATTAAACAATTAAATGTTAAAAGGATCATAGGGTTTACATTGATGTATTATACTTGTGTTTAACAAAATTCAAGTTTTAATAGTCCTGGGTAGGTACCCCCGGCGCAACCCATTTCTTGACTGCACTGCGTAGTGTTAATATCTCTCTTGACTCCCTAAATTAGCGCCAAACTATACTAAACGTCGTCTGCTTATGTGTTGACGTCATATTTAACGTCGTTGCAAATTTGAGCGTCATCCGTTGGGTACTTTAGAATATACAGCCAGTGAACTTAAGGCGTACGTGGAAATCGTAAGGTCAAAATGGCGGCACCGGCGCAGGAAGAGACCCGTGCAATAATAAAGTTTTGTGTGGACCTAGGAAAAACACCAACAGAGACGATGAAAATGATAAAGGATGCTAATCGATCTTCAAATGTAAGCAGATCTCTTGTTTTTAAGTGGCATAAAAGATTTTCGGAGGGTAGGGAGTCTCTAAAAGACGACACTGGGAGAGGACGGAAACGAATCGTGAACGCTGGGACAGTAGCGGCAGTGAAGAGCCTTATCGAGGAGGACCGTAGATTGACTGTTAGTGACATTTCAACAAAAGTAGGCGTTAGTTATGGCAGCGTCCACTCGAATTTGAGAAACCAGCTGAAGATGTCAAAGGTTCATGCGCGCTGGGTGCCGAGATTCCTAAAAAATGCAGAAAAGGAACGACGTGTTCAAGATTCTCTGTCTTTCCTACGGCAGTATGAGAGGCACGGAGACGCTTTCCTCGACAGAATTATAACTACAGACGAGACGTGGCTCTGGTTTTACGACCCAGAGACGAAGCAGCAGTCCTCTGTGTGGAAGAGAAATTCATCCCCACCCCCACAGAAGGCCAGGTTCAGCCGGTCCGGAGGGAAGTACATGTTTATCATGTTTATGGACAGACGGGGTATGCTGCTGTGCCATTCCGTGCCTAAGGACCAGACGGTGAATGCCGACTACTATTCTAAGGTAAAAAACATTTTCCTTACTATTTTTATTAACAAATGAACTATAATTAAAACATTTAACATTTCTAATAAATGTTCTTCTTTTCAGGGCCGGCAGGTTTGTTTTCAAATGAATAAATCTGGGTATTCGATTTCATGTTTTTCAGGTTCTCAGACGTGACCTGATACACGCACTGCAGAAGAAGAGGCCCGGCATTCCGATCGAGAGATATATTCTTCACCAGGATAATGCCCCGGCACACAGGGCGGACACCACCCGGCTTGAACTCGACCTGATGGGATTAAAGACTATCGACCACAGCCCTTATTCCCCGGACCTGGCTCCCATGGACTTTGCCGTTTTCCCGGAAATTAAAGCACAGCTCAAGGGACGAAGATTTACGTCGCTGGAGGAGCTTACATACTCAACACATGGCATCATTCGACAGTTCGACTCAGCGTGGTATCAGAAGGTGTTTAGCAAGTGGGTGGAGCGACACAGGAAGTGTGTTGAGTGTAGAGGCGAGTACTTTGAAAAGCGCTGACTTGCAACGTAAGTAGTCAACGTCGAAACGTCATCTTGACGTCGTTACCGTGCGCCGGTACCACTACACTAACCATTTAAGAATGGTTGCTATGGGAGACCCACTGGACCTATCGTACCCAAAGTTAACAGACATATAGAAAAATGCCGATATATAATTACTATGTATATTTGATCTCATTATCTGTAAAAACAAAATTACTGTAACGAAAGTTCACGTATTTTTTGATCCACCCTCGTATAGTAAGCTTTAGAGCTGGCATACCCCTCCAAAACGACAACCGTCACAAATAGCACTTTAAGGGTTAATGTCGTTTATACAATTTCGTATATGATTGCGTAAAAGTTCCAAGGTCTTGAAATTATTTCTTCACTGATATATCTCCAATCGTTACTTATTGATCATCCCCCCTGCGTTTACCTGCTTTTAGAAACACTCGGGTATTTTTATTACCAAAGTCTCTGCAAATTTACTCCTTCTGCGAGGCGGTTCTAACGAGTACCCACAATCTATGTTTTGAGCAGAAATATGAAAAATATTTGAATTTTTTGTCTGAAAATTTTCAATTTTTCGGTGATTAACTTTTCAGAATATTTGAATAGGCAGGTTTTCGTAATGACATTGGCAATAATGGCTTTAACTTCAGCTTTATAGAATTTCCCTATTGGTACTTCCTACCATTACTTCTTGATATACCTTTCACTTTACATGCAGGTAAGCTCAACCCGACAGGCACACAATGTTAAAAAATCGTCTTTCAACGTTGATTTAATGTCGAAACGACGTTGTTTCAACGTTGTATGCAGTTGGGTAACTTTATTTTCTGAGAATCTCGTGGCATTCTTTATTGATCGCCCCCTATATTCTACATGCAGGTAAAAGAAGCACTCATTGACTCTTTTACTCAAAGAGCTTCCGGCAAAAATAATAATACTCATGCAGTCCCACTCTCTAAAATTCTTATTAGTATAAGCGAACATTTATAGTCTGGCATGCATTCTTGACTCGCTAAGTTAGATGGATAATTGGCTAATTGGCAGCGTCATAGCATACATGGATCAGCTGCACACCGCCGAAATCAGCATTCTTGATCGCTATATGGCTTATCTATATCTAAGGCGCCACAACACAAAACGTACCATATCATATGAGCAAAATTTGCAGACCTCAAGCAGCCATCGCGCATGCGCAGGCTGGTCATGGTGTTCGCGATGTTTGCACTTGATAAATTTTAAACAGCGCAAGTTTATAATCAGATTACACTGAGCGCATGCGCAGGCGGATGTTAGTTGATGGTTTTTTTCAAATGAGGAAAGATTCGTTTTCGCTTGACGCGCCCAGTTTATTCTCATGTTTACCTTGAATCATCCAGTATTCTTGAAGGCATCGGTTGTACCTGCTATCAGTGGCATGGTCTATTTTTGATGATTTTTACAGGGAATGTCCTTTATCCCGCCAAAGCCGAAATACGCAGACGACAAATGGGATGGTCAAGAGAAAAGGTCTTTTCGGCGCATAATTGGAATGGGAAAGGCAGGGAAGCAAGGCTTCTGTGTGATGATTTTTTTTCTACAGTACCTAATGGTTTTATAAGCAGGCAGCGAAGGTCCCTATATATCAGATTGCGCACAGTCTGATTATGGCCTTTGCGGTCTGCATATTCCCGAAGATTCCCTTTTCGAATGCCGAAGCTTTAATATTTTTGTTTGTTTGTTTGTTTGTTTGTTTGTTGTTGTTTTTTTTATTTTTTTTTTTTGTTGTTGTTTTTTTGTTTGTTTGTTTGTTTGTTTTTTCAGAAATTAGCTCTTAAAACTTGAAGGAAATTTGTCTCAGAAGTATGCTAAATGCCTGATGCTATATTTAAGCTAATCACAACTCCAGCAGACGACATACAGGTTTTGTTTGTTTTTGTTTTTTTTTTTTTTTTTTTTTTTGTTGTTGTTGAAAATAAGGCGGCTTAACATTTCACGAGTCTTGCATGAAATGTCGTCTTTTTTTCTCTCTCTCGGAAATATATATATATATATATATATATATATATATATATATATATATATATATATATATATATATATATATATATATATAATAAAATGTCGTCTGCTACAAATTTGCTTAGCGCTTTAAAGGTTAACTCAAAATGCAAAGGAAAAACGATCAAGACTATGAGAAACTTTGAGAAAACTTATGTTTCATCCGCTCACGACAAAGGTTCGGGGTATAATTTGTGAACACAAAAAGTCCCGATCAAGCAGCGCAGTCCGACATTACGTGAACAAGTCGATGTAATATGTACCCCAGTGTTCTCCCATAATATGTAGTAAAGTCAGGGGTATACAGGGGTCTACATTATTAGGGTTTTGTTGTTGTTGTTGTTGTTGTTTCCAGAATTTTGCAGTTTTTAAATCAACTTTTCAGTGTCTTTTATTATTATTATTATCATATTATTTCTATTAACCTTTTTTTACATAGGAATATGTCTTGATCTGGCCCCGAGGTTATAAAACTTTTTTCATGCTCAACTCAACTAAGCATGAACTTTTTCATGCTAATAAATCTCAAATTACTAACAATGCCAAATTCTTTCTTGCTAAACATAGCTGAGCATGAAAATTTCTCTGCTAATAAATATGAAAATGCCAACTATTGTTGGCATTTTCATATTTATTAGCAGAGAAAATTTCATGCTCAGCTGAGTTGAACATAAAAAAAAAGTTTTATGACCTCGGGACCAGTTTTGTAACCAAAATATCCCTCATTACCCATATTATATGGCGAAAACGTCATGCCTTACCTAGCTCTAGATAAAAGGAATATCAAGATAAATGTTTTTGTTGTTGTTGTTTTTTTTGTTTTGTTTTGTTTTGTTTTGTTTTTTGTTGTTGTTTTTTTTTTTTTGTTTTTGTTTTTTTTTTTTGCCACAAAACATAATGTTGTGGGTGCGCATCAGAAGCCAATGAGCCGCTTTTAATGAGTACCCACGTTTTAACCCTTGTAATGCTGAATAAATTAATTTGCCACGCCTACTTCCAATTTTCAGCTAATCAGATTACTAGATCCAGGTTGTTAATATAAATTCACATACTGAATGACAAACAGTGCAGATCCAGATCAGTTGGCATCTTCAGAAGCCAACTGATCTGTATCTACACTTTTTGTAATGGCAGGGTATATCCGGGTTCAGCAAGACAAGGGTTAACAGTAATCGAAAAACAAAATCGATATTTTCGGTTATAAAACACGCTTATCTAGAGCCAGGGCTCAGACGTGTACATTTTAAATAGGTGTGTTAATGTATTAATGGTCCCAGCTCTTCGTCCGATTCCAAAGTTCCTTCAAACATAGGAATTCCATTTTACAATTCCTTTTTAAGCAAACCGAAAGCCCTGATCAGACCGTCCGAATGCATAGGCTTACATATATGTATCTTAGCGTTCGCACTCCGCATATACGCCGACCTTAGCGTTCGCTCTCCGCAAATACGGCAAATTTAGCGTTCACTCTCCGCATATTCGCCACTCTTAGCGTTCGCTCTCCGCATATACGCCAATCCTAGCATTCGCTCTCCGCATATACGCCAATCCTAGCATTCGCTCTCTGCATATACGCCAATCAAAGCATTCGCTCTTCGCATATATGCCAATCTTAGCGTTCGCTCTTCGCATATACACCAATCTTACTGCTCGCTCTCCGCATATACGCCAATCCTAGCATTCGCTCTCCGCATATATAACAATCCTATCATTCGCTCTCCGCATATACGCCAATCTTAGCGTTCGCTCTCCGCATATACACCAATCTTACTGTTCGCTCTCCGCATATACGTCATAGGCCAATCCTAGCGTTCGCTCCGCATAAACGCCAATCTTAGCGTTCGCTCTCCACATATTCGCAAGTATTATTGTTCACTCTCCACATATTCGCAAGTAGTATTGTTCACTCTCCGCATATACGCCAACCTTAGCGTACGCTCTCCACAAATACAATGAAGGACGTTTTCTTATGGTAGGTCTTTTAATAGGATAAGCTCATTTACGCCTTCAAAGTCGAACAAGGTGTTTTGCACCTTGATTGCTTGGCAAATGGTATCTGGTTCCAGAGAGCGCCTTCTGCATAATTGAGCTAGCACATGAGAAAAGGGTACTTACCACGAAGGCGACCAGCAAAGCCTCAGGCGAGCCTCTGCAGGCTTGCTAGGGTCCGTTACTGTTCGCACACATGTAGTATAGACCTTGAGGAAGCTTCAAGCATAACCGCATGTCTGAATCCCAAATAGGAGACTGCTCATGTGCATTTGAAGACCCACAATTAAGGCGGAAAACCATAAGGTCCTTTTTTGTGTGCCGGCTCAATTAGAGTAGTTTCAGCAATAGTGTAACATTCGTGGAGATTTATGATAAATGTTCCACAGATGAATATCTTCAGAGTTTTTTTCCTTGCTTAATTTGCTTTTTTAACCTGCTTTGTGAGTGCACATAAGCATATGTCACACATGCGAGTACGTAACATATGTGTTACATATGCATACTCCCAGTCAGCATTCTACGTAAATCTATATCGGGCCGTCATCGGCCCGTCAGGGTAGCTGACGGGCCGATGACGGCCCGATGTAGATTTACGTAGAATGCTAGCTGGGCTGTTGAACGCATACGTAACATCAAATTGTTAAACGTTAATGCGTTACGTTTGCGTACAACTGTTCGCATATGTAACATGTGCACAAGTCAGTGTGAAGAGTCTTTATGATATGTTAGAACCATACACATATGTAGCAACTGGGCGTTACAAGAAGATGAGGTCACTATATCGGGAACGATAGCTATTTGTTTTTAGTATGCATGTTTTTATATGACACACGGCCCTACTTACAAAACTAATGTTTTGGCATCTATATAACATGTATAACAAACATATATAACAAATATATAAAATAAACTTTCATGTTCAATGTAATATGTAATGTGTATTATTATTAAAAAAAAAGCTTCTAATTGTTCGTGTTTGTTATCTGTATATTAAGCATTATAAGATATACATTATCATTACGAAAACACGCCTATTCAAATATATAGAAAATTTCACCTCCAAAAACTGAAGATTTTCAGAAAAAAAAAAACTGATATTTTTCATATTTCTGCTCAAAACGTAAATTGTGGGTACTCGTTAGAACCGCCTCGACGAGGCGGTTCTAATGAGTACCCACAATCTATGTTTTTGAGCAGAAATATGAAAAATTATGTATACCCCTGTAAACCCCAATTTTACTATATAAAAGTGGGGTTTCAGGGGGTCAAAATTATATAGGCGTGTTTTCGTGATATAAGTATGTCCGCAAACATATTGCAATCACTTGATATGCATGGTTTCCCATGTAGAAAACGTTTATGTTGCTAATAGCCTATAACTGAAACTTCTAGTTGCAAAAGTCATCTTTATACGCCCGTTTAAAAAAGATCGCATTATGTTATGCCCCTCTGCGTCCGCCCGTCTCTCCGTCTGTCCGTCTGTAAACTTTTCGTTTCCGGATAACTCCTCCTACAGTTTACATCCGATCAAGCTGGAACTTGATATATAGTTAGACCATTATGTGGAGCAGCGCATATTGCTTCGCGGTTATAGTCCACCAAACATTAACAGAACTATGCCCCTTTGAAAAATTTTGTAAACATTTCGTTTCGGGCTATCTCCTCCTACAATTTACATCCAATCAAACTAAAACTTGATAAAAATTAACCTGCTGGCACTTTCCCTGCAAAATCGGTAGACGATAAATTAATATTTTTATCTTGTTTTCCTCAAACGATAGATTTTGATATTTCTTGCAAATTGCACCCTGAGAGGACAGTTTGCATGACATGTCTAAGCCTGTCGTCCGGAATAATTTAGAAATATATTTCAAAATATCGCCTGCTGATTTTTTACCCAGCATTTCAAGCTTTAAAAAGGGTCTTTAATGCATATGAGAACTAGAGCCCTGAGGGCCAAATATCGCTCACCTGGACCAACTTGCCCAAATGCCATCTTGGAGTCCCCATAAGAACAATTTTTAGCTATTTTTTTTTTTTATCTACAAGTCACCCTGATACTTCCAATCAAGTGTTAAGTCAATTAGCCTTTGGGTTCAGAAGAAGAAGGTCAAATTTTCCTATCTGAACAATTTTAGCTAATTGTGATCTACAAGTCACCACAATCCCTTTTACGAAGTTTCCAGTCAATTGGACTTAGAAGAAGTTCAAAATAGATTTTCAAGATGGCGGCCGTGGCAGCCAACATCGATTTCTGATAGAAACCATTTCAGCTATTTTTGATCTACAAGCCACCCAAATACTTCCTACCAAGTAACGAGTCAACTGCATTTTGGTTCAGGAGAAAAAGTTCAAAATTGATTTTCAAAATGGCCGCCATGGTCACCATCTTGGATTTCCAATCTGTACTATTTTAGCTATTTTTAATCTAACAGTCTCATCTCGGGACTTCAAATGAAGGTTTCAAATCAACTGGCCTTTCGATTCAGGAGCAGAATTACAAAATGTATTTTTCAAGATAGCGAGTATGACAGCCATCTTGGATTTCCTACTGGAACGATTAAGATATTTTTATCTACAAGTTACCCCGATACTTCTTACCAAGTTTTGAGTCCATTGGCCATTCCGTTCAAAATATAATTTGTTACGAAAACACGCCTTTTCGAATATACAATAGAAAATTTCACCTCCAAAAACCGAAAATTTTCAGATAAAAATGTCTGATATTTTTCATATTCCTGCTTGAAACTTAGATTGTGGGTACTCGTTAGAACCGCCTCGGCGAAGCGGTTCTAACGACTACCCACAATCTATGTTCTTGAGCAGAAATAAGAAAACTAATGTATACCCCTGTAAACCCCAGTTTTACTGTATAAAAGTGGGGTTTAAGGGGGTCAAAATTATATAGGCATGTTTTCGTGATGTAAAGGTGGGGTGACCATGGTTCACTCGTCATTGTCTCCCTTATCAAAATGCCGCAATATCTTACAAATGTATCAGTCCCTCTTTAGTGTTTTCCATTGCAAAGTAAATTTGGTAGTAGCGGTGAAAATCCGGACGAAACATCAAACATTTTTAATTGAAAAGATATGTTCTAATAAATAAAGTAACAGTTCAAAGAGTTATAAGTCCTGTGTGGGAAGATCTTTTGTATTTTTCTCTTCTTGGTTGCATACCTCAAAATATAACACTTCACTAGGTGCTTACCTAGCTCTTGAAGTTCCAGTTGTACGACGTCTTTATCTTGCCCACGAGAAGATAATTTTTCTGAAAGTATGTTATTATTACTATTTGGAGTTTTACGGCCTAGTGAAGACTGTTAAGGTCATGTCGATCCACATCACGAAAACATGCCTATATCATATTGACCCCCTTAAACCCCACTTCTATACAATAAAACTGGGGTTCACAGGGGTATACATTATTTTTCTTATTTCTGCTCAAAACATACATTGTGGGTACTCGTTAGAACCGCCTCGCCGAGGCGGCTCTAACGAGTACCCACAATCTATGTTTTGAGCAGAAATATGAAAACTATCAGAGTTTTTTATCTGAAAATTTTCAGTTTTTGGAGGTGAAATTTTCTATATATTTGAATAGGCGTGTTTTCGTAATGAGTAAGTTAACCTTGCTCACACTTTTTCCTTGGTAGGCTTAGTCCTCTAAGCATTTAAACAGTATGTGTGCACATACTTACACCACTAACTGACCACTAACTGGGCATTGCTATTTTAAAGGACGGATTTTTGACAAATCCGTCCAAAAATGGAATAATATACAAAATCAATAATTTAGGCCCCGAATTAAGTATTTCACTACTTTAACAAGTTTATATGATGGGCATCCCAAGATATTTCATTACGAAAACATGCCTATTCAAATATACTGAAAATTTTACCACCAAAAAATGAAAATTTTCAGATAAAAAAAAAACTGATATTTTTTTCATATTTCTGCTCAAAACATAGATTGTGGGTACTCGTTAGAACCGCCTTGCCGAGGCGGTTCTAACGAGTACCCACAATCTATGTTTTGAGCAAAAATAAGCAAAATAATGTATACCCCTGTAAACCCCAGTTTAACTATATAAAAGTGGGGTTTAAGGGGGTCAAAATTATATAGGCATGTTTTCGTAATGTATCGTGAAAACAGGGGTGTATATAGGTCTGCAGAATTCGATTTTAAAGATTTTAAACCAGTTTTTTCGAATAATATGATACTTCTAGATCCTCCTTACTTCCTAGATCTGTCTTTATCTGCTTAACAATCAAACTTTTCCTCGTTTCTTATATTAACCCATTTACGTCGAGTGCACTCTTCTGTCACAACTCTTTGGACCGGTCTATTTACAATAGCAGGGTGTTTGGTTTGGTTTTTATTTCTACTATGTTATATAGAAATTCCTGTTTTTAATGAAATCAGTGTACACCCTGATCAGACGCCGCGTTTTGCCGCGTCTGATCTTTATCTGCCCTGTTTGCCAGTTACCCTTTTGGGGATTTATAGACTTAAATGGGTTAAAGGGGGAAAATTCCACGACCTACATAACTCTACGTAAGAGTCGTATTCAGATTTTTATTTAAAAATTATTTTATCTTATTTCTCAACAATATGCTGTGGGTACTTATAGGAATGAGTAACCACAACTTATATCTTTGTGGAGAATTGGAAATTGTCAGTAATGTTTTAGTCGGTTAACTCTAAATGCACCAAACAAAATTTGTAGCAGACATCATAATTTTTTTCAGGGCATCACGAAAACATGCCTATATAATTTGACCCCCTTAAACCCCACTTTTATATAGTAAAACTGGGGTTTACAGTGGTATACATTATTTTTCTTAGTTTTGCTCAAACACATAGATTGTGGGTACTCGTTAGAACCGCCTCGCCGAGGCGGTTCTAACGGGTACCCACAATCTATGCTTTGGGCAGAAATATGAAAAATATCAGAGTATTTTATCCGAACATTTTCAGTTTTTGGAGGTGAAATTTTCTAGGCGTGTTTTCGTAATGGCCTATTTAGACTCATGCGTGTATGTGACACGTGTTCGAAATGCGCTACTTCAACACCACTCGTCTTCTGAGGGCAGCTTTTAATGATACAACAACACGTTTTTAAGTGGAGAAATGAAATTTCTATACGTTTTGACGAAAAAAAAAAGAAGAGAGAAAACAAATCTTATCTTGATTTATGCCTATCATCATGAAAACATGCCTATATAATTTTGACCCCCTTAAACCCCAGGGGTTTACAATGGTATAAATTATTTTTCTTATTTCTGCTCAAAAACATTGATTGTGGGTACTCGTTAGAACTGCCTTTTATCTGAAAATGTTCAGTTTTTGGAGGTGAAATTTCTATATATTTGAATAGACGTGTTTTCGTAATGAACATGCATACAAAACCAAATCTGCGAAAAACTATTGTTATCGTATTTACCCTGAATATTCGAACAGATAGGTCTGAGCACACGGTACAGAGACAGGCCCCGAGGTTATAAAACATTTTTCATGCTGAACTGAGCTGAGCATGAAACTTTCTCTGCTTATAAATATGAAAATGCCAACAACAGTTGGCATTTTCATATTTATTAACAGAGAAATTAGAGCATGAAATTTTCTTTGCTAATAGATATGAAATGATAGATATGAAATGCCAACAAGACTTGGCATTTTCATATTCATTAACAGAGAAATGTTCATGCTCACCTGTGTTTAGCCAGTAATAATTTGCAATTGTTAGTAATTTGATATATATTAGCAAGACAAATGTTATGCTCAGCTGAGTTTAGCATGTAAAAGGCTTTTTTTTTTTATATAACCTTGGGGCCTGATCAAACTGTTTGGCATTCCGGCACAATTTGTCTGACAACTCTTCAGTGATCAAACTGACTTGTTCCAAGTTCAGGATCACTGTGGTAAAGAGATAAGGCGTTCGAATATTAAACTTAATTATAAGCGTCCGGGTAGCCGAGTGGTTAGCACTTCCGACTTTCGATCTTGAGGTCCCGAGTTCGAATCCCGCTGGAGGCAGAATTCTTCTCATGACTTTACTGCACAGAGCCTTTCATTATCCTCCTTCCAGTGTCCCGATATGACTTAAATGATGTTGACAGGTATATAAAACACAAATTACCATTATTTAGGTGAATTACATCACGAAAACATGCCTATATAACTTTGACCCCCTTAAACCCCACTTTTATATAGTAAAACTAGGGTTTACAGGGGTATACATTTTTTTTTTCTTGTTTCTGCTCAAAAACATAGATTGTGGTACTCGATAGAACAGCCTCGTCGAGGCGGTTCTAACAAGTACTCACAACCCATGTTTTGAGCAGAAATATGAAAAATATCAGATTTTTTTTTGTCTGAAAATTTTCATTTTTGATGGTGAAATTTTCAGTATATTTAATATAGGCATGTTTTCGTAATTACGACAATTAAAGGGAGCTGATATGCCTACGAGGGAAAAAATTCCGCTATGGAATAACTTACCTCCCTTCTATTTGGGAATTACTCTTCAGTGAAAGGTTTCAGTTACAGTTGAACAGTAGCTCGAACGTCTTAGGAAATCTGTTTTAGACATGGTTAGTTGAAGCCACTCAGGGTTAATCACTGCTTCGGTCAGGAAACAAATGAAGATAATTTAGATGTCATTACGAAACCACGCCTATTCAAATATATGGAAAATTTAGCCACCAAAAAATTAAAATTTTCGGATAAAAATTCTTATATTTTTCATATTTCTGCTCAAAACATAGATTGGGAGTACTCGTTCGAACCGCCTCGGCAATCTATGTTTTGAGCAGAAATAAGAAAAAATAATGTATACCCCTTTAACCCCAGTTTTACTATGATATAGATCCAGATCAGTTGGCTTCTAAAGAAACCGAAATCTCTGGATCTGCACTGTTTGCAATTAAGTATGTGAATTTATATGTGAATTTATATCAACAATCTGGATCAAGTAATGTGATTGGCTGAAAATTAGAAATGGGCATGGCATCTTAATTTATTCAGCAGGACAAGTTTAAAATATCCTTAAATACTTGTTTTCTTGAGTTCGAATCTGCTACGTTGTTCGAGCCATTGAAGTTTTACTGTACTAGTTGTCGTAAAAGTTGTCTCCCTTTACAAAATGGCGGCATCATTATTTTCAAGCGTATCCATTAACCTGAAGATCAGACTGGATTATTGCGAAATAAATCAGCTTGTACGTCTGTATGTTTTTCATAACTCAACCACGTAAGCACTGCAATAGTTGCATTCTACTAAAGGCTTAATGAGTAGGACTTGGCCACGTTCACGTGGACCGTATCACTTGCGCTTACAGCGCCCCAGTGTACCTGCCTGGTCTATTGAGCGTCTACGCCCTTCTCTTACCAAGTGTTTCGACTTTGGGAAATGAGCATTACTGATAATGAGAAGTAGGCGCACATGCGCACGCTGATCTAGGTATGATTTAATTTCCTTTGGCCCACATTTATCGCAAGGCGCCGTTTAACCCAGTACGACTCAAATTGACTAATCAAATGCGTGGAATTTCTTCTATGCTTCCTCTCAGAAGAACAGAATTGGAAAAATAATGACTCAGCGTTATTTCGAAATAAGTCGTTCTGCAAAAATGTATAATACGAGCCAGCGCACGAAAAAAAAAACTACAATAAGACCTGTTACCAGCAAATACTCCGATCAGACTGTACACCCACCCAGTATGGCAAGGATTCTCGTTTATCCGTCTTTGGAATGCTATGCGGCTGTAGAAGACATATTCGATCAACGAAGACTCTGATCAGTCTGCGCGGATGCGCAGGCTGATCTGAGTCTTCGCTGGTCGAAGAAGTCTTATCGTAGGCTTTGTAATGCGCTGGCTCATATGAGAACTGGTGAGGTAAAAAGAACAGTTTCCGATCTTGCGAAAAAGTCAAAGATCTAAATCAGTTTGGATCGAGTTTTTTTCTTCTTAGTTGTATGTAATAAGTAATAGATTCTGAAAAGTCCCTATAGGAGAAAAGTAAAGAATGACCATAACTGTGGATGCGAGGGCTGGTCTGTATCTTCGCTTGTGGTATATACTTGGAAACTGTGTCTCTATTTTACCAGAACGCAACATTTCATAATCAGCGTGAGAGAAGGACCCTTATGGGTCCGTACTGTATTCTCAGGGCCTTTTCTGACGACATATTCTACAATATCCATGATTCCGTAAACAGGCAACGAATGCCTTGATCAGACTGCGCGAATGCGCAGTCTGATCAGGGCCTTCATTGCCCGCATTTGCAACAGGGCCCTTGTCTCGCTTTGTCTTGTCTCGCGTTAAAATGAAAACTCCCACAGGTAAATTTTATATCATTTTCTGTTTGAACGGAGCTTTACCGGGCAAACTGTTTTTCAACTAAACTATAAGGGTGTAACCTTCACCGCTCTAGGGGCTAATTCAGCAGACGACAAACTGATATTTTTTCCAGAAAATAAGCTTCGAAAATTCTTGCAAATTGTCTCTAAGGGGACAAATTGTTTGAATTGTCAAAGCCTATTTTCTGAGAAAAATGTGAAAAATGTTTCAAAATGTCATCTGCTGAAACTTTTACCCAGTATTCAAAACGTTAAGTAAAGTAAAATACATATGTAAAACCAATTATAACTTTGAACAATTTTCGCAGATATGATGGTGTGTATGTTGTTTAGTATGATCAGGAAAGGGAATGGGCAGAACCACATGAAATCTTTCAGTGTTTATGCGGACAGAAATGCGCAGTGCAGTACAGCCTGATCGGCACCTTCGCTCTTTATATAATTAGATATTTTAGAATAGATCCAACAACAGAACGGCCTTAATCTGGAAATTCGCTCTTCGTATAGACCTAAAAGTCACCTTTTCGCATGACGCGGCCCTGAGCTAGCAAGCACGCATTCCCAAGCACAACTTTATTCAGGAAGACGTCTTATACATGTATGTATAATAACATAATTAAGGCGAAGAGAAATTATCAATGTCCCGCCCCGTATGTACAGTAAGAAGAAACAGCGTTCTTGCAAAATAAAAAAAAAAGAAAGAAAGAAAGAAAGAAAAAAAGAAAATGTTGCATATACCAATTTGAAGTCGTGGTCGAAATGAAAGATCCATATGCTGTTTAAACATCGTTGTTGCTTAAAAATCCTAAAAACGGGATATAGCTTTTATACGGACATAACGTTGCTGCCCTGGAATAAGCTTTTGGTCTGAACTTTAATTGACGTCAGTGTCATTCTCTTTTTCTCGGAATAACGTCATTATTTCCTACGTAATAAACGCGACTGTTTTATGCTTGTTTTGGTTTTTCGATGAGCCTTAAAGTTCTAGAATAGCGATCGTACGTCTGTTTCATTGCATTAACATTTGCCTAGTCCCTCGGAAGATGTTTGAACACGAGGCTATCCAGGAAGACACAAGACCTGGGATTAAGACAGGACTGTGAGAATATCTTCAAAAGCTATGGAGGCTATAATATTGGTAAAGCTGAAAGCCATTTTTTTTCAAGAGAGAGAGAGAGAGACAGAGACAGAGAGAGAAAGACAGAGAGAGAGAGTTATTGTATTGCATTTATCATATTTGTTATTGCATTTTATTAAATTTGTGTATTTCTATCTCTAGATTCGAGCCCAGCTTAAACCATCGACTTAAAAAACAGTGACAGGGTACTCTCCGGGGAAGGTTTAAGTCGGCGAAGGAGACGAGACACGACGGGCTCACATTGCCCCTAATGTCGCAAGGCTATGGAACACCTTTATATCATTTCTCAACGCTCAGGGGCATATTACATTGAAATGGAGAGCAGCTAACACTTGCGTGATTTAATGCATGTCCTTGTTGTCTGCAAGATTGATGAAGCTCCGGTCTAAAATGAAGTCGCAGTCATCCAGACACCATTCCCCTTTAAAACTCTACGAAAGCATTCGGTTGCCATCGAAACCATATTTCTAATCGAATCTTTCGCTAATCCTAGCTCAGGCCTCGGTGGCTCAGTTGGATGCGCCGTCCGACTGGAGACCAGGAGGTCGCGGGTTCAACCCTCGCCGAGGTCGGCAGCATTCTAACGTGGAGATTGATCATGAAATATTTTCTACGGTCATTCTCTCCCTTCCGCTGATTCAAGAAGGGCAGTTGTCAGTTTCTGGCGAAAGAATGTGCACAATACTGGTTAATCGCTTAGAAGACTAAACCTGCCCAGTAAACGTGTGATTCGGTAAACTGACCGCGCTCGACATGACCCCATTGGGTTGACTGGGCCGTAAAGCCTCAACACAAATAATCCTAGCGCAACCTTTCCTCGATTGCAATAGGTACATGTGAACTTTGATCAAGATAGGCCAACTGTCTTCGGAGATATTCTTGTTTGAATGTGTGACTGGACGACGGACAGAGCCTTTCTATACTATAATCTGAGTTTCAGTTTTACGGCCTAGTCAACACTGTTAAGATAATGTCTTACTCCGCAAACCGGTTATTACAAACAAAATCATGCCTATTCAAATATATTGACAATTTCACCACCAAACACTGAAAGGTTACAGATAAAATTTCTGATATTTTTCATATTTCTGCTCAAACCATAAATTGTGAGTACTCGCTAGAACGAGTACCCACAATCTATGTTTTAGCAGAAATAAGAAAAATAATGTATACCCCTGTTAACCCCAGTTTTACTTTATAAAAGTGGGGTTTAAGGGGGTCATAATTATATAGGTATGTTTTTGTGATGTTATCAGTGCTTGTACATATACTTTTGCCAGTGACTGCTGTCCTTCTTGAATCAGCGGAATTGGGAAAATGGCAGAAGAAATAATTTCTATGACAGAAATTATTTCGTGATCAATCTCCATGACAGCTAAGTGGCCCAGCTGGGATTCGAAATTGCGATCCCCGGATCTGCAGTCAAACGCGCCACCACTGTGTTATGGAGCCCGGCTGCTATACTATTAGCTCACCTTGTAAGCCGTCGGCTCAGGTGAGCTGAAAAATGTAAATGTGCGCTGTTCAGAAAACAGAGGAAGTAGTTATAGTAGATGTCTTCTTGATTGAAGTAGGTATTCAAACGAAATCCTCAAACCATAAGAGCCGAAATTTGAGAAAGTGCACCTTTAGACATGTGCTCGCAGCCAAGTTTCTGATCAGAATCTTCAATGAGCACTGATAGCCAATGATGCAAAATTTCGTCATGCGGACAACGAAGACTGATCAGGCCATTACGAAAACATACCTATATAATTTTGACCCCCTCAAACCCCACTTTTATATAGTCAAACTGGGGTTTACAGGGGTATACATTATTTTTCTTATTTTTGTTCAAACACATAGATTGTGGTATTCGTTAGAACCGCCTCGTCGAGACGGTTCTAACGAGTACCCACAATCTATGTTTTGAGCAGAAATATGAAAAATATCAGAGTTTTTTTTATCTGAAAATTTCCAGTTTTTGGAGGTTAAATTTTCTATATATTTGAATAGGCGTGTTTTCATAATGCTGAGTTTTGTCTTCGCTGGGCGAACATGTCAGAACTTGAGATACGTTTTCACATATGCGACTCATAACATAATGTACGACAATTTGTGCACGCCAACTTGAGTAAGAAGTAGAACGTTCGTGACGCCTTTATTTCTGGTTATAGCAAAATGGCTCACGAATACCGTAGTTTCGTCAACGCTAAGCACTCTGAGTAAAATTTTCAGCAGGCGACATTTTGAAATATTTTCCTTATTTTTTTCCTAGAAAACAGAATTTGACATTTCATGCAAATTGTCTCCAATAATCCTGTTTCCTGGGTAAAATAAGGAAAAGTATCACCAGTTTGGCATTTGCTGAATTGACTCAGATAGTGCAAAGGGTTTAGACTTCGAACTTCTTAACTCGTTAACATAATTGTCCAAAAATGTTAACCACTTCATTTTCCAGGCTTTCAAGTGCCCTCCATCGAAAAAGTAGGGATAAAGTAAGTCTCAAAATTTTGAAAAAGTAGGGCAAAAGCAGGACTTTCAATCATGAAAAGTAGGGATAGTAGGGATGTTCTGAGTGTTTTCAGATTTAATAAAATATATAATAAGCAACTAAGTTTTCTCTGAACAATAACACTACATTATCATGGAAAGGAAATACCAATTTGAAAATGAATGTTCTAAAAAGGAGCCACTACTGAAGTAAAAATATTTTATAAAGTTTTACATCGTGGCTGCTCGGATAAGACTGATCTGATTTAAAAAAAAATCTGAGCGAGCGAGGTAAAAAAAATAATAATTTTTGGTCACTTCAAACATTTTTGGACTAAAAAGTAGGAACAGTAGGGCATTTTCAGAAAAAAAAGTAGGGAGAAGTACGAGCACAAAAAAGTAGGAAAAGTAGAGCCCGCTTGAAAGCCTTATTTTACTACCTACTGATATATCCCACAGCTATTGGACGAGTGGTAAAGAATATACATCCTGATTAGATGCCAGCAGCGTGACGTCTGATCAAGATCTTTACTGTTTGTTCAGGTTTGTCTACAGGATTGCTCAGTGTAAATACAGTACTTATATATATCTTTTTAACCCATTTAAGACTGAATAAACTCGCCCACACTATATTTTGGAAGAGTCCATTTTTGATTTTAGGTATGTCAGGCTATATGTAGATAATCCTAAAGAAAACTGATTGAACTGTTTGCAAACAGTGGAGACCCTGATCAGACGCCGCTGTCGCGGCGTCTGATCTGGGTCTGCACTGTTTGCTAGTTACCCGTTTAGGGGCCTCCAGTCTTGAATGGGTACAGTGGGTACAAATCCAAATGTTTTCTAGAACAGGTGCTTACTTGACGTTTTAACTTCATATTACGGTTCTGTCATTTATCTATTACTTTTTTTTAATAAAAAACTTGAAACGATAATACGTTGCCACTATCCTGTGGAGGGCAAATTACTCTGTCAAAAATTGTCCAAATTTGGCCATTAACAATCCAAAAGCAGATGTCCGTAATATCAATGCACATGCCATGTTTGGTGAAAATTTATTAATATTTACTCAAGTTACGTCCGGAAACGAATATATGGACATTGGCGGACAGATAACTGTCGAAAATCAACGAAACAGGCCCATGAGCAGTCCCAAACCTGATCTCCACAATACCAATGCACATACTAAGTTTGCTGAAAATCCATTGACATTAACTCAAGTTATCAGCTGGAAACGAAATACGGACGGGCGTACGACAGACGGACGGACATGCGGACGCCCAACGTAAAACCATCATACCCCTCCACTATCGTGTGGCGGTGTATAAAACAAATAAGTAAGTTCTTCTAGATAAGTCGATTACCCGATTTTCTGTTAAAGTTATGCGGCGGTTTTGCAGTATATTTTTCATCATCAATCTGTCAATTCTTCTTAAGAAAGTAACTTATCTGCCAGCACGACAGGAGTCTACTACCAAAAAGTAAAATCAAAGGGCTGAATAGCCCTGTAATGACAGATTCTATGAGAAACTTATACATTCCAGGAAATCATTTTGCCTTCCATTTAAACTTATGTGAAGCTTCTCCTTCGAAAAAGAAGAAAACAAAACGAGCTACAGCGAAAAACAAAGGCGCTGATCAGTCTGCGCGGACGCGCAGACAGATCTGCGCCTTTGTTGTTCGCACATGTATTAAAGCGAGTTTTCTCAGCGGTTCATATGAAGACTTGAACCATGGATCAAGCGCAAGTCGCACTACTTTTTGTTGATATCTCAATAGCGTACTAATATACACACATGGTTTACGTTTTTGCGCGGATAAATACAAACTTCAATAGATGTCAAAGCCACTTTCTCTAAAACCATGCATGGCAACGAAGAATGACAGATAAAATCTGTCATTAACAAATGGCGCGCAAGTCAACAGCCATTACGCCATATGCCGGTAACCAAGGGCCAGACCAAATTGCGTTACCTCAGTGCTTTCAGAATCAATGATTGCTATCAACGAACCAAGAATCTCAGAACTACACTTCGGCTGCACGGGCTAGTCTGTACATTCGCTGTTCACATAAGGATTAAGAGTCATTTTCTGATGTTTGGTATTAAAAAAGGGAAAGTATTTATTGAATGGTTTTAGTAATTAAGCCGACAGCAATACATGTGGAATAAAGCTTCTTAATTTTATTTAAACGGTTAAAACATTACGCAGAACTTTTATGATAACCATCACGAAAACATGCCTAAATAATTTTGACCCCCTTAAACCCCACTTTTATATAGTAAAACTGGGGTTTACAGGGGTATACATTATTTTTCATATTTCTGCTCAAAAACATAGACCAAGGTGGTTCTAACGAGTACCTACAATCTATGTTTTGAGCAGAAATATAAAAAAAAATCAGAAATTGTTATCTGAAAATTTTCAATATATTTGAATAGGCGTGTTTTCGTAATGGAGGCCAAACTCACCCATCCTGCCCATGGGAGAGGTGTACATCAAGGTCTTATTCTTTTGCTGCAGTAGCACAGTACTTGTACTTAGTAGGATCTAAACGTTACCTCTATGGACTAATTCAGCAGACGACATTTTTTTTTTTTTCCATTTTACCCCAAAGCAGGACTTGTCATTTCATGCAAACTGTCTCCATTGGAAACAATTTGTATGAAATGTTAAATTCTGTTTTCTAGGAAAAATAAGAAAAATATTTCGATATGTCGCCTGCTGAAATTTTTACCAGAGTGCTTTAGCGTTAAGGGGAATGGATACACAATTCTTTCATTGAATCTATCCCTTTTGATAAGAGATCTACTCTAAAAGGAAAGAATTTGCTCACAAGAGCGAACAAGTTCATTCCTTTAAAGGCGCCATATTCCTCAAAAAATAGACATTTTTTATCCAAGAAAAGTTTACTAAATTGACATATGGTATTAATACGACCATAAAATGTGGCATCTGACTGCCTGTAAAATTTCAGTTATTAATAGTCTCTCGTTTTCGAACTGGATCAAGAATGAGAGACTAATTGAGCTTACAGGCTGCCAGGTGTCCCATTTTATTATTGTATTAATACTGTATATCACTTTATTAAACCTGTCTTGGATAAAAGAAATGTCTATTTTTGAGGAATATGGAGCCTTTAACAGTAGATCCGTTTTCTGAAGGTACTTGTGTGCAGAAGACTGAAAAAGAAGTCACAAAGGTTGTCTCCATTCTCCTTAATACTTGTCTTGCTGAATAAATTAATTAGCCACACCCAT
The DNA here is from genome assembly GCA_964016985.1 of Anodontia alba. Lineage (NCBI taxonomy): Eukaryota > Metazoa > Mollusca > Bivalvia > Lucinida > Lucinidae > Anodontia > Anodontia alba. The sequence goes on along the minus strand of OZ024834.1, from coordinate 49,708,960 downwards.
TTCTGACTATCAGCCAATCAGATTACGCCATATATTGTTTTTGTTCAAATTCGCAAACTGAATGACAGTGTAGATCCTGATCAGCCATCTTATCTAGATCTACACTGTTTGCAAAGGTAGGGGCTGTCGTGAACAGCATGATAAGGGTTAATGTCAGTGAGTTGGAGTTTAGCGGCCCAGTTAAAACTATTAAGGTCATGTCGAGCCGGTCAATCCCATTAACGTCAAATATCCTAAGCAAGCTATCGTGAAGGCGCAATCAATTCTGTCCCTTCTTTATTCGAATATATGACCGGAAATACCGTATTTGACCTACCGTATTTACCCTAAGTATTGACACAACTTATCTACTCACCATACTTCTCCGAAAGTTTGAATAGTCCATTCTACTACCTCTTGATGTGTCTAAAATATTGCTGTATGACATAGTAGTTCCTGATTAGACGCCGCGTTCTGCGGCGTCTGATCTGGATCGACACTGCTTGCAAAGGCGTATCTGTCCCAATGCATAGGGTTATTACGGAAATTATCGCACATACGCTTATAAGCGCAGCCACGAAATGTTCGAATCTTTTGGATTTGCGCCCGCCAGCTGAAACTTTCGAAGGGTTGGCCCTGCCATCGCTGGCTTTCGGCTGGAAGGCTCTTATTTAAAGCCAAATTAGGTTAAATATTTCTCATCGATCCAATTTCTCTCTACATGTATCTGTGTAAGGCAGACGGCTCAGCATGACTGAAATATTGTTGACAGACCTTTAAACATACACTCAAACAAACACACCTATTCGATGCGATTCCATTCAGAACCCGAAACGTAAGTTTTTATTAAGAAATCAAACTAAAAAAATTACCGCATAAATATTTTAACCATTTTTAGTCAGGGGACCCCAAAAGGGTAACTCTAAACAGTGTAAACCAAGATCGGACCACAGAATGCACAGTTTAGCCTTTTTTCTCTGGGGATATCTATATCACGTAGCCTAACAGACCTAAAATTGAAACTAGACTCTTCAAATATATATATATATATATATATATATATATATATATATATATTGTGTGAGAGGGGTGGGTGGGGGTGCTATTCAATCTAAAATGGGAAAATTGTTCCGCTGATCTTTCTTTTGAGTAAGCTCTTATTATGTAGACGGACCTTTTCGTACAAATTTTTTAAGTAGTTCAGCACACAAGGTGTACATACCTAAGCGCACGGAGCGGTAATTAGATCGAATACGGTACTAAAGTTTTCCGAATGCCGCGACCTCAAACAGAAACCGTTAAAATGTACAGTAAATTGTTGGCTAATAAGGCTGATGAATTCTGAGGATGAATGAAGGTAAACTAAATGCACACCTGAAATAAATCAGAAAATGCTTATTTACAACGCCAGGGAGCTTTTACTCACATATGGGCTTCCGGCTGACAAAAAGGCCCTAAGGGCATACATGAATGGCACAACCATACGTAGGGTCAAATTCTTTGCTATAAGTCCTACAGCTTCAACAATGCTCCTATATTGTGTAGGCAAACAGCGAAGATCCAGGCCAGACTGCGCGGATGCGCAGTCTGGACTGGAGCTCCGCTTTTCGCATGTTCTAAGGTCCCTTTTCTCAGCCACCGGCCCATATTCAGCTTATGCATTCCAAAAGGCATATACGTATCCTGTGCTAATGAAACAAAATATGAGCCACGTGAGAAAACGAGTCTTCTGACATGTGCGCCCAACCAAAATTCAAATCAGCCTGCATATACGCGCAGTGTGATAAGAGTCTTCATTGTCCGCATGAAGAAACTTCGCACCCTTAGCTATCCGAAGTGAAGATTCTGTCCAGACTGCACAGGCTGATCTGAATCTGCGCTAGGCGCACATGTCCGAAGCGATGCTTTCTACGCTGAGGCTCATATTTCTTCTACGATCCCAGTAAGCATTCTTTATAAATCTATAGCGGGCCGTTATCGGCCCGTCAGGGTAGCTGACGGGCCGATAACGGCCCGCTATAGATTTATAAAGAATGCCAGCTGGGATACGGTACGATTTTACTTAATTTAATCACGTTTGCAATCGTGGTGCTTTGGTAAATGGTTCTTTTTAAAGGATGTGCGACGTGCGAAAAGAGCCCTCATGCCATATGCGCACAACGAGGACCAAGATTTACCAGTGTATTCGCTCAGTTGAATCAGGATGTACTGTGATCTTCGATATATTCTAAATTATCCATAGATTATGTAAGCGAATAGTGAAGGCCCAGATCAGACTGAACAAATGCGCAGTCTGATATTGGCCTTCCCTGCCCGCATATGATGTAAAGGTGCTTTTCACGCGCTGCGGAACAGATGCATAAAACAGACCGGTTTGTTTCAGTTTGCAGTATTGATAATATATGGCAAAGCAGCAAAATGTGGTTGAAAGCAATTTCGCGTTTGGTATAACCTCAACTAGAACTGTACGAGGAGACATGTTTGTTTCGGTGCGGGTCCTGTTGGATTCGGCGTGACAATTTCTTGTCGGCATGACACCTCTTGAAGCAAACTGGCCAATCTTGAATCAGTAAGCGTATTCTTTCCAAACATGCAGGAATAAAACATTTGGACATGATTAAGAGTTGGTAAGGTTTTAGTGACCTTGAATTCAATGTCACCATGGCTGCCGCGAACATCTGGCTTAGGGTATTTTAGCTGCTTTAATACGTTCCTAGTTTATTTTCCGTTCTTGACAGTCAAAACCATAGATATGAATAATACACCGGTTTTATTCGGTATTAAAGGGTTTAATTTACTCAGTGTGGGAAATCCATGTGACCAAATGACTAGGTGTATAGAGTTTGTTACTGTTTTTGGCTCCGCGTCAGGTAGGATTTGTTTAGAATATCTCGATTTATACCTGATGGAATTTGTTCAAATAAAGCGCAAAGTACGTGGAAAATCAAGCTCTTTCTGGTGGTGTAAGCGCTATTCTGCAATCTGGTCTGATTCTCGAGAACATTCGGAGAATGGTTTTCGTCAAAATTCAAGTACATTGTCCCGGCAGCCCAGACTGACAGCAAAAACATTCTTCGAATGTTTCTCGAGAATTAGACCAGACCGCAGAATAGCACTTACACCACCAGAAAGAGCTTGATTTTCCGCGTACTCTGCGCTTTATTTGAACAAATTCCATTTAGTATGAATAGAGATATTCTAAAAACTCCTACCTTAAGCGGAGCGAAAAAATAGTAACAAACTCCGTGTACCTAGTCATTTGGTCACGTGAATTCCCCAGTGTTACTTAAAAGGCCTGAATACACTTGCGCTTAATAATGGGACTTCCATTAGGGCCTTTCCTTTGCTTGTAAAGAAATTCGACCATGTTCTTAAAGTCGCGTGCTGAATTCGTCGTTCGTTGCTTTCCGTCGAGACTATCCGGTGAAAAGTATCGGGTGGTATCGGTTCTGTACGGTCAAATCAGAGACTCTCAAGATGATTACGTCACGAAGTACGCTTATTACGAGACCAACTACTATATAAGCAAGTGAGCTCCGTCACTTGGGCTGGACTAGACCCTGGGCATATTGCTCCTAGCAGCTCTACATAACCTAGAAAATCAACTCCTTCACCTGGAGAAAATTTTCACCTTGAGATCTCTCTTTTTCTGTTTGTCTAGTGGTAGTGTAAACTGTCTTCTAGACAATCTGACAGGCATATTTGTGGGCAGGTTAATATTTATCAAATTCTGTTCACTTTAACCTAAGAACTCACAATATTATGATCCTCTTAAACCCATATTCTCGCCATCAGGCTTAGGGCATCCTGATCCCAACCAGGCACAAAGCTAACATTTGGTGTCAGAATTCGGGAATTTCGTTCCTGAAACTCGGACTCAATAGTTTTTCACCTATAATACCCATGTTTCAAAAGCAATTCGGTAACTCTTAGTCAAATCTGGTACAGGAAAGGGACCCGTGTGTAATACAACCACTAGAATCTGTTAAGGAACATTTCCTCATAAATAAGCCAGACGGTTGGGTCTCCTTCCCATCTCCAATTAAGACATCTAGTGTTTTTGATCTGACGAGGCGGGAGTAGAGACAACTGAACTAAAAAGTACTGAAGAAAACTTGAACAATACGTTGCAGGAGAAACAACCAGAAACTGAAACAAGAATGAAAAACAAGACAGAAAATGGATAAGTGAAAGAAGAACACAAGCAAAAGAGAAAGTAGGTACGAAAAAACACAAGAAAAAGAAACCCTGCAACCACCCAAGTACTGGATAGGCAGGAAGAAACAATTAATGGAGAAAACGAAATGAAATTAGAACAAGGAAACAATACACTGGTCGAGAAATTCATGAAGGAATAGAATATTCCGTGAAGGAACTTTATCATGTAGAAACAAATCATGTACTAGATACTTACTAGTACCTGTTCCACACGGACTTAGCGGATCTTTAGTATGAGCCAGAGCACGACAGTACCAACAGTAAGACCTGTGTGACCAGCAAAGACTCAGATCAGCCTGTACATCCTCCCAGTATGCCAAGGGTTCTCGTTCATCCTTCTTTGGATAGCCTGGAAGTTGTAGAAGGCACATGCGATCAGCGAAGACTCTGATCAGACTGCGCGGATGCGCTGTCTGATCTAAGTCTTCGCTGGTCGCACAACTCTTATTGTAGGTTTTGTCGTGCGCTGGCTCATATCACGTTATCCAGACAACATGCATGCTCCACCATAAAGAAGCCACCAAGGAAAAATGATTCATCACCAGGACCCTATCAAAGAAAATGAATTTTTGAGCACTAAAACATTTGAGCAATACCCAAAAACTCCAGGAAGAAAAGGTGCCGTTAAACATTCGGGGTTGGGACTTCCACACCTCTTTGATGACGCAAGATTCGCTATATGGACTAGTCGTGCGCAAGGGCTGCCCTCTGCGTCCCTACAAATGGGACCTATCCCATTTCCCTTTTTTTCTTAATTATTTGAGGAACGGTGCCCTTTTTGGATATGAGGTTCTTCCTCGTGAGAAGAGACATGTTTTGGAGCGCTTGACAGAGGACCAATTTTTTTCTATTTACAAGGCCTGCAAGAGATCATTTGGACAGATTACAGCAGCTCACAAAAAGATTTCAAGAAAAAAAAAAGTAAAAAGAATGTCAGAACCCTTCTCTAATCATAGCTTCTGACGTAATTTTCTGTCATGTTGACTTGTTGAAGGTACATTCTGATTTGACGCCTAGCTTTAATAAACCCAGCACCAGGCGACCTCACATATATTATGATCCTTTTCACCCATATTCCCGCCATGAGGCCTACAGCATCCTGATCTATACCGGACACGGGGATTATAGTATAAAATACTGAAAAATTATCATATCTATGTGGCTGTTTTGACGGTCAAAAACTCGTTTTTCTCAGTTACGTTTTGAAATAATTTATATTTCAAGAAATTTACATTTTAGCGTACTAAGTTTGTGTAACCACCTTTTGCAGGATTAGAGGAATATTTTCTATCTATTATTGATCCAATGACCATGCGCAGTGCCGTTTCATGATCAAAATTAATACTTGCCAGAGTAACTGCTTTTAACCCTTGTCCTGCTGAACCCGAATATAACTTGCCTTTGCAAACAGTGTAGATCCAGATCAGTTGGCTTCTGAAGAAGTCAACTGATCTGAATCTGCACTGTTTGCAATTAAGTATATGAATCTATATCAACAACCTTGATCAAGTACTGACTGGCTGAAAATTAGAAATGGGTGTGACTTCTTAATTTATTCAGCAGGATAAGGGTTAAAACTATCGTTTTCTACGTACTCTTGGGACTTTTTCTGTATTAACCCATTTAAGCCTAGCGTCCCACAAACGGGACACTGGCAAACAATATAGACCCAGATCAGACGCCGCAGAACGCGGAGTCTGAACAGGGTCTACAATGTTTGCATTAAGAGAAATTTCTACAAAACATGATAATAATAAAACTAACCAGACATCCTATATACAGGAAATGGACCTGTCCAACGAGTTAAGGAAAAAGAGTTCATTCGGCGTAAATGGGTTAATAAAGGAATGAATATTACTTTTTGTGGATTTTAATGTGTAAACTTCGGTGAATCATTCACAAACTTTACAAAAAGTCATTCAGACAAAAATAAATTCCTTTATAATATCAAGTTTGTCATCAATATGATACAAATGTTGTCAAAAAAAAAATGCCATTTTTTTGCGACGGCGGAAGGAAAATTGATCCGACGGATTCCTGCTCTGGTTTCATTGCAGTTTAAAAGTGTCCTTCCCTTCAACCAATCAAATTGTGTAACACGTGTATAAAGATGAAGTGTTGAAACTATCAGACACAATTCGGGGCATCATATGGGACTTGCAGAGTTTTTTTTTGTTTTTTTTGTGCATGCTTTTTTATCTTGTTCAGTACATCTCACTGCGATTTACCTTAGAGATACGTAACATACCTGTTTCACTCCTGCTTTCAAGATAATCTGGAGAAGAAATAAACGCCGAATACTGTACATTATTTTTGTAAACTGAAACACAAGTTCTGATTATGTCATTATATTATAAATGGAGTCCCATACTTAGTCACAGAATGTGTAAGCTGTAACACAATTTCATGATCTAGCATTTTTTTCACCAACTTGCAGGAATTATTTCATGAAATATTTCGCGAAAAACTGACAAAAAAAGCCAAACAGTGCCATATGGCGATGAAGGTATAAAAAAAAAAAATGTGGACTCTAACATTTGCATAGTATAAGCAGGGTATGCACATTTTACATACTTAAATGAAATGATCCTTTGAAAGTAAAGAATACACTTTTACTCCCTCACTTCAATTCAATTCCTTAACCTTTTCGGTTGTTGGGGCACAGCATATAATGGACTTTTTTTTTTTATTAAAAATCTGTTCATGGACAATAATTTGATTTACAGCACTACTTATACCTTGAATAATTAAACACTGCCCAGCGGGCACATGACTTTTATACAAAGTCTCATTAATGTCGATGCAACGTCATATTTACGTCGATGCATCGACGTTGATGACGTTGCAGCGACGTATAAACGGCATATGCCTGCTGGGTATAGATTATGTCGATAAACAAAAATGATACTAATTAGATTGCTGACGATTCACAGGCTAGTCGGAGTCTTCGCAAAAAGCCATTCAAAAGGTATATTTTCCCGTTGTGAGTCATACATATGTAGTTGGAATGGGAAGTCTGTTCTGAATACACATTGTTCGTAATGTGCATTTATGCGGTTTCTGCTTGGCACTATACCGCTTATATTAGGTTACTTTTGGTATATGCGTGTGCGATGCCATCAGAAAAAATGCACATTTTAGTATGTGCAAACCGAGACGGCCTAGATTACTCTGCGCATGTGCGGTCTTATCAGCGCCTTAGCCGTTTATCGATATAATGAGCAGCATTTGTTTTTGTAAACGGACAGAGAAGATCCTAACAAGACTGCGCAAATGTGGAGGCGGAGCTTGTCCTCTGTTATTCGAAGATCCCTTTTAACAGGGAGGCAGTATATGCATGTACACAACACTTTGATGTAGCATTGTTCTCAGTACTACTGACTGTAAGTGAATGTGGAATTCCAGCGTCATTTTAAAAGAATCAAGTCTATCAGAGCAGCATAGATCAAGACCGACTTGCGCATCCACACGGTCTTGTTAGAGCAACACCGTCCAATATACACATCTGACAATGTACATGTGTGTATAGACTGAGTGTGCGGAAATCGCTGACCGGCTAATCTTGTCCTGCTCATTTCAGATATGGGCCGCGTCAAGCAAAAAAATGCCTTCGAGCACGTGCAAAATGAGAGGATTTATCATCCTGCTCATGCGAAAGTCTCATCCGGGTCACTGGAACATTCTAGTATCCAACGATTCTGTTTGCGGACAGCAAAGGTCCTGATCAGACTGCGCGTATGCGCAGTCTGATCAGGACCTTCGCTGTCTGCATATGCCCGAAGACACGTTTTTGCAGGGCCCGGCCCATTTATAAGAATAGCCCTTTTCGTTTGGTCCGGTTCCAGTAGTGTTTGCGCATTTTTATACCAGTAGACATGAACCGATCATCACGATAAAACGGGCTGTATCTAACGAGAGGGATCTGACCTGTGATGCCAACAATCGAAGTATAGATCTGACAGCTTGCATGTTTACATGCGGTCTGCTGATGACGTCACTTATCAACGACACAGTCTCTTGATTTTGCAGTACCTCCAGAATCCAGAGCGAACGTTCCCAATAGACTGCAAATGCACAGACTGGCCAGGCTTTTCAATATTCAAACGTGCAACATGATGCGTTCTTCCCATAGCGCGAGTCAGTCTTGCAGAATTGCACTGACAGAAATAACTTCATAATCAAGATTATTTTTTTTACTACGCCGACTCAAATGTATTTCTTTTGCTTGGAACGGCCAAATACTAGATTTATATATTATGAGTATCCAAGTACGCATTTATACATTGACGTAGATTCATTCTGAATAAGTTTACTCCTTGCTATACTGAATTCAAATCGTTCACATGATAAAAAAAAAAAACACTTGTTTCCATAACCTAAAAATAGTAAAGTCTACTTTTTAAAGCTCAGTGATTCCGAAGTTATATTTCGCTTCATCACAAAAAACCGACAAACAGAAGTTCAATTAATTTACAATATAATGTTTAACTAGGAGCGGTATTAATGCAACGACAGCACGATTATACGTTACTAAAAATTCAAATGAAAGCTAATTTAGGTCATATTGGCGGACAACCATTTTGACCCACGTTCGCTAAAAGAGCACGCTAACTGAACACAATGTACTAAACAATTGAACTTTTCTTTCATTGAAATTTACCATATTATTATGATGGGGAAATCGGTATATGCAGATAGAAAAAATAAAGCAAAATTATTCTGCTTAAAACCAGAGCTTAAGTCGCAGGTATCAGGTAGCCTACGCATAAAAATAGTACCCTATGACACTTAAATGAATCAAACTACTAGTTATATATCGTACAATTACGTAAGTAGTACTTATCTGGATTATAAAACACATTACAAAAACATGCCTATTCAAATACATTGAAAATTTTACCACCAAAAAATGAAAATTTTCAGATAAAAAATTCTGTTATTTTTCATATTTCTGCTCAAAACATAGATTGTGGGTGAGGCGGTTCTAACGAGTACCCACAATCTATGTTTTGAGCAGAAATAAGAAAAATAATGTATACCCCTGTAAACCCCAGTTTTACTGTATGAAAGTGGGGTTTAAGGGGGTCAAACTTATATAGGTACGTTTCGTGATGAGACAAGATGTAATGGTTGAATTATATGCGCTGCCATCATGGACACCATATGAGAATTCGAGACACCATGTGAGACTGTAGATGAAAATATTTAATTTTCTGTCGACCTCAATACACTTTTAGCTGGCCAAATGGTTCCCCATGACTAAAGATAATAAATCTATAATACAGCAAACTGGTGGGTTTATCTATAATCATTTCCTTCCTTAGTTTTATTTATTTATTGAACAACCGCCGATTCATTTATCTGAGATAGCTCTTTTGTGTTAACTTTGTTCCTTATATCGCTGAATTTCAAGTAGGCAAAGTTCTTCATTTAATTGCCTTAAATAGCTAACTATTTACTTTTTAAGCAAATAAATTAAATCAACAGTTATCAGTTTTATATAGGATCGAATAAACTATATCAACGGACTAAACATTTTCGCATTTTTCGTTACAAATAAGCATGGTCAGACCGCCGTTACAGCTCAAGGCACATTTCGTAGACGCTCGTTTACGTCCGCTGAAACTGTCACAAATGCATGGAAAGTTTGCAAACATTTACGAATGACCAGGAATGCTTTGCTTTACTGAACACAAACCAGCTCTATCTCAAGCAAGCATTTGCTCTGGCCATTGAAAAGGCTAGACGATCTGCTGTCCTACAGCCTCAGGTTGCGTCAGGACAACACAGTACTCCATTTTGTTTTGAATATCGCCCTGATCTTCCAGTAGTCAAAGAGGTTATCAATAAATATTAGCCCTCACTGAGACAACCAACCATTTGAGCAATATTTTACAGATACACCAATTAGAAGGCTCAAAAGCTCACGTGACCTCAACTCTGCTGACTCTGGGCCACTTGGGGAGGCAGGACACTACAGAGCAAAATGCAAATTTGCAAATGATAACGATGCAAATTATAGCGACAAATTTGATACAGACGGTAAAATCGTCCTCTGGAGCGGTATTCAAGCTAAGGTGCGACAAATTCTATTACAGCAAATGTTGTCTACTGTATTTTTTCAGCAGGATCCAACTCTCAAGGTCAGTGTCCTGACAGATTATATCTCCTCTAACATGCTACCGCGGCTCCCCTGCTACCGCGTTAAACAAATAAGACACGAGAGAGATTTTGATGTAGATGACATAATCACTTCGGTACTCCGGAAGGTACTGCTTCGCAGGGTTAAGATTTTGGCAAAATGTAAAAAATACCGGCAAGTATTTTGTTTCTATCTTAACATCTCTAAAACATCAATTTCTAACTTTTCCTATACCCCCTACATAAAATCGCTTTGCTTTTCAGGCTTAAATGTTTTGTTTCTGCTGACTGACGGTTCAGTTCGTCTGACAGCCCAGTGACGTCAGCAACGTGTCACGTTATTACCATATTTGGCAACTACTATTGGAAAGGTCGAAGTACGGGAAGCCGTTAATCTATTAATTTAATAACAATACTAAGAGTCACACAGGACGGTAAGTTACAGAAACAAAATTCATTTCAAGGTCTTTATTTTATTTTGTTCTTTTCTCCAGGATGTGCCAGTGAAGAAAAGAAAACCGGTATGACATAGGGACCTTGCAGAGAGCATGTCTGTTTATATGGCTGCCAGGGAATATCCAGTGCCAGAATCAACTCAGGGACAGAAGAACTAGAGAGCTCGAAGACATGGAAATTACTATTAGGTTTGCAGTTATATTCAACAAAGCAGAAGAGCAGAAGTCGGTTAGTCATATATCATACACGGCAGAAATTGGATGTGGATACAACGCACCTTCCATCAAAGGCATGGCAAAAGACTATGTCGATTCCCTTGGTAAGACTAAAATAAAAGCAAAGGAATCCTCGAGCAATAATTGGTTTTATGGTTTCGTGAAAAGTTGGCCGAATCTGAAGGCTGTGAAACCACAAAAGTTATCAATTGCTCATTCTAAATAAGCTTTGCATGAAACATTAGACAAATGCTGTAAAGAGATAGGAAGGCAATGATCAGGAATTGATACAATTACCTCACACCTTCCGATCCAAGATACCAAAGGGAAAGAAGAACGCACTTAAAGCAACGGCACCACAATCAAACCAATACAAGCAGAGAGCCAAATAAAAAGGCCAAATGGCTATCTAAAATAAAAGAAAATCCAAGACATACATGCAAAAACATACAATGACAGATATAGTAAAACTGTTTTAAATATTACTGGTTTCAAATCGTAAAATATATTCCATTAAAATACATTCAACATAGGCGAAACTCGTATTTCTTCGAAACATTCACCCCCTTAATTTGTAAGGTGCGTTCCTGTCTTTGTACATACTCCAGGGGAGACAGGGCTATATTTTTGTGCAAAAAACATCACAAGCTGCATTACATAAACTGAGTTGCACTGCTTTTCTAACTGACACGCAATGGGATAGTTAAGGTATTATGTTTGTGGAGTCACCGCATTGCACTTTGAATCTTTATATATATATATACTTCGGTACGTTGTTTTTAGTTTACAAAGTAAATATGTATCATGGGACATGGAAATTTTATGTTCAGCTAAATTATGCATTACGTTAACAAGTCCATGTGATCTTGACCCCCGTATTTCCATATAATAAATATATAGTATAAATCGGGGTAGACCGTATTAGGCGAATTTTCACTGTATTTCTATAATTAACCAATTCTGCAATTCCCCTATGTTATATAGTTAAACTATTACTACATAGAAGAAACAGTTTTCTGCATAAACGTGTCGATGTATTAAAGGGGCACGTGAAGTGCATGCAGTACCTAATGGTATTTAGAAATTCTTAATTTGATAAGAGATTTTTAAATGTTATTTCTTGACAAGACCTTAATTAGTATTTCACTATCCTTCTTGGATCCAGTGCTACCGAAAACGTGTTTGATAAATATATTGTTCTAAGACCACCTACCCTATAATCTTCGTCAGTTGTCAGTGCAGTTATGACAGCAATGCAGTATACCGCAATCTACAATCTACTTCCGCCATCATCTGTTGAACATCGCTAAGTTTATACGAGAAGTTACAGCGGCATTATCTGCTTTATAATTATCCACATCAACTCGATAGGATTCAAGTCACAGTAGTAAGGTTAGTGTCCATGTGACTTTATTAACATGTGATTTTTTTCTTCGGTTCTACTGGCTAGCTTCTCTTTACAGATATATTCCGGTCAAAGTTTCTTTCAACTCCTGATTATGATTTTGTATCCATTCACGAATGTCCGGCATTCCTTTTTGTGTACTTGTGGAATAATATTAGGCTTTGTCAAAAATATCTCTTTTAGATCTGGCAATATCTTCTCTTTAATCCAGATCTCAAAAGTAGCTCCGTTTATTTCTTGTAATAATCGCAAGTTGATGCCGCTATGTATACTGAAAGTGCATCGGAAGAGCGCCCATCTTTCCAGCTGCATGCACCATAATAAGAGGACGTCCTTTGTTGACAGGGGCAAAATTCTAATTGCAACGTTTCTCTGCTTGAACGTTAAATGAAGTGCCTTAAGTGTCAGTCCAAGTTTAGGTAAACGACATTTAGACCCTATTCACGAAATTGCTTCATCTGACGTAGATATTTGAACCTTAAAATTATTAAGTCAGTCTTTTCCATTAAAAAATCTGCTACTTTGGCATATTCTCCATCTAAAGCCTCCCTGCCTCCAGGAAAGTCTTAACTCGTACAAATGTATATTCCCTCGATCTGTCTTTCAGTTTTTCTTTATCGTTTAAGTCTTCAAACCAGTGTAGAAATCTTGTACTTTACGACACATTACACGTCTGCCAACGCCATCGATCACTTTATTAAGGCTCAGATAGTTTTAGGGTGTCTTTAAGGTCAAGGGATACATTTGGCATATTTATCGCCATTTTCGACAAAGGTGGCAACTTTTGAAACTTCCTATTTGCGTTTCTGTTTACCATAATACCCGAAAAAAATCATACCCCAAAGAAGAAAACACAGTATTCGATTTGATCTAAGTTTTGTCATTTTAATCGGCAAAACACGTCATAATGCTAAACGCGACACAACGAAAAATGTGGTATTACGTGACCTTTACGCATTATTGTCTTTATTTATTTCTGAACCTTTGCTAATTATCAGGCAACTGTTAAAGCCTGGAATAAATCAACATATTACATCATACCTATTAACAAATAACCGGCTAAATTTTTAATTCCTCTTGCATGTATCTACCGATGTTGAGCTTCCATACACATCATGCTACAGCCACAAAGTGCAAAATCTGTCAGATCTGTCAATTATTCATGTTTCAGTTTCATTTACATCATGGTATGTTTTATCAGTATGTGTAAAATGCGGCTATAAACATAAACAGGGATTCGGTGTCTTGAGCAAGACTACATATGAGACCACCCAGGAGCTTTTCTTACAGAATGTAATTAAAACCCTTTATGTGATTTGAGACGTCATTTCAAGGTCTTGTGTACCCTTGGTCGATATTCCGCCATTTCCACCACGGCAGACAACATTTATGACTTCCTTTATATTATATTTTCTTGGGATCATTGAACCCATTCTGGCATCTTCGAAAATTCGACCCGCTTAAGCCGGTGCTTAGGGGGCGTATGCAGCCCAGCTAAACTACAATGTTGTCATATGAAGGGTCTCAATGGAACCGAGACTCGGGTTTTTCGCTCTTATACTTGTTCTTTGTTTCCAAAAACAATACTTATAGATTTTATTCCAGTTTGCTTTCCTGCACATTAAGCTCCTTCAGAGAAGGGATCTACTCAATAAGGAAAGTAGTAGACTTATATTCTGAAGGAGAGAAAAATAATTTTGACAGCGGTCTCCCCTGAAAGTATCAGTTCCTCTTAAGCGATTCTACATTGTATGCACTTGAAGAACATTAATTAGCGTCAGTGCAGACATTTAGGAAAATTGTGGCATCTTTGAAAGATGATCATAACAGGTATAGCTGCGAATAATAAAGAGGTATGCACAAAAACTGCTTACCACTTCTTCCTTGGCTGAATAATGCAATTATAAAGTTCTGTCATTGGGCAGTTTACACAGTGTCCCGTCATTTGATAAATGAAAACTGAGTCATGTTTTTTCAGTACGTTGTACTTGTTACATTCAATATACGGAAAATGGGTAAGAACGTTGGCAATCATCATGACTTGAATTAGTTCTCACATCCATTGTTTTCTCAGACGCACCTAACGTTCACGCTTAGCAGCACTGTCCCTGGCTGTTATTATATCCCGCAACATGATAGTGGTGGTGTATTACGTTGTACCGTACAAGAGTCCCTCCATCCGCCCGTCCGCGCTTTCACTTTCGATATCTAACTTTAGTAATTTTATGAATTCTCTTGAGACTTTGCATAGGCACTGATATTGGGGAGTGGTTTGGGCTTAACAAGAGCTGTCAGCAGACAGCATAGCTCGCCTGGTATGAAATTGGGGTGATCTGGCTGGAGTGCCAGGGTGCTCTTTACGACCAGTCTGATCTAGGTCTGCACTGTTTGCTTATTCTGTCCTAATACTTAGAACCATTACGGTAAGAAGAAATGTTATGGCATTTTAGCTCTTGACAGGATTTCTTGTGCTATGGTTTGGTCATTTGTTGTCATGAATTTGACTATCAGGATCAATTATAAATGTCTTAAGTCTGTAACCTTGACCTTGAGGTCATAGGCATAGGTAGGGGTGATAATGAATAAAACTTTGGACCTGTATCTATTACCATTCCAAATATGGACTAAGTCTACCATATGGTTTGGAAAATATGAGCTCTTTAAACGCTTTAATATAAAACTTCTGAGTTCTTAACTTTGACGCCATGGGCAAGGGCAATGAGTATTGCTGAATGAACTTTTGGACCTGTATCTATCATCATGTCAAATATGAACAAAATCCATCATATGGTTTGGAAAATATGAGCTCTTAAAAAACTTTAATATAAAACTTTTAAGTCTGTGACCTTGACCTTGAGGCCATAGGCATGGGCAGGGATTGCTGAATAAAACTTTGGAACTGTATCTATCATCATACCAAATATGAACAAAATCCATCATATAATTTGAAAAATATTAGTTCTTAAAAACCTTTAACATTAAAAATTTCTAAGTCCATGACCTTGACCTGACCTTGACTTTGAGGTAATGGGCTGGGGTATTGCTGAATAAAATTTTGGAACTATATCTATCATCATACGAAATATGAAACAAATCTGTCAAATGGTCTGGAAAATATAAGCTCTTAAAAAACTTTAACGTAAATGTGGACGCCGACGCCGGGGGTAGTGCAATAGCCTCATGGACTTCGTCCAGGCGAGCTAAAAATGAGTTGTGGCTCTAGATTGACGTCAACATTTCCTTTAGTTTCAAATCTTGAGAACAAATGAATGAATTTTGATCAGATTGTATCTACTCACTGACTACATTTAGGTTGGGATTTTAAATGAGCCAATTCCGTTAGTTTTTATCAGTAATCACCCTTGATTGATGTATTTATTTTTGCTTAATATCTTGAGAACGAATTGATGGATTTTGATCAAATTTTTTATACACATTGATAATGACAAGATCTAGGTCGGTACTGAAGACGAGCCAATTTCGTTAGGTTTCAACAGTAATGGCTCTTATTGACGCCAAAATTAAGTTTTTGTTTAATAGCTTATAGACAAACTGGTGGATTGTGATCAAATTTTAGGTACACATTGATACTGACTAGATCTACGTTGGGCCAATATTGATGCTTTTCAATGGAGTTATGGCCCTTGATTGACATCAAAGTTCCGATTTAGCGATCTTGAGAAAATTAACATAATTGTTGCCCGCAGTGGCGTGTAACAAAGCAGTCTGCAATAATTTTATTTATTATGCTATTCAGTGTGACGGACATTTTCATATTAGGACTAAGCGAAATATGCACTCGGAATTGTATGGACACGGATATCCGAAATTTGATTTAAAAAAAAAAAAAAAAAATGGAGTAATACACATGACGTACAAAATATTTGAAAAATTTGGGTCGGTTCGTTTCATAGGTAGCGATATAAACACGACGTACCAAACTACGTGAAATTTTTTTCTGTTTTGGTTCGGTTTACGAGTAGTACAAGTAGAAGCTTTCACAAAAAGCTTGGTCTCCGCTTCGCACACAATAAATGTTAGAGCTGATTTTAATATAGAATAAGGTTCTTTACATGCAAATCTTGGCTAAATTTCATAATGCAAAAGGTGAATTCGAGAGGTCTAAATGAGATCTCGTCTCGTTTGTTCGCCATAATGCTTGTCAGCTGTTATGAAAGCTACTTCTTTGTTGAATTTCATTTTTTTACGCTGTCCCTGGACTGCTACAATTTGCGCTTAGCAGTACCAATGCATCCCCCTACTCTAAAAGTGAACATTTCAAGATTAATGTATATCCCATAACTTCTGATAAAGTGCTGCAATGGTAACCTTTTAGAATATCTACAGTGCAGTGTGCCGAAAAAGTGCACGCGAATTGAGAGCACCTTCTGTTTATATAGGTGTTCCAATAACTATTATTCTATTCTATTCAGTGTCATATCTAGTCCCGGGTTTTACTTGTAGACAACACGCATAAGTTCAGTGGTGCATTGTGGATCAACAATTGATTCACGTCTGTGTCCCAACCAAACCGTATGGGCGTAGACAAAAAGACAAAAAATGAAAACCAGCATTATTTTTAAATTGCATTGGATAAACGAATTGACAGTAATTTTGGAGGCCTGTGGAGGTTTCAAATAGATATTGTAATTTGATGCGACAGACTAAGGATATTTATTTGTGAGATCTATTATTTTATTGACAATAGTTGTCGAAACAAACACAATAACTGCATCATTACGCCCCCCCCCCCCCCCCCCAAACCCCACCCACCCATACACACACACACACACACTATGATTCGAAGACGTTGGAGAGGGCATATTGCGTTTGGTCGTAAGTCCGTTCGTCACGCGTTTCTTTGTCATGTTGTAGGGAGCAGCGTACAGTTAGGGCAAATATAGGGGCATAGTGTTCTATAAACACATTTCTTGTTCGACATTTTTGTTAGAAATTCTACATTGACTGCAGTTTACGGTGAACTGATTTTATGTATTTATCTTTGTATTTTTTTTTCCGAGCGCGTTCCACTGTACATTTAAAGAACAGTATGTAGGGAAAGTGAAGGAAGTTCCTTAGACTTGTGGCCGCGGGGGCAATGGGAGTTAAACCCACCGTGTCTTGGGTTACAACACATGAAAGGCGGGGCGAAGTCCCTTTAACCCTACCCAGAAGAGTATTTACATGTATTTACCACTACATAAACAGAGTTTTTATGGACTGAACTGTGCTCCATCATTAGTTTGACCCCCTTAACCCCCACTTTTATATAGTAAAACTTGGGTTTACAGGGGTATACATTATTTTTTTTTATTTCTGCGCAAAAACATAGATTGTGGATACTCGTTAGAAAGGCCTCGGCGAGGCGGTTCTAACGAGTACCACAATCTATTTTTTTTGCAAAAAATATGAAAAATTTCGTAATTTTTATCTGAAAACTTTCAGTTTTTGGTGGTGAAATTTTCAAAATATTTGAATAGGCGTGGCGTGTTTTCTTAATGGAACCCGCAAGCTTCAGCACCGTAGTCAAACGCTCTAACAACTCAGCTACGGCGCCTCGCTGTAGCTTAGGACATTGATTGTAGCATATCCTTTTGTTGATTACTTTTCACCAATGATGGAAAAGCAGGTGTACATTGCACCTGCTTCTACTAATATCATGTTAGAAACGCTGCACGCTTTCTGGATTATTCATCTACTGCATTTAGCGTTTACTGTTAATTTGATTTCACCAGAGGATTTGTTAAGGAGTATGTGGTGATAATTTTAAGATTAATTTCTGAGGTTATCCATAACATATATTGTGTGGGTATTCTTTAGAGGCGCCTCTCTGATGCGCTTCTAATGAGTACCCAGGTTTTTATGGAGAAATAAGAAAACATATCACAAAATTATCACTAAATACTCTTCCTTGACTGGCCCTCTGCTTTATGATTCATCTATCTTCAAGTAAATACTGACTTACATCACAGCTTGTCGAAATACATCGTCCCCCAGCCTCCGGGGAAGGGAACATATTGATCTTGGTGCGCATCCCATTGGCGTCGGCGTCACACTTTCTCTCTGCACAATATTTTCTGAACCAGAGATTGGATCTTACCAAAATTTCATGGACATATAATTTGGACATAACAAAGATCTGATTAGATTTTTGTGACTCTGCGATAATTTTCAAGGTCACAATAATAGAAAAACTGAAAATTTACAGTGAGGACAGGGAAACATGGTTTCCTGTTTTCTTTGAAAAAACTCTTACTAGTTTATCTTGATAACAATCTTTTCTAGAACTGTAAGCCATGACATTCTTACTATATCGGCCGCGCCATGCATTGCGAAGACACGCCTACTCAAATACGAGGGATGTTCGAAATGAATTGCTTATTGTCCTCTAGCTCGATATCCACGTGGGACACGATAAAAACCAATACATATCTGTATAGGGTTATTCAATATCTACACAATGGTGTATAAATGTACATGTTAGACTAAGTGTAAGACATAAAATTTGACATTTGAATACACGCAGTCATTGACTACTGCAGTAAAAATGGTTGGTAGAAGCGTCGACAAAAAAGATGAAATACGGGCTTACATCAAAGCTCGCTCAAAACTTGGTTGTTCTTTGAAGAAGCTGATGACTGAAATTTCTACTGCTTTTGGGCCTTCTTGTGTGTCTTATGACACAGTTCGGTGGTGGAAAAAGAAATTTGAGTCTGGTGTAGAGTCCATCAAAAATGCACCGAAATCAGGTAGGCCAAAATCTGCATCCTTTAAAGAAATCGTTTCCAAAATAAAGGAAATCATTGAAGATGCCAGATTTACAGTTCGTGATATTGCACGAAAGGTAGGCATATCACTTTCAACGGTTCACTTTATTTTGAAGAAGCATTTGAAAGTCAGAAAGATTTCTGCTAGATGGGTGCCACATCTGTTGACTGACGAGCAAAAGAGGCAACGGGTTAAAGTGGCCAAAAAGCTGCTTCAAATGTTTCCAAAATATGACAAAAAGCAGTTTGCCAATGTCGTCACAGGTGATGAAACCTGGGTCCATTATTTTGAGCCCGTCAGAAAGGTTAGCAATAAGATCTGGGCCACTAAACACAGCAAACGCCCAATAATTGCCAAACGTTCTTTGAGTACAAAGAAGGTTTTGTATGCAATCTTCTTCTCTGGTGAATGGGGTCGCAATAAAAGTGCCAGTGAAAAAGGGCAAAAGCATCACCGGAAAGTACTACAAAGACGTAGTACTGAAGAAACTGAAAAAGTATTATCAGAAACGACGCCCTGCCACTGGTTTTAAACATGTCCGTCTTATACATGACAATGCCCCAGCTCATACCTCCGCAATAGTTAAGGCGTTTTTGAAGAAAGAAAAAGTAACTGTTTTGCCTCACCTCCCGTATTCCCCAGACCTTGCCCCATGTGATTTCTTTTTGTTTCCGAAATTGAAAGCAGTCCTTGCTGGGCGGAAATACCAGTCCCGACAGGCACTTGGATCTGCCATTCATCAGTACCTTATTACTGTGCCCAAATCAGCGTACCGTGACGCCTTCAAGAAGTGGATATATCGGCTGAAACATTGCATTTCTAGCCACGGGGAGAACTTCGAGGGCATGAAATGAGTACTTTTGGGCTAACTTGAAATTTGAAGTCTCCAGATAGAAATAAGCAATTCATTTCGAACATCCCTCGTATATTGAAAATTTAACAAAAAACAAAAAAAAAAAAAGAAAATTTTCAGATACAAAATTCTGATATTTTTCATATTTCTGCTCAAAACATAGATTGTGGATACTTGTTAGAACCGCCTGGGCAAGGCGGTTCTAACGAGTACCCACAATCTATGTTTTTGAGCAGAAATAAGAAAAAAATGTATACCCCTGTAAACCCCAGTTTTACTATAGAAAGTGGGGTTTAAGGGGGTCAAAATTATATCGTGATGAACTGTAAGCCATGCCATTCTCACCATATGGGCCGCGCCATGCAAGAACGTATCTTCGAGCATATACAGACAGCGAAGGCCCAGATCAGCCTCTGCTGTCCGCTAACAGAATCATTGGATACTACAGAATGTATAAACGGTGAGCAAAGGCTCCGATGATACTTTGCGCATGCGCAGGATGATCTGCATCTGTGCAGTCTACGCATGCTCGAAACCTTCCCGCTTGACGCGGCTCATATAATCTTGGAAAGAATGAAGGCTATTGACGATATGCAAAGCGAAAAAAAACAAGATCCTTACTCATGCGTTTCTCTAGATATGGTGTTGACAAGGTTTCGTATTGGTATTAGCTCGCCGGGACTATGTCCCTGGAGAGCTTATGTTATCACCCAGTCGTTGGCGTCGGCGTCTGTGTCCGCGTTAACACAATGTTTAAGTTTTCATAGTTTTTTTGTTTTTTTTTTTTGTTTTTTTTTTTTTGTTGTTTTTTTTAATTATTTAAGGTACTGCTTTCATCTTTGGCCTACACTTACTTTAGGGTAAGACCTTTCGATACTACACACCCATCCCCAAGTTAGACCCTCTATATACGTCAAGGTCAGTTCACACTTTGTCATTTACATCCATGTGAAAGTTCTGCGTTTTAATTTTGAAAAGTGCATGTAACTGCTAAAGTATTTAAGATACCGCTTTAATATTTGGCCCACACCAATCCTAGGGTAAGACATTTCAATAGCGCCCCTTCCTCAGTTTGACTTTCTCCTAGGTCAAGGTCTGGCCATACTTTGTCATTTCAACCCATGTTCAAATTCTGCGTTTAAGGTTTGAAAAGTGTACGTAACTGCTAAGGTTTTCAAGATACCGCTTTGATAATTGGCCAACACCTACCTTAAGGTCAGACCTTTCAACAACTTCCTCAGTTTGACCTTCTGCCTAGGTCAAGGTCAGGTTATACTTTGTCAATTACAGCTGTGTTTAAGTTTTGAAAAGTCGACATGACTGCTGATGTGTGTAAGATATAGCTTTCATATTTCGTCCACACCAGCCTAAGGGATTCTGCATGTAAGATATAGCTTTCATATTTCGCCCACACCAACCTAAGGGAAGACGTTTCAATGGCATATATTCCATTCCTCAGTTTGACATTCTTCCGACATCAAAGTCAGGCCAGACTGTCATTTGCAGCTATGTTTAAGTTCAAAGTAGATTTATTAATGAATGCCTCATTTGATGTTGTAATACTTTGTCTTATGTGTCTTCATGTGTCTTCTCAGATTTTGTCTTTCCCTTTCTCAGTTCTATCTGGCCTTTCCCCTTTTGTCTTGAGTTTCAAATCAATCAGTCAATCACAGTCTCCTGTGTCGTCTGACAACTCTTGTAATAACTAAGTCCGAAAAGTGCCATAATTCCGTCAGTATTTTACAGAATTCACACAAAAGTTAATTAGGTCGTCTACACACTGATCCTAAACTGTACGCCAAATATTAGATTCCTAGCTCATGCGGTTTTGCTAGATATCATGTTACCAAGGTTTTCCCATTGTTATACAGGCAAAGGCAAAAGGGGCCTAACTCTGCCATTTTTAACAGATTTCGCTCAAAAGTTTATCGAGTGATTCAAACATAAATCCTAAACAGCATGCAAAATATCAGGATCCTGGCTCAAGCGGTTCTCTAGATATCGTGTTGACAATGTTTTCCTATTGTTGTAATAGCAGAGTCCGAAAAGGGCCATAACTATGTCATTATTTTACGGAATTCACTCAAATGTTAATCAGGTCATCTACACACTGATCCTAAACTGTACACCAAATATAAGAATTCTAGTTTGAACGGTTCTCTAGATATCTATGCGAAGTCCGAAAAAGGGCGTAACTCTGCTGTCAATTCGCTCAAAAGCTAATCAGGTCGTCTACACACTGATCATCAACTGTATGCCAAATATCCTATCTCGAGGGTATCTCTAGATATTGTGTTGACAAAGGGTTTGTATTGCTATAATGCCAACAAAATAGAACTGAATTGAGTCGAAAAAAAAACGGGCATAGCTTTGCCGTAGAAGGTTCGACGGAAAAAATACGGGTTCGCTTATTTTATATGGTCATACCATGTATAAAATTTCAGATTCCTAGCATAAGCCATCCTCTAGCTTCTCAGGCTACTAATAGTGTAAGCGCTGACGGACAGACGGACAATGCCTAACCAATGTAAAGTTGGGCAAGATAAAAACGTGAAACGATAATACCCCGCCATTATCGTGTCGCGGGCAGATAAATCTGTCAAAAATGAACAAAATTTGCCCATTAGCAATCCCAGAACCAGATCTCAATATCAATGCACATACACAGTTTGGTGGAAATGCATTGATACTTACTCAAGTTATCGCCTGGAAACGAAAATACGGAAGGGCCGACAGACACACGGACACCAATATGAAAATCATAATGCCTCGCTACTATCGTGTGTCGGGATATAAAAACTGCATGATTCCGAAAATTTCCTTTATAATCATTAGACCCCCCAAAACCCGTTTTTACTGTTTATTATAGTGAACCTTGTCCCTATGCATTACGAAAACACGCCTATTCAAATATATAGAAAAATTTCACCTCCAAAAACTGAAAATTTTCAGATAAAAAAAAAACTGATATTTTTCATATTTCTGCTCAAAACATAGATTGTGGGTACTCGTTAGAACCGCCTCGCCGAGGCGGTTCTAACGAGTACCCACAATCTATGTTTTTGAGCAGAAATAAGAAAAATAATGTATACCCCTGTAAACCCCAGTTTTACTATATAAAAGTGGGGTTTAAGGGGGTCAAAATAATATAGGCATGTTTTCGTGATGGTTCATTATATACTATTGATCTTCTTCATACCGATACAGGATACAACGAAAACATTCGTCGTAATGATATTTTAACAAGCACGAAACCTTCGCTCAAATGGTAACAGTTTATTAAATATTTTGCAAAGAACATAGTATTTAATATTGCACGAAAAATGTTTTGAATATTTGTTAGAATCGCCTCATATCGAAAATATATATGTTCTGTAAGGAAATAAAAGTAAAACAATGCCTTTCTTAAACAACAATTTGCTCATTAAGAATCCTTTACATTACCAAATTCATTATAATAACATCTTTACAAACAAACGCTGTCGTTGCAACGAGGGTTCACTGTATTATGGGGTGGGCATGGGGGGTGTACACATTACACCGACAAGCTAACTTAATGTGTCTATCAGAAATTATTTTACGGAAAACAAATCCTCTAAACAATTTCCTAAAATAACCACGTACATGTTCTAATAATTACCAAGATTGTAATAGATAAAAGCAATGAAGTATCATGTTGCGTAAATGTACTAAAATGCTCATAAGAGCTAGGAAATAATTAAGTAAATTTACCTGTGTAAATAGGAGAAATGAAAGTGTATTTTTTTTTAAAAGGGGCCAGTTAGATTCTGGCCCTCACTGGGTAATAACGCAGACGAAAAAAAATGATATCTACTCTCCAGAAAATTTCATGTGCATTGTTTTAAATAAATTTATTCACTACTTTCTGGAGAAAAAAAATAAGACAAGACATTTCTAAATGTTGCTTGCAGAAATTTGTACTCAGCAAGCAAATCGTTATTTTTGCCTTCGATTCCCTTCATCGGTAAACTTAATGTGTCGTATATTATTTCACTGTCCATATTTTAGGATAAATACGCGGTATATCTGTTTAAACAATAAATGAGCTGGGGCAGAGCATTTCCTACAAGACTGCATGTGCACCCAGCGAAGACTGAAGCCTGCGCATCCGCGCAGTCTGATCAGTCTTCGCAGGGAACTGTGCATTACGAAAACACGCCCATTCAAATATATTGGGAATTTTACCACAAAAAAAAAACGAAACTTTCAGATGAAAAATTCTGGTAATTTTCATATTTCTGCTCTAAACATAGGTTGTAGGTACTCGTTAGAACCGCCTCGGCGAGGCGGTTCTAGCGAGTACCTACAATCTATGTTTTTGAGCAGAAATAAGAACACTAATTTATACCCCTGTAAACCCCAGTTTTACTGTATAAAACTGGGGTTTAAGGGGGTCAAAACTATATAGGCGTGTTTCGTGAAGTGGTAGCCAAGAATCCAAAGCGTCTTCAGGAGGGACAGCGGTCTTGAAGGAAATGACGTGTTCTGGCTCAAATGCAACCTTTCTTACAACCTTTTACAAACACATTACAATTATTTCACGCTTCAGCAGTCAAATCGACCCGCCCCAATATATCATAATTATCCGATATTTCCTTGAACCTACCGATTTACCTCCGAAGCTGCCTTCGGGCGCTTCACAAGAGACGCCAACTCAGCCATTCTCTTATTGCAACAAAAAATATAACAGTCGGGTAGCACCTCCTCTGAGACTGGGCTGTTCGCTCCAAAAGTACCCGGATATAGAATACTTTAGCTACAAATTTGCCGAGTTCTC
Source organism: Anodontia alba (assembly GCA_964016985.1). Lineage (NCBI taxonomy): Eukaryota > Metazoa > Mollusca > Bivalvia > Lucinida > Lucinidae > Anodontia > Anodontia alba. The sequence goes on along the minus strand of OZ024834.1, from coordinate 49,684,127 downwards.
GACGAGACTATAAGGGAGCGTAGACTGATCAAAATTCATTCCACAATGTACTAAGAGCGGGTTTTCTTTGACAATGCCTAAGTTGTGTTCTTAACAACAGAAGTATGCTTCCTTGTTCTCAAAAACTTCAAGCTGTTTCTCGAACATTCTCTTGTTTTATTAATTGCAGAAACAGGTACCAGCAAATTTCAAAATAACGGCGGTTCCCGCGTTTTCCAACGTACGAAATATTCCAGGTAATTCACTTTGAAGCGCTGGAAACCTGTACTACGAAAACAGTCGGAACGCCTCTGGCGGCGAGCTCAAGTTACAGCACTCAGAGATTGGCTGCCGTAGAGAAGTTACGGATTGTCTATAAAAGGTAACCCCACTCCTGGTAGCAGCTGAACCTACACGCTAGTTGTACTTTCACTCTTCACTTGTGCTATCGGGAGTTTCTTAGGAAGATACACAGGTCTATACTGTCGGTGAGTGATTTTTCTACATTTATCAATAATTAACGCTTAGCACCCTGGATAAAAAATTCAGCAGACAACATTTTAAAATAGTTTTCTTATTTTTTCCAGAAATCTAATTTTGACATTTCCTGCTAAGTGTCTCCAATGGAGACAATTTGCATGAAATGTCAACCAGTTTTCTGGAAAAAAATAAAAATATAATCAATTTGTCATCTGCTGAGTTAGCCCAGATAGTGGTAAAGGTTAAGATAATTGTTTATATAAATACATAGATCTGAATTATTTTAAAAGTGCTTCATGTGTATTAAATTAAATCCATAAAACAAGCTAATAGGTAAAAAAAAAAAATCTAAATGTTTTGAAGAAATGCTTACCTGTCAACTACGAAGATGCTGAGCAAGCCAATTACAAGTGATCCACGCCAAGGAAAAAGGATATTCTGAGCGTGCGGACAGCAAAATCACAGATCAGCATGCGCATACGCATAGTCTATTCAGGGCGAAGGACCAGATTAGACTGCATAGATGCAGATCAGCAAGCGCATATATATGCACCGACTGATCGTGTCGGGCATTAAAAATATCGGACACTCAAGACTATAATGATTCTCGACGGAAAGATGTTTAAGCAAGTTCCGATCAGATTAAGGACGCGCAGACTGATCTACTCTTCTGCTGTTCGCATAAGCCCTGAGACCCTTTCCACAGGGCGCTGCTCATTTCTGATTTTTTCATGAACGACAGCTTATCAGAAGAATATGTAAGATGTTATTCCTAGGTGCTGGTGGGCAATAATGCAACGGAGACAGTTCCTAGTTTGACAGCGACCCTTAAAGCGCTGATCACAAATGCAGCAGATGACATTACGGTTTTGTATTTTTCAAAGAAAATAAGGCAGATTTGACATTTCATGTGAATTGTCTGCCAAGTTTTTTTGTTGTTTTTTTTTTTTTTTTATCAGAAAATTATTTTGAAAAAATAGAATGTCGTCTGATACGAATTTGCTTATTGGAGTATTTGCTTTCTGTGGTAGAAAAAATGCTCCGGACTCGCCGTTTGTATTAGTTACATAACTGTACCCGCTCTGTTCCGTACAACATCACGAAAACATGCCTATATAATATTGACCCCCTTATACCCCACTTTTATATAGTAAAACTGGTGTTTAGAGTGGTATACATTATTTTTCTTATTTCTGCTCAAAACATAGAATGTGGGTGCTCGTTAGAACCGCCTCGCCGCAGCGGTTCTAACGAGTACCCACAATCTATGTTTTAAGCAGAAATATGAAAAATATCAGAGCTTTTTATCTGAAAATTTTCAGTTTTTGGAGGTGAAATTTTCTATATATTTGAATAGGCGTGTTTTCGTAATGAACAATAGGAGTATATCAGAATTGTTCTACAGGCATATGAACCCGCAACCTGTTGCTGATGAACATTCTGAAATATTTTCTTACAGATCCTTTTTTGTCTTTAGAAAATACGTCTAGACACTTCATGTGAATTTACTCTAAAGAAGACAATTCTCATGGAATGTCAAGATCTTTTTTATGGGTTAAATGTTAAGAGATATTTCCATAGACCCGAATAAGTGAGGGTATCAGAAAAATGTCTTGTTACTTCTCCACAAAACATACATTGTGATTCTCATCAGAATCGCCGCAATGAGACGCTTCTAATGAGTAACCACAACATATGTTTGTTTTTTGTAGAGAAATACACAAATGTCAATCCTTTTCGGTTAACAAAAGTGCCTTATCTGGAGCGATAAATTCCCCAAGAAAAGTCATACGCTATTTTTGTGGACAAAATATGAAAAAAATATTACCATTTTGTCGCTTGCTGATTTTTAGTCCAGAGAATGCAAAAAGGATAACGTTCTTGTTTTCTTTTCAACCAAGAAAATTTAGAATGCCGTGTAAGCTACCTGTCTGTCTTTGTTCTGACAAAAATATAAACTGATTTTTAAACGATGATAAGATCGCGGTTTACCGTATTTATCACACTAAATGCGCCATGAGAAAACATATCCTTAGGGCGTAAGCTAACAGCAAAAGATGCAAATAAGAGAGCGCAATCAATCTGATAAGGACCTTTCTTATACAACGCTGTATTCTAAGTAGGCAATGATTCTGTTAGTGAACAGCGAAAACTGAAATTAGACTGCGCATGCCACGCTGTCGCATACATCACGAAACCCTACCTATATAATTTTGACCCCCTTAAACCCCATTTTTATGTAATAAAACTGGGGGTAACATGGGTATACATTATTTTTCTTATTTCTGCTCAAAAACATAGATTGTGGGTACTCGTTAGAACCGCCTCGTTCTAAACAGAAATATGAAAAGTATCAGAATTTTTTATCTGAAACTTTCAGTTTTTAGTGGTGAAATTTTCCATATACTGAATAAGCGTGTTTTCATAATGTATGCCCAGCAGGTACCTTTACACATGTCGCTCCTTAAATTTATTCAGATAGGTATGCGCATTGTAAATCCTCAGAAGAATGCTTACCTGACAACTGGATCTGGGTCTAAACTGTTTTCCATTCCGGTAGATGACGCATCGCGACTTTTCCATTTGGCAGGTTTTCATTTGGCAATTGTTGTTTATTTTTCTGCCAAAAATCTCACTGAAATTGCTAATGATTGGAAAAATCTCATAAAAAGTAATTTAGCTAACATTTTTCCGAAAGTTTCCCAGTGAAAGTTCACAACCTCACCAGTTTTGGCTGAATGAGATATTCTCTCCCATTACGAAAACACGCCTATTCAAATATATAGAAAATTTCACCTCCAAAAATTGAAAATTTTCAGATAAAAAAAACGCTGATATTTTTCATATTTCTGCTCAAAACATAGATTGTGGGTACTCGTTAGAACCGCCTCGCCGAGGCGGTTCTAACGAGTACCCACAATCTATGTTTTTGAGCAGAAATAAGAAAAATAATGTATACCCCTGTAAACCCCAGTTTTACTATATAAAAGTGGGGTTTAAGGGGGTCAAAATTATATAGGTATGTTTTCGTGATGCCAAGATATTCTGAGCCAGAATTATCCCTTATTTCTGCTTGTTTACTTTTTAGCACAAGTAAGGGTATCCGAATATTTAACCCTTAAAGCGCCAATCACAACAACTGTCGTCTGCTTTGTCTTCTGCTTGTGATTTTAAAATTCATTTCTACAAAACAGTGTAGACCCAGATCAGACTGCTCCTTTAGGAGCAGTCTGATCTGGGTCCACACTGTTTGCCGGTATGCAAAAATAGCTTTGAGAAGTTTGCAAGAATATTCAGCAGGCGACATAAACAGACGACATTTTCAGATGCAGTTTTTCTTGGCGCTTTAAGGGTTAAGACAGCTCGGTAACATTGAGTAAATTTTGCGGGCTGTATTTCTATGACCTGCGGGTGTGTCAGTCGGTCGCTAGAGTATGAAATGACGCTCTAGGAATAGAACAGAACAGAAAATTATGGGTTTGCAGATATAGACGCTGTAACTTACTGTCGGAGTTGTTTATGGCACTTGTGATTTGGTTATCTACCGACAGTATAACATGTTCGCGATACTACGAAATTCCAAATAGATCATAATAACATTTTATCATGTCAACATATGTGCTTTCAGTAAGAGCTTTGAACGAAACAGTGATCACAAATTTCTCAGAAACAAATGAGTCTGGACGTAGCATTTCCAACAAGTGCATGTGCGCCCAGCGAAGACTCGGATCAGTTTGCGCATTCGCTAAATCCATTCCATTACTAAAATACGCCAATTCAAATATATGGAAAATTTCACCACCAAAATCTGAAAGTTTTCAGATAAAAATTATATTTTTCACATTTCTGTTCAAAACACAGATTATGGGTACTCGTAAGAACCGCCTCACAGAGTTTATGTTTTTGAGAAGAAATGAGAAAAATAAAATATACCCCTATAAACCCCAGTTTTACAATATGAAAGTGGGGTCTAAGGGGGTCAAAATTATATAGATATGTTTTCATGATCAGAGTCTTCGCTTGGCACTTTGTGAGTAGCCAAGGAGCCTTAGCGTCTTCGGGCAGACAGCACAAGAGCAACATTCTAATCATTTTATGTAAGAAAAATGCACAGACCAGACTGCAAGAATGCACATCCTATTATGTGTATTTGGTTTGCTCATTTCACATTTGTGTTCAGGTGTTTTTGTCGGTCGCGGTTAATGCGTATTTATATCCCGCACCTCCCGGAAAACTTAGTGTTGGGGGTGTACTGTTGCAAGTTACCGTCCGTCCGTCTGTCCGTGACGTTTTGCTTGTGGAGGATATCTTATGTCATGCTGATTGACACACGTTTTATTTAACTTTACAGCCGTTAGTTTCTAAATGAACTCTTTCATCTTTGAATTCGGACGAATCCACTGTTGCAAACAGGGGGTCAGTAAAATTAAACCTCGGCCCAGTTGTTCAAAGCGTCATTAGCGTAAAGAGTTCGTTAGTGGTCAAAATGTTTACTGTTCTAGTGAGTACAATATCTAATTCACATGTATTTTTGCAAAGCTACTCACATTTTCTTCAGCAAAAATATTAGCATATATGCCATATTTGATGATCAAAGATTTAACGATACGTTAACTAACGACATCGTTAGTTTTGAACAAATGGGCCCAGAATAACAGTCTTTAGATCCTGATGAGACGGCCTAAATCAGGAGTCGTCCGTCCGGACCTATACTGTTTGCGAAAAGAACATGTTCTGAGCTGCATGACTGACAGGATTTACATGAATCCAACTTGTTTTGAATTTGAGCCAAGCCACTAGGCGTTAAAATGAATAATTTGGTAACAAATTTATCCACTTGCATAAAAATAAACAGTTTAATACCAGTACATGTAGTTTATCTAGCCTAGTCTCCTTTCTCAGTTTTAACTTAAACTAATTCGACATTCCCCTTAAAGTATATTCATCCCGTTTAACCCAAGTAAATGAACAGACACTATAGACTCAATTTGATTCGAGTAGTTTTGCCTTATACTACTGTCCAGCCAGAGGGAGCAAATGTTCCTTAAAAATCCCCCCCCCCCCCCTACTCCCCTCCCCCAGTAAAAAGGAAGTCAAATGTTTCCAGTCAGAGTTGTTTCCCTGAAATGTGAAAGTGTATCTATTCTCCTTATGCAAACAGAGGTCCACATGCGCAAGCCTGAAGACGCCATATGCCTCCATATTTATATCTATTTAGCTTCCTCGCAAGAAATCCAAAAATGTATATCACGTTATTTACAGTATGAATAAGACCTAATGACAATAAATCCCGTTAACGTACTATTACAGATATGTGTTTCTGGAAACTAAACTAATTCAGGTCTTTTTTGGTTGCCAACTTTTTTTGACCCACTTTGGTTCAAAGTGCACAGTAAACACAACGTACCAAAAGCTTTAAAATCCACATTGCTACGTGTACCTTTCTCTACTAATTCACGAGACAAATACAGACAATAGTACTGGCATGTGAGCTGATTTGACAAGTCGATTAAATAAAAAGGTACGGTCATAATTTATCTGCTAGAACAGTAAAATGGTGCTTATTCGATGACACCTGTCGAGGTACAAGAATTTCTAAGAATCGTGAGAAAAGAACGAAGATTTCCAGAGAGAAAATAGTATGGGCAATTGACAAAATTTGAAAGTTACATTTAGTGATGAGACACAGGTTGTGATTGGAAAGAACAAGAAACTATACATATGGAGAAAAAACGAAGAAAGATTTATCCCAATGGGTAAGACATAAAGGCAGTTTTGTGCAAAATGATTTAATATCTGTCATGTTTCGGTTACAGTACCCTCATACCTATTGACAGGTATATGAACACTGATTAAAATATATTTGTATTCTGGATAATCAATTGTGGCCTGCCTGTAGTGGCTAGGCACTTTGAAAATGAACAATGGATACGTCAAGACGACAATGCTTCTTGAATTCTGTGGGTTTTGTCAGCAATTTCATTCGGATGAATGCTAGTTTAGTGCAATCGCTTAGCTGGGAAACATTGCTGTATCTGGGACCTGATCATTTCTAGTATGGTAAATTTGATAGACACCCACAACGTCTTCTGTTGATAAGAGAAACAAAACAGTCCAGGACTTCAGTTTACCGCTTTTATTTTTAACTTTATAAGAGTGAGGGTTGGTAATAACAGACTAATCGTATGGTAGCTGCTGATTTAGTTATCAGCATACTAACGGTTAAGAACGTTCCGTTGGAAACTTATTAGACATAATAATTATCAGACCCTTGAGTGGGCTGTACAATGTAATATGACGAACTTGTAAGAAATTCAGGAAGAAAACCTATGGTCTTTGTCACATAGCATCATAATATAGGTAATACACGAAGAAGAGTAAAGAAACTAAACGAATATTCAAATAATAAAGCAATCAGCTCACTCGGCTCCAATGAAATGTTCATAATGCTACAGGATTTGTAGTTGAAGATATGCTGATCCACTGAGGAGTTATGGAACATCTACGCTGACCTGCTGGAACTGTATCAGGATTAAGGGCGAGGAATTTGTGCTAATAAAATTAAATTTGGACAACCCCGCTCCCTCCCCAACGGTATTCCTGTTGTAGTGCATCTTCTCTTTGTTCTTCTAGCCCCGAGGTTATAAAACATTTTTCAAGCTCAACTCGGCTGAGCATGCAATTTGTCCTGCTGGTAAATCTCAAATTACTAACAATTGAAAATTCTTTCTTGCTAAACATAGCTGAGCATGAAAATTTCTCCGCTAATAAATATGAAAATGCCAACTGTTGTTGGCATTTTCATATTTATTAGCAATGAAAATTTCATGCTTATATTACCTGAGTTGAGGATGAAAGAAAGAAGTTTGATAACCTAGGGGGCTGTATTCGGTATGCTATTCTGTAAAGTCGTTTCGTGTGATTCTAACATTTTTCGGTGTTCCGCCATTGTGGCCTTTCATGTGTATACTCGTATTCTTTTTAGATTTCAATGTACATTTAGTTTTCCATCAAGGACAATTATTTAACACAGAAGAGACCATGCATAAATCGTTTGAAACTGAGTTATTTTGGTACTTCAACAATCTTGTCCTTTCATGCTCTTTCGAGAAAGCGAACCAGAAAGTCAGTATCAAGAACCGCTGTACATTACGAAAACACGCCTATTCAAATGTATAGAAAATTTTACCTCCAAAAGCTGAAACAAGAGCCGCTGTACATTACGAAAACACGCCTATTCAAATGTATAGAAAAATTTACCTCCAAAAGCTGAAAATTTCCAGATAAAAAACTCTGATATTTTCCATATTTCTGCTCAAAACATAGATTGTGGGTACTCGTTAGAACCGCCTCGGCGACGCGGTTCTAACGAATACCCACACTCTATATTTTGAGCAGAAATACGAAAAATAATGTATACTCCTGTAAACCCCAGTTTTACTATATAAAAGTGGGGTTTAAGGGGGTCAAAATTATATAGGCACGTTTTCGTGATGAAATCGAATTTGTTTCATTTCAGAGCTTATAATATTCTACTATCTACTAAATACGACTCGAAATACACATACATAACGCAACTCACAAATAGATCTACCACCAATCAGCATGAGTCATTATGTTTACAGAAGATTTTAAAGTTTCAAACAATATTTATCTGAGGTGTCTGGTGATTGACGATAAGGCATATTTAGCATGAAGATTGTAGGAGTAGTTACTATTTATAGAATTGTTTATGATGTAATGTTAATATATAAAGGATTCTGTTACAAGGATGCGGGGCGAGGTATTGGCATTTTAATTGGGCGTGATGGCACTTTTAGGAATTGAAACATTAGGAGTCTGGTGGATAGTTAAGAAAAGTTCATTTGCGTGATCGCATGGCACAATACCAAACCAACCACACGATCTTGGTTAAATGTCAGAATGTGAAGCTTTAGCTGCTGTGCATTTTAATATTGTTTCCATTTATTTAAAACAAAATAGATATATTGTTTTAACTAACCAGCCATACATTTCTACAGTCTGGTCACGATTGACGTCCACATAAGTTTAAGCACGAGTCAACAATTATCCTGGGCCTCCACTGTTTGCATACCAGTGGACTCATCAGTTTACGTATAGTAAGCATATTTACATGAACCCTTTTCTAGATGCTTGCAGCTAGTTTAGAAGGTAAATAAGTTAAAACCAGAGTCTTATATTTCTGCTCAAGGGGCTGTAAAATTATAAGCCTCTACTTAAAACCGCATGATCATTTCTGGTTTTATACCTTTGAGTGTGGTAAAACAGTGAATAACAAAATGCTTTGAAATCGATGCTTGATCTATTCCAGAAAAACAACGTGCTTTCCCACACAAAATATTTTGATTTACATATACGCAATGCAAAACAAGACCGCTTATCGCAACTGCGGGCAAGGAGGGCCGGATCAGGCTGCGCGAAAAGCGTAGCCTGATCCGGGCCTTCATTGCCCGCTTACAGACTTATTGGATACTATAGAATATATTGAATAGATAAGGCCCTGATCAGACAGGCCGGTTCGTATATGACATGAGTGCCAATTTCTGGCGTTGCGCATCGCATGCCTTCGGGCGCTCTCATTTTGTTAGAAAAAGCACTCAAAATAATTCAGGCGCTCTCATTTTGTTTGAAGAAACACTCGAAATAATTTTGCCTTTCGAAACCGACTAATTAGTAAATATATATTAACCAGTAAAATTGCTTACTAGATATTCTATTTTAGTATGGCACTCACTGTCTGACACATATATCTTTACATTCCTCTCCTGTCTGTACTTCTCATCACCTTCATCTATATTCTATAAGCTCTGTCAGTAACGTATCTACCTGTATTTAATTGCATCTTCTGAGCGTATGATGCCGTTCTTTTGCGCTGACTCACCAACAGGAGTTCTTGAAAGCTTGGGAAATACTGTGGAGATTATTAAATCAAAGACCAGACAATGGCTGCCATTAGGCATATACGAAGGGTGATGGACTTTGATCAGCCTGCGCATTTATATAAATTAAATGGAACATTTTTTTTTTTTTTTTTTTTTTTTTTTTTTGATTTGGGTTTTACGGCCCTTTCAAGAATATTTCACTTATATCGAGCCGATCGTTCATCGAAGGTGGGCGAAAACCGGAGAACCCGGAGAAAAACCACCTGACCATCCGTAAGCAGAACTTGGCTTTCCCACATATGACCCGAGCGAGGCTCGAACCACAGCGGTGAGAAACCTAATGGATTAAGAGTCAACTCTCCTATCCACTAGGCTACGGGGGCCCGTAAATGGAACATTTACAGTCCAACGTCATATTCTGTGAACTCTTTATAGCTGGTGACCGGTAAAATAAATCTGTAAAAGTCGAAGTAGACTGATTTCGGCTTTTGACAATGGCAAAATGTCCAAAGGTACATTTTTAGACCCTCGGCATAATTACCTTCAATTTTATGGGAAGCCTTTCAGTGCAGAAATGGGAATGTTTAGGGTTTTTTTTTTTTTTTGTTTTTGTTTTTTTGTTTTTTATATATATTATTTCATTACAGCTGACAATGACTGAGGTAGTTTTGGTAACATAAAAGACAGTCATAAGCTCGCGAAATCCTCATTTCATTTAGAGGTAGTAAAACAAAAGTTTTCTTAACCGTTCGGTATATTTTTATGGGAAAGAAAAAAGACATACTCGCTAATTTCAGGTTTCTTACATGAATGCTGGAGGCAGGTGCAACATCATATGTAGTGCAATGCAGAAAAAACGGCCCTTAAGCAATATGCGAACATTACGAAAACGCGCCTATTCAAATATATTGAAAATTTCACCACCAAAAACTGAAAATTTTCAGATAAAAATTCTGATATTTTTCATATTTCGAAACACAGATTGTGGGTACTCGTTAGAACGGCCTCGCCGAGGCGGTTCTAACGAGTAGCAACAAACTATATTTTTTAGCAGAAATAAGAAAAATAATGTATACCCCTGTAAACCTCAGTTTTACTATATAAATGTGGGGTTTAATGGGGTCAAAATTATATAGGTGTGTTTTCGTGATGACAAGTTGTCTGATCAGAACTTTCGTTTATTGTTATGTTTGTTTGTTATATTCTGTAGTATCCACTGATTCTGAAAGCGGTCAGCTAAGGCCTAGATCAGCTTGGCCCAAACGAAATCTGTAGTATTTGGTGATTGAATACGTAAAAAAATATTTTTCTAGACTTTATGCATTGTATATTCAAAGTCCACTTGTATTATTATTAGTAGTAGTTGAAGCTGAAGCCCTCTAGCCTTGCAGGCTGCTATTATGCATTACCATAATTTTCTGCACATGCCTTAATTCGGACTTTTCCGGTAACAGGGAATACAACAGGGATATGAAATATTCGGTTTCATTTCATGCACTGTGTTCATTCGGAAAAAGTATTTTGTACACGACTTAAATGTTTCATCAACAAATATCTCCTCGGCTTCTTTGGTAATAAACTGAATTTGATGTACATGTTAATCTCGGGGTGCGGGGGTGGGGGGGTGGGTAACGGGGGTAATAGTGGTACGGTGTGCGAGCCAGTATTTCGAAACATACCCCATTCATATACCTGACTTTTGAAAAAAACGGACCCATTCATATACTTGATCGTCCGAAGTGTTGACCTATTCATATGTACTGCCTTTTGATTTTTTTCATACCAATTTATTGCTGGTAGTTAGACAAATAGCGCAGTCAATTCATTGAATACCAAGAGAAATAGCAGCCTCGAAAAATCTCTGATCGTAAAAATATACAAATATACTGGGATAACAGAAAAGTGGGGCCTTCACATATGAATCCAGAAAAATCGGGTCGTCATATGCTTTTTGTTGAAAAAAAAAGGGCCTAATCATATACCTGGAAGCCCTGAAAAAGGGGGCAATTCGGCACGCACATCCGTACTATGCCTTATATAGGAAGTTACACCCCCCTCCCCTACCCGCCCCCCTCCCCTCCGAGATGTTAGTATCACAGTGCCTGTCTGTGTCCTCAGAGTCTGTGTCCGGATTTTTACCGGAACATTTGTTATTTTCTTATTTTTTTATCATCAATTACGGTCTCTTGTTAAATAATCCTTACAGGTTAAGTACCGTCTTACATAAAATTGTAACTTGTAAAGGGAGAATTTGAATGTAGTAAAATTTGTTTATTATTAACATCGTATAAAACTTTGTAAAGCATTGTTGTTATCACTGGTTCACAAGGACCCACAATATATTTTCTTGGTAAAAAGTAATATACACATGTAGTATAATTAGTATACTGTAAACAATACATTTTTATTCTCTGGTCTCATTACCCTATAACTGTCAAACCATGCTTCCATTCTAATCCTGTTTTTATTTCATGTCTTGTGAATATCTATGTTGTATTGGAGAATGCAAATAAAATATGTTTAAACTAACTGTCAAACCCTTAACAAGATCGATCGGTATCTGGAACCATACTTAAAATGTGTACTGAAAACACACATAGCACGTTTTATAACAAATAAGTTATCATTTTCTTATATTTACTTAAAATAATATTTGACATTTCCCTTTTGAATCCATTTGAATGAAATGCCAAACCCTATACCTTATTTTCTGTGAAAAAATGTCTACCTTTTCCCTTGAGCTGGTTAAAGATTGGTTAATCAAAATCGCGTACGTTACAGCAGGCATGCATCTAACTGTTTACTCGCAATTTAAACAGACGTCGATAGAGAAAAAATATCAGTTGAATGTTGTTTATAGATAACAAGAATTTATGTTATTTTTGTTGCTTTAATTGGCAAACGGTAAATTAATGTGAACATAGATAAATAATGGGGAATAAGCTGCAGAAAAACACAATATGCAAACATCCCGTAATAATTTTATTAAAGTAAACTTATTCTCTGCTAATGCTGTCGTCATCGGAGTACTAAGAGTGAAGCGCTTTCTGTTATTGTTAGGCTATGAGAAGCTTATAATCATAAACTGGTTTATATCTTACTATACAAATTTGTAAGTTCCTTGAACTAAGGCACTTTAGCATTACGAAAACACGCCAATTCAAATATACTGAATATTTTACCACCAAAAAAAAAAAATTTCAGATAAAAAGAAAATCTGATATTTTTCCTATTTCTGTTCAGAACATAGATTGTGGGTACTCGTTAGAATCCGCCTCGCTATGTTTTTGAGCAGAAATAAGGAAAATAATGTATACCCCTGTAAACCCCAGTTTTACTATATAAAAGTGGGGTTTAAGGGGTCAAAATTATGTAGGCATGTTTTCGTGATGTGGGACTGAAAAGCGCGACTGTACAGTATAGTAAATTTGCTAGATCCTTGAACCAAGGGACTTCTTAGAGATTTTATAGATATTACTATACTGTACAGTCCCACTAGTAGTCCCTTGGTTCAAGCATCTAACAACTTCGTTAGATCCTTGATTCAAGGGACTTTTATGGGACTGTACAGGGCAGTAAATTTGTTAGATCCTTGAAGCAAGGGACTTCTGTGAGACTTTACAAATATTACTATATTGTACAAACCCAAAACTAGTCTTTTGGTTCAAGAATCTAACCAATTTGATAGATTCTTTAATCAAGGGATATCTGTGGGACTGAACAGGACAGTATTTGTGGAATCCTTGACTGAAGAGCTATTATTCACATGGTATGACAAGCCTATAATAACCAAGCTTATATATCCTTTCTGTACTGTACAATTCCACAAAACTGGTTAGTTCCTTGAACTAAGAGACTTTTGTGGGGCTGTACCGGCTAGAAAAATTGTTGGATCCTTGAACCAAGTGACTTTTTAAAGTCTGTATATTATGATAAGATATAAAATCCTGTACAATCCCACAGAAGTCCATTGGTTCAAGATTCTTTGAAGCAAGGGTATTTTGTAAGACTGTACAGTATAGTAAGATATAAATCAAACTATCTTATCATCAAACGAATCTTAAAATTACATCTATAGTATCTGAGGTGCTAACGTTTACTATTTTGGCGGCAAATTTCAGACGACCATTTGTTTTCTTGAACATCCTGTTGAAATAAGTTTATTTATCCTTCAGTGATTTGATTGGCCTCCGGGTTTAAGGCAACCTTTTGTCGCATTATCTTCCGCTACTTGGTGTTTTTCAAATACTATCTGATTGGAGCATCCTGGGTACAGAACCGGACTACTTTTCAAGACATTATCTTCCGCTAGGTGACATTTTTTTTCAAATACTGATAAGATACTGTTTTGACGGTTTTCCCTAAATCTATATTTAGAAACTGTATACAAAGATTTGCAGTAAACAATGGTATTCTTTTGTTTTAATTATTTTTCCGTTTGAAATTATTATATTTTTAATAAATTTGGAGCAAAGAATAGGCTTGATTTCTCCACAGATGTATTATGTATAGCCATTTTCCGCTTGCTACTTGTTAGCGGCAGAGTTTTGAGTTATGCGCACCGCGTATTACTATTTATCCAGTACAGGATAGTGATGTGTCATAGCAGTCAGGTCACTCTTCGAAGAATATGACCTGCACAGACAACGTCTTTTATAGCTTTATATATAGTATAAAATAGTGAATGCCAGATGAGATTGGTATGTGTCCGCTAAATCTGCAAAGGTACTCATTCGTGGCTCCAAGCGTTTGAGCCCATCTCGCCACTGAGTGGTGTAGCCAGAGAGGAATTATTTTTACGCACGTCCGGAAAAATCCACATGATCCTTTTACTAAGGACACTGCTCAAACTCGGCTCTTATGGGATACATGATGGGTTATTGCTGCAAAGACATTGATCTTCTATAATCTTAGTTGTTGTTTCCATCTAGCGGAAAGAGTAATATCATTTACAGTCGTTCACAGTTGACGAAATTTGTTGTTATGTTGGGTTTCACAGAGGGTCAAAAGTCTGGCAACCAAAATGTTCTATGCTTACACATAATAGATGTATTTATCACGTATCAAAAATGATTTGTTAACAACATGAAGAATTAATAACTCATTGCATGTAGAATATGAAATAACAGTTATATATGACAGTGTAATCAGTTATAGTAGCCAGTAGCTTCATCGCTATAGTAAACACACAGTGCAGATATAAATGGTTAATTATTTCTGATACGCTGTGTTTATTGCGTTTTCTATGCTAAGTGGTGCAAAACGTTGAAGTCCGAATTATCTATTCTAGTTATATAATACATTTTAGGTGAAATGCGCGGTGTCAGTTCGGCCATAGTAATCCCTGTATAGAACTATATGGGTATATGCATTATTGTAACAATGTGCCTTAACATGTCAGATTTAAATGAAATATTTCAACCAAATGTAAATTACAAAGGTCTGTAACTTGGTTCAAGTTCTCCGGTACATTGTATTTATTAGTATATTTGTTGTTATTGTATCCGTTTGGCAACCAATTTTTTGTTTGTTAGTTTTTATAAGAAGCACTTGTAGCAATAATAGCGTTAGGTGCTATTAATTCTATCATTAATAACCAGACTTTTTTTTTTTTTTTTGTAAATAAAGAGGCTAAAGAGCCTTAACTCTTTCACTGCCACAGGCAATCATAATAGGCTTTTGCAAATAGCGTAGATCCAGATGATACAGCTAATAATGTGCCGTCCCATCAGAATCTACGCTGTTTGACGTTCAGTCTTTCAACTTTACATATAAACTTATTTCCAATTGATAGTTTGTTAGAAAACAAAACAGACGTCAAATGTCGTCTCAAATTTAGCGCCGAAAGAGTTAAAGATTCGTAGTATTAAGATGATGTTGTTGTTACGTGTGATAAAAGTCCTAAAAATCTGTAAATCGTACATGGGGTATGAAGTATGAATACTGGAACACGCAAATAGGGGTGCTCTTCAGTTTTGGTAAAATGTGAATATCTTCAGTTTTAGTATTTTTATACAGCATGAACAGCTACAATATGTAGAGATATACAGGATGCGCTCGCTCCTTTAAGTTTACTTAAAACGTCTCCTTATAACATATCATTACGTTAACACATTGTCCCCAGTGATATATAGTTTTTAACCCTTGTCATGCAGAATAAATTAAGATGCCACGCCCACTTCTAATTTTCAGACAATCAGATTACTTGAACCAGGTTATTGATAAGAATTCAAATACTGAAAGGTAAAGAGTGCAGATCCAGATCAGTTGGCTTCTTCAGAAGGCAACTGATCTGGATCTCCACTGTTTGCAAAGGCCGGGCATATCCGGGTTCAGCAGGACCAGGGTTAAACTAGATTTTTAATTTGTTACTTCTGGCAACCTTTTACTGCATAAATATATCGTGCTCCTCATTTCCTTTATTATATGGTGAAAATGCCATATCTTTAAGTAAGAGTGGTATCAAAACAAATAGTATTCTTATTTCTTCACAAAAACGTTTATTGAGGGTACTCAGAAGAATCGATCCCCCGCCCCACCCCGTCCTGCTTTACGTTTAGAGTAGACCCATTTACAGAAGGAACTTTGTGTGCAGGAAGGCAGACAGTCACAAACATTGTCTCCGTTGTACAAAATTTGGGGAAATCTACCAAATGCCTTTAGTCAACTTAATTCAACAATCAGCATTTAATTGAGTCAGAAAACTTACCTTCAGACATATGCGATCAGCGAAGATTCAGATCAGCCTGAACATTCGCGCAGTCTGGTCAGAATCTTCACTGGGCCCATATTGGATAGCCATAGATGTATTCATACGGACAACGGTGCGCATGCTGATTTGAGTCTTCGTTGGGCGCTCGTATCAGAAGGTAGCTTTTCTCACGTAGCAGCTCAATTGCATCAGCCTGTTTGAATTTAGAGAGCCTTCCATTTTTTTTCTTCCACGCATTCCGCTCTAGTAGAAAACTAACGGTGTAATTTGAAAAGTTGCCAAATACCTGCATTTCAGCATTTATTGATTTCGACATACAGTACCAGGCACCCACTACTGAAAACATATTTGATGCACAACATGAGAAAAAGACCCTTATTCTACAAAATACTGCAACATATTTCGACTGACACAACAATCCTGATCAGATATAGACTGCTCTACAGTTCGACAAATTTCCTGTCGTTGTACGAAGGTCATTTGGAGCAGTCTAGATCAGACAACGTGCAGTGACGTAATCAGAACGCATCTTACTTTTGAGACATCTAGGAAAAGTGTTAAAAACGTCTGCCAAGTATCGCTTCCAAAATGTGGCTACTCTTAAAGGAAAAAACTTGCCTGTCGCTGTACGAAGGTCATTTGGAGCAGTCTAGATCAGACAACGTGCAGTGACGTAATCAGAACGCATCTTACTTTTGAAACATCTAGGAAAAGTGTTAAAAACGTCTGCCAAGTATCGCTTCCAAAATGTGGCTACTCTTAAAGGAAAGAACTTGCTCCCAGAGGGATCAAGTTCTTTCCTTAAAGAGGAGCCCTTGTGAAAAAGGAGGAAATATATTTTAGGCGATCTCTTTTCCAAATATTTGCGTAATGTACGTAATGAGTACTAAGCATATAGCGAGGGTGCTCGCATACCCATGATTACGTTAACAAATCCGTGTAATGTGTACATCTGGTGATTCCCCGCCCCTCCACTATAAAATAAGAGAGTAAAGAGGGTATGCAGGGGTCTGCATTAGACGGTTTTGCAGAATTTCGCAGTTTTTAAACCAACTTTTCGTGTGACGGTTCTAGCAGCCTCGTTTTTTTCTGCATGAATTTATCTAAATTTGCTTAATAATCAAAGTCTACATACGTACAGTTGAAAAGACATGGCATAGGTATCTCTATATAAGGGAAGTATAAAAATAAATTATTTCTCTACAAAACATATGTAGTCTTTAGAAGAGCTTCTGCGGGGTGTTTTAATACCCACAATATGTTTTAATCCATGGTAGTCGGGAGACCCCTAAAAGAGTAATTTACAGTGCAGACCCAGATCAGACGCCGCAGATCAGGGTCTCCACTGTTTGCATTAAGTTGAGCCATTTTTCTCTAGGAATATCTAAATATCGCAACATTACCTACCTAAAATTGAAACTGGACTCTTTCAATATATAATTTGGCTGAGTTCGTTCAGTCTACAATGGGTTAAGCAGAAATGAGAAGCATATTTGATACTCTTTTTTGTTTAAAACACTAAGCAGTTTGGTTTCAAGCACATCCCATATTGGATCCGCAATGTGAGAAAGACTCAAATAAGCCTGCGCATGCGCACAGTCTGATCAGTGTTCTTTGTCCATATGAAGCAACTTTCCAGTCTTGGATATCCAGTTTTTGGATCGTGGCATGTCTGACTCTTCGCTGGGCGCACGTGTCCGAAGGTACGTTTTCTGACGTTTCGGCTGACTCATTTCGATAGCCAGTTCTTTGTTATACAGCCTCGCAATGGTCCCTTGGTCAAGGATCTGACAAATTTATTAGTGTTACCGTAATAACCCTAAGTATTTGGACACCGTATCTGCTTACCATACTTTCCTAAAATTTGATATAGTCCATTCTACTGCCTCTAGGTGTGTCTTAAATGTTGTTTGTATGGTATAGTCCATTCTACTGCCTCCTGGTGGGTCTAAAATGTTGTTTGTATGGTAAACAGAGCAGACCCTGATCAGACGCCGCGTTCTGCGGCGTCTGATCTGGGTCTACACTGTTTCCAAAGGCCTGTCTATCTGTCCAAATACTTAGGGTTATTAGGGTAATTCTAAATAAACTCTTAACTCTTAGTGCACTGTTAACAGACAACGAGTGACTGGTGTTTGTCTTATTTTTCCACAGAAAATAGGGCATGGCTTTGGTTTAAACGTAATTATTCGAATAAATTCTACATATATTCATAAAATACTGACAATAAGTGATGGGATTCAGAAAGAAGCCAAAAGTCTTATACGGATCTGTTTCCCAGTATAACATAAATTAAAATCAACCGGTGACATTTACAAAGAAATAACTATTAATGATGGCATGGCTTTCGTGCGAATCGTCACTTAAAGGGCAATATAAAGAAATTTAAAATATTCCTGGTTTTCAGTGTGTTGATAGAATACTTTAAGAGAATTATTTTGTTGAAAACCCCATCAAAAAATTCCAATCCAATCAAAAGTTATTGTGATTAATTTACGATACCTACCTTTTTTCCTGTTAGAGTAACCTCCCTTGGATTGTGTATTGATTAAGGCCCACAATGCAATATTCTGTGATGTCATAGTGGAACTTAAATTTTAAATTGAAATTTTAAACAGGAATATTCTGCATTTCCTTATATGCTACATAGTTTTTCTCCTTAACCATTATTGAAATTGGTCTCTGTCCACAAATAAGCCCATGAATAGAGAATTTAACTCAAAATTTAATCTGTTATTTAAATTTAAAGCTAAATTTTAAAATGTTTAAAACTTGACTAATATTAAATTTTTCGTAAGTTTTTTTTAATAATAGTGAATTTTGGGTGTATATCATATAAATGAATACCAAAAAAGTCAATTTTGGCTAATTATTGAGCATTGTAACTGGATTTTAAATTATTTAAATGAAATTTTTAAATTTGAAATGTAACACTTTAAACGGAAAATAAGAGCTAAACTCCTATGTATATTAGTTTAAAGGAGCTGAATAAATTAAACAATATGAAAACTGAATTGATGCAGATTAAAGAGAAAAAAATATTGGCAATTTAAAAAAGTTTAAAATTTTACTGTTCCCTTATGACGTCATAAAAGGGCTCATGAATATTTATGAGGCAGCCTGAATTCAATCCTCTTGGATGTTAAATATCAAATTTCAAATCGCAATAGTTCAGAAACCGTTTAAGATAATTTGATGCGGTTTTCGGCAGTCACCTCCTTACTGAAGTGCCCTTAAATATCTAGTAGAATTAAAACCTTTATATTTGCCCTTTTTAAGGAGACATTTCTCATGAAACGCATTGACCTGTTTTCTGCTAAAACAATAAGGAAAATACAATTCATTTGTTTTCAGTTAAAATTTGAATTCAGTTTTAAAAGTTTAACAGCAAAAATAAAAAAAAATGTTTACTTCAAAAGGTTAGCTATTGCAAAGCACTAGAGTACCACTTCAGAAGCAATTATAATATCTTATACTTCTTATAGATAAACGATTCCAAGCCTACATGCATAGCTCCAGATAAGATATTTTGTTTTGTTTTGTTTCGTTTCGTTTTGTTTTGTTTTGTTTCGTTTTTTTTGTCTTTCGAATACTGATATTCTTCCAGTTACTCCACGAAAGCATATATTGTGGGTACTCGTCAGAAGCGCCTCGGCGAGGCGCTTCTGATGAGTACCCACAACATATATTTACGTGGAGAAATAGGAAAATATTATGTGGATACCCCTTATTATCTGGGGCCGCCTTCAGGCTCTTGAATTTATTGCTAGTTCCTAGGAGCAAGATGTCTTTCATGAGATATTCTCGAGTTAGCTGTCATGTCTGCGCAAGTGCGCGTTTGGTTAGACGGTAGATCCTTCCGTACCCTCATTTACTTCTTAGTACAGACACCAAAATCATATTCTGATCAAATTTTTCATGTAATTGTTTACTTGTAAAGGATCATTGACAAGAAATTATAACTGCTTGGTAAGCAATGTTTTAATGGATTGCAATGGTCAAGCCTTTGAAGTAGTATTGTCCCGATGGCCTTGTGACTGATGATTGGAAAGAATTCTCTGTAGGCGCATCATATTGAGTTTTATTTATTTAATTATATATTTATTTCAAAGAGGTCAGCTGTGTTGATTTCCACCATCTAGCTTAGGCTGAATGGAGTGTTATAAGACTGTATCACCGAGACAATATCTTAGTGTTTGGTTTGACTTAGTTTGAACAGGTTTCATCTCTGGGAGAAATCCCAATCTAGGCCACAGTGGAACATTCTTCGTTCGGAATATATAAGATTCTGGCAAACTGTAGTGATCAGGAGCTACTAATCGCAATATTTCGGACAACACCGAGCCATATATAAATATTGGAGCTTCTTTGGATTTGTTTGTGCAAGAATATATATGAGTGTGATTTCTGGAAGTCTATTTTCGTCTGATGCCATGGCAACGGCGTTATAATTAATATTAATGAACTTTGACTTACATATGTGTCTTCAGCGGAGCGTTCATTTCTACGGTGTCTGATTCAGGTGCAGGACAATGTATTCTGTGTAAACATTGAATTGTTTCAAGATTAATAAATTTACAAGGGCATCTGTCAAATTCATAAAAGCTTTCAAAATAATTACTTTTGCTGATAATACAGGAACTATTTTTAGACGCGGATGAATATAGCTTCGACTACAAGAATGGTTAAGTGTCGGATTCTTGGCATGCTCTTGCGTTGTATCATGCAGGTAAACTTGAAGGAGTATCTTATCTATTTTGTTATCTGGGGGCCTCGAATGTAGATAATAATTGGATTATCTTCCGTACCTGAGTAATTACAAACCAAAGGAAAGGCGGATCGAGAATGTTTTTACCTTATCTCTTCCATCCCTTCAGACCAATATAGAGAGCTTTGCATACAGTGCAGATCCTGATGAGACGGCTCATCATGAGCCGTCTCGTCAGGATCTACACTGTATGTCATTCTGGTATTGATTTTTTATTTAAACACCTATTTGCAACAATTGATGCGTACAAATTCAGAGGTGGAAGAGTCCATTTCAGAAACTCAGGGGTGAAATGGTTAGTGTATAATAATTTGTATGTGCTGTATTTAAATGGATATACAGTAACATCGCTTATAAAGATCACTCCGCTATTAAGATAAAGCTATAAAATGTTGCCTTTGGAAACAAAGACCACAATACAGATAGAAAATGAGAGTCTTGTTTTTATTGAGACTCTTCATTGCAACACTACCTACGCCCTCTAGCTTAAGAACAGCTTTTCCCCATTACGAAAACACGCTTAATTTCACCTCCAAAAACTGAAAAAATTCAGATAAAAAAAACTCTGATATTTTTCTTATTTCTGCTCAAAACATAGATTGTGAGCAATAATAAGAAAAATAATGTATAGCCCTGCATACCCCAGTTTTACTATATAAATGTGGGGTTTAAGGGGGGTCAAAATTATATAGACATGTTTTCGTGATGAATCACAAACAGCTCGTAATGAGCCACCTCATCAGGATCTACTCTGTTTGCCATTCTTTTATTAATATTTGATTGAAACCCCTATTTGCATCACTCGACGCGTCCAAAATCAGTGACGGAAGAGTCCACTTAAACTTAGGTATGAAAGAGTCAAAAGTGAGGAACACCTTTCACCCCTGAATTTCTGTGGACTCTTTCCGTCTTTGGATTTGGACACGGCCATTGTTGCAAATAGGGCATGTCAGTCGAAAATCGAAAACAGAAAGTCAAACAGCGTAGATCCTGATGAGACGGCTCATTACGAGCCACTTTACCTGAATCTACACTGTATGCACAGGTATCTGTTTTGGCACGACATATCATGCGAGTCATAAGGAGACAATTTGCATGAATGGTCAAGTCTTCTTTCTAACAGTAATAATATTCACAATATAATATACCAGTAATTTTAGCGTAGAAAGAGTGAAAATGAAGAACATCTTTACTTTTAAAGGCTTCACCATTGCAGTTTAGTAGAATACCGCTTATAGTTATATACTCTCTTATCAAAATAGTTATAGGAATATGATTTTAGTGTTTGTAATAAGTTGTATATAGTGTCAATCTAAGATAAAGCTACTTTGATTGAGAGTGTACGGACAACTTAACATTTAGAATGCTTTTCAGCAAACGACATATTGAATTTTTTTTTTTTTTTTTTTTTTTAATTTTCCCAGAAAACATTTTTTGACATTTCCATGAACAGGATTTGACGTTTCATGCAAATTGTCTCCATTGGAGACAATTTGCATGAAATGTCAAATCCTGGTTTCTTTAAAAAAACAAAAGCAAGAAAATTATCATCAGTTTGTCGTGTGCTGAATTAACTGTGAGAGTGGTTTAGGTTAAAATCAAAACGAATAGGTGACTGTATGAACTAACAATAACCCCGCATCTTTTGTATGCTTGTTTTTGCAGAATAAAAAATCGCGCAGCAGTTTGATCATAGAGCAACTGACGGTGTACTCAAGACCTTGAGGCATAGCCTCGTACTCATATCATTTCCACGATGTCCGGGCAGAACCGTGCCGGTAAATCCGGCCTAGGATATGAAGTGATGAAGAAAATGGAAGAAGTGAGTTTTTTCTGTATTGCGTACCCTTAATGTCTGTCTGTTTAACATTTCAGTTGTCTCATTCCTTACTTCAGGTGTTGTGAGCAAGACAACCATCCAACATGTCGGAGAAGATGCGTGCCGGAAAAGCCGGCCTAGGATATGAAGTGGAGAAGAAGATGGAAGACGTAAGCAGGATGCGTAGTGTGCATACCTGCAGCTTTTAATATTAATACCATTAATAACGCATTTTAGCCGTCACAGGAGAAAAGGGCACTTAGAGGTGTTCCATTTGTGACTCTTTAAATAGACTTAGTGGGGCCAAAAGGCATAGAATTTCGCCTGAAGCTTCCTCAAGGCCCCTACTATACGTCTACGAAAACAAAGACTCGGGTGAGACTGCGCTCATGCTCGCCTCAGCCTTTGCTGGTTGCCTAAATGATAATGACCCTTTTCTCATAGAATGGCTTAATTCATTTATATCATTATTCTGCAGCTTTTAATCAGGACTGTGGAAATACCCTGCCCGACTTGTCCAACTTGTTCCATTTCCGTTAGGACAAGTAAGAAATTCAATTTACTTGTCCTGGGACAAGGACTTCGTAGCTCTAAGTAAGAAGAGTATCCATATTATGAGTAATAATTTTTTTCTTATTTCTGGGAGACATAAAGAAAACAAGCCTATTCAAATATATTGATCATTTTACCACCCAAAAAAATGAAAACTTTCCAGATGAAAAATTCTGGTAGTTTTCATACTTCTGCTCAAAACATAGATTGTGGGTACTTGTTAGAACCGCCTCGCCTAGAACCGCCTCAGCGAGGCGGTTCTAACGAGTACCCACAATCTATTTTTGAGCAGAAAAAAGAAAAAAATGTATACCCCTGTACATCCCAGTTTCCTTCTAGTCTCAATGGATACGCACACGCGCAGTCTGACCAGAGCCTTCTTTGTCCGCATGAAGAAACTCTGCATCCTTGGCAATCCGAAAAGTGCCTAGGGAAGATTCAGATCAGACTGTGCGAAAGCGCAGGCTGATCTGAATCTACACTGGAAGCACTTGTCCGAAGGTAAGTTGTCGGACATTGCGGTTCATATTCTACCTTTGGTTGATTACCTCACTTACGTCAAACGGTCTGTTTTACCTTTTCATACGACTGTATTCGGAGGGAAATAGATATGGTGACGTCATATAGTGTCTGGAAAAATTCTAGCTGCTCTGGCAGGTCTGACTTCCAGAGGTTCTTACATTCATGAGCTTTACATTACTACATTTTTTCACTAATAGTCTTACAAAGGTATGTTTCTGCCATCTTTTTTTTCCATTTAGAAAATACCGTACCGTATTCTACGTAATTACCGCACATGCTCCTACAAGCGCACAGTCAAGCAATTAGTAGTCTTTAGATTAAAGCCATCGTACTTTTATCTACTTCTTTATAAAAACATATGTTGTTGGTATTCATTTGAATTGCCTCGACAAGTCGAGACAATTCAAATGAATACCAACAACATATACTTTTATAAAGAAAAACAGAAAAATATTGCGTAAGTATCATCAAATACGCCCCTCATGAAGTTCTCTGCTGATCTTTCTTTAAATTGTACCCGTATTAGGAGATTTTACTACAAGTTTTTCTAGTTATTTTTGAAAAACCTAAGCGCACAGTGCGCTAATTAGGTCGAATACGGTAGTTTTATGTTTGTTTGATATTCAAGGCACGCTGATAAGAAGAAGAAATAGAAGAGAAAATAGATAAACGTAATTAAAAGAACAGCAGATAAACCTTTGGCAGAAATATACCGTATACATACCTGAGGTATTCGGACAAAGATGCATGCGCAAAAGTGTAGACAAAATCAGACTTGTTCAGATTAAAGGACAGATTTGGTTTTAACCGCTTAGGGGACTATGCCTGCCCGGGAAAGGTGTGAGTAGGTTAACTGACCGGCTCAACATGACCAAAATGTTGACTGGGCATTAAAAATCTAACTCAACCAACCAAGGACAGGTTTAGTAAGTTGATATGCTGTCCGAGTATTTATGGTAAATACAATAATTAACAAAGGAATTGACAAAAAAAGTGCCTGCTACTTCTCTAAGAGTTCTATTATATTAAAATACAACCTGACTAGTCAAAGAATAGACATGTATGTGGCGATATCATTACCACAAGGAAAATTTAAAGGGAACAGAGCATTCGAGCCGAAATGTTAGAAAGCGTACCTATGCGCCCAACATATGCGCCTAGCGAAGACTCAAATCAGCCTGCACATCCGCACATCCGCGCAGTCTGTCAAGAGTCTTCGTTGTCCGCATGAAAAACTTTGCATCCTTGGCTAGCCAAGATACGCGAAGTGATTATTTTGATAAGACTGAGCGAAAACGCATGTTGATCTGAATGTTCGCTGGGCGCACGTCCGGTTACGTTTTCTGACGTTTGGGTTCATTTGTGAACAGCATTTCTGAGATGACAAACCATGCATTTTGATGCAAAACTGATCAAAATCGGATAAAATCTAAGGAAGCTGCTAACGCTTATATATTTTAAAACTCATCACGAAAACAAGCCTAAAATAAAATACCACTGCAACTTAATATATTATGTAGGTTTTGCATATTTAGTAAAAAAGGCGTCATAAAGCCTCGTTAAATATCAAAAATGGTGGCGCCAATGACAGTAATTTCAAAATCTTTAACTCTTTCACTCCCACAGGCGATAATAAAAAGGCTTTTGCAAATAACATAGATCCAGATGAGAATTTATGAGCCGTCTCATCAGGAGTTACGCTGTTTGACATTCAGTCTTTCAGCTTTACTTATTTTACATATTAACTTCCTTTTAATTGATAGTTTGTTAAAACATGTCGTCTGAAATTTGGCGCCGAAAGAGTTAACCCTCAATAACTTCCTAATTTCTCACCCGATTTTGGTCAAGTTTACACCCTAATAGATGATTCGTAAATTTCATCCAGTTCAGGTACAAACTTTACAAACGATGTCTTTCCTTTAATATAAATATTACAAAGTTTGAATTTAATTGTGTTATTTTTTCTTGTGGAAATGATAACGTGTTTTAATCTTTTCTCAATAGTGTTGTCAGGCACTTTCTTGTTTTGTCTTTCATTTTCCATTACAGCAAAGTAATTCCATTTTCAAGCATTTAACGTTGCAGCTTCTACTACATGGCTTATTGTGTGGATTAATTGTTTTTTTACATTATTCGTCATAGTATTAACCCTTGCCATGCTGAATAAATGAAGATGCCACACCCACTTATAACTTTCAGCCAATCAGATTATTTAATCCAGGTTCTTGATTCAAATTCACATACTTAATGACAAACAGTGCAGATCCAGATAACTGATCTGGATCTGCACTGTTTAAAAAGATGGGGTATATCCAGGTTCAGCAGGACTAGGGTTAAAACTTCCAGAATCACAAGTAAAATGAAATCGAGATCCTTACAAGGGTTCAGATTAGAGCTTAGATTATCAGTAGATAGCCCCGATTTCCTCACAAAATGCAGTCTCAACGACAAAACGTTCCTTCGTACATGTGCGCCCAGTGAAGACTCAGATCAGCCTGCGCATTCGCGCAGTCTGATCAGAATCTTTACTGGGCGCATTTTGGATAGCCTAGGATGCAAAGTTTCTTCATGTGAACAAAGACGACTCTGACCGGACTGTGCGGATGCGCAGACTGATTTGAGTCTTCGTTGGATGAACATGTCTTAACCCAGCAGGCACATGACGTTAATACAACGCCGCCTCAACGTCGATGCTGAGGTTGCATCGACGTTGATGCGACATTGCATAAACGTCATGTGCCCGCTGGGAAGGTTCGTTTTTACACGTTGCGGCTCTAACTCTCTTTTAAAGTCGTCTACAGTTGTCTATAATGGACCAATAATACCGTTGAAATTGGTCTGTCCCGTTAGAGAATGATAAGTCACATGCTATGTCCCACAAGAAGAAGTTCATAACGTTTCTGTTCCAAGTTTCGGGACAGGCAGCCCTGCGTAAACAGTGACCTAGACCCAAATCACACGCAATAAGTTGTTACTTAATTTTAATATTGAAAACAGTCGAATAACATTTTCAGCGATTCTGGTTGTAGAATTTTTGTGTTTGTATTAACCTTTGATCTGCTGAATTTAAATAGTTGATGGTATTTTAATGATTTTCGAGGACAGAACAAAACAGTCCATGCTTTTCGTCATTCTAAGCAGACGGTTCGCATGAAATGTCAGGCTCTGTTTTCTGGAACAATATCCCAGCAAAGTTATCCCTTTCAAACCTGAATTTCTGAAATAGACTTCCTTCTTTGCATTTGGACATACCCATTGCTGCCAGAAGGCTGACAGTTGTAAATCAAGAACAGAATGACAGTGTATATCCTGATGTGAGCCGTCTCACCTGGATCTACACTGTTTGCAAAAGTATCTGTCTTGATATACAGGGTTGAAAGGGCTTAATTTAAAAAGCAAGTAATTAATCATTTTCGCTTTTTTAGTATTTCAAATAGAACGCTGTTTTAACATATTTGTATTGACTGTGGTTTCAGAAGCGTTTGTTTTCCATTGCAAACTGTCAGGGATACTGACTTAATTTAGGCAAATGTTTGGAGAAAAATGTGTTATTGCTATACTAGTAGCTAGCTTAGAGCATAGAATGAATGTTTTTATCCCGCTTATTGCTGTGTGTCTGTTTAAATTGATTTTATTTCAGGGTAGTTTTATCAAATCTCGTCGTTGTAACCATGTTGGTGCACACTGTTTTGATATTTTATTTCCTTTCTGTCGATATTTAACGCCTTAAGATATATAGCTGTTATGCCATTTGAAGTTACATTTGAACCGCGTCAAGCGAAAAAATGCCTTCGAACAAAATGCACAGATTCTCGAAGGCACTTTTTTTGCTTGGTGCGGCCCTTAGTATTGTATAAGGAATAATTTGTTTAATAATAACTAGACATGTATGTTACACGCATACGGAAGATATGTGTGACAAAATTTTGTGGTGGAATAAAGTTTATTGTTTGCAAAATCAAGCTTTCCAAATTTCAGTTTTACATTGTCTTAGGACTTAGTCAGTCAAACTATTCGCACTTAATGAATAAGGAAGGAAATCCTCTCTTGGCTTCGTAGCCAACATAGAATCTCCCAGCATATCGCAGGAGGATATTTAACACTAAGCACGCTGGGTGAAATTTTCAGCAGACGATATTTTGAAATATTTTTCTTATATTTCCAAGACAACAGGATTTGGCATTTCTCATAGAAATGTCTAATCATGTTTTCTGGGAAAGAAAACCATCAATTTGTCGTCTGCTGAATTTGCCCAAAGAGTGGTTTAGGTTAATCAAACACTATGAGATAACATAAACAGCATACTTTATTAACTCTTTCACTGCCATAGGATTTTGCAAACAGCATAGCTCCAGATGAGACGGCTCATAGTGAGCCGTCTCATCTGGATCCGTCTCATAATGAGCCGTCTCATCTGGATCTAAGCTGTTTGACATTCAGTCTTTTAACTTTACATATAAACATCTTTCCAGACGACAAATGTCGTCTGAAATTTGGCACCGAAAGAGTTAAACACTGTAATAATGTTGCAACCATTTGGAATTTCACAGCCATGCAAAATTAATTGAGCCGCGCCAAGCGAAAATGTGCCTTCGGGGCATGCGCGAACAGCGAAGGCCAAAATCAGATTGTGCGGATAATGATTTGAAACTTGCATCAAAGTAACAATATAGGCTGGGCATGTGTATAAAGGGGACAGTACTCTAACCATTTTTATTGCTAGGGTTGCATACCCTTGATTTACTTAGAAATGTTGCCATAAAATGTCAAACTGGCAGTAGCGGGAGCATCCATCCCCTTTAAGGATCATCTATTTTTTATTTTTTTATTTTTTTTTATTTTTTTTTTTTTTTTACTTTTTTTTGTTTGTAACTGACTATAGCCGAACCTCAATATTATAGGTCGAACACTGATGGCTCGTTTACCATGGCTAATTCGAACTCGTTTTTGTGTCCCTACGAAATTCTTCCGATAGCTCAAGAAAACAAATATTTAGAGGAATTTTCTTATTTTATCATGCAATTATATGCTGTGTGTATTCATTAGAATCACCTCATCGAGGCAGTTCTAATGAATACACTCAACATCCCATTATTGTGTAGAAGTTCGAAAAGATTTCCATATTATCGTCATTTGCTTCCTGATTGGCGCCATGATTAACCCTCAGTGTTTCGGAACTACCCATATCTCGAACAAATTCCCATGGTCCCAAAGACGTTCGAGCCATTGAGGTTCGACTGTAGCAAGTACAGTCAATGCTCTATGAAAGAAAGTAAATGGAATTGAGACACAGTTATTGTTACAATGAAGACAACTTTTGCGATTCCCTGTTTGTCTTTTGTACACCTAGTTCATTTTGACAACGTGTCTACTCTAAAATGAAAGGAGAGGTGCAGTTGTTTTTCCTTTTAGAGTAAACCCTTTTCAGAAGGAAAGCAAAAATGATTTTAACAGAATTGCATCTCCCAAGCTCTGTCCAATTCCCTTATTTGAGCCGAGGCGCAACATTTCCTGCAATATTTCATGTGCGCCTAGCGAAGACTCAGATCAGGCTGATCAGAGTCTTTGCTGTCCGCCTGAAGACGCTTTGGAGCTTTGGCTACCCATAGGGTGCCCTGCGAAGACTGATCAGACTGCATTTATGCGCACAGGGCCCGAGGTTATAAAGCGCTTTTTATAGTCATAAAAATAAAAATACCAACAATTAAAACTTTTTTCATGCTCAACTCAGCTGAGCATGATCAGCTGAGTTTAGCATGAAACAAGGTTAAAAAAAATATCAGTATTTTAAGATTTATAAGCAAAATAAATTTCATGCTCAGCTGAGTTGAGCATGAAAAAAGTTTTATAACCTCGGGGCCAGATCTGTCTTCGCTGGACGCATATGCAATCCTGTAGGCAATGCTGTGCCCCGGCTCATTTATAAATATTTTTTGTAGAATTACGACCGTGAAGAGGCATCAGGAACCCCCGCACATGTCACAAACTGGGTAAACGCCATTATAGAAGGAGAACATGATGCTATTGTAAGTATCAGGAATCTGCATTACCAGCTCTTAGTAACCAGGGCCCAGCTGTTCAAAACTTAACGAAGTTGTTAGCTGACTTGACGTTAAGATTTCGCTTTTGAAATATGACAAATACATTGAAAATACCTTACCTACAACAAGTAAAGAGTTTGTCATTAACGAGTTCGTTAAGCTAACGATGCTTTGAACAACTGGGTCCAGGAGAGCTTTAGTACCTTCTTTATTACCCTTTCATCCTAATGTCCAGGAAAGTATTGCACAGAGCCTTTCATTAACACCGCTTTATCGTCCCGACAACACTTAAGTAATGCTGAAGTAAAGTAAAGTCCATATCATTAATAACAAGAAATCTTAGTAACCAGCAACATTAGTAACCAGGAGTCTTCGTAACCGGCTATCTTAGTAACCAGGACAGCTTTAATGCTTCCAGCATCATCCTTCATTGCACAGAGCCTTTCATTATTACCCCTTCATCGTCTCGATATGACCTCAACAACGCTTAAAAGACATAAAACACCATATCATTATCATTACTGGCAGGAATTCTTAGTAAACAGGAATCGTAGTAACCAGCAATCTTATTTGTAACCAGCAGTTTTAGTAGCCGACAACCTAAGCAAGTAGTCAGCAATGTTAGTAACCGGGAATCTTAGTAAGAAGGAATCTTAGCAACCTGCAACCTTTGTAGCCAGCAATCTTAGTAAACAGAAACATAAAAATCGGTAATGCTTGTTACCAGGGATCTTAATTAACCAGCAATATTAGTAACCAGGAATCTAAGTAACCAGCAATACTAGTAAACAGGAATCTTAGTAACCAGGGCCCAGTTGTTCAAAACTAATGATGTCGTTAGTTAACGTATCGTTAAAACTTTGATCGTTAAATATGGCATATACGCTAATATGTTTGCCAAAAAAATGTGAGTAGCTACTCACATTTTTTCAGCAAAAATACCTGCGAATTAGATATCGTACTTACTAGAACAGTTAACATTTTGACCACTAACGAGCTCGTTAAGCTAACGATGCTTTGAACAACTGGGCCCATGAATGTAAGTATAACCAGCGTTCTTAATAACCAGCAATCTGGGTAATTACTCTGCTTTTTAATGTAAGGTTGATAGCTTTCCTCACGGCGGTCATTTGGGCCAAAGATTGAAAGACTGCTCATTCCGCAGTCTGTTTCAGAAGGTTGACACTTGATCTTGTTTTGCTCTGGTTTTTACATTGTCACTGAGCCCTCTACCTAGTTGCTTTGGAGTTTATATTACAACGGGCATTAACAGCAATTTTAAATATATCAAAATATGTTTGTTGTTCTGGTAAGGAGTTAAGGTGTCCCAATACTTAGGATAAATACGGTATTATTTGTTCATTTATTTTTTCTTTTGTAGCCGGGAACAGACTGGAAGTCAATCTGTACGCATTTGAGGGATGGTGTAGCCTTATGCAAGTAAGAATATTTAGACAACTTGTCTATGTTGGCATATATGCAGTTTGTGTTTCGTTTCTATTAACTATAATTTATTTTTCATTATTATAATTTCATTCGTTGGTTGGTGGCGTTACCATTATTTCATGTTAAACAAAACAACGAACTCTGTAAGGCTTTGTAAGCCGCTGTAATAGGGACCTGTATTCGTAACAAAATATAGTTGTTACCCGGGTGTAAAAGTAAAAAGTAAAAGAAATGTTGGCAAAGTATGCATCTGAAATTATCTTTAAAAACGTCATTTTATGATGAAAACGATCAAAATCATAATCAGATGAAAATTAAGAATGATAATGATAAAGATTTTTTTATTGACAAGGACATCGCCATTTTGAATATGTAATGAGGTTCTAATCATTTTAAAACATGACATAAAATCTTTCTGGCAGAAACGGTCTGGTTTTCAAGCAGAATTACTTTTCGTCTACATACACAAATACAGATCTAAAATATTGAAGCAAAAGTTATTTATGATTTGCATATTTAATTAAGGTATTATGACGTTATAAAGCGTCACTTAATATTTAAAAAGGCGGCGCCCATAAAGGCAATCGTGTCCTCTTTAAACCCCATTTGTCATCCCATTTTGATTAAATTTGCATCCAAATGCATAGTTTGTAAAGATCTTTCATTTCAGATATATTTGCCACCAACTTATCTGGCTCATAAATTATGTTAAAGTAGTATTCATACTTCTCCATTAGTTTACTTTCATTCATTCAGTCATTGTTTGATTTTTACTGCTCCATGTATCGACAAAATGTATACTATTGGTAAACTTTTCCAATCATGCAAAGTGGTCTTGGGTTTTATATAGCCATAGCATAGATAAACATTTCCTAATGTGCAAAATGGTCTTGGGATTTGTATAACATAGGTAAATTATTCCACTCATGCAAAGTGGTTTTCCTACTGACCGTTCCAAGGCGGTTCTTCTGTTTCAGTTCTGTTTTGTATGTGCGTCCGTGCTTTCATATGTGACATTTGTGTTGTCCTTTAAAATTTGTTCTCATATCTCCTTCTTTTGGTGGCTCGGAAGGGCTTTGCTTCGTGATTGTGGCATTTCCTGGGTATCTTTACTAATATTTTGGGGTTTTGTATAACCGTCTCATAAGTAAACATTTTCTGCAACATGATCTTGATGTTTGTATAGCCATAGCATAGGTGGACCTGTCCCGTCATGCAAAGTGACATTTATGTTGCTATAGCATAAGTAAACTTTAAATTTTACCTGTTTTCCAATTCGATCTTGAGTTTCGTATAGGGATAGCATGGGCAGACCATATTTATCATGCAAATGGGTCTCGAGTAGTTTTTCTACTGACCGTTTCAAAGTGTTGCAAAGAAGATGAGATTAGGAAAAACAATTAATTACAAGACCAAATGACACAGTTACAATAACCGACATACAAACAATAAAGAATTACAACAGAGAAACTGCCTTGGTACAATCAGCAGAAACAACTGCTGTGGTGGGGGTGGGGTGGGAGGAGAGGGTTCAGATGACTAAGAAAACTTTCTTACTTGTACTCGTATCTTATACCAAGATGTGCAAATTATGAAGTGTGCCATGAGAGAAATGGTCTGTCATCTGGGCATATGAAGACAGCACCGGCCTAAGATTTTCGTTATACCCGTGTAATCTGGTCATAGACTGTTCTGCTCGCCAATATATTCAACAAAGTCCAGTGATTCTTAGGGCAGAGAGCAACTGTTCTAATTTGAATGCACAAATGTGCATGCTGAGATGGGTCGTCATTATCCACAGCATCACGGAAACGTACCTATATAATTTTGACCCCCTTAAACTCCACGTTTATATAGTAAAACTGGGGTTTTACCTTTAAAAATCTTCTTCTCCAGAACAGAGTATGCTTTGGGGCTGAATCATTGCACAAATCATAGGGGGCGGGAGCGTCTACTAAAGTTGCTAAAATGATGGTCCTACATTAACGTTTGACCTTGGCGAGGCGGTTCTAACGAGTACCCACAATCTATGTTTTGGGCATAAATATGAAAAATATCAGAATTTTTATCCGAAAACTTTCATTTTTTGGTGGTGAAATTTTCAATATATTTGAATAGGCGTGTTTTCGTAATGGATGCTCTTAAGACTTCTTTTCCTCATGGCATATCTCTAATAGTACCGTAATAACCTTAAGTATTGAGACAAATAGGCCTCAATACGGCGTCGATCAGGGTCTACACTGTTAACCATACGTACAGCAATATTTTAGAGACACCAAGAGGCAGTAGAATGGGCTATTTCAAATTTTAGGACAAGTATGGTAAGCAGATAAGGTGTCCAAATACTTAGGGTTATCACGGTACCGTATCAACCCATTTACGCCTGACTATCGTCGTTGCACTCATCCGTCATGAATTTTGAAAGGGTATTTTATCTATTAAATGAGCCGGCGCACGACAAAACCTACAATAAGACCTGGGTGTACAGCAAAGACTCGTATCAGCCTGTACATCAATCCAATATGACAAGGCTTCTTGTTTGTACCTTTTGGGATAGACTGGAGGCTGTAGAAGTCAAGGCTGTCAGCGAAGACTCTGATCAGACTGCGCGGATCTGAGTTTTCGCTAATCGCACAAGTCTTACTGTAGTTTTCGTCGTGCGCTGGCTCAAATGAACTATGAATTCTGTGACCTAACTTCCACTTTTTCAACAAGCAATGTAGACATCTCATCTGAGTATATACAAATATCTGTTTTGGGATGCTAAACATGAATGGGTTAAGCGTTACAACTCTCCGGGCATATTCAGTAGACGACACTGTGATATGTTGTTTTTGTTCCAGAAAATAGACTTTGACGTTCCGTACAAGATGTCTCCAAAAGACAGATTATTTTTCAAAGAAAATAGACTTTGATATTCCATGCAAAGGAGACAATGTTCTGGGAAACATAATAAAAACCATTTCAAAATGTCGTCTGTTGAATTTTTACCTAGTATACTAACCGTTAAAAAGTAATGCTAGCCGTATGTCTAACTCTGGAATTGTAATTGTAACTGTAATTGTAAATGTTTAACTTGTGAATGATCCATACTTTTTAGACATATTTCTTGTTTTGCAGCATGTAAAAGCTGTGCTCATAGTTTCTTATGTAGCAGTATCTGCAATGCTGGACCTTCTGGTGCTCAGAGTGTTGTGTCGCTCTTTATAGACGCTTGTTCAAACATTTTTAAAAATTAGCACGCTAGGGGCGAATTCGTTGGTGATAGTTTTTTGTTTCTTTTTTCAAGAAGATAGGATTAGACATTTATTGCAACTGCCTTCTATGGAGACAATTTGCATAAAATGTCAAATCCTATTTTCTTGAAAAAAATAAGGGAAGTATTTCAAAATGTCGTCTGCTGAAATGGATCTACTCTAAAAGGAAAGAATCTTTTTTTCCCAAAGTGATCTACCAGGTGTATCAAGTCACTTTAACAATTTTGTGCAAGTGTGATTTTTACACGTGTGTATTATAACAATTGCAGTTGTATAGCGTATATACCAACAACTGCAGGACGGTCTTTGTGCAGCTGAGCTTATCACACGCGTATATCCTAACAATTGCAGGCCTGTCTTTAGGCAGTTTTGCATATCACATGTGTATATCCTATCAATTCTTGGATTGCCTTTGTGCAATTGTGCTTATTGCACGTGTATATCCAAACAGTTGCAGGAATGTGTTTGTACAATTGTGCTTATTACACATCTATATTCTAACACTTGCAAGACTGTCTTTGTGCAGTAATGCTAATCACATGTGTATATTTTAACAATTGCAGGACTGTCATTGTGCAGTTATGCTAATCACATGTGTATATCTTTACAATTGCAGGGTTATACTAATCACATGTGTATAGCTTAACAATTGCAAGACTGTCTTTGTGCAGTTATGCTAATCACATGTATATATCTTAACAATTGCAGGACTGTCTTTGTCCAGTTATGCTAATCACATATGTATATCTTAATTGCAGAACTGTCTTTGTGCAGTTGTGCTAATCACATGTGAATACTTAACAATTACAGAACTGTCTTTGTGCAAGTATGCTTATCACACGTGTATATCTTAACAATTGCGTGACTGTCTTCGTGCAATTGTGCATATCACACGTGTATATCGTAACAACTGCAGGATTGTACTTGCAATGTTTGTTAGCGCATACGGTCAACTTCTACCCTAGCAACCCTAGACATGACATACAAAGTTGTAAACACATTATTATTCTGATAGTGGTACTGTGTACAGTGAACCCTCGTTACAACGATAGCATTTATTCCCAAAGAAGTTGCCATTAAAATGAATTTGCTGTTGTACAGAATATTTAATGAGCAGATTGATTTGAAAGAAAGTTCTTGGTTTGTTCTTTTTTCCTCATAGAACATATGTTTTGGACATTTGTTAGAATCGCCTCAGAGAGGTGATTCTTACAATATCTAAAGCATATGTTTCTTTAGAGTGTTAAATACAATATTCTTGCATAATTTGTGACCAGTTGTTACCTCTTAAGCAAAGGTTTCGTGACAATCAAATTGTCATTATAACGAATTTTTGTCGTTGTATCGAGTGTCGGTATAAAGAGGGTTGTCTGTACAAAATTGTATAGACATTATTATTCTGATAGTGGCACTGTGTAATCGAAAAACGTAGATCTAGATGAGGTGAATGGATATACTCAAGGGAGGAAACACTTTTTTTTAAATCGTTCTGCCTCCCTTCTGAAAGGGAGTTTACTCTAAAAGAAAAGAGATTCTTTCCTTTTATAGCAAATACATTTTCAGAATAGGTAGGAAGTTGCCTCCTCAGAATTTGAATCCTTTAACAAATACGGATCTACTCTTAAATTGGGGAGTAAATTCTCCCCTTTAAGATTAGTGCCTAACGAGAAGCGAGGCAGATACTTTCATGCCAAAGCTATTTCCCTTACAGATGCATCCATTCCAGCCATTCCCCTTGATTAGATCGTGTAACTAATCCGGGTCTGCATGTAAAGTCATATCGGCCTGATCAACTTATAGCTGTTCATTTTAGCCCTTCAAGATTTATGCAAATTTGTCGCAGATGACATTCTAAAATCGATTTGTTATTTTTCAGCGAAAATAAGACTTGACATTCTATGTGAATAGTCTGCTAGGTAGACGATTCAAATGAAAGTTCAAGCCTTCTTTTTCTCTGAAAATACAGACAAAAATCAAAATGTCGTCCGCTATAGTTGTGATTAATGCTTTAAGGGTTAGATCAAGTTTGTTGCTCTTTGCTTAGCATGAATGCTTAACTTAAGCATGAACTTTTGTGCTTCAAAACAGCAACTTACATTGACTACACGCATCCTGTAGAAAACACAGCTGAGTTTCTTTTTTTTTTTTTTTTTTTTTTTTTTTTATCATTCTTATTTTATAGTTATTTATCAACACCTTATACACATTCGATTGCTCAAGCATTATCACAGCAGTGTTAAGCAACAAACGGAAATTTTCTAAAGTCTACATAAAATTTACTTTTTATGCAGTGAACCCTCGTTACAACGACAGCATTTGTTCCCAAAGGAGTTGCCATTAAAATGAATTTGCTGTTGTACATAATATTTATTGAGCAGATTAATTTGAAAGAAAGTTCTTGTTTTGTTCTTATTTCGTCATAGAACATATGTTTGATTATTTGTTAGAATCGCCTCAGAGGGGCGATTCTAACAAATATCCAAAACAAAACACATGTTTCTTTAGAGTTTTAAATACAATATTCTTGCATAATTGGTGATCAATTGTTACCTCTTAAGCGAAAGTTTCGTGACGTTCAAATTGTCATTTTACGAATTTTTGTCGTTGTATCGAGTGTCGGTATAAAGAGGGTTGTCTGTATTTTCATCTTTTGCACTCTAGGTTATGTTCATGGAAGCCAGCAGTTAGATGATCTACCAACATTATGATGTAGGTTGTTTGTTGCCCTGAATAGAGCCATACCGAACCCTGTAGCCTTTAAAACACGTTTACCCTAGAATTTGGAAGTGTTTCCCTTACACAATGGCTTATTAACCTCCTATCCTGTTTCTTTTCAGTATTGACCCATGGAATATGTTAGACTATTTCCCTGTCTTTTATCACCAAGTTTTACTTCATAAATTTCTTCAGACTATTAACAAAATCCATATTTTCCAGATTATGTCTACCTGAATTGCATTATAGTCTCTATTTATAACCACTTTTGGTAATTATCTATAATATCATATTGCATTTCTTCATCCTATATAGCTACCATCTACATACAGTTTCTATTGGTTTTGTCTTTAGCGATCCTTAATGGATGGTATATTGAGGTATTTGATATGTTTCAATTCATCCTTTTGCTTACTTTCACCATTATCTTTATTTATCGCAATTGCCATATCCGTTTCTGTGATTCCATTTTTTAATTCCATGTTTTGTCATTCTTCTGGACCAACAGATATCTTTTTTTATAACCCCGATTCCATCTTGATTTGATTTTACCAAAACTGGTCAAAGTTTCTGTTAGAATGAAAAATTGCTGGATGGAAAGCTGACTACGGATAATATTTCTTCTTCATAATATTTTTAGGTTGTGTCAAAACACTGGTTTATGTTGCAAAATCTACAAATGTTTAAGTACATTAATTAGATCGTAGTCATGAGAGAAGAAAATAGCAAATAAGCAAAACAGGACAGTATCAAATAGCTAATCAAAATTAAAATGAGTTCTGGGATCACTGTAGGGACCAAACTGGCATTTATTTTAGTCGTATTCATATTCACAGTCTATGAAGTGAGTCACAATGTGAAGAAATATACCTTCGAACATGTATGCGTTGCGAAAACTTACCCAGCGCATCTGCGGTCCGATTAGTCTTTCCTAAATATCTTCATGTATACTTTCACTTAGTGCATTGTATTTATATGCAAGTATTCAAATCTTCTTTATGCGGACAGCAAAAACTGATCACATTTCTCGTATTTACTATATCTACGCTGAGCGTGCATGTCCATATGTCCGAAAGTATATTTTCTAACGCTGTGACTCAAATGTCAGTAATAAGCTGACTTAAGAATGATACCCCAGTCTCCGAGATTTACTTCTTTTGGACACACAAACTGGTACTTCAAAATGATCGGGGTCCGGTTTCTTTCAAAATGAGAAGACAAACACAATTTTAATTTTTTTTTTTGTAATTTAGCAAAAAATCAGCGCAAGTTGTAGTTTTTTAGAACTAACATCTAATTTCATAGTCAGATTCCTTTTTGATTTCTTTGCATTTCTGGTTTTCTCCAGCTGGCAAGGTACTTAAGACAGTATGAATGCATTTTCAGTCGTTCGATGATTATCTTAGAGGTTGAATCATATAACCCTTCGCCTCCTGAAAGTTTGAACTAGATTTTGTTTTTCCATTTTTTGAATTTTGGCAAGTTCAATGTTTCGAAGTGAGGTATTTGACACTTACTCTACTTGTTGGGACTGCTATAAAGACGTTAAGGAGAAATGATACACTTTCAGGGCAGGCAACTCTGTCAACTTTTGAAAAGGGATCTACTCTGAAAGGAAAGAATTTTTCCCAAGCGGAGTATACATCACAAAAACACGACTATATATAATTTTGACCCCCTTAAACCCAACTTTTATATAGTAAAACTTGTTTACAGGGGTATACAATATTTTTCTTATTTCTGTTAAAAACATAGATTGTGGGTATTCACAAGCTATGTTTTGAGCAGGATTCTGAAAAATATCAGAACTTTTTATCTGAAAAGTTCCATTTTTGGTGGTAAGATTTTCAGTATATTTGAATAGGCATGTTTTCAAAATAGGCTTTCCTTTTCAAAGTGGACTTAGTGTGCAGAAAAGCAAACAAGTCACAAAGTCCGCCAAGTGTGTCCAGTTTTCTTAACACCCGGGCCCAGTTGTTCAAAACTAACGATGTCGTTAGTTAACAAATTTTAAAATTGTGATCATTATTCGGTTATAGTCTTAGCTTACAGACCCTGTTTTTACACGACGTCAAAACGGGTTCTTCAGTTAGAAGGCTACTTTGTGGCGCATATTGAACTGACGGTTCAAAAGCTTAGATGCCAAAAAAATAGTCATTTTGTTTTAAATTCCCGTTACCTTAAATGTATTCCGTGTGTAGTAAAAAATTAAAATTCGTCGCGCTTGGTTTAAAATCTTTAAAACATCTGTACGATTGGAAAGGAAACTGGTAAATGAAACATAAAAAAATTAATCAGCAGCTTGTCTCTTACTGTTTGAGAAAATGAGGTAATAAAAACATTGTAATATTCTAAACTTGATTTCCCATTGACGTCAGTGGTGACGTCAACGAAGAAAATGTCCACATCGCTGCTTTAAGAAAAAAAACTCTCAAGTCTGTGAATGAAAGTTTACAATAAATGTGCAGTTTTTCTTGTTGTTATATTTAGCTTTCTGCTTATGCAATTTTATAAAATCGGTTCAGTCATATTCTCAGGAAACTAAAAAAATACATGTGAATTTCAGAAAAGTTGTCATCAGAGTGTAGCAAAGTCACATGACGGTGGGCCTAATCTCAGATTATTGTTGCACGAGCCATTTGATAAGTTTAATCAATGTTGTGTTCAGATAGGAATTTTCAGATTATTTGCAGATGTCCTAAAATGTTCTAAAAACTATGTGACAGCGTGCATCCAGTCAGAATACATGTATTTTTGTGT
The DNA here is from genome assembly GCA_964016985.1 of Anodontia alba. NCBI lineage: Eukaryota > Metazoa > Mollusca > Bivalvia > Lucinida > Lucinidae > Anodontia > Anodontia alba. The sequence goes on along the minus strand of OZ024834.1, from coordinate 49,644,173 downwards.
TTGGTCTCATACAATAGAATTATAGCATTGTTGATATTATTTTGAAATTTTAAACCTTAAACGCTAATCACAACTGCAGCAGACCACATTTTGATTTTTGTAGGTGTATTTCTCAGAGAAAATAAGACTTGGTATTTCACATAAATCGTCTGCCAGAGTTTACTTTTTCGGAGATAATAAGACTTAACGTGAATCGTATATTAAGATTTTGCATTTCATATGAATCGTCTGCCTAGCCAAGACTTATTATCTCTAGAAAGATGTAGAACGTCATCTGCTATAATTTTGCTTAGCGCTTTAAAGGTCAATTACTATTATCAAAGAAAATATTGTCAGCATTTTCATGATTGAAAAGGAAACAAAATATTCCCACGCTTTATTGCAACTTCGAACGATTTATGCAGCAGATTCTGTAGGTCCCAGAAATTTGCAGGTCCTGACCAGTCTGTTTGTGACGCATGCTAATCTTCATCTGCGTAATTCTCATATGCAGTAGAGGTACCATATTCGACCTAATATCCGCACTGTGCGCTTAGGTTTTTCAGAATTACTGGGAACACTCAGTTGTGGTAAAATATGAATCTACCTACTAAGGGTGCACTATAAAAAATCAGAATAGGATTTATTTGATGATAATAATGCGACTTTTTTCTGATTTTCTTTATAAAGGCATATGTTGTGAGTACTTATTTGAATTGCATCGACAAGTCGATGCAATTCAAATGAGTACCCACAACATATAAGCATATGTTGTGAGTACTTATTTGAATTGCATCGACAAGTCAATGCAATTCAAATGAGTACCCACAACATATGCCTTTATAAAGAAGTAAAGAAAAAGTACATTGGCTGTAATCTGAAGACTACGGAATTTCTTGACTGTGCGCTTATAGGGGTATGTGCGGTAATTAGATCGAATACGGTACTTTTTTTGTTTTTAACCACTCCATCATGTTGTCATCTTGCCTCACGAAAATCTGCATCTTGCCTCACGTATGTCTGAATACACTTTATATATTCAGTACCTAGCCCTAATAAATGAGATATTTATTATTAGTAACAGTCAGGTAACCAATCAAATGGCCAGTCTCCAAAACAGTGACTGCCAATGAGAGAGCTTGTTACACCAGAGGTAGCATATTAGAGAAGATTACATAATGTGGCCCGCGTCATGCGAAAACGTGTCTTCGGGCATATGCGGACAGCGAGAGCCCAGATTATCCTGCGTGTCCGCGCAGTCTGATCACGGTCTTCGCTGTCCACAAAGAGAGTCGTTTGATACTATAGAATGTTTCAATGGAGAGTAAATTCCCGTATGATACTTTTGGCATGCGCAGGATGATGTGATTCCGCACATTATATGCATACTCGGAAGTACTTCTTGCTTGGCGCGGCCCATGTTATGTAATCAAACAGCACATCTTTAATTGCAAAGCCAATTATCAGTCAACATCATGTCACATTACCTTGAAGAATATCATGTTACATAATACGGTAAATGGCCAAAAATTTCGAACACTTTATGCCATACCTTTATGCCTAAATTTTTGCTTTTTATGTAACAGTTTCTTGAAATACTTAGTGGAATGGCAAACAGTGTAGATCCTGATCAGACTGTTCCTTAAGGAACGTAAGCAAACAGTGCAGACCCTAATCCTTATAGAACAGTCTGTTCAGGTTATGCACTGTTTGCTTTAGCCTTTTAGTCAGGAACTTTGGTGTACGAAATTTTGGGACATTTATCATATTATGTGGTCAATTAGGAAAATCGTAACTCGTTTAGGGCAAGCTTTTTTTTTTAACCTTGGTGAGTCAAGATGGTATGTTGTATGGTGTATGAGCTTGCTCATACTAGTCTGTGTGCCAACGCAGCTAGCTATTCTGTGTGCCAATGCAGATACAATCTTCTTCATATTCGTTTCTTCTGGTCTATTTCAGATTGATTAACAAACTTCTGAAAGCTGACGGACAACAACCAATAACGTTTCAGAAGAAAGTTATGTCCCCTTTTGTAGCCATGACAAATATTGAAAACTTTAACAAAGGAGCTTTACAGTATGGTTTGGAAAAGGAGTCCACTTTCCAGTCCGGCGATTTATGGGAAGTCCGGAAAGGACCCTTCCTCAACGTCATAAATACACTCCATAGTTTAGGATTTGTAGTAAGTATAGGGTATTCAAGAATACGTAGTTTAGACAAATGTGTGTCTTAGTTCCGTGACCAAAATGACGTCATTACACCTGTCGATTAATCTGAGGTTAAATTGCATTCAGCAAAAGCTTTACATTTTTAGAGGATACTCTTGGCAGTTTTTCCGCCATTTTGTACAAGGGAGACAACTTTCGTCGCTTCCTGTTTGCTTTCCCTTACACCGATCGCCTGAATAGGGGTCTGTACTAAAAGGAAATTCTTTTCTTTAAGGCAGACCCCTTTTTCGGAGGGCAGTGAAAAAATTTTGACAGCGTTGTCTTCCTTGAAAATGTCTATATTCTCCTTAATCGTTGTTTCTGATGAGACGAACCATTCCTATACAGTTGGCTGTCGTTATCTCGACTTCGCTTATCTCGAATAACTGCTTATCTCGAAGTGAAAATCTGGTTCCTGTTTTCACATGGAAATCTAACAATATTTTCAATATATCTCCAACTTCAGGAGTCAAATTACATATTCATTTGTGAAATGTGTTGTTCACTTTCTTTTTCCTTAATTCTGCAAATTTGATATGTCGAGGTACGGATATAACGATGGTTGTCAGAGAGTCCTTTGGACTTCGAAATAACGAGAGTCGACTGTATTACAAGAACTTGATGCTTTGAATATACAAATGTCAGCAATTATCTTTAACAAGGGTCTGAAATAAAGGCCGATTGTTTCCAGTTCGCGCTATCTAAAAATCCAATAAGGGGCCATGACACAGGCCAACTGAATACAGTTTTTCTTATTTATATAATCAATAAGCTGGCTGTAATCAGTTGACCTGTGTCATGGCCCCTTATTGAAGAACTGGAATAAATCGGCCTGTATTTAAGACCCTTGTTAAATATTATTGCTGATATTGCCAATTTTACCATAAATACCATGAAAGTCACAGACAGTCGTAAGCTGCACAGGTATTATGACGTCATTTTGTTTTAGTGTATCGTTGACAAATAGCCCTTTCTCCTCTAAGTTTATGAAATGGACTATTTCGTTTTTAAATTTGGATGATAAATCCATTGCCTCAAACATAATTACATGTATTACACAAAATTCGAAAACAAAATTAAAAAACAATTTATTGGCAAAACATCCTGATGAGATGGTTCGTTAGCCTTGTTTGCAAAACACCTTTTTGTTCTGTAGAGTTGAAGGGGTTAACTCCGTTTAAAATCGTTTGATGTGCCTTGCGGTGATCTCATAGTCGGCATGATAATTACAGTGAGGTCCACATGGGGAATCCAACATTGTCCAGCATGCGAACAAGTATCGTACAGACCTGTCCACGCACATAAGTCTGGATATTTAGTGTTCGCAAATTATTTGAGCCGAAACGTGAGAAAACGTACCTTTGGACCTGTAAAACCAAAGAAGACTTAAATCAGAATGCGCATCTACGAGTCTGTTGCCCGCGTGAAGAAACATTGTATTATTGGCTATCCAATATGCGCCCAGAGAAGATTCTGATCTGACTGTTCGAATGCGCAAGTTGATCTAAATCTTTGCTGGGCACACATGTCTAAACGTACGTTTTCTGTCATTACGGCTCACATATATTAGAATTTTGTCTACAGTATTTCTGATTGGTTCTTTAAGGTTTTATTTTCGGAAAGGTTGGTTTCCCACTGTTGGCCCCATGTCTTTCCTGTCATTATATTACTCCGTCAGAAATGTACCTTCCAATTTAGCATAAGGCACGTACCAGTCTCATTAGTCCCTTGACCTTCGTATCCCTTGACCTTCATCAATATTTAGGGAGAACTGAATAGAAACAATAAGTCTCCACTGCACGAGTGGCATCAGCATTGAATTCCAGAGCTGAATGAAACAAGTATACGAGTAAGCAACTAGGTGCAAAAAATAAAATCATACAGACAAATGTTTGGGAAGTATAAATTAACCTTGTCCTGCTGAACCCGGATATGCCCAGCCTTTGCAAACAGTGTAGATCCAGATCAGTTGGCTTCTGAGCCAACTGATCTAGATCTGCACTGTTTGCCATAAGTATATGAATTTACAGACACAACCCGGATCAAGCAATCTGATTGGTTGAAAATTAGAAGTGAGTGTGGCATCTTAATTTATTCAGCAGGATAAGGGTTAAATTACGCTTGCAATGATACAGTATAACGATTTTGCATCAGTTGGACTCATTTGCAGTTAGCCCTTCCCAGAGTGTTTTATTACCACCAACCACATCCATTTCCATCTCTCTCACTCTCTGTATCTTGAAAAGTTCGCTTTGTATTTGTCAAGTTCCTAGTCAAGTTAATTCTGTTTTACATCCACTGACTGAAAGATGTATGTACATGCACACACACGCGTTCACGCTTTTCTCTATGACTATTAACCCTTAAAATGCCAAGAAAACCTGCATCTGAAAATGTCGTCTGATTATGTCGTCTGCTGAATATTCTTGCAAACTTTCCAAACCTGTTTTGCATACAGACACACAGTTTGGACCTGATCAGACTGCTTCTAGAGGAGCAGTCTGATCCGGGTCCACAATGTTTGCAAAAAAATGACTTTTAAAATCACAAGCAGATGACAAAGCAGACGACAATTTGTGTGATTGACAGTTTAAGGGTTACTTAATGTACTGGAATATATTCTAAAAAAAACTATGCTTTAGTGAAGTACGTGAGTACGTTTACGACCGCTCCACGACAGGAACACTGGTTGAAATGAAGATAGATAGATTTTAAAATTAATGACCCGTGAAAGCAATGGACATTTGCTTGAAAATACCTGGCGTATCAAATTTTCTGTGCCAGACTAGCTACTTGTAGTTTCGGCTATAATTAACCTCATCTGTGATCCCCACGTTTTTGTTGTTGTTGTTGTTGTTTTGTTGTTTTTTCTACAATCCCGGAATGGACTCGATGATCACAAAGAACCAGAAATTATAAACTATACTATAGTAAAGTTCGGGGAGACGTTTTACTGCCGTCCCACGATACCAACACCAGATGCAGTGAAAATAGATAGCTCCTAAAATAAATAACCCTTGGAAGTCCACTATTTCAGTACTTGTTTATTCCAGACTGCTTTATGTGAAGTTAGCCTTTTGATACCATGGGTAACCTTCAAACATAACACGCACCCTTGTTATTCTAATGAACTTCAAAAATGCAATCGAAGTAGTATCCAGTATTTCCAGACACAAAGAAAATACCATCAGTTGATTTTTTTTAAGTTCGTGGCCCCGAGGTTATATTTTTTTTCCATGTTAGCTCGGCTGAGCCTGAAATTTTCTCTGCTAATAGATATGAAAATCCCAAAAATAATTGGCATTTTCATGTTTCTTAGCAGAGAAACTTTCATGCTCAGCTATATTTAGCAAGAAAGAATTTGCAACTGTAAGTAATTTGAGATTTACCACATCACGAAAACATACCTATATAATTATGACCCCCTTAAACCCCACTTTTATATAGTAAAACTGGGGTTTACAGGGATATACATTATTTTCCTTATTTCTGCTCTAAAACATAGATTGTGGGTACTCGTTAGAATCGCCTCGCCGAGGCGGTTCTAACGATTACCCACAATCTATGTTTTGAGCAGAAATATGAAAAATATCAGAATTTTTATCTGAAAATTTTCATTTTTTTTGGTGGTGAAATTTTCTATATATTTGAATAGGTGTGTTTTCGTAATGAGGACAAAGTTCAGCTCAGCTGAGATGAGCATGAAAAACGTTTTTTTTTTTTTTTTGTTTTTTTTTGTTCTTTTTTTTGCCTCGGGACCTGGTTATCTAATACTTTAGGAGAATTGATACTCGTTGCGTTCAGAGTAGATCGGCCTCGGTGGCTCAGTTGGATGCACGACTGGTGATCAGGAGGTTGCGGGTTCGACCCCCGCCGGGTCGGCAACATTCTTTCGTGGAGATTTGATCATGAAATATTTTCTACGGTCATTCTCTCCCCTTCCGCTGATTCAAGAAGGGCAGTGCTGATTCAAGAAGGGCAGTTGTCAGTTTCTGGCGAAAGAATGTGCACAATACTGGTTAACCGCTTAGAGGACTAAGCCTGCCCAGTAAAAGTGTGGTTAGGTAAACTGACCGCGCTCCACATGACCCCATTGGGTTGACTGGGCCGTAAAACCTCAACACAAACAAACAAGATCTTTTTTTCAGAAGGAGAGTATTTGGCATTAGTCTGTAAATATTAGACTGTTAATACTTTCAAAGTGGATGTAAAACATGTTAAAACCTTATATAGGCGAATTCATTTATACTTCCCAAGTTTTAACGTCTATCAAGTGCGGAGTCTTCTAAGGATAAATTGACAATGTTTACATGTTAGTAGACATTCTTTACTAAATACGAGATAGTAAAAATTGCGAAAAATACCAGATCTTTTTTTGTCGAATAATACAAATAAGCACTTAGTGCCAAACACTGCAATTATAGCTCCAGATAAATGTGTTTCTTATTATTCTTCGAAAACCTATGTTGTGAGTACCACAACTTAGGTTTTCGTGGAGATATAAGAGAAATATTAACAATTATTTTTATTTGAGAAAAAAAACAACTTAATAGATGCTATGGTAATGTACTAAAACGTCAAATTTCTGTCAATTTATCCTTCATATAATTCTAACAATCTATCCTACAAAGAATGCCGTCGATACCCTGCTATTTGGACAGTAAAATAATGGCATATGTAATTTTATTATTATGTTGATTACCAAACGTTACCAAAAATAATAAATTTACAAAAGATGGGTGGGGGCAGTTAGATTGCCTACCTTAAAAACTTTTTTGATCTGGCTGATTATTTTGGTAACGTGTGGCGATTACACAAGCACACTTCTTAACTGGTATTGACGGTAACATTCAATAAGGGTGGCTTTCCGGTATCGGACATGCCCTGTAACATAGAATTAGTTAGTTCTTATAATCAGAATGTTCGATTTAAACACTTTAAATCGTGGAGTTATGGCAAACATTTGAAATCGGGCAATAGTAGTGCGAGTCTTTTACGAACTAATAAACTCACCCAAATGTGAGAAAATGATTTTCCTAATTTTAGGTAATAAATGATTTAAATAAGCTATCAGAAGATATGCGATTAGTTACTTTATACTATAACTTCACTGAACTATCAAAGTTTTCCATATCCAGGATTTCCTATTCACATTATAACTGGTGTTTATGCCGTGTTTCAGTCGTAAAACGTCTGCCCATATTTCACTATAATGAAGTTTATATTTACTGGGCCCGGTTGTTCAAAGCGTCGTTAGCTTAACGAGCTCGTTAAGGGTCATTTCGTTAACTATTTTAGCGGATTCAATATACAATATTCTGATATTTTTTGCTGAAAAAATGTGAGTAGCTTTTGCACTGCAAAAGCTACTCACATTTTTTTCAGCAAAAAATTTCAGCATATTTGCGTATCACTCGATGTAAATTTTAACGAATCGTTAACTAACGACGTCGTTAGCTTTGAACAACTGGGCCCTGGTCTTTTGTGATCACTGAGCCCATTCTGCGATTTGGAAAATTCATATTAGGGTCACCGAAGAGGCCTAGCTAGTCTGGTCCTGACAACTTGACACTTCGGCTGTTTTCAGTTTTGTTTTTCGTTGTCCTGAAAGGTCATTTCCTACAGAATTTATTCATGTTTTCTGATTTGGTAACAGCTGAACATGGTTTGCTTTTTTTTAACAAATATTTTAATGACCAAAAACAACTTAAGGATATTGGAAGAAAACTAGATATCCTTCGGATTTTCATTTGTTCGTTTCAGTCTCGTTTCGCCGTTAGCATCTTGTCAGTTTTTGTGTATGTTTGACATGAATAAAAATGTAACGATAGCATGGGATGAAGTATTATTCCACTGACATTTGTTGATCTTCACAGTATCAAACTTCCAAAAGTGTACTGCATAAGAGTATTAGATAACATATATGTCTAACTAATATCCCGTGACCGCAATAGTGCCAGATGACATATGTGTAAACTGTAATAGTACCAGATGACATACATGTAACTAATATACCCTGACGTGATAGTAACTGATGACATCTATGTAACTTATGTCCCGTGACGTGATAGTACCAGATGACATACGTGTAACTTATATTCCGTGACATAATAATACCAGATGACATACATGTACCTAGTATTCCGTGACGTGATAGTGTCAGATAATATACGTGTAACTAATATCCCGTGATGTAATAATACCAGATGACATACTAATATCTCGTGACGTAATAGTACCAGGTGTAATTAATATCATGTGACGTAACAGTGCCAGATGACATGCGTTTAACTAATATCCCGTGACGAGATAGTACCAGATGACATACGTGTAATTAATATCCCGTGCGTGCGTGATATGTTGACCACTCAAATGTTTGCAATGAACTCCAATCTGCCGATTGAATGAGCCGTGACACAAAGATATAAATGAGATATAGGGAATGAATACACAGGGGGAGACAACTCTAACAATTGTTTTGTCACCACTCTGAAAAGAGGTCTACTCTAAAAAGAAAGGGTTTGTTCCCCTTTGGATGAAATAATTGCTTTTTAGAGTGGACCTCTTTTCAGAAGGGTCATTGTGTGCAGAAAGAAAGCAGAAAGTATTAAAAGTTGTCTCCCATGTAAAAATGGCAGTATATATTCCGGGTGTATCAAGTTTCTGTCAAGGCTTGAATCCGTGTTTGGAAAGAGCTGTTCAGTCGGTAGATAATCCTTCTTAATAGCATCATACTTCACTACTCTAGTTTCTTTCTTTTTGCAGTGATTTAGAACCTAGTTGACTGCCAAGTGTCCTTATAGAAGCATTTACCTTACATACTCTTTATATATATATTTCCCTTTTAAGAAATAGTGAGCGCCCGTAAATACAAGATATACTTTGAAAACAACAAGATAAAAAGATCGCGAATTACAACCTTAAATTGTTTTAAATTATTTAAATTAATGTTTGCTTTAAATGTCAGTAGAATAGGTGTTGTTTTTTTGAAATATTTTTATTTGGAATGAACAATTAAACAAATGGTTTGTTTATCATATATCTTGTATGTTACCGCACAGCGCAGCGCAGAGGCAAAGGAATGCTCATGCACCTGAAGGAAGAAATCCTCTATAGTTTCCAAGCCCCACCTAGTTATAGACCACGAGGTTGTGTACGACTGACCAATAACAAAACAAAGATGAATAAGACCCTTTCAAGCATTTTACATTGGCATACTTAACACAAATCACGTGTCAAAATTCTCAAAAAAATCTGTAATGATGTTTTCTCAAGCTGCTTTACTTATAATACTTTCACCTGTTGAGCTTTCATCAAGAAGACACGCCTATATAATATTGACCCTTAAACCACACTTTTACATAATAAAACTGGGGTTTACAGGGGTATACATTAATTTTCTTATTTCTGCTCAAAACATAGATTGTGGGTACTCGTGAGAACCGCCTCGCCGAGGCGGTTCTAACGAGTACCATAATCTATGTTTTGAGCAGAAATATGAAAACTATCAGAGTTTTTATCTGAATTTTTTCAGTTTTTGGAGGTGAATATTTGAATAGGCATGTTTTCGTAATGTTCTCAAGAATTAAACAACAAGTGAAATCATAAAAGACTGCCCGGGTGTTGTAGCTATGAATTAAGGTGACTGGATACACATAGGAGATTTTCAACCATTTTCTGAAAACGAGACAACTTTTGTGACTTGCTGTTTGCTTTTTTTGAAAGCGAGACAACTTTTGTGACTTGTTTTTTGCTTTCATACGCACCAAACTGTTTCTGAAAAGGGGTTACTCTAAACGAAAAGAAATTGTTCCGGTGGAGTGCATTTTTTCCCCTTTTAGAGTGGACCCTTTTTCAGAGGTAAGGCTATGACAGAGTTGTCTCTCTTGAAAGTGTATCGTTAGAAGTGTTTCTGCAGTACATAAGAAGCTATGCTCCTCGTGTGAATTGCCGCGACATGGTCTGTATTCCTTAGATGTAGCTACTCACACTGGGCAGAGTGGGCGGACAGAATGGTAATCCCAGGTATTGCATGCATTTACCTATAAATTCATATACCTGTCTTGGATTAGCCTATCTAACGTCAGACTCGGTAAATGCTTAAGAAAGTATCTTATCTGTCAACCTCTCTTCAACTTCATTATGTAGCATTCCTTGGCCTCATAATTTGGACTTGGGACCAGCAAAATATAATTAGTATATGCGACAAACACAACCCGATGAATCGCAAAAACATTTCATTCAGAGGTGGATACACTCGTTAGATTTTCCTCATTTTCTAAAAGGAACGAATTTGCTCCCCAGGGGAGCAAATTTTTTTCTTTTAGAAAATGAGGAAATTCAGTTTTTAGTTGAACCCTTTTCAGAAGGGATGCAAAGACAATTTTGACAAAGTCACCTCACCGAAAGTATATCCATTCCAGGTAAGGTATGTTTTGCTGGCCCTAGGTCCGTTTTTATTCTTTGCAGGTCTGGTTTGTATAAAATTATTTATCTATTTAGGTGAAATGCCGACAACGGGTCCAGTATTAATTATAACTATTAAGCGTAACTATAATTACAACTAAGCTTAATGGATAAACATTTAATATTTTTCTTTTATAGGCTAATGGCAAGAACTGGACGCCAAAATATGAAGGAGATATCAAAAAAGTTCTAGATATGGAATAATTGCTTTAAACATTCAGTTTGTTCTCTTTTCGCATTTGCTATGTTTCTACAAAAATGTACTTGTTAATTTAACAGCATTGTTATTTTGCCGGCAAAATAATTATATGTACTTTACAAGTCGGGAAAGAACCAACTTAGTGAAACATATAAACTTATAGATATATAAAGATATAACAAAGATGAAGTAAAGATCTGTTCATAAAGAATGCAACATTTTCTATGAGATGGACATATTCACATTTCAGGCCAATTCAAAGCAATTCATGCCTGCATATACTGGAGAAATCACGAAGACCATTGATAGAGAATAATTAGTCACTTGCTTTAGACTGAGATCATGTGATTTTCATCGTACAGTTCCAGTTCATTAAACATGTGAAAAATGACCTTCATTATGACGTCATAAGAAGAGTCCAACGACAGGGTCTTTTTAATATCCACGTGGAGAAACTTTATCAGCTCATTAACGCAGACTTCAGTTGTCTTTTTTTTCTTTTCCTTATTTTTTTTCTTAATTTCTCAACGCTCTGCAAGACTGCTTATGTTTCTTTTATCGCCTGTTGTGATGTAACTATATGTGTATTTATATTAATTGAAGATGTAAATCATTCTTAAATGTTGCATAGTGTAAACAGTCGGAAGTTAGGAACTACTTGCTAGGGACTACTTTTTAGGGACTACTTTCGCTCCTGCATTGACGGTCGACCGTATCTTCTAAAACTTCATAAAACTTGCTTTATATCAATAAAACATTTATTAATTTACATAGTTATTCTTTCTGATTGTCACCAACAGCCCTGTGTTACAACGTAAAATGTACAAATGTAGAAATTTCAATAGTTTGAGTTAGCCTCAACGCAAACTGTAGAATTTTTTTTTTCTACATTTTCCTCGATACGGTCAATATCGACGTAGATGTAGAAATGTAGACAAAATTTCCATAAGTGTATGTGGTTCTATTATGGCTCTCTCCTGTTGGGGAGAACAGGCTGAGATAACAGGTTTTGACATTTCAAGCAAAGTGTCTCTGGTGGAGGCAGTTTGCCTGAAATGTCCAATCCTGTTTTCTTGGAAACAAATTAAGAAAAAAATTATCAATTTGTCCTCTGCTGAATTTGCTCATAGAGCGGTAAAGATTAAGTGACATTTTAGATATTTTCCTGACTATTTTATAACCGATATTCTGATAGTATATATTCTAAGGGTTTTTCAACATTTTAGTTTACTGCTCCCGCATAAGTCCAAAATTTGAGACTTTGTTTTTATGTTATGCACTAAATCCAATATATAAGTATATACGTTCAGAGAGTTTTGGGACAGTTTTACATTTTATTGATGATGACTGTTAAACTGTAACATTAATATTGAGCCGGGGCACAAAACTTCTTATAATTTATACGTGCGCCCAGCGAAGTCTCTTCGCAGGCCACATAAGGATACTTTGTCTCCATAGCTATCCATACAGCACACAGCGAAGTACGAATTACAGGCTATATCAGATCCCTGATTAGCCTGAATCATCAGGTAAAGCAAAGAACTGGGCGATTGGTGGCATGGAGTTACCTATGCAGTATTGTAAATTGGATTATTCCCTTAGGTCTGTTATTCGACGGGAAAGCATTTTATTTTGGAAAAAAATCATATCAGAGGAATCCTGAGAATGTATACTATCAGAATGTAGGTTGATGGTCTCGGAAAAGTAACGATCCGTTTGTTTCTGAAACAAGTTAGTATAAATATTTAGGCGTTATAACTGGTGAAGATATTGCCTTGAATGACATCCAAAGAAGCAAGAAACAAGATAAAAACTTCTTCATAAGTTTGATTAATCGGGTTTACATGAGGATGGGGTGTGCACCTTTATCAAACACACATATTTACAAATATATCGTATTGCCAAAGACTTCATTGTAGAAATGAATTTTATTTTCATGGATTTTATCGATGTGTAAACTCCGGCGAATTACTCGCAAACTGAATAAAGCTAGAAGGCTTTATTCAATTTTTGAATGATTCGCCGGTTTACACATCGATAAATACTGGTTTATTCAGTTTGTGAGAGGTTCGCCGGAGTTTACACATCGATAAAATCCACAAAAATATTAATTCATAATTTCAACTTTGTCATCGAAGTGTTTAAAACGGCGGAAAGAAAATAGATTTGGGTCTATTTTAAGTGGAGTTGTTATTGTTGTTGTTGTTTTCGTCTGTGGATCTGGCGTCCCACGATATTTACCGAAGTGAGTGAGGGCTGCTGCGGCTGGTGTTGTTGGGATGAAGTTGCAATGATAAGAGTGGCATGTATACAGCACCTAAAGTAAAACCTTAATGGTTTGAACATCGTTGGGACCATGGAAATTTAGTCGAGATATGGGTATTTCGAGTCACTTAGGGTTAATCATGGCTCCAGGTCAGGAAGCAAATGACAATATTTTAGGGAAATCTTTTCGCCCTTCTACACAATAATGGTATGTTGAGTACACTCATTAGAATCGCCTCAATGAGGCGATTCTAATAAATACACACACAACATACAATTTCAAGATAAAATAAGAAAATTTCCCTGAATATTCGTTTTCTTGAGCTGCCTGAAGAACCTCGTGGGGTGTTCGATTTAGCCATGGTAAACGAGCCATCGCTGTTCGAGCTATTTGAGTTCGATTGTATACTTGTTTTTGTCAGTGTCACGGTAACATCAGTGCGTATGAAGTTAAATAAGCCACATCGTAGAAAGAGAGTTGCTTATACGAACATCAAAGGTTCAGACGAGCTGCGCGTTCGCGCAGTCTCGCCAGAACTTATGCTGTTTGATCACGTAAGAGGTAGTCTAAGGGGAAACTTCAGCCAAAGAACTAGACAGTTGGCCTCGTTAATGGTCTGGGCATGCGCACTGCAAGTGGAAGGACTGATTCGACGAAAAGTCCGTGGAGCGTTTTTTTCGCGTTTCGGCTCAAATCAGTTCAAGGATTGGCGTGATACATGTATCTCTTAGAAACTGATAAAAAAATGTTAGCCTAAGTATTATAGACAGACGAACGAACGTAAATACTGACAGACTATTTATCATACACCTGGCATCACCCTCTAGTGATGATCACGTTCAGCTGCTCGCCAAGAAAATGAGTGGGATAGAAGAAAGTTGAGGGTTTAGGCGACCGCATGGAGGACGATGATGGCAATGTGGTGTTTTTACGTCTCTTTTAACATTATTCAAGTCATATTGAGACGATGATAGTGTGGTAATGAAAGGTTCTGTGCAGAATTCTGCGCTTGCCAAGAGAATGGTGTGTGACCGAAGAAAGTTGAGGCTTTAGATGAACTCATGACAGACGATAAAAAAAATGAATAATCTATTTCCGAACCTCTTGCCTGTCCTGGTAGGAATGGCTAGGGATCCGGTACCGGACCTCTAGACCCGCTGCTAAAGGTCAGGTTCCGGACCTATAGCCATTTCCTTTATAATAACCAAAGTCACTCCTTACAACCTATCATAACGATGATGAAGGCACAAGGTTTCGTCAGTAAATAGGTCTTCGGAACCTTGGTGTGTTTTCTGGGCCCAGTTGTTCAAAGCATCATTAGCATAACGAGCTCGATAGTGGTCACAATATTCACTTTTCTAGTAAGTATAATATCTAATTCACGGGTATTTTTGCTGAAAAAAATATTTGCGTATATGCCATATTCAATGATTAAAATTTTAACTATACAGCTAACAACATCGTCAGTTTTGAACAACTGGGCCCTGGTTTTTATGAGGTTCAAAATATTCACTTTGTACACCAAATTCATTGTGGCTTCTGAGCCGCACCAGGTATTCAGAGATTTCGAAAATCTATGTGATATTTGAGCCAGAGCATGGCACAACCTGCAATAAGTCCTGTGTGACCAGCAAAACCCCGATCAGCATGTGCATCCACCCAGTATATAAGCCTCTTTAGACAGCCGGGAGGCTGTAGAAGGCACATGCGATCAGCGAAGACTGATCAGACTGCGCGGCAGGCTGATCTGAGTCTTCGCCGGTCGCACAAGTCTTACTGTAGGTTTCGTCGTCTGATGGCTCATTTGCTTACACTTAGGCATATTTGGTCGAAGTATCTACAATAACTAGAATGTTATGTAGTTTACGTTTTTGGTTAAAGCCAGTACTAAAATGGACATGTTTGGTGTACAAACGCTTTTTGCAGCATTTTCCATTCATCGAGAATTTAGCAGCATAAATCCGAATAAATGATACAGTCGCAGCTATGTACATGTTGATGACGTAGGTTGTTGTCCTGGAAAATAGACCATGCTAAATTAAATATGTGGAACTATTTTGGCGATATTCTGGCAGGTAATACTAAATAAAACAAAGATATATGTATCATAGTCTATATTTATCTGTACACAGAAAAGTAGAGAGACCATTACGAAAACAAGCCTATTCAAATATATTGGAAAATTTACCAGCAAAAGAGGAAAAATTTCATATAAAAATTCTAATATTTTTCTTATGTCTGCTCATAAACATAGATTGTGGGTACTCGTTAGAACCGCCTCGCCAAGGCGGTTCTAACGAGTACCCACAATCTATGTTTTGAGCAGAAATATGAAAAATAATGTATACCCCTGTAAACCGCAGTTTTACTATATGAAAGTGGGGTTTAAGGGGGTCAGCATAAAATAGGCATGTTTTCGTGATGCATAGAAACAGTCTGTGATGTGTATAACAAAGAGCATCGTTCCCTTTTAACCCTGGTCCTACAGAACCCGGATAGTCCTTGCCTTTACAAACATTGTAGATCTAGTTCAGTTGGCTTCTGAAGAAGCCAGCTGGTCTGGATCTGCACTGTTTGCCATTAAGAATGTGAATTTGTATCAACAAGCTGGATCAAGTAATCTGATTAGCTGAAAATTAGAGGTGGGCGTGTCAATTTATTCCGCAAGGCAAAGGTTAATTTGTGGATGAGGGTCACAGATGGATTTTAATAGGATTAGATAAATTTGGTAATTTTTCTGCCTTTTTGACAAGGAAAGGTGGGCAACTTTTGTGGCTTCCTGTTGTTACCTGCAAAAAAAATAGGTTTCTACTCTAAAAGGAAGGAATTTTCTTGTTTTCTCAAAACAAAACAGGATTTGATTTCATGCAAGTTGTCTCCATTGGAGACTATTTGCATGAAATGTTAAATCCTATTTCTTCGAAAAATAAGAAAAATATTTCAAAATGTTGTCCGCTAAAATTTTTACCCCAGTGCTAAGCATTAACCATATTTATTGGGACAGTGAGGCCTGTGCAAATAGTGCAGACCTGGATCAGATGATGCAGAATGTGGCATCTCATCAGGGTCTGCACTGTTTGCCTCTCGTTCAGCAGTAATAAGATACATCACCATAGAGTAAAATGGATTTGTACAGATTTTATTAATTTTAACCCTTGTCCTGTTGAATAAATTAAGATGTCACGCCCACTTCTAATTTTCAGCCAATCAGATTACTTATCCGGATTTTCGCTATAAATTCACATACTTAATGTCAAACTGTGCAGATCCAGATCAGTCGGCTTCAGAAGCCAACTGATCTAGACCTATACTATTTGCAAAGGCATGGTATATCCGGGTTCAGCAGGACCAGGGTAAAAAAATTAAACTGCTTCTGCGGGTGTTAGCCAAACATACGGAAAGTCTCAATGACACCAAGACTCCGATTTTGGTTCTTTTATTTGTTCTTTGTTTCAAAGGGCAACTTTCATAATTTTATTCGACTTCACTGCAGCTGCTGATGTTAAGTGCTGCGTAACGGCTGTAAAAAGTCTCCTAGTACTGTGCAGTTAGTTATTATTTTCATTTTCCTTGGGGCATATGTAGTCTCAATTAAATGGTGACTGATTTTCATTCTTCAATGTATTCTTTGTTTCCAAGGGCAACATTTATAGATTTTATTTGTTTGTTCTCTAATTTTTTGGCAATGTTCCCTTGCGCCTCCAAACTATCTGGCATGTTTTCTGGTCCTAAACTCAGACAGTACCAGTAGGAAACTTGAGCACAGTTTGATCCATAGGCTTAACTTCAGATTCTTGCACCAGTAGGTTGCATATCTTATTGCCGCGGTAGTTGCCTCTTTCCAATGCGTCCCCTTTTCCCTTGTAGAGGCAGACAATGAAATTCTGCTCCCAGTTAGAGGGTACCTTGCCATCACGAATGATTGCAACTGCGAGGTCACGGATCATGGAGGCGCCCATGCCACCGGCGGCTCGTATCATCTCCACCACTATGCCTGATGGGCCCGGTGCTTTGCCAGCCTTCATCTGTGAGATAGCCTTCTTAACCATATCAGTGGTGATTGGGATGGACGGGCCTTCCACTGGTGGTTGATATGACAGGTGTCTGGGTCCCAGTCAAACTCAATGTTGAGAAGCCTTTGGTAGTGCTCTAGCCAGGCCTTCTGCTTTGAGTCTTCGCTCACTGACATCTCTCCTGCATCATTCATCACAGGTTTGTCACCAAAAACATCAGTGTTCTCTCTTCTAAACTGGTTAGCAAGGCGGTAGACTTCTGAAGACTTGGTTGCATGAAGTGTCAAATCATATTTTTCTTGGAAAATAAGAAAAATATTACAAAATGTCATCTGCTGAATTTGCCTCTAGCATGGTAAGTATTAGACTGGCATTAGTCTATTAAAGTAAACAATGACTGCATAAAATGCATTATCTGTACCTATAGAATCAAATGAATCTAAAATTTT
This sequence comes from Anodontia alba, assembly GCA_964016985.1. Lineage (NCBI taxonomy): Eukaryota > Metazoa > Mollusca > Bivalvia > Lucinida > Lucinidae > Anodontia > Anodontia alba. The sequence continues at coordinate 49,626,594 of OZ024834.1, read as the reverse complement.
CTCTCTGATGCTAAAGCATTAATTTGAAATATAAACAGACAGATGATATGCCATTACTATATCTTAAATCAGATGCCTTGTGTTTCTGAGAAAACTGTTCAATGGAAAAGCAGACGGACCTTCATATGAATCAGGTTTTGTGTGGTTCCTCCATTATAAAATCCCATTGAAAATCAACTCCTAAACCAACCAGTTGAGGAACTTGCAGTATTAAACTGGCCCGCCAAGAGAAAATGTGTCTTTGGGCATATTTGGACAGTGAATGCCCAGATTAGCCTGCCCATCTGCACAGTCTGATCAGGGCCTTGGATATCCACAAACAGAATCATTTGACACTAGAGAATGTTTCAATGGAGAGCAAATGCCAGGATGAGACTGCACATGGGCAGGATGATGTGAATTCTTGCTTGATGCGGCCCAAATAAACAAACCCTAAAAGTTGGATAAAATTCACCTCCCAAACCACTGGTGTCTACCCAGCCATTTAAACAACATGTGATGGGCAGACAACAGATGAAAAATATTTACAATAATTATTATCTGCAAGAAGGTCGGGAAATATAAAATCAATCCAAAAAGATTAGCTTACTAACTCTGGAAGTGAGTAGATGACAATTTGTTTTGTTTTTTGGGGGTTTATTTTATGTTGTTTTTTTTTTGTATTGTTCAAAATACATATGGCTTGGCATTTCAAGTGAATCATCTGCTTGGCCAGCTTGGCCAAGCAGACGAATCACATGCCAAGTCTTATTTTCTCTGAAAAATAATATCAAAAACAAAAATAGAATGTTGTCTGCTGCAAATCTAGTTAGCACTTTAACTCTTAGCATGTTGGGTAAAAAAGTCAGCAGACAACATTTTAAAATATTTTTTCTAATTTTTCCCAGAAAATAGGCTTTGGAATTTCAAGCAAATTGTCTTGTTTGAATTGGCCCAGAGAGTGGTGATGGGTAAAAATTAAATAAAAGACCCTAGAATACAATGCCAGGTAATCATGATTTGGTGTTTTACATCACTTTCAACATTATTAAGTCCTATCGAGATGATACAATGCCGCAACAAATGAATAAACAACAATGCTCTTTTAGACTCTTTGATTTAATAAGTATACTTAATGTATATGAAGTACAATAGAAACCATTAACCCTTGTCCTGCTGAATAAATTAGGATACCATGCCCATAAATAGATCTACTCTAAAAGGAAAGAATTTGCTCCCAGGGGAGCAAATTCTTTTCTTTTAGAGTAGATCTCCTTTGAAACAGGTCTGGCATGCAGAAAAGCAAATAGGAAGTCACAAAAGTTGTCTTCCTTGTAAAGGTGGACCAAAATACAGCCACATGTATCCTTTTTTGCTCAAGGGAGATTACTTGTCAATTCTGATTATATTAATCTGCCACTAGCAACTTACTGTATTTATTCTAGAGAAAAGCATTACTAAACACATGCAAAATTGCATTTAGGCCATCAAAATATCTTATTATCAGCCCAAATTTGGACTCAATACTGTCATTTTAGCAGCAATGAATTACAATGCCCCTGGGGTGTATATTAGAATAAATATGGAAAGAAGAACAATGGCACTGTACAAGGTAGAACCAAAACAAAAAACTTCCGACAGTAACTCTATTAAAATTGTTTAGCCTCCTTTCTGACAGGGGTCTATTCTGAGAAAAAAAAAAATGTCCCCCAAGAAGAGTTGTCTGAAATATTAAAGCACAATGCAAAATGTTGGCCAAAATACATTTTTATAATTATAAAATCTTCTAACTCTACAGTACATTTTTAATTGTACTATCAGAAATCTTTCTTCCCCAAATTGAATTCCCTACAAAAGTTATCACAGAAACAGCCCACACCAAGAGCATGGGGACTTGTAGCACACATACAGTTCTAGATAAGAGGGAGTAACAGGTAAATATTTTTATTTCTCCAAGAAAAAATGTCAGTGCACTCATTAGAAGTGCCTTGGGAGGTGCTTCTAATGAGTGCACACCGTGTATGTTTTTGTGGAGAAATAAGAAAAATATCTATATGTTTTGGTTGAAAAACGCATCTTATCTGGAGCTATGATATATACACAGCAAAGAGGCAAATCAGATTTCATTCCATTCAGTCTAGCAAGGTCTTTCATGTTAACCCATTGTAGACTGCAGCTTCTAAAAGGGTAATAGGCAAATAGTGAAGACCCAGATCAGATGCCACAGAATGTGGCATCTGATTAGGTTCTCCACTATTTGCAAATAGTTGAGCCATCTTTCTAGAAATAATATCTGAATCTCATAGCCGGACATACCTAAAATTGAAATTGGGACTCTTCCAATATATATTGTGAGAGAGTCTATTCAGTCTACAACAGGCTAACACACCTAGGTATAATGTAGCCATAGTGCTAGATAAGCCAAATTGGAAGGCATGCCACCATACTACCCATCCTTCAGTATTTACCACCCAGCATTTACTGCTATCCTTCATCATGTACCACGTACCCTTCAGTATTTATCACCATCCTCTAGTATTTACCACCATCCTTCGTTATTTAGCACCAATCTTTCAGTGTTTACCCTTGTCCTCCATAATTTACCATAATCCTTCCAAAATTACCATCCATCTTTCAGCATTTACCACCCATTCTTCAGCATTTAGTACCCATCCTTCAGTATTTACCAACCATCCTTCAGCATTTACCACCCATAATCACCACCTATACTCCAGTATTTACCACCCATCCTTCAGCATTTATTACCCACCCTTCAGCATTTATCTCCTATCTTTCAGCATTTATTACCCATCTTTCAATATTTCCATCTACCTTACAGTATTTACCACCCATCCTTCAGTATTTACCACCAATCCTTCAGTATTTACCACCAATCCTTCAGTTATTACCACCCATTCTTCAGAATTCATCATCTATCCTTCAGTATTTACCACCATCCTTCAGCATTTATCTCCCTTCGGAATTTATCACCCATTCTTCAGTGTTTACCACCAATTATTCAGTAGTCATATACGCTGTATGACTCCTTTCCATGTCGTGCAAACTCATTTGTGCCAATCATGAGGAAATGGCCCTTATGCAGGTTATGAATGACCAGATCAACCTGCACATTTATGCATATGATACAAGCATTACTACCCACTTGTACACTAAATTGGTAATACAGAATATGCATACTGATGAACATGGGAAAACTGTGATCAGGCGCCGAAGTTATAAAAACTTTTTCATGCTCAACTCAGCTGAGCATGAAATTTGTCCTGCTAATAAATCTCAAATTACTGACAATTGTAAATTATTTCTTGTTAAACATAGCTGAGCAAGAAAATTTCTATGCTAATAAATATGAAAATGCCAACTATTGTTGGCCTTTCGTATTTATTTGCAGAGAAAATTTCATACTCAGCTAAGATGGGCAATAGAAGCTGACCTTGACCTTCACTGTTCCCATATGGCATAAGGACCCTTTTCTCACACTATTCATCATATGTAAAAGCACATTCTAATTAAAAACAAAAGAAATAATTTGAAGATTGAGACAGTTTAATTCAAATCTGGCACTCTGAGGTGAAGAATCAGGCATGATAATCAGGTCACTTGTAAATTACTGATTTCTTTTTAATCCTTGAAGTGCAACAGCAGCACACAACATTATATTTAATTTCTCTTTTCAAGAAAAGAAGCTTGACAGTTAAGCAGATGATTCATGAAATGTGATACTTTATCTTCTCTAAGTATATATACTGAGTTGAGGTTTTACGGCCCAGTCAACCCAATGGGGTCATGTCGAGCATGGTCCGTTTACCTTACCACACATTTACTGGGCAGGCTTAGTCCTCTAAGCGGTTAACCAGTATTGCGCACATTCTTTCGCCAGAAACTGACAACTGCCCTTCTTGAATCAGCAGAAGGGAGAGAATGACTGTAGAAAATATTTCATGATCAAATCTCTACAAAAGAATGTTGCCTACCCGGCGGAGGTCAAACCCGCAACCTCCTGATCACCAGTCAGACGCGCATTCACCGAGGCTGGCAAATATATATATAAAAATATCTTTGAAGATGTCGTCTGCAACATTCTAAAAAAATTTTTATCACTTTCCTAGAAAATCTTGGCATTTCATGTGAATCATCTACTAGGCAGACAAATCATATGAAATACCAATTTATTTTTATCATTTTCACAAGAAAATAAGATCTGGCATTCCATGTCAACTGTCTGCTTAGCAGTCAGTTCATATGAAATGTCAAGAACTATTTTCTTTAAAAATGAATAAAATATTTCAAAATGTTGTCTGCTACAGTTGTGATTAGCACTTTAAGGCCTAAAATGTCACTTATTTCATATCTGCTAATTTTGCCAACAACATGCTAAAGGTTAATGATGTTAACCCTTAGCATGCTGTGTAGAAATTGCAGCAGATGACATTTTGAAATATTCTTCTCATTCATTTCCAGATAATAGGATTTGACATTCAATGCAAACTGTCTCCTTGGGATACTATTTGCATGAAATGTCACATCCTGTTTTCTCTGAAAAAGAATACAAATATTGTCAAACTCTTATCTGCTGAATTAGCCCAGAAGGTGGTACAGTTTATTAATTGTTTAACACTTTGTACTAAAATAATTTTGCTTAACCCTTATCCTGCTGAACCCTGATATACCCTGCTTTTGCGAACAGTGTAGATCCAGATCAGTTGGCTTCTGAAGAAGCCAACTGATCTGGATCTGCACTGTTTGCCATTAAGTATGTAAATTTATATGAACAATCTAGATCAAGTAATCTGATTGGCTGAAAATTAGAAATGGGAGTGGCATCCTAATTTATTCAGCAGGACAAGGGTTAAATATCCACATATGATATTTTAGGACATTTTCCTTATTTTTCTCAAAAAGTACACCTTGACATTTCTTGTGTATGAATTTATGAGATGATTCACACAAAATATCAAGCCTTAACTTCTGGGAAAAAAAAGACAAATATCACTCACACATAGTCTGTTGAAATAACCTTGACCATACAAAGTGTTAAATACAGAGTTGGCTAGGGCTGTGGAAATAACATGCTGGACTTGTCCAACTTTAATATCCCTATTTTCCTGAGGACAACTAAGAAATTTCAATTTACTTGTCCTGGGACAAGGACTTCATAGCTCTAGATAAGAAGAGTATTCAGATTATGAGATATATATTTGTCTTATTTCTTGAAGAAAACATATGGTGAGAGTACTCATTAGAAGTGCCTAACCAAGGCACTTCTAATGAGTATCCACAACATTTGTTTTCTTCGAGAAATAAGAAAAATGTCACTTTTTGGATAAGTAAATCTTGGTTGGAAAAGTGGATTTAGACCATTTACCTGTCTATGGACAAGTAATAAAATTTGGTGATTCCACAACCCCAGTTTGCACAAAACATTCTACAATAAAATATATATACCAGAGGCACATGGGCCATAATGCTCACCTGAGTAAACTACTGTAAAAGCTAATATTTTGAACTATTCTGCAAAGTTTCAGCTTTACCCTTATTTTTTTTTTTTTTTTTCACAATTCATGGTCACCATGGCAACCCATCAAAGTCAACCACTTGGACAGAATACATATGTTTGGTAGACAACTACTCAAGGAAAATTTCTGTAAATTTTTTTTGTCAAAATATCCGAAAAAATGGCCTACTTTCACTTTCCCCATTTTAGGTCTATGGAAACACACACTACAAATAGCAATGCAAAACACTATGTTTGTAGAGGCAAATATTATGAGCATTTCTGTAAAGTATCAGTTCATTGTCTTTATGAATTCTGAGATGATATTTTTTCTTTTTTATTGGTTGCCATGGCAACCAATCCAATTTAGCTGCTTGAATAAAATTAACATGTTGGGTAGAGGACTACTGCAGGAACATTTCTCTAAATTGTTATTCAAAATATCTGCAATGAGATAGAAATAAGACCTACTTTCACATTGCCTATTTTAAATCTATGGAAGCTTATTAACCCTTGTCCTGCTGAACCCGGATATACCCTGCATTTGCAAACAGTGTAGATACAGATCAGATGGCTTCTGAAGAAGTCAACTGATCTGGATCTGCACTGTTTGCCATTACGTATGTGAATTTATAGCAAAAATTCGGATCAAGTAATCTGATTGGCTGAAAATTAGAAGTGGGCGTGGCATCTTAATTTATTCAACAGGACAAGGGTTAAAATTAATAAACCTGTACATCCATTTTACTATATGGTGATGTGTCTTATGACTGCTGGATGAGTGGCAAACAGTGTAGACCCTGATGAGATGCCACATTCTGCAGTATCTGATCCAGGTCTAAACTGTTTGCACAGGCCTCACTGTCCCAATAAATATGGTTAATACTTAGCAATCTGAGTAAAAAATTCAGCAGACAACATTTTGAAATATTTTTTCTTATTTTTCCAAGAAATAGGATTTAACATTCCACGCAACTTGCATGAAATCAAATCCTGTTTTCTGAGAAAACAAGAAAAATACAGTCGACTCCCGTTATCTCGAATTCCAAGGGACTCACTTAAACACTTCGAGATATCCGTACTTTGACATATCAGAGTTGAGAGAGTGAGGAAAAAAATAAACTGAACAACCACATTTAGCAAATTAACATGTAATTCCTGAAGTTAGAAATATATATACAAAATAATGTGGAAAAGAGGAGCAATTGCTCCTCTTTTCCACATTATTTTGTTCTGTTGTCATAGTTTCATGTTAAAACAGGGACCAGATTTTCACTTCGAGATAAGTGGTAATTCGAAATAAGCGAGTTCGAGATAACGAGGTTCGACTGTATAATCAATTTATCATCTGCTGAGTTTGCCTAAAGAGTGGTAGAGGTTAAGGTATATATGGTATATGGTATACATATATACCGTGTACATGATACTTATACAAAAAATTTATCAATAATACATGGTATACAGAGGTAACATATCTGTTTACAATCTCTACAAAGAAAACAAAACAAAAAAAGGCAAATTTTCAGCTTGGCAAGGTTTGTTAAAAAATAACATTGTATGCTTAAGAAGAGCTTGACTCTGAATAAGCATCAACACTTGGCATGCTGGGTAAAAATTTCAGCAGACATCACCACAGCATTTTCTATTTCTATGCTTGGTAAGTAAATTCAGAGGGACAAGTCATTTTCCTCATCATTTTGTGATTTATGAAAAAATATGCTTTTAGGAAAAGCTACATCATAAAAAAAAAATTACACCATAAATGGCTTAGAATTCAGATGCATTTAGCCCATGGAAAAAAGCCATGAAACCTTGCTTTTATTATTTCCTTCCATGAGCCAAAATACTCTTGAAATTTCCTGATATTATCAATGCAATTTCTATGAATCAAGCAAGGCCATAATGAAATTTAGTCTATTTGTTCAATCAGTATTCTAACATGCCGTTAACTTTTTCCCATAGTGCCTTACAGAAAAGTTGCCATGATCAAACTACAATAATTCACGTCATCAATGTAGTGCGTGAAAAAAGGCACATTTGATGACGTAGCATGTAAACATTTACTTCTGTCTAGTTCTTTGGAAAACATTGCAATGATGTTGATTTTCCTTTATGTGTCATGTTAGAATCAACATAATTTTTCAGTGCTGTGAATTATTGTCGAATAACCCATGGTGTTGTTGGGCAGATGCGAATATTAATTCATTCTGGCTTCACCGTCAGGAATTAATACTTTACGCTCTGCCCTCTTACACCATGCGTTATTCGACGATAATTCACAGTAGAGAAAAATTATTTCTTAATCAACACATGAAAATGTTGCAAAAATAATATTCTGTGGCCTGAAATGCTTTTTAGTAATGACATCATCAACAAACTTATTGTTAATCATATGAAAAGAATCAGACAACAAAATGTAGAATAAAAATAACAGTACCTTAAAACAAACAAAAGACATAAAACTAACATTAATATAAAGGTTAAAACAGTATACATACATGTAAAAACTGTAGTTAAAAGAGAAAAACAAAAGTATTTTCTAAACCACGTACTAAACATTACTAGCCTTGTAAATTTATGGTTGGGTTTAGATAATCAAAGATATTCTCAACTTGGTTGAAACTGGACTGATTTTTTTTTTTTTTTTTTTTTTCATCCGTAATTCATTTTCTAAAATTCTATAATCAATAACAATTGGTCTTCAAAATTTTTTTTCACACTATAATTAATGTCAAGTTTGGACTCAAATATACAGTAAACATCTGCCTCCTTTCACAGGAAGTTTCAAATTAAAAGTACATGAATATGGAGGTGAAAGGCATTTTATCCTTTCCCATAGCTCCAGAAATGTACAGATATTTTTCTTATTTCTTCACAAAAAATCTATGTTGTGGATACTCATTAGAAGCACCTCACTGAGGTGCTTCTGATGAGTACCCACAACATATGTTTTTGTTAAGAAATAAGAAAATATTTTGTGGATACCCATACCTATTTGGAGTTACAATATATTTCAGCCCCACTCAAAAATTAAAATCCAGTTGCATCCAATCTCATCTGTACCTTTTCTTTCAGAACTGTCCACAGAGAATAATTTTGCAATGAAATTAAATGCATATACAGTACATACTTAGGACTCAGACTGGAGAGTTATCTGGAAGAAATGGTCTCTCAACAATAACAGACTTCCTATTTTGATCTAAGGCAGAAGTTTTAGCCCTTTCACCACGGGTTCCTGAAGTGGGCTCTGGCATCTTTGAATTTATTTACATTCATTACAAACAGGGCCCAGTTGTTCAAAACTAACGATGTTGTTAGTTAACATATCGTTAAAACTTTGATCATTAAATATGGCATATAGGCTAATATTTTTTGCTGAAAAAATGTGAGTAGCTTTTGCATTTGCAAAAGCTACTCACATTTTTTCAGCAAAGATACCTGTGAATTATATATTGTACTTACTAGTACAGTAAACATTTTGACCAATAACGAGCTTGTTAAGCTAACAACGCTTTGAACAACTGGGTCCAGATGTTTTAGTCATGAAAAGCAGAGCAGTAAACAATGTAGATTCAGATGAGATGGCTTGTTACAAGTAGTCTCATATGGACCTACACTGTTTGTAAAGGTGTCACTTTTGCATGTATGAAAGGGTTAGCACAAAGTTTATAATGGAAATAAAAGTATGGACCCAAGCTTCTCTTTAACTCATAGAAATGTCATAAAACTTCTCATCTGGACCTACAATGCAAAGGCACCTCTTTTGGTCTGAAGAGATGAAAGAGTTGATACAAAGATTATATAGGGAAGTAAAAACATGAGCCCAAGTCTCTCTTTAAACTGAAAAAAAAAAAGTCATAAGAACTTCTTGTCTGAGAGCTCTCAGGTGGACCCTGCATAATACAACATAGGTCCGTACATGCTGTAAAGATCCTAAAAATTCAAACACTAAATCGTCTGACAAAAATGACATATGCATACAGTGTAGACCCTGATCAGACTGCTCCTGAAGGAGCAGTCTGATCAGGGTCTACATTGTTTGCCATTCCACTAAATATTTAAAGAAACTGCTGCATAAAAAGCAAAATTTAAGCCAAAAGAGTATGGAATAAAGTATTCGAAATTTTAGGAAATTTACTTACGTACATATCAATATAAAATACAATGTACATGTATCTGTGTAACAAATATACAAAATATACCAAAATATGAAATGAACATTTAACATATCATCACTAACAGTACATTTAAGGTGAATGGGAGCAATCCCCGCTGAACCAACTCTGTCAAATGTCTTTTTTTCCTCCCTTCAGAAAATGGGTCTACTCTAAAAGGAAAGAATATGCTCCCTGTGGGAGCAAATTATTTCCTTTCTGGAGAAGGCCCCTTTTCAGAAGGGACTTGATGTGCAATTCAGCAAACAGGATGTGGCAAAGGTTGTCCCAGTTAGTGGAAAGGGCAGAAAAACCACAAGTGTATCCAGTCTCTTTAAAATTACTTGATTCCTAATATAAACAAACAAGATACAAAACCATTAGCAGGATAGGTAGAACAGAGGAATTGTTGAGTATTTGGTGATAATTTTAGGATAATTTTTCTTATTTTTCAATGAAAACATATGTTGTGGGTACTCATTAGAAGCACCTTGGAGAGGTGCTTCTAATGAGTATCCACAACATACCTTTTTAAGGAGGAAAAAGAAAAATTATCCCAGAATTATCACCGAATACTCGTCCTGAACAGCTCCTCTGTAGAATCAATTCTATTATATAGCTGTAATGGCTGGGCCTTGTTTCAATGATTACATTAACGAAGCCTTTTCTAACTATCATATGAGCCATACCATGCCAAAAGGTGTCTTTGGAGCATATGCAGAGAAGGTCCTGATCAGCCTGTACAGCTGCACAGTCTGATCAGTGCCTTTGCTGTCATAAACAGAATCACTGGAAACTACAGGGCCCAGTTGTTCAAAGCAGTTAGTTTAATGAGTTTGTTAGTGGTCAAAATGTTAACTATTCTAGTAAGTACAATATCTAATTCACAGGTATTTTTGCTGAAGCAAAAATATGAGTGTGTATGCCATATTTATGATCAAAGTTTTATGATACGTTAACTAACATTGTTAGTTTTGAACAACTGGGCCCTGAATGTTTCAATGGAGAGAAAATGCCTTGCTGCAGGATGATGTGAATCTGCCCATATTGCGCATGTTTGAAGGCACTTTTTTGCCTAACCTTGCCCATATAGTTAGGCTGCACCAAGCAAGTTAACCCGTGCCTTGCTGAATAAATTAAGATGCCATGCCCACTTCTAATTTCCAGCCAATCAGATAACTTGATTCGGATTTTTGATAGGAATTCACATATTTAATGACAAACAATGCAGATCCAGATCATTTGGCTTGTGGATCTACACTGTTTTGTTAAGACAGGGCATGTCATGTTCAGCAAGAGGAAGGTTAATATTTGGAATCAAATAATTTCATATTCAAAAAACTTTGATTTGACTGCATAACCATAACAATGAAACCTAACAATGCTACCAAATCACAATAAAAATCTATGGACATGTCAAATAAAGTAGCTTGCACAAGCTTCCTGAATAAGAAATTAAATTCATCTCAAGAACCGCCAAAGGTTTCTGTTTTCAATCTCTCCTTTAGTTGAATGATGGCCATGGGTAACTATAGACAATAGTGTTTGCATATGACCTTAAGACTAATTAGGGTCTGCTGGTCATATGCAACCACTACTGTCTATACAGCCTAAGGCCCAGTTGTTCAAAAACTGACCTATGAAAATTCTAAATAGACTCGTTTTTGATTTTTTTTTTTTTTTGATGAAATAATGTGAGTAGTGTTTGCAAGCACATCCGGCCCAATTTCAACAAAAAGCATTTCTCTAACAATCTTTTCAAACCAACTTTCACATTTTATACTTTACATATTTTTTAAACTGTTATCTGATAAAAATCGAACCCCGAGTTATGAAATACTGCAAAGGATAAATACTGCTTCTTCTTTTTTTTCAGTGATTGCTCTTAGAAACTCTGTAATTGTCATTGCTCTTGGAAAATCTGTAACTGCCATCAGAAAACTTCACTGGAGGTTGAGGCGGAAAGAAGTTCACATTTTCTATGTTATTTCTTTAGTAAATTTCCCATCTTATTTGGAATATTTCATGTATGTCCTCTGTTCTGATTTAATATAATGTAATAATAATTAGTTCATCACTTTCCTGGTAGAGCAGAATTAGGATACCATCCCAAAAATACCTGCAATGAAAACAGAAAATAATATATCAGTTATGATCTAACAAACCTTTCTTTGGACACATATAAAACTCTCCACACAGACCAGGATGCACATGCACAGTATGATCAGGGCATGCAGAGCTCATTTCTTCACACCTTAAGTCTGTGAGAGTGAATTGCAAATATAACACATAGATTCCCATATGGGCCATATCAAGCAAAAAGCATAGCTACAGATAAGAGGGAGTATCCACAAAATATTTTTCTTATTTCTCCATGAAAACATATGTTGTGGGTACTCATTAGAAGCGCCTCGGCAAGGCGCTTCTAATGAGTACCCACAACATATGTTTTCATGGAGAAATAAGAAAAATATCAGCATTTTTCGGATAAAAAAGTGACTTATCTGTTGCTATGAAAAAGGTGTTTCAAACCTTGCAAAATGCAGATTCAGATTCATCCTGTGCATGCGAAAAGTCTGATCTGGACATTTTTTCTCCATCAATATATATTCTACAGCATCAACTGATTCAGTTAGCAGACAGCAAAGGCCTTGATCAGACTGCCTGGATGTGCAGGCTGATCTCCACCTTCCCTGTCTGTATATGCCAGAAGACATATGTTTTCTCAGTGCTCAGTCCAAAATAATGTTATAGTCATGGATTCCTGTTATATAAAGTGATCAATTTAGGGATTAGCCTTCACTATAAAGGAAATGAATGCATTTCTTTAAATTTCAGAAATAATACAGGAAATAGTATTGCTATCCATTGTAGTTTGTTAACCCTTGCCATGTTGAATTAATTAAGACGCCATGCCCACTTCTAATTGTCACCCAATCAGATTCCTTAATCCAGATTGTTGATATAAATTCACATACTGAATGGCAAACAGAAGCCAACTGATCTGGCTCTACACTGGTTGCAAAGGTAGGGTAGAGTATATCTAAGTTCAGCAGGACAAGGGTTCACTTTTCCTGTTGGCATCGTAGGCTATTGTCTGTGGTTGTGGCTTCCTCTGGACATTTTCTTTACTAATCTGGACCCAGTTGTTCAAAGCTAATGACGTTGTTAGTTAACAATTCGTTAAAATTTACATCGAGTGATACGCAATATGCTGAAATTTTTTGCTGAAAAAATGTGAGTAGCTTTTGCAGTGCAAAAGCTACTCACATTTTTTCAGAAAAAAATATCAGAATATTGTATATTAAATCCACTAAAACAGTTAACGAAATGACCCTTAACGAGCTCATTAAGCTAACGACGCTTTGAACAACTGGGCCCTGTTCATTAGACTATGCACTAGTGGAGCCTACATAAGCACTTGGAAATTCTTTGTGTTGAGGTTTTACGGCCCAGTCAACCCAGTGGGGTCATGTCGAGTGCGGTCAGTTTACCTAACCACATGTTTACTGGGCAGGCTTAGTCCTCTAAGCGGTTAATCTAAGCTTGGAAATTCTAGAGAAGTCCACCTTTCTTTTAAACTTTTAGTCCTGCTGAATCCAGATATGTCCTGCCTTTGCAAACCGTGTAGATCCGGATCATTTGGCATCTGGAGAAGCAAACTGATCTGATCTGCACTGTTTGCCATTAAGTATTTGAATTTATAACAACATTCCGGATCAAGCAATCTGACTGGCTGACAATTAGAAGTGAGCATGGCATCTTAATTTATTCAGCATGACAAGGGTTAACCTCATGGCCATAAATAACATCAGATGTCATTCTAAAATGCTTTTTCTTACTTTTCAGAGAAAATAAAGTTGTTTTTCACAGAAAATTTTATTCCCTTGGAGATGTTTTGAAATGACAAGCTTTATTTTTGTAGAAAATAAAGCTTTTTACAGAAAATAAGGCTTGACATTTCATTCAAATTTTGCAGAAAATATAGTTTTGATTTTTTTTTTTACAAAAAATAAGACGACATTTCATTCAAACAGTCTCCAAAAGCCTCATTTTCTGTGAGAAATAAGAAATACATCATTTGTTTTGTAAATTTTGCTTACTGTTTGTCATTACGTGTGTGAATTTATATCAACAATTTGAATCAAGTAATCTGATTGGCTGACAATTAGATGTGGGCGTGGCATCTTAATTTATTCAACATGACAAGGGTTAATGGAAACTGATACACATTTAAGGGAGGCAACTCTGTCAAAATTGTTTTTGCTCTCTTCTGAAAATGTCACCTCTAAAAGGAAAGCATTAGCAGCCCTTTGGAGCAAATACCTTCCTTTAGAGTACTGTAGATCACTTTACAGAAGGGGATTGGTGTACAGAAAAGCAAACAGGAAGACACAAAAATTGTCTCCCTTGTAAAAATGGCAGAAAATCTTATCAGGTTAAGTGCTATATCTGCTTTAAGGGCAGTAAATATGAATGACAATTTTCCTGCCATATTCAAAGAAGACAACTCTGAAGACAGGACTCCAGTTGTCTACTAACGACTCCTTACAAAACTGGGGTCTACTCTTAAAGAAAAGATTTTGCTCCCCAAGAGAGAAAATGCTTTCTTTTAAGATTAAGTCTCAGTGAGATGGGGATGTGGAGGGGAGCAAATATTTTCTTATATGGGAGTTATTTTTCTTGAAGATAGATTCGGTCCCCTTAAAATGCTTCCTATGATTGTTTACATTTATATATCACACTTTAACCTCTTTACAAAACAGTTTGTTATAAGACTGTTTAGAAAATTAAGACGGTTTAAAGGTGGACCCTAAAAAGGTTGTATTCTATACATTTTTGTTTGTTGTATCCAAATCAAAATCTATAGATTATATAGAAAACTGACCATTTATGATAAGTTTTTCTACATAATATCAATGCATTTTGGTTTGGATACAACACAGTTATTTAGCTAAAATGTTTTTTGTTGTTGTTTTTTTTTTTGTTTGTTTGTTTTTTTACTTTGGAGCCCAATTAAAAGTGTTATAAAAAGGTTGTGGTGTAGTCAGTTGTGTCCAGCTTACAAAAACATCACAGTCTATGAATGACATCACTGACTGTCAGATTTATACCACATCAGGCAGAACTAACATGCATTCAGGCAACAAGAGTAGAAAGATGTTAACACCAAACCCAACAGAAAAATAAACATGCAGCTTAACCCTTAAAGCGCCAAGAAAAACTGCATCTGAAAATGTCGTCTGTTTATGTCGTCTGCTGAATATTCTTGCAAACTTTTCAAGCATATTTTTGCATACAGGCAAACAGTGTGGACCCAGATCAGACTACTCCTAAAGGAGCAGTCTGATCTGGGTCCACACTGTTTGCAAAAATGACTTTTAAAATCACAAGCAGATGACAAAGCAGACGACAATAGTTGTGATTGGCGCTTTAAGGGTTAAACTATAACAAGACAGTGCAGGATCACAATTACCCACTACCAAGCTATGCCATCACCTCTTAAAGTTAAATTTAAATGTGTGTGCATGCTGTGCCCTTATCTGGATTTAACTAGGATTGTCAGAAATGAGCCACAGCCCTTAAAGGAAGCAGCCTTTCCTTTTAGAGTAGACTCGTTTTCAGGAGTTATGTTCAGAAAAGAAAACAGGAAGTCACAAAAAATGTCTCCCTAGTAAAAAATGATAAAAACTTAACCAAGTATATCCAATTCCCTAAAGGACCCTTCTCCCACAATGCACAGCATTTATTTACACCCTTTTTATCTGCACCACTAAAACAAAACTTTGGGTAGGGGGTGGGGGTGGGAGGTCGGGTCACATGCACCTACACCCTTGACACTGTTAGTTTTCTACTTTCTCATGTATGTCTACTGTAGTTGCCTACTGCAAATGCCTACTGTAACTGCCAGCTGTAATTGAACAAATGCTCGTGAATATTTATTTTCCTGATTACCAGTGGTGGCATAAATTTGCACAATCAAACACCCAAATGTATAAATAGTTGCGGTGCAGTAATTTTCATGATTTTTGGGTTACTATAAATCTGCAAAATTAAATATTCACAAATACTAAACAATAAAAATTCTATCACTGCTACAAGCAATAATAGAAGGCTTTTGCAAACAGCATAGATCCAGATGAGACGGCTCATGATGAGCCGTCTCATCTGGATCTATGCTGTTTGCACTGGATCTATGCTGTTTGATATTCAGTCTTTCAACTTTACATATAAACTTCTTTCCAACTTTCCAAGCAATAGTTTGTTTAAAACAACAAGAGGACCATGATGGTCTTATATTGCTCACCTGAGCAAACAGATTTGCATACTTACTGTTGAAGTTTCAGCCAAGTTCACTGCTCTAAGATTTTTGTATAAATTTTATAGGAGAATATTTTAAAAGTTTTCTATATAGATGTATAGGGAAAATAAGCCCCGCCCCCTGGCAGCCATGTTTTTTGACGAATCACGATTACTTGGACAATCTTGGTACAGGGTTACCAAGGAAACATTTCTACCAAGTTATAATGAAATCAGTCCAAGGGTTTCTGACAAGAAGACTTTTAAAGTTTTCTATATAGATATATAGGGAAAATAAGCTCCGCCCCCTGGCAGCCATGTTTTTTTTATGAATCATGACAGCTTGAACAATCTTGGTAGAGGTTACAAAAGAAACATTCCTGCTGTGTTATAATGAAATCGGTCCAGTGGTTTCTGACAAGAAGATCATTAAAGTTTTCTATATAGATATATAGGGAAAATTAGCCCCACCCCCTAGTGGCCATGTTTTTTGACAAATCATGACAGCTTGAACAATCTTGGTAAAGGGTCACCATGGAAACATTTCTGCCAAGTTATATTGAAATCGGTCCAGTGGTTTCTGACAAGAAAATTTTTAAAGTTTTCTATATAGATATATAGGGAAAATAAGCGCCATGTTTTTTGATGAATCATGACGGCTTGAACAATCATGGTAGAGGGTTACAAAAGAAACATTCCTGCTGTGTAACACTGAAATCGGTCCAGTGGTTTCTGATAAGAAGATTTTTAAAGTTTTCTATATAGATTAGAGGTAAAATAAGCCCTGCCCTTGGGGGCCATGTTTTTTGATGAATCCAAACGGCTTGAACAATCTTGGAAGAGGATCACCAAAGGAACATTTCTGCAAAATTATATTGAAATCAGTCCAGTGGTTTCTGACTAGAAGATTTTTTAAGTTTTCAGTTAAATAATCTATTTTTAGCTCCTGTGACCTAGATATGCAATGGACCGGAACCATTTGGACAACTTTGAAAGACCAACCAAGGATCAATCCTGTGAAATTTGGTCAAAATCCAATCAGTGGTTTAGGAGGAGATGTTGTTTAAAGATTGTGGACGGACCGACAGGCGGACGACGACGACGGATGTTGGGTGATCACAACAGCTCACCTTGAGCCTTCGGCTCAGGTGAGCTAAAAAAAAAGACAACAAATGTTGTCTGAAATTTGACACTGAATGAGTTAAAGGAAATTAGTATAAGCATGAAAATAAATACAAGTAAAACTTAAAATGCGCATATCAGGAAAAGAACAATTACAGTACAGTTTGAAATATACAGGTACTTACTCTACATCATCTATTATACTTCATCAACAACTGCAATTGTATAAGAAACTACTGTATAACTCTTAAGTACTGAGACACCTTAACGCCTTACCATACTTGTACTAAATTTTGACCCTCTTAAGTTACTTTCTGATGTGTCAAAAAACTGCTGGATTGAATGACAAACAGTGTAGACCCTGATCAGATGCTATGTTCTGCAGTGTCTGATCTGGATCTACATTGTATGCACAGAACTGTCTGTCCCAATACTTTGGGTTATTATAGCAATACCCTAAAAGGACAATAAACTCATTTTAGACTGAATAAACTACACCCACACTATATATCTGAAGAGTCTAAAATCAATTTTACAGGTATGTCACTGTATGTGATTTAGATATTACTACAGAACAATGGCAAAACTATTTGCAAACAGTGGAGACCCTGATCAGATATTGCATTTTGTGGCATCTGATCTGGGTATGCTCTGTTTGCCAATTTTCCTTTTAAGGTTTCCAGACTAAACTGGGTTAAAAGGACCAATTAAGACATCAGCAGATGACATTCTACAATATCTTTTTCCTAGTAAATAATTTCATATAAATTGTCTACCTATGTGAAAAAAATATATAAAAAAGAGGCCCATGGGCCACTACGCTTACTAGAGCTCAAATATTGACAAGGACAACACCAACCAAAATAGACAATGGACCACTGACTATCCTGTAAGCTCCCCCTGTAGGCTAAACATCCACCATTTAGCATTTTTGCCATACCAAAGTCTAAGACACCTAAATTAACCTGGTTGTTAAATGGGGCAAAGTCAATGAAGGGTCATCATTTGAATAAACCAGGTACAGCCAGAGTCCCCAATACTGCATACCAAGTTTGAAGGTCCTCGGGCCTTTCAGTTCCTGAGCTGAAGAAATTTAAATCCTTTTTACAATATACATGTAAGGGCATGACGACCTTCTTGGTCATGTGAACCAGATCCCATGACCAAACTTTGATTTCCCAACCTCACTGAGGTTTTATAGGTAATGTAGTTTCAATAAGCCAAGCAGTTTTAAAGAAGATTTTTAAATACTAAATTTGAGGGACCTTGACCTTTGGTACTTATAAAAGTTCATTTAGCTGACTGCATTGATATCATAAGCTTAAACAGCTTCAGAAAAATCCAGTTTTGCTTTTTATATATATATATGAAGGCCATCTTGGCCTAGTGAACTTCTAGGCCATCTTGGCCTAGAAGTGGGAGTAGCATCTTAATTTATTCAGTATGGCAAGGGTTATGGGTTTCCACTGAAATAAATTGTGGGTGCAGATAAGTTCCTTTTTTAACCAACAAACTAGCACATTTACCCTAAATATTCAGACACCTCATCTCTTTATCATATTTGTCATAAAATTTGAACAAGGCTATTTTACTACCTGCTTACACACACACACACACACACACACACACACACACACACACACACACACACACACACACACACACACACACACACACACACACACACATTTATGTATATTATATGGCCCAGTAAACACTGTTAAGGTTATATCAAGCCAGTCAGTTAACTTACTCATACTTTTCCTGCACAGTCTTAGCCCTCTAAGCAGTTAACCGGTACTTGTAAAGATACTATTAACTGGTACTTGTGAAGATACTTTTGCAAGTAACTGACAACTACCCTTTTTGATTCAGCGGAAGTTTATGTGGCTGAGCAGGGATTTGAACTTGGGACCTCAGATGTGTTACTCTATGGAAGCCAACATAATACATACTCTATCCATAGCAACAGATAAGGTGCTTTTTTCATCCAAAAAATACTGATATCTTTCTTATTTCTCAATAAAAACATATGTTGTGGGTACTCATTAGAAGCACCCACAACATATGTATTCGTCAAGAAATAAGAAAAATGTTATGTGGATAGCCCCTCTTATCTGTAGCTATGTATAACTGTGATATACAGTAGAACTTCAATGGCTCAAACAGGATTGGAACCAAAGCAATACTTAGCCAAAGGGAGTTGTAGTCATTCAGAGCTACTTCTGCTTTATGCTTCACACGCTGGGTAAAAATTTCAGCAGACAACATTTTCAAATTTTAAATTATTTTTTCCAGAAAACAGGCTTTGACATTCATGAAAATTGTTTCTAAAGGAGACAACTTGTATAAATGTCAAATCCTGTTTTCTGGGGGGGGGAAAAATCATCAATATGTCATCTGCTGAATTAGCCAAGAGACTGGTAAAGGTTAAAGCAAGATGTAGGGATACAGACATTAGGTCTTGCTTGCTAGAGAAGGTTTGGGCCATTTAAATCCCACTGTAGGTCAATACATGGGTGAACATAAGAGGAACTACCTCAAAATTGTGTTAACCTGAATTTGTTCCCAAGCCATATCAGGAACCTCTCAAGTAGTGACAACATCAAAATTTTGGTAAACAAAGGTAGGTGCTTTGTCGTTTTCAATATATTTTATAAGCAAGAGTTAATTACTCTGAATTTCGGCAATGCTATTCCATGTAAATATGATTTAACTTTCTATGCAGGCCAAGTAATTTGCTCTTTCTTCTAAAATACATAAAAAAAAAAAAACAGAGTACCTGCCTTTGTTAACTAAAATTTTGATGTTACCATTACCTAAGAGCTCCTGGTTATGGCATGGGAAGAAATCCACATAAATACAATTCCAAGGTAGTTAACCCAATTTCCATCCATGCAATATTTGGTCTGTTCTACAATTTGACAAGTAATGAAAGGTGCTGCCGTACACAATAACCCGATACAAGTGGAGTAAGGTGTGTGGTTACCTTAAAAAGCACAGCAAAGAGTGTCCCAATAATGAAGTAGGGGAGATAAGAAGCAACCCCAGTCTTTTTAAGGTTCTTCTTCAATAATTTGCTCATAATATTGCCTTTTTTCTCTGTGTACGGGGGATAGCGGAGTCTGTGCGAAATAAAAAAATGAGACATGATTGGTTAGTGGATCTATTTAAGTCCTTTGGACTGTCTAAAAAACTAACTTCCAAACCTGCTTAAGGGGAACTAATACACATTCAGAGGAGACGACTCTGAAAAAAATTACTCCCTTCTGAAAAGGGGTCTACTCTAAAAGGAAAGAATTAGCTCCCATTTTCAAGTAGACCCCTTTAAAGAAGGAAATGAAGACCCCTTTTTAGAAGGATACAAAGACATTACTGGAGCTGTGGCATGCCAAAGATGTCTCCCTGGCATGTACAAACCATGAAGGCCCAGAAACGTATGTATCCACACAGTCCAACTGGGCCAACACTGTCTATCTACTATTAATATTTTCATTTCATGACTCATTAAAGCAGGTCAGCAAGTTATGATACACATGGTTAACATAATATTCAGAAGCCAAATCTGATAAAAAGTAAAGAACTAAACTCAACCCAATGCAAACAAGAACAGTGTTTTCAGAGAAAACAGATGTCCCCAAACTGAATTTTCATTTTTTTCTACTGCTATGACCAAGAAAATAAGGTCATGGTCACTAAAATATAATCATTTCTTTGTTATGTCCCAATTATGTTCATGAAAATTTGGTAAGAATCCAACCACTGGTTCACAATATATTGTGCAGACAAGAAAGTGTCACACCAACAGCAATGGCGATGCCAACGCAATCTGCACCAAAACAATATGTCCCCATCTCCTTAAGGGAGGGGACATTACAATATGAGTAAATATTTTAAGGACAGCTTTATTTAGCTTATACAAGGATATTTTTTTCTTCAGTGTTCTTTTAAGGGAGGAGGGATGGTTACTTTGAGTCTCTGAAATAATCTAAAAGTATTTAGATCTTCATTAGCACTTAACCCATTTATGCCAAGCATCCCATAAAATGGACACTGACAAAGAGTGTAGACCCAGATCATAGTGCAGCATCTGATCAGGGTCCACACTGTTTGCATTTATGACAGGAATTGCTATAAAACATAGTTAGAATAAAAACAAACCAGACACTCCTTAAACTGAAATGAACCAGTCCAAAGAATTAACGTAGAAGAGTCCACTTGGTATAAATGGGTTCAAGTGCAAGTAATAACAGCAGCCAAAGATATCCTGATTTTGTTTTATTTTAAGAGACAATAAGACATGAAATATCAAGTCTTATTTGTTCTGAAAATAATAAAAAAAAATATATAAATGTTTTCTGCTACAATTTTGAATGGTGCTATAATGCTTAGCACTCTGGGTAAAATTTTCAGCAGACAACTATTGAAATAGTTTTCTTATTTTTCCCAGAAAACAGGATTTGACATTTTATGTAAATTGTCTCCATTGGAGACAATTTGCATTAAATATTTTAAATCCTGTTTTCTGGGAAAAATAAGAAAAATACCCTTGCTTTGTTGTCTGCTGAAATAGCCAAGAGAGTGGTAAAGGCTTAGGATTACAGTTTTACAAATAGTAAAAGCACTAATCAGTCTGTCCCAGTTTATGACCTTTGAAAGGTGTTTTGTTATTTTCTGTCAAGGCAACACTGATTCTCAGATGAATTTTGAACTTAAGTTTATTAACTCAAAGAAACGTTAAACAAATCTTCACTTTTTGATCAGAAATGACTTCTTTTATATAATAAAGGAGAGGTTTATACAAAGGAGGAAGGGCACTGAAAGCACTGTGCCTTGCCAAATTAATGCTTAGCACTCTGGGTAAAATTCTCAGCAGACATGCTGAAATACTTCTCTTATTTATCCCAGAAAACAGGTTTTAATATTTCATCCAATGGAGACAATTTGCATGAAATGTCAAATCCTGTTTCTAGGAAAAATGAGAAAAAATATCATAAATTTGTGTCTGCTGAAAGGCCCAGAGAGTGGTAAACTTTAAGTCAGTTACCACAATGCAAGTTCTCTTCAGCCCTCACTCAAATAAACAAGAAAAGGAATTATTCACAAAGTTCTTTTTTGATACCTTTCTTCTGATCTATTCAGAACAAATATCCACATAGGTGTGAGGTGGATGAGCTGAGGTGTGGGGCAGACACTATGTTCATAACATATCAAAATTACTGACATTGGCTGACATAAAAATGGTATTGTGGATAAGATTGGATGTTTTTTCTCCCAAACAATTTTTTTTAATGTTTTACTACTCAACAAAGAGACATGTCGTAGAATGGTAATTTGTCACAATTTATATTTTCATGAAAAGACACCGCCCCTCCCCCATCTCCCCCCCCCCCCCCCCCCACCCCTCCCTCCACCCACGATATACAAAGTAAAAAATACATGTACTTTAAAAAATTATGAGTTTTTCTTTGTAAATTAGCACTAGTGTCTGCCTCCCTCTTATCTCAACACACCTACCCTACCCACCAGATTATTCTGAAATAGCTTCATTATAATACTTGGGCCAGTCAAGCAAAAAAGCATCTTCAAGCATGCATGAACAATCCAATAAACAGTTTCTGACAGTCTATTCTGAGTTCATTTTGACAATGCTATAGTCACAGGGGCTGCACAGCTTGATGAGTGAGCACAGCTTGCATGTGCTTGAAAAGTCCTTTTAACCTAACACCCCCCGTTTGACTTGATCTGACTAAACTTTGTAAATAATAAATATACAATTCTAATCACAAGCAAGGAGACAGGAAAATGTTGCTATTGTCCAACAAATGTTAAAATAAAAAATCCCCATTTCTACAAATAAATCATATCATCATATCCCTAAATAAGTGGAGTATCTTATTTCTCCACAAAAAATGTATGTTGTAGGTACTCATTAGAAGCATCTCAGAGAGATGCTTCTAATGAGTACCTACAACATATGCTTTTGAGAAATAAGAAAAATATCAATACTGTTAGGTTGAAAAAGGTGTCATATCATTGGAAAAACTCAGTTTCCCATATATGGGAATAGCAAAGATCATGTGAGTGGCAACCTGAAAAAATCTGTATTTGGACATGTGCATCCGGCAAAGATTCAGATCAGACTGCATACCAAGTCTGATTAGGCTTGGGTGTGTGTGATAATGATACACTAGATTCCAATATTTCTTCAGACACATGGCAAAGACTGAGCAGTCTGCATGGATTTGTTTATTTCTTTGCCAGTCAACCCAATGGGGTCATGTTCAGTGTGGTCAGTTTACCTATCCACACTTTTAATGGGCAGGCTTAGTCCTCTAAGCGGTTAACCAGTATTGTGCACATTCTTTCGCCAGAAACTGACAATTGCCCTTCTTGAATCAGGGGAAGGGAGAAAATGACCATAGAAATATTCCATAATCAATCTCCAAAAAAGAATGTTGCTGACCCGGCGGGTGTCAAACCCGCAACCTCCTGATCAACAATCGGACGTGCATCCAACTGAATCACCGAGGCCGAACTGTGCCAATGTGCAGGCTGTTCTGAGTCTTTATTGTGAGCACCTGTGAAAAGGTTCATTTTCTCATGCTACCTCACATGTATCATTTGCTAATTCTAATTTGGCCTTAGTGGAGAGAATGGACAATTAATTATAGAACTTTGCTTGAACTCTGGTTCTTGAAGAATCACATGCTACAACAAAACTGCCCATTCTGGGCATACAAATGCAGTTGTTCTGTGTGACTTGAAAATTTTCCTGTCTCATGGCTCCACATTTAATCATGTTACCACAAATTACCTTGATTTATGACCAGAAATTAAAATATGAAAAGAATCCTCCTTTCAGCTTCTTGCCTTGAAGCCAAGAAATCGTTGACATTTTTTTGTCAGTATACGGTGGGTAACGAATTCTGTTAAGAAGAAACAATTTAAGCCAAGTCATGCAAAAACAGGTCATAATACATAATTAATCATTATCACTTTCTGGAGACAATCAGCAGACGACAAAATTGATGATTTTTATTTTTTTCCCCAGGAAATAGTGTTTGACATTTCATGCAAATTGTCTCTCAAGGAGACAATTTGCGTGAAATGTCAAACACTATTTTCTACAAAAGAATGAGAAAAGAAAAGGAAATATTCAAAAATGCAGTCTGCTGCCACACTTATTTACATCCAGCAAGTTAAAGGCTGAAAGTCCAGATTCACCCATGCATTCATGCAATTTGAACCAGACCTTCACTGCAGAATACAATCCTGGAAAGTGAAAGCACTGATCAAACAGCTAGGATGTCCAAGCTGATCTGGGACTTCCCTAAGAGGAAAAGGTAATACAAATAATTTAAAAGACATACTTTTCAAATACTGGGCTTTTCCCTTTAAAGCCTATCGTATTCTACCCAATTACCACACTATGCACTTAGGTTTTTCAAAATTACTGGAAAAAATTGTAGCAAAATATCCACCTAATAAGCGCACACTTACAAGAAAGATCAGCAGAGGACTTTATGAGGAGCATATCTAATGATGCTTATGTGATATTATTTTCTGATTTTCTTTATAAAAACATATTTTGTAGGTATTCATTTGAATTGCCTTGACAAGTAAAGGCAATTCAAATGAGTTCCCACAACATGTTTTATAAATAAGTATATCAAAGTATACTGGCTGTAATCTAAAGACCACTAAATTGCTTGATTATGCGCTTATAGGAGCATGTGCAGTAATTAGGTTGGATACAGTATTTTTGTTTGATGAGGCTTACATACTTAGAGCATAGCATTGTGAAATTAAACAACTGCCCTTTTGACATTGATTTTTTTAAAAACAGACAAATCAAATATTTTTTTTTTTTTTTTACATAGGTAGTTATGACAAAAGGTTTTGCATTAAAGCATGACAAGTTTGCAAATTTACTTCTTCTGTGTAAAGCACCAGACAAAAAAACATTTCTGAAAAATGTAAGCAGAGTAAATGACATTTCCTTATCTTTCCCATAAATACATTCGTCCCAAGATCACTTTAGAATTGACTAATATTAAAATTATGTCTGAAGTACACAGATGTTCCCACCTTATGCCCTCTCAAAATTCAATGTTAGCAAATCAAAACCAAGGTAAACATGAGTAGCTCTTGTTGCACAGAAGCCAGTTTTAATGCTTCATATCCTCAAGGCAAACAAAAATTACAGAGAAAACACTCTAAGAAAATAGAAACAGAATTCTGCCAAAGGCTATGTCCCGCCTGCGAGGCAGCGAGGTTGACGCAAATTAAATGGAAAACCGGATCCCTATACTGTGCCATGCTAAATGCAGGCGCGACAAAAAGGACTTTGTTTTTAACAAAGAAATTATCACACAAACATACTGAGCATAAGATCTAGACCCTGAGATCTGGGTCAGAAGCTTTGTTCTAAAGGATGTATTGGTGCAAACCAACATCAAAAATATCAAAGCTGCAGATAGCAGCAGCGCACAATATAATCCGAACTTAATACAAGACACTAATGGCAAAATTTAACACAAACATTGTGACCCTGACTCTGAGGTCTTATTTGTGTGTAAGCTGTATAGAATTAAAGTGTACAGTGTTTCAAACCATCAAGGCAAATGTAAAAGCTACAGATGAAAGCACCCAAAAATCATAGTGAAAGAAGGAACTTCAACCAGACGCAAATATTCTAAGCATGTGACCTTGACCTTAAGGTCAGAGAATGGGTAGCTAGCTGTTGGTCATTATGAAAGAAGCTGTTCCTACACACCATCAACCCAAACATGAATGCTGGAGATGGAGGCGATCATACAATATAACCAGATATTAAGATGAACACATGTATCAAAAGAAAGAAGGATGAATGACAGAATGCACAAATGGCTGAACAAACAGGCAGGGGCAAAACAGTATAGCCCAATTAAAATACAGCAGACGAGCAAAAGTCATATATCCCTGGCCATAACGATCAGATGCGTGCGATTGGAAAGAAAAATAAACAAATAAAAGGAATGATATGCATGAGGATGCTAATTCTCTCTTACAAAAAACAAGTCATACTCAATGTTTGTACCAAATTTAAACATCCTATGTAGAGACTTTGACTGAAAAAAAGTTTACACACAGACAAACATGTTCCTGAAAAGACAACAACTAAATACCCCTTACATACTTCATGTGCCAGGGGTATAATTACGAGTAGGAGATGCTTTAAGATGTAGAAGCATTGCGTGATAACCCAGAGGAAGTGAAATCTTTTTTTAAAGAATAGCACCTGCCCAGAAAGAAAGGAAGCAAATATTTCTGTGTCATAGTTATTTCCCTTAGAGGCATATCCATTCTCCTTAAGCCACCATATGGGCAGCGCCAAGCAAAAACGTGTCCTCCAGCATACGTAAAAATGCGCAGATTCACATTCGTCCCATGCATGCACAAGGTCTCATCTGGGCATTTGCTCTCCACTGATACATTGTTCAGTGTCTAATGATTCTGTTAGTGGACAGAGAAGACCCTGATCAGATTGTGACCATGTGCAGGCTGATCTATGCCTTCTCTGTCCACATATACCCAAAGACACGTTTTCACATGGCATGGCCCATATGAAACTTTCTATCCCCAGTAATTTTTCTACTGACAATTCCAAGGCAGTTCCTCCCTTGCATTTCTTCTTTGTTCATGCATCAGTGGTTTCATATGTGGCTTTTGTTTTGTAATTGTTTGTTTTTCATCTCTTCTTTTGGTGCCTCAGGAAGACCGTGCTTCATGATTGTGGCTTTCCTGGAAACCTTCGCAAACATTTTTTCAAACAGTAAGATACACTTAAAGTATCTCTGACTGATGTACAAAACTTACTTGTTCACACTTTCCATCTTCAACTGTCGTTCCATCACGGCTCTTTTGTGACAAAATGTGTCATAAGAGAACTTGCCATGGTAAGCTCCTATTCCACTATAACCAACCCCTCCAAATGGTAAAGTGGGCACTAAAAACATACAAAAGTCAGCTTCTAAGATTTAGACAAGCAGAGTGCCCAGATAAATGGTAAGGTGGGCACTAAATACATACAAAACAAGGGTGAGAATAGTCGCTAATAATCAATTCTGAAATCTAAAAATATTCAGTCCAAAAACTACTAACATTTTTCTTATTGCTCAATAAAAACATATGTTGTGGGTACTCAATGAGGTGCTTCTAATTAGTACCCACAACATATGTTTTTACTGAGAAATAAGAAAATTATTATGTGAATACTCCCTCTTATCTGGAGCTATACAACTAATAATTAGTTTTTAAAGTTATTTCAGGCATATATTAATCCAAATAAGTACACAAATTTTTGACACAAAAGGACAGTCTTATGAACAAGGGTAAAAATGAAATTTCAAGCTTAAAAAATGCAAGTTCTCAATCCTGAAATCAGGATTAATCCTGGGCCCAGTTGTTCAAAACTAATGATGTCGTTAGTTAATATATCGTTAAAACTTTGATCATTAAATATGCCATGTATCCTTATATTTTTGCTGAAAAAATGTGGGTAACTTTTGCAAAACTCAGCCCTGAAGTTTTCCATCCCTGACAAACATAGTTCAAAATAACATGAGTATCCCAATAAATATTTTTCTTATTTCTCTATGAAAACTTATTCTTGGGTATTCATTAGAAGTGTCTCGGACAGAAATACACATGGATGTCACAACAGTATACCCCACAAAAACACAGTTTGCAGAATGTTTAATAAGAATGCATACATGCCATACCTCACACTGTGAGACAAAATCTCATAATTTGGCTACTTTGCAATCCATTTTCCATAAGAATTTCAAATCTCACAGAATTTTCAGACCCTCTAAAAGGATATTTTATGAAGAGCTAATTATAAATTACACAACATTATACTTTTGATATGCTTAATTCATCAAAATAAAGGCTTTAAACTTATTTCTGTGAGCTTGAAAGTGATTTTTATGAAAATCTCACAGAATTTTGTCAAATCTCACCTAAAAATTAGCCTGATCTCACAGATTTCTGCCAAGAGCTTATGGCATGTATGAGAGTGGCTTATCAGATACACCCGCCTGTACATGATATGAAGCAGAAAGCAAAACTCCATGGAGAAGGATGAATGGAAAGATTTATGGACAGTGTTAAAACAGAATACCCACAACAAACACATACACTTTACGAACACAATTTTCAAGTGAATAATATAAAGGGACAAACCTGAACTCTGCATGATGCAGTCATTAACACACACACTTCCACTAGTACAGGAATCCAGCATTTTGTCAATCTGTCTCTGATTGTTAGAATACAGGTACATGGCCAATGGTTTTGTGCTGAAAAAGACAACATACACTACAACCTCTTTATAACATGGTTCATTATAACACAGTTTAGGATATAACACAGTTCAAAGATGGATCCCAAAAATGTATAGATTATATTGAAAAATGACCATAAATGGTCATTTTTCAATATAATCTATACATTTTTGTTTAGATATAACACCATTATTTAACTAACAGGGTTTATGCTATGGACCCCAACAATAGTGTTATAAAGAGGTTGTGGTGTATATTTAAAACTGTCTAAATTTATATATCTAAACACAGTAAATCTGGACTTGAACACCGATGGCACATTTACTATGGCTGATTTGAACTCCTTTTTGAGCACCTAGGAAATTCTTCAGACAGCTGAAGAAAATAAATATTTGGGGATATTAAAGGGAAATTTTCTTATTTCATCATGAAAATGTATATTGTGTGTAGTCATTAGAATTGCCATACTGAGTTGATTTTAATGCGTACATTCAAACTACCATTATTTTATAGATAGATACTTTAATTATCCCTGACATGGGCCTTTTATGAACCCTCAGTGGCTCCAACTATCCATGTCTAGATCAAATTTCCATGGTCCCAAAGATGCTTCAGCAATTGAAGTTTGACTGAAAATGTATTGTTTGTTGGTTTTGCTGTTGTTTCAACCAGAAAATATTAGCATTTTTTTTTTTTTTTTTTTTTTTTTTTGAATTTCACCATGAAAACCTATTTATGGGTTTATGGGTTCTTTTTATAACTGCCTCACCAAAGAGATTATACTACATGAGTGCCCACAAAATAAAACTGGATCACATTTCCTGCTTGCTATTTACACTCTGTAAGGTTTAATGATAGTATGGTCCTGGCCAGACTCACTTACCGTGAATGATTCGAACTCGTTTTTGAGCCTCTGCTTAGCTGTATATAATACACACATTCACCATAAATATTCAGATGCCAAAGGACTTGTTAAGTGGAAGTATTTGGTGATAATTCTAGGGTAATTTTCTTCAGTTCTCAATAAAAACATGTTGTGGGTACTCATTAGAAGCATCTCACAGAGGTGCTTATAATGAGTACTAACAATATATGTTTTTGTGGAGAAATAAGAAAAATTATCCTATAATCACTATCAGTGATTATCATTACTACCCCTCATTAACAAATCCTCTGTAGACACCTAGACTTTTTACCATACTTGTCCTAAAATCTGATTTGATTGTGTTGGGGTTTAACGACACGTCAACCCTTGAGGGTCATTTTGTGTCGTCTCCCAGAGAAAGGGAGAAAAGAGATAGAAGAGAGAGTAGAGGAGATGAAAGAGAGGGACAGGGAAGAAAGAGGAACAGGAAAGAAAGTGAAGAAACAGAAGAAATAAAAACATTCCCCCTCTACCCTTACCCACTACAAGGATAGCAGGCCTTGCCCAACTGTAAGCCAATATCAGTAGGACGCCCCAGTGATGTAAGATACACAGCATCTTCGCACCACCCGACCACCCCACCTAAAATCTGAACAAGCCCATTTGACTGCTTGTGAATGTGTCTAAAAACTTATGAATAAATAGCCAACAGTGTAGAGCCTGACCACATTGTTTGACATAGTCAATACTGTTTGCTCACCTTGTCTGTCAGACTACTTAAGGAAAATATGGTATGTTTATAAGGCAGAATTTTCTTTAAGGTGAAAATTAAACCAGAAGCATGATGAATTTGTTCTAAAAATAAATGTGGGTTGTTAAGGGAGACAAATGAAATTTTATTTCATGTCTGTTGGCTGTTCTGCAGAATATTTTATTTAAACTTAACCCTTAAAGCGCCAAGAAAAACTGCATCTGAAAATGTCGTCTGTTTATGTCGTCTGCTGAATATTCTTGCAAACTTTATCAAACCTACTTTTGCATACAGGCAAACAGTGTGGACCCAGATCAGACCGCTCCTAAAGGAGCAGTCTGATCTGGGTCCACTCTGTTTGCAGAAATGACTTTTAAAATCACAAGCAGATGAGAAAGCAGACGACAATAGTTGTGATTGGCGCTTTAAGGGTTAACTTTAATGTTTTATGGGTTTGTACAATGTTCCATTCCCTCCCTACATTTAATTCAGAGAACATCTGTATGGACTTCCCAATATTTAAAGTGCTATAACAGTGATTTTTTTACCTGTGCATCCCGAGTCCCATACTCACATTTTTGCTTTGGGACTCATATTTTAAATCTCAGCGAGTCCCAGGACTCACAAAGTTATAGTGGAAAATTCTGTAATGGACGCAATGATTTTCTAGTAGGACTCACTTTTTATAGCCCAAGCGAGTCCTGGGACACATAGGTATAAAATTGTAAATAAATCACTGCTATAATACACATAGCTCCAGACGGCATGTTTTCCAACTAAAAAGCTTTGATATTTTTTTTTTTTTTATTTCTCCACAAAGCATATGTTGTGGGTACTCATTAGAAGCACCTCAGTGAGGCACTTCTAATGAGTGCCCGCAACATATGTCTTCCTGCAGAAAAAAGAAAAATATTGTCTGGATACCCCTCTTATCTACAGTTTTTACAGTAGATAGGAGAGTAACCTATCATAGACAGAATCATTATGCATTTACTGGACTGTAGACTTACCCTTCATTGATATGTTCAATAGCTTCATCTTCTCCACTGACTGGAATGATTGGTAAGACTGGACCAAATATCTGCAAGATAAAAAATTAGCATCTTAGCCATATCACAAAATATTGTCTTTTCTTGTTCCAGATAATTTTGAGTAAGAGTTTTACAGCCCAGTCAACACTGTTAAGGCCATGTCAAGCCAGTCAGTTAACCTACTCACACTTTTCCTGGGCAGGCTTAGTTCTTTAAGCAGTTAACCATTACCTGTCCACATACTTTCACCAATACCTGACAACTGCCCTTCTTGAATCAGCAAAAAGGGACAAATGACCGCAGAAATTTCATGATCAATCTCCAGTAAAGTTATGTGGCCAAGCTGGGATTTGAACTTACAACCCCTGGCTAAGCAGTGAGATGTCCTACTGACTGTGCCATGGAGCCCGGCATTGTTACAGATAAGATATGGGTACCAAGATAAACATTTTTTCTTATTTCTCCAAACAAACATCTTGTGGCCTCTCTCCAATCAACTATGGCAACATAGAAACGAGGTTAGAGCATTTGCCTGGAGCTGTAAGTTGCGGGTTCAAGCCAAGCTCAGACTACTGACTGGATACTCTCACTCTTCATCCAGCAGCGAATGAATACCCTCTGGGGAAGGTTAAAAGTAGGACGGGGCTCTGCCATTCATATGATGTAGCCAATGCCATGGAGGGCTCTTACTCCCAATGCCTCAGTGGCCACAAGGCTATAAGACACCTTTGACCTTTAAAATGCCAAGAAAACCTGCATCTGAAAATGTCATCTGT
Organism: Anodontia alba; assembly: GCA_964016985.1. NCBI lineage: Eukaryota > Metazoa > Mollusca > Bivalvia > Lucinida > Lucinidae > Anodontia > Anodontia alba. Next base: position 49,594,774 of record OZ024834.1, on the reverse strand, counting down.
TTATGTTGTCTGCTGAATATTCTTGCAAACTTTTCAAACCTATTTTTGCATACTGGCAAACAGTGTGGACCCTGATCAGACTGATACTAGAGGAGCAGTCTGATCTGGGTCCACACTGTTTGCAAAAATGACTTTTAAAATCACAAGCAGATGACAATAGTTGTGATTGTCAGTTTAAGGGTTAACTGAGCTGCAATGTCAGAAAACACACCTTCAGAAGTATGCACTTAGCGTAGATTCTAATCAACCTGCACACTGGTACAGTCTGATCAGAATATCCACTGGGGACATTCTGGACAGCCAAGGATGCAAAGTTTCTTCATGTCAACAACTAAGACTGATCAGAATGCGCAGATAGGCAATGTTGGGCACACGTCAGAAGGTAACCTTTTCTCACATTGCGGCTCTTGCATAACCCCCAAATAAGAGGGGGTATCCACATTTTATTTTTCTTATTTCTGCACGAAAACATATATTGTGGGTACTCATTGTGGGTACTCATCAGAAGCACCTCACCTCATGGTCTCTTAATAGAGGTGGTTGCTTAATACAGGTGGCCTTTAAAACAGGTTTGACTATAATGTAAAGCATTAAAATATCTGAATATTTAGAATATATATGGTAAGGCTACAATACAGAAGAAAAATACCCACTTCTTCCTGCATTATTGCATCTTTAAATGTGACATCTGATATGACTGTTGGAGCAACGAATCTATCTTGTTCATTTGTATCACCTCCTAGGGCAATAGTACTGGAACTGTCTAACAACTTCTTCACTCGCCTGAAATATGAAACATTACTGGTTGGGTAAATAACAATCTAGTTATGTTTCCAGTTCCCCACAATCATGATTTTCGAATGGCAGCTTCGGACATTTTTAAGGGATTCTTTGATCTATAATCCATTTTGGTCTTTATCTGACTGGTTCGGTTTAGCAGTTTCGATTTGGTTTGGCCACCTCCATTAATTTCCAGAAACCAACTAGCCACATGTGTGGCTCCCATCACCATCTTAATAACTCCTCTGCATTTTTATCAAATTCTCCCACACTAAAACATATCTTTTTTGTGGGAAATAAGGAAAATATCAATACTTTTTTTGGTTGAAATTAATGTCTTACTGGGAACCATAGGTCTTGATAATAGTGGGTATCAGGCAAATATTTTTCTTATTCTCCATGAAAACAAATGTTGTGGTGCTTCTAATGAGTACCTCAACATATGTTTTCATGGAGAAATAAGAAAAATATAAATACTTTTGGACTGACAAAAAAGCTTCTCATCAAGAGCTATGGGGTGCTATGGTGTTTCCATCTTTTACTTACTGGAAGTGCCTATCATTGATGATTCTAGGAAAATCTGGAGATTTGGCAGGTCCATCAGGGTAGAATTCTCCTAGGGTAGCTTTCATCTTCTCTATTAGTTTATCCTGAAAGAAAACTATGTAGTTTAGCTTTAGCCTGTTTCACAAAAGAATTAACAGATATTAAAAAGAATGATTCCCTCTGTTTATTCCTTTATCAGTCGAACAATACATATTTGACAGAACTCGATGTTCAATTTGATCCAACCAGGAACAGGGCACCAGAAAAGAGATATTAAATGGCAGTTTTTTTAATACTGAATTTTTCACCATCAGAATTATAAGGTGACTATAACTTGCACCACTTTTACTCAAAATAATTATTAATAAACAAATACATGTAATATCCAAAGTTATATATTATTTTCTTTGTACAATTATTAAGTGATTTTGGTCATAACTGCTCTTCTATATACATTCTGGGCCGACCTAAAATTCATGTTCCTACACCAATAGCTAATACCTGTTGCCGGACAGAATAGCTAGCCTAAACTCACTCTTGTCAATCAAATATTTAATTCAAGAGATCTTAAAAACATTGACGTAAAGCTTCAACATAAAATTCTAAGTATGTGACTTTGACCTCTAGGTCATAAGCAGGGGTGGGGATAGTGCCAAATAAAATTTTGGACCAATATCTGTCATCCTGCCAAATATAAAGTAAATCCATGCAAGGATTTAGAAATGAAGAGATCTTAAAAACTTTGACCCAAAACTTTTAATATAAATTTCTAAGTCTGTGACTTTGACCTCTAGGTCATAAGCAGGGATGGGGATAGTGCCAAATAAAATATTTGACCAATATCTATAATCATGCCAAATATAAAGTAAATCCATACAAGGACTTAAAAATTAAGAGATTTTAAGAACTGATTTTCTATTAATTTGTTATTAGCTAACCTGTGTCTCTTTAGTGCACATAATGTAATCAGGTGCTATACATGTCTGTCCTGCATTCATTGTTTTTCCCCACAGAATTCTGTTGGCAGCAGCACTTAAGTCAATGTCACCATCTACAAACACTGGGCTGCAATTGGACAGAAAACATGAACAAATTATAATACATTGTAACCTCACTCATTATAATACTTTTTATAATAACACCATCTTTTATGCATTTCACTGAATAATAGATTTCTCGGTGAAATGCAACCCGAAAATGACACTGTTTTAAACAGTGAAATTATGACTTTTGGTTTTTTACTGTTTGGGACTACTTTTTTTCATCTAATCAATTCCCTGTAAAGTGATTCATCTGTACTACATTTATGTTGTACTTTATCCATGTTTAAATTCAATGTTTTCTGCCATAATATCTAGGGTAAATATGGTACATTTCTTCAACGCTTAGAATGCTGGGTAAAATTTTCAGCAGACAACATTTTGAAATCATATTTTTCCCAGAAAATAGGAATTGATATTTCATGCAAATTGTCTCCTTCTGAGACAATTTGCATGAAATATCAAAGCCTATTTTCTGGAAAAAATAAGAAAAATATCCTCAAGTTGTCGTCTGCTGAGTTTGCCCATAGTGTCCTAAGTGTTATATTTAAAGATTGTTTACAGTAAAGAATTACTGTGTATTATCATGGTGTCATTTTTTTTCACTTACACATAGCTCTACATAAGAGGGGTATCCAGATACATATATATTTCTTCTTCAGAGAAACATATGTTGTGGGTACTCATTAGAAGGCCTAGGTGTGACGCTTTAGTGAGTACCCACAACATTCGATTTTTTTTTTCCTGTGAAGAAGTAACTACTTTTTTGGCAGAAAACAGCACTTCTTCTGCAAAAATGCATACACAATACAATGATTAATACCTTAAATGATTTGAATGTTAAAAGCAGCAGAACCCAGATAGGTCTGCTGTATTAAATGCCAGAGGGCTAGATAAGAGTGGGTATCAGGTGAATAGTTTTCTTATTTCTCAACTAAAACATATGTTGTGGGTACTCATTAGAAGCGCCTCACCGAGGCGCTTCTAATGAGTACCCACAACCTATGTTTTTCATCAAGAAATAAGAAAAATATAGATACTTTATGGTTGAAAAAAAGCGCATTATCAAGAGCTATGTAATGAGCTAAAAAATTCCTGGCCAATCCCTGGATTTCAAATCATGCCTGCAAATTATTAAGGGGATTGGATATACATAGTGTTTTCTACCATTTTTTTTAAAAAGGGAGATAACTTTTATGGCTTTCTATTTGTTTTCCTGCACTCCAAGCCTGTCTGGAAAGGCATCTACTCTCAAAGGAAAGCACAGCCTCAGATTGAGCACCAATTCTTTCCTTTTAGAGTAGATCCCTTTTGAAAAAAGAAGGAAAAATAATTTGACATAGTTGACTTCCCTTAGAATGTATACATTTCTCTTTAACGCTTAGCACTCTGGGTAAAATTTTCAGCAGATGATATTTTGAAATATTTTTCTTATTTTTCCCAGAAAACAGGATATGACATTTCATGCAAATTGTCTCCTAAGGAGACAATTTGCATGAAATGTCATATCCTGTTTTCTGGGAAAAATAAGAAAAATATCATCAGTTTGTCGTCTGCTGAAAATGCCCAGAGAGTGGTAAAGGTTAAGCCAGCAAGGCCAGGTCTTCTCACCTAGCACTAAGAAATTATATTAGACAAAGTAAAAATGCAGTCAACTCCAAGGGACCTGAAGTTTTGTTTGAGATAACAGCAGTTCAAGATAAAAGAAGCTGCACTGTAAGGTACAGCAAACTACCCTCATACTGCCTTTCTTTTAGTTTGACTTATGCAATCATTTGCTTGAATTATCAGTGTCTGAGATAACAAGAGTACATTGTATCTAAAAACATATTATATATTTTTTTACCTTTTTCCACCCAACTCAAGTGTAACAGGAGTAAGATTTTCTGCTGCAGCTTTCATTATGATCTTGCCCACCATAGAGTTCCCTGTGTAGAAAATGTAATCCCATTTCTCCTTCAGTAGCCCTGTAGTTTCTGGAATTCCCCCATTTACCACTTTTACACAATCCTGAAAATATTTGCCAGTTTTACACAATCCTGATAGTATTTACCACTTTAACACAATCCTGGTAGTATTTACCACTTTTACACAATCCTGAAGTATTTTCTAAAACACAATCCTAATAGTATTTATCAGTTTTACACAATCCTGAAAATATTTACCACTTTTACACAATCCTGAAAATAATTATCACTTTTACACAATCCTGAAAATATTTGCTTTTACACAATCCTGATAATATTTACTACTTTTGCACCATCATGATAGCATATGCCACTTTAACAAAGTCCTGAAAATTAGCAACTTTTAATCTGCATCATCTCAACCATATTTAAAGAGAACTGGATATGCTTGGTGGACATTCACCATTCTGCCGAGGGAGACATTTCTGACTTCCCATTTGCTTTACTGCATGGCAAGCACCTTCAAAAAAGGGAATGAATAAGGAAAGAATTTGCTACCAAAGGGAGTGAACTATTTCCTTATATAGAGTAGATTATATAGAGTAGATTCCTTTTAAGAAGGGGACACTAACAATTTTGACAAGAGATGTCTACCCTGAAAGTCTGTCAATTCCCCTTAAAATGGCCTGGGGATATGCCTTCTCCTGCACACACTAAAGTCTCTTTCTTCACAATGCAACTTCTAAAATCACAAAAATAAAACACTGCACACTCCATCAATTATCAACATTTATGAAGGGTCATACCTCATGTCAGAATCAACACATTAATGCCATTTTTGAACTGAACCCATGTTTTCTTGGACTGACACTAATAAAAATAATAGTGCATAACTCTAGATACAGGGCTCTCTCAACCAAAAGGTATTGTTATTTTTCTCCTTTCTCTACGAAAACATTTGCTGTGGGCGCTCAAAATAAAACATCTTGCCTAGATGCTTCTAATGAGTACTCACAACATATCTATTCATGGATAAATAAGAAAAAAATATTTATCTGGGCCCAGTTGTTCAAAACTAACAATGTCATCAGTTAACATATTGTTAAAACTTTGATCATTAAATATGGTATATATGTTAATATTTTTGCTGAAAAAATGTGAGTAGCTTTTGCATTTGCAAAAGCTACTCACATTTTTTCAGCAAAAATATTAGATATTAGATTAGATATTGTACTTACTAGAACAGTTAACATTCTGACACTAAGGAGCTTGTTAAGCTAACAATGTTTTGAACAACTGGGCTCTGCTGGATTTCAACCCATCATGTTTCTTTTAAATCTTCTTCGAATATATGAATACATTGTTTAAAAATACCTACAGTGTCAAAATACTTGGGAATCAATTCTTCAAATAGGACAGCTGTGTTCCAAGCAAGCTCTGATGGCTTCAATACAACAACATTACCTGCAGTGAAAAAATTAAGATAACTCAACAGTTTAAAAACAACTTTAACAGGTACACCTACAAGAGAGATTGCTCTGACTGACCTTAAATTACTTACCTCCCTTCTCAAAGTGGGCTTTACTTAAAGAAAAGAATTTGCTCCCCTTAAGAGTGAATTCTTTTAAGGATAGCCTACTTTGAAAAAGGATTCATCCACAACGAAAGCAAATTCTCTTCTACTGCAGTGGTTTTTAACCCTTGTCATGCTAATAAATTAAGATGCCACAGCCACTTCTAATTTTCAGCCAATCAGATTACTTGATCCAGGTTGCTGATACAAATTCACATACCTAATGGCAAACAGTGCAGATCCAGATCAGTTGGCTTCTTCTTTAATTTTTGATGATCTGGATCTACAATGTTTGCAACGGCAGGATACATCCGGGTTCAGCAGGACAAGGGTTAAAAGAGGGACAAAAATTTTCAGCTTAGAATGCTTGCTCTCTCTCTCTCTCTCTCTCTCTCTCTCTCTCTCTCTCTCTCTCTCTCTCCTCTCTCACTCTCTCTCTCTCTCTCTCTCTCTCTCTCTCTCTCTCTCTCTCTCTCTCTCTCTCTCTCAGCTGTAACCATTCATCTTAAAATAAATGGAAAATAGCAAATGAGCTTGGATATAATACAGATTTTCCCAATTATAGTCGGATTCATAAATGTAATTTTGTAATACACAAAATAATAAGTCACATCTATATTTAAACTTCACTACACTTTCAATCCAGCTATAAATTATAAATTATGCCAATGGCTTCAGAATTGAATCAGTTTATCAGAACATTCGAACAGTTTACCATGTAAAAATGGTCAGATTTTTTTGCCATTGGAAAAGGTTGAAGAAAATCCCGCCAGTCATCTCAGAGGAGATGGAATAATGATGCTGCAACACAGGCCAGTAGGGTGTATTACAATTATCAAGATGGCTGCCTTAGGCTCATCTTAGCTTGAAAGGCTGATTTTTTGTCTAGACACTGCCATGAGAGGAATTTATATGCTAAGTTTTGATGAGATCCATCAAGTAGTTCAAAGATGTGATAATGATAAAATGAAAAATGGCTGCCACCAATCATATTGGTTAACATACTGGAACTATTTTTTTTCGACACATTTAAAATATGTCAAAACTAAAATAGGTCCTGTCTGTTAACCAATGGTGGAGACACTGGATAACATCTCTGGCAAATTAATAATAAAAAAAAAAAAAAAAATGTCCAACTGTCTCAGAGAAGATGCGATGAGACTGCAATAGGTGGCAGCTGGCTTTGATTTTTCTTGTTGTATGCATCTCCCTTTAAACTACAGTAAATGTCCTAAAATTTCTAACACTTTATTCCATAGTTTTTGGCTTAATTTTACTTTTTCTAACACTTTATTCCATACTTTTGGGTTTAAATTTTGCTTTTTCCTGCATTTGTCTCTTAAAATGCTTAGTGGAATGGCAAACAGTGAAGACCCTGATCAGACTGCTCCCTTTAGGAGCAGTCTGATCTGGGTCTACACTGTTTGCATATGGCATTTTGTCAAAAACTTATGTGTTCGAGATTTTAGGACATTTATCATACTGGAAGAATTTTGTTGAAATCTTGTAAACGTATTCCTCCCATGGTCTGTTTGTCTAAGAATAAAATATGTTCTGTTTAGCCAAACAAAACAACCAAATGACAGCCATCTTGAAATCTAAATGCAAATCTGGACCATTTTCATTTAGACACATCTAGGACTTGAAAGGAACATCCCTGCAAGTTTCAAGAAAATCTGTAGGAAGGAGTGGTGGACAGATAGGTGGATGCCCGATGGTCCTGTCTTACAGGAATACCTTAGCTGGATATTTGTCCAGTAGAATTTGTTTGTGTTGAGGTTTTACAGCCAAGTCAACCCATTAGGGTCATGTCAAAGCTAGTCAGTTTACATAACCACCCTTTCACCTGGGCAGGCTTAGTCCTCTAAGTGGTTAACCAGTAATAATACTAATTGTGCATTCTTTTGCCAGAAACTGACAAATGCCCTTCTTGAAAGAGCAGAAGGGAGAACATGACTGTAAAAAAATAATTCATGATCAATCTCCAAGAAAGAATGTTGCAGGACCCGGCAGGGATCAAACCTGCAACCTCCTGATCGCCAAGACGTGCATCCGACAGAATCCAAAGCCAGCCTTATCCAAAAGAACTTATAAGAGAAACTGCCTTATCCTAAGTCACTGAGAGTGCTAAAAACAAATCATTCTTACCAGCTGCAATGGCTCCAATCAATGGCAGAATGATCAACTGTACCGGGTAGTTCCAAGCTGACAGAATGAGTGCCACACCATATGGTTCCCTGCGTATGTAACATTTGTCCATCATGTTAAGTAAGTTTTTCTTCACCTGTGTATAAGATAAAATCAGTAAATTCTGGTGGCAATTAAGATAAGCCTTAAAGCACCATTCACAATTGCAGCAGAAAACATCTCTTTTTTTATAATTTTTCAAAGAAAATAACTCTTGACATTTCATGTGACTCATTTGCTAAGCAGACGATTCACATGAAATATCAAGATTTATATTCTCTGAAAAATGAAAAAAAAACGTAGTTTAGAATGTTGTATGCTACAAATTTCGCCTGGCACCTTAAGGGTTAATTTTTAATTTCATGATGATGGGTCATTCCTCAGACAAAATGATGGCTCCCTCCTTTATCTGTTTCAGAAGGTTGACAATCAATGTCCTGTTTTCTTGTGTTCTGGCTTCAGATTGCCAATTAGCCCTCTGCTTTGTTTCATCAAAGCTTTTTGATTATATGTGTTCATACATGCCATAAGCTCTTGGCAGAAATCTGTGAGATCATGATAATTTTTAGGGGAGATTTGACAAAATTCTGTGAGATTTTCATAAAAATCACTTTCAAGATCACAGAAATAAGTTTAAAGCCTTTATTTTGATGAATTAAGCGTATCAAAAGTATAATGTTGTGTTATTTATAATTAGTTCTTCATAAAATATTCTTTTAGAGGGTCTGAAAATTCTGTGATTTGAAATCCTTATGGGAAATGGGTTGTAGAGTAGCCAAATTCTGTGAGATTTTGTCTCACAGTGTGAGGTATGGCATGTATGTGTGTTTCACTGTGATGTTTCACAGATAAAGTAAAGGATCAATATGTGGACCTGCTATTGCTGACTCGCTGTCTGAAACAGAACCTTGCACAGCAACCAGACAAAACAAAATGGCGGCGCCCAATGTAGTCAGTGTCCGTTTTAAGAAATTAAATGTTTTTTGTTGTTGTTGTTGTTGTTCTTGGATGAAGTGCATTGTGCATAAATGACCATAGAACACAAAACCAATCGCTAAAGCAAGCACCGCTAGCTTTTTACGAGAAATTCCCAGTTTGAAAATCGTGTCATTTTGGCAGACATTTTAAAAACTCCCATCAAACGGACCATTGCATAGCAATAACAAATCACTACAGAGCGCTACCTGAAAGCGCTTTCCTCATGCAATTTGCCCCTGGTCTCTACCATTATTAAGGCAAAAACCAGAATAAACCAGTTTCGTGAGGTTAATATTTTTGTCAGAACTTCTAGACAGCTAAAAATAGACATGAGTGATAAAATGAAATGAACATCCTGCCAAAATGAAATGTACATGATTTTGAGTCAAATGTCAGCCAATCACAATTAAAAAAACATTCTCAAAAGCCAATCAGATTTCATGTTACAAACAGCTCTCTGGCAAGTGTCTTCTGCAAAAAAATGGCAGCAAACACAAAAGAGGGATGTGGAATTTTGCAAGCTCAACAAGAATACAGGCTTATAGAGGTGCATCTGAATTTATAACAATATATGTATAATTTACAATTAACCTGGTTCAGGAAATGATGTTATCTGGTTATTTCATATGTTATTACTAAAACTGACTTAACCACAGACCTACCTTTTCAGGCTTTACCCAGTCATTGAGGTTATTCATGCAGTTGATGAGGTCATTCCTACAGTAGTCCACTTCTGCCAAGAGTGACTCAAATTTACTCTGAAATATCATGAGCACAGTGTTAGCAAAATCATTCAACTCTTAAAGTACTAGACACTACAACAACAGATGTCTGCCCTTTCAAGGCAGTCTAAAAACACTGTTGATGTTTTTCCCCTTTTTCCAAAAAAATATAGTTTGATGTTCACATGAAATGCAAAGCCTTATTATTTCAGAAAAAGGAAATAAAAAAATATAAACTGTCGTATGCTGCTGTCGTCACTGCAGGTGCTTTACGGATAAACCCATTATTCTCAGTGTGCTCTTCAATTTATGAAGTTGGTCAAATCAAATATTTTTTTTGTTTTCGATGAGGTTTATGGCCCTGTCAACCTATTAGGGTAATGAAGAGTTAGCATAAGGGGACCAGTTGTCAATCAAACTAGAGAAAACATGAAAAATGTCTGTAGATACATGTACCTGACATTATAATCAAACTGTCAATAATGACATAGGAGAAATCACCAGTAAAATAGAAAAAAAAAATTGTTCTATATACACTGTTTCATAGCAACAGATAAGGCGCTTTTTTCATCCGAAAAATGCGGATATCTTTCTTATTTCTCGACGAAAACATATTTTGTGGGTACTCATTAGAAGCGCCTCGGCGAGGCACTTCTAATGAGTACCATAACATATGTTTTTGTCGAGAAATAAGAAAAATATTATGTGGATACCCCCTCTTATCTGTAGCTTTGCTGTTTTGATCCTTTAGTCTGAAACGGCTGATTATCTGGTCGCAAGTACTTGATGCGCACCATGTTATAGACACGAAAATGTATTTTGGCACAGTACAGGGATAACACAGCACTGTAAAAGGAGCATATGAGACACTAAAAATGAGTGAATTTGGCAGTTATTTTGTCTGAACCTTGCCTGATTGGCTCTCAATTCTTGAAAAACTAATTTGTTGATTTTGACCCTTTGCTCCTTGTCTCAAAACAATTATAAAACTAGATTGTGCAGTCGTAGGCACACCATCACAAAATCCCATGCTCCATACTATGTTGCTAAGAGTGTGATAGACGGACAGATGGAACAATAATGTTGCTCTTGCACATCCTTACCATCTGGGGAAGTCATGTAGCAAGTTTGGTTGACTTCCCCCTACTCAGTGGTTTTGGAGGATACAGCATGACGGTTGGACAGATGGATGGATAGACAGGTGATAGAATGGACAGAAGCATTTACAATATCCCCATCGCTAAAGCATAGGGATAAAAACATATTTCAAAAGTACGATTTTCATGTTGTTTAAATAACTATCTAGAGTGCAGGATTATATCTTTGATATTTATGACGCATGCGCATAAGCATCTACCCAACTTTCTTGGACATTAAGATCTTGATGCCAGTAAAAGTTAACAACAAATCTAAGTATTTTAATGCTTTCTCTTTATCCACATGCTCATAATATGTAACTTCTGACTGATGACTGTTCCCCGATCGACGACTGGTACCTTGATACTAACCTACTTACACTGATCCTGGACAGGCTTAATCCTCCAAGCCCTTAATCAGTACATTGTACTTAGTGTTGTGTATATACCTTCACCAGTATCTGACAACTGTCCTTCTTGAATCAGTGGAAGGGGGCAAATGAACATGTATAGAAATTATTTCATGATCGGTTTCCACGAAAGTTATGTGGCCAAGCTGGGATTCAAACTTGCAATCCCTGGATCTGCAGTCAGACATGCTACCGACCATGCTGTGGAGCCCAGCTTCAGCGGCTGCATTCAGCCACATGTTTGTCAATCCATTTTGTGTGTCATAAGATGTTGATTTTACGTTTGTAATTATGGCAGAGCTTGTACAATTAGGGAAAGAGTTAGGTTATGAAGGACAGGAATTAAGAGAATGGGTTACTAGGCAGCAAGAAATACAAAGGGTTAATAACATCTTAAACACATTTACAACAATTGCTAAGAGCTGATCAATATATAATAGGTACATATAGATATAGATAGGTACATATATATCAATTTATGGTCATTTATGGTAAATTTCCTAAAATTTTGTACACCAAATGTTCTAAGAAAATGGCATATGCAAACAGTGTAGACCCTGATCAAACTGCTCCATCAGGAGCAGTCTGATCAGGATCTACAGTTTGACATTCCACTAAGAATTTCAAGAAACAAATGCATAAAAAGCAAAATTTAGGGACAAAAAAAAAGGATGGAATAAAGTGTTTGAAATTTTAGGACATTTCTGTACCATACTTTAATAAAGTCAACCCAGCAAAAGCAAAGTACTATATTTTCAGTATTCGGACAGAGTAGTGCTATGATCTTCTAGATACATGTACCACTTTAATATGTTCTCCTGATTACCTTACTCAGATCCTGTTTTAGAACATCACAAAACTTGTCTCTGTTTTCATCCAGCATCTTTAACATAGATTCAAGCTGCTGTCGTCTCCAGTCCATGGATTTGGTACGCCCAGATAAGAAAACCCTGCGCATCCCCGACACCAACTGAAAACAGAAAAAAGTAAAATTTTACACTTATGCTTGTCTAAAAGTATTAACTCACAGACTGCGCAAGAAATTATGACATTTTCACTGGGTAGCTGCTCACCATTAGGGTCATGTCAAGTGTGGTCGGTTAATCTATTCGCACTGTTCCTGGACAGGCATAACTCATTGTTGGCTGGAGACCCCTAAAGGGTAACTGGCAAACAGTGCAGACCCAGATCAGACACCACATTCTGCTGCATGTGATCAGGGTCTCCAATGTTTGCAAATAGTTCAACCATTTTTCTGTTGGAATACCTAAATCACTTAGCCTGACATACCTTTAACTGAAATTACAGTCTTCCAATATATAGTGTGGGGAGTTCATTCAGTCAACAATGGGTTAATCCTCCAAGTTGTTAACCAGTACTTGCAAGTGCCCTTCTTGAATCATCAGAAGGGGGAGGGTGGCCATATAAATTATTTTATTCGATTTGTCAGTATTTGTAATGGTAAAACTTTTGGACAAATTTTTAAAATGCAAACAAATCATAGAGAAGTTAGTGAACAAAATCATTCACATTTATCCCATATCAGGACAGACAGGCCTAAGTAAACAGTGCAGACCCACATCAGAAAGTACAGAATATTGTTTACAACTCACCCAGCAGTTTTACACACATCAGCAGGTTGGAAATTGGACTTGATTACTATACTTACCGTAAGTATTCAGACAGACAGACCGGGGCAAACAGTCTAGACCCAGGTGCGATGCTGCAAATGCGACGTCTCATCAGGGTCTGCACTGTTTGCCACTCATCTAGCAACTTTAAGACACAACAGGTAGTAAATTGCACTAGTTCAAATTTAGAATAAGTGTGGTGGACAGTTGAGGTGTCCAATAATTAGGGTATATACGGTACATTTTACAACAATGCCATTATGGTCCCTTAGTATTTCAGCCAAATATGGACCATACATGATAGCTTCAGATTAGAGAAGGAGTTCTCATAATACATTGTTTGTAGTTATCATATTTCTCCACAGACACATATGTTGTGGGTATTCTCACCTCAGCAAGGCACTCCTAATAAAAACCCATAGCATTGTAACATGAACAAATAAGAAAATAGGTTAAAATCTCTCATTTAGAGCTGTTATTATTGCATGGAAACATATGGTCTGGAATCTAATAAGAATCATCTCAGCTGATTCTCATGTGATCCTATAACATAACACACAAGGCAAAAAAAGGATCTTTATGTCATTTGCCAAACTCAGCCTGCAATCTCCAGAGAATTATCAGGGTCTTCTCTGTTTATCCCTAAACAGTGTCCAATGATTCTTTAAGTTGGCAATGAAGACCAGATTACATGAATGCACAGGAAAATCTGGGCCTTCATTGTTCAAATATCGCATTAGGGCCTTTTTCTTACACTGAGCTTTTTTTTTCATTATTATATACTTTCCCAATAAACAAAGTACATGCATATCAATATTGGAACAGCTCAATGTTTATCTACAAAAATAACAATTAAATCTAGACCACATGATCTCAAGGCCTGATTGTATTGTTTTAACATTTGTTCGATGATTTACCAATGTGGGAATCCATATAGCAGATGAGTGATTTTTTTGGTGATTGCGCAATTTTTTTCATATCAAATGTGTGAATGATTTTTTGTTCTTTTTTTTTTCTGCAAAAGTGTGAATTTGTGTTACCTCTTCAATTAGCTGCATGCAAACTGAAACAGTAAACATGTGTTGCCCCTGCTCACCATGGGGAGGCATAGTAGGTCCTATCACAGTCCAGTAATGACTGGTCAGTTAATGCTCCTGACCTTGATGTATGTTGTAGTTTGCAGCTTCTTAAGTAAGTCCTTGAGAACAAAGAGTGTTGAATGCTCACAGTAAAACTGCTCAATTTGAAACTGGCCTGGGAAGATTAAGCAGAATTGTCTGTTCACTTTCCGTATGATGGAACTTCTTCTCAGGATCGTTTTAGTAGGTGGGCCCTTAGTAGTTAAGCCCATAAATCAATAGACAGGTTAAGTCGCGCCTTTGATAGTACAAGTTTTCACACTTTTAAAGCATGGTCTTGGTTTTAAATTTGATATTTGCCCCATTTTTATGTTTGTGCACTTGTCAACAGATAAAGGCAAACAGGCCCCATTAGATTGGATTTCAAGTTTTCAACAGTACTGTAGACTAATATTTTTACTTACTTCTTCATGAAAACATGTTGTGTGTACTCGCTGAAGCACTTCTAATGAGTACCCACAATATATGCTTTTGTGGAAAAATAACTACTAAAGATATCAATAACTTTTGTTGAAAAAAAAGCACCTGATCTGGATATATATAGCTTAACTCCTTACCATACATATCCCAAAATTTGAATAAATCTATTTGCCCATCATTTCATGTGTCTAAAAAATGTGCTCCTGAGACTCTGGTCTAATTTGTTCGAATATCTAGGATAAATATGGTATATACCATATTTCCCTAAACATTGGGACGCCTTAATTCCTTACCATAACTGTACTAAAATTTATGCAAGTCTGTAAAATTTATGCAAGTCTGTATGTATTCCATTGCTGGATGAATGGCAAATAGTGAAGACCCTGATCAGATGCCGCATTCTGCAGTGTCTGATCTGGGTCAACACTGTTTGTCCCAATACTTAGGGTTTTATGGTATCCAAGATGCAACACAAGAAAAGGTCAGTATGACATATGAAATACTCAAAGGAAAAGGTTCTCCTGTAAGCATAAATAGTGGGAATAGGATATATCATGTAATTAATGGTGACCCTGGACTTGTTCAAGATATCACAACAAATAGAACTCAATTAATGATTAATGTTCCCACATTATTAGCTTCAGTCAACTAGATAGACTATAAGGTCATGTATTAATAATTTGCCTGGGGGAATCTTTTCAAGTGTTTACTGACAGGAGTTGTTCACACTTTCTATTAAATATTAAATGTGTTATGACAAGATGAGAGGTCTCATTGTAATATATATATATATATATATATATATGCGGACAGCAATGACCCAAATGAAATGGCCCATCAATGCCATCTGATCGGCACCTACACTCTCCACTTGTATAATGACTGGATGCTGTAGTACTAGAAGGCATGAACAAATTAACTCTTCAAGCACCAAGCAAAAATTATAGCAGATCCTGATGGCATTCTAAATTTTACTTATTTTTCATAGAAAATAAATCCTGACAGTTCATGTGAAAAATGTCAAGATGTACTTTCTCTGAAAAATAAAGAAAAAGTAATAAATAATATGTTTTCTGCTGCAGTTGTGACTGGTAAAATATTCTGATTCTGGTGCTTTAAGGGATATGTATTATTATATATCCTATTCACACTGGGCTTACAGGAGAAGCTTGTCATTTGAGTATTGCATATGTCACATTGACCTTTTCTTGTGTTCTGAACCATAATGTCAGACCAGAATTTTGATTCTACTTAATTTTCTGTTGTTTCTTTCTTTCTTTTTCTTGTTTTTTTTTTGTTTGTTTTTTTTTGTCAAAAATTTCTCAACTTATATTTGTAGAATTTTGTGATAAAACTGTATTACATAAAATGAAATTTTATTAATTTATTTTTTCACTATGAATGCATCTTTTAGCCATCATTCTTTTCAGTGAAAGACATATTTACATTCATGTTAACAGGTGTGAGACATAAAAAAACAATATCATAAAACAGATAGAACTTGGTGTTAAAATAATGCATTTTAGCATAAAGACATGATAATAATAAATGACAATTTTGCATTAGTCATTTATCAGGCCAAAACAGCCAGCTGAAGTCAATACTATTGGTCTTGACAGGTGATGTCATCGGTGCAATTCATCTATATTTCCAACTCAATAAGAAATCATCACAGTGTGTTATCTAATCAATAACATAGCTTCACTATATCACTCAGGATTCTCATTAGCTCCAAATATGGAGTCCCAGACTCCTATTTTGGTGGTTGGGTTTACTATTTTTCATAGGCAACTGTAAAATATATATTAAGGGACTCATGTCTTTGGCAAGAAATGACTCTAGGACTCCTATTTTTAAAGTCCTAGTGAGAACCCTGATCATCATAGATATATTAGCCATCATCAACAATGTCTGATTCTCCAATTGTTTTGAAAAACTAATACTTGTTCAGAGCTGACTCAACCTGACCATTCATGATCCTAATCAACTTCTTTTATCTGAATAGATCAGTAACTTGAGCAAGCCTATAATTTATATCAGCATTAAAAGGAATCAGTACGTGAACTATATATGCATGATAAAATAAACTCACTTCTGCGTAGTTAGCCATTCTGTGATATCAGGATAAACAAACCATCAAGCTGTTAAAAGTTCAACAAATAGGAGGACTGGTTGCATAGGGGCAAAGTCCGTTCGTTCCGATTAGATTTTCACGCGGTATAATCAGCGCCTCGGACAACTGGCTGTGAAATTTTCACGCGGTATAATCTCTCCTCCACAATACAATGGATCTGAACAAATGGACTTCTGACGTTTACTCGATACAAATCTGAAAAGCACTCAAATTATTCTTTAAGGTATGAAAAACATACTGCAGATACCCACAGTTAGATTGGATTGAGTTGGGGTTTAACGACACGTCAACCCTTGTGGGTTATTTTGTGTCGCCTCCCAGCAAAAGGGAGGCAAGAGATAGAAGAGATAGTAAATGGGATGAAAGAAACAGACAGGAAAGAAAGAGAAACAAAAATGAAAGTGAAGAAACAGAATAAATAAAACATTCCCCCTCTACCCTTACCTGCTACAAGGATAGCAGGCCTTGCCCAACTGTAAGCCAATATCATTTGGACGCCCAGGTGACGTAAGATACACCTTCGCCACACCCGACCAATCCCGAACAGTGGCACTCGTGGGGAGAGTGGGTAACTTGGGTGTAATTGTGGTACGGATATGCGTGCCAGTATTTCGAAACCTACCCCATTCATATACATGACCTTTGAAAAAAACGGACCTATTCATATACTTGATCGTCCCAAATGTTGACGTATTCATATACTGCCCTTTTATTTTTTATACCCACTTATTGCTGCAAATATCGCATTCAATTCATTGAATACAAGAGGACAAGCAGCCTCTAAAAATCTCTAATTGAAAAAATATACGCATATACCGGGATTTCAGAAAAGTGGGGCTTTTCACAAACGAATCCAGAAAACTCGGGTCAGTCATATACTTTTTGTTGAAAAATAGGGGTCTAATCATATACCTGGCAGCGCTGAAAAGGGGGACCATTCGGTACGCACATCCGTACAATTCCATATAAGGAAGTTACCCCGCCCCCAACCCACCCCCTCCCCTCCCCACGAGCAGTAGCGTACCGACAGCGGTCATTCCGTATCGAGGCTGCAAGGGTTTGGAACAGCCTCCCGAATGAGTTGAGAAACGCGTTTAAACATAAGGCCTTCTGGAGGCTGATTCGCACCTGGACTGTTGATAAGAACTTACTGTTGTGCTATCGACATCTTTCAGAGTCGTTTTTTACTTGGCGCTTTACACAGAAGAAGTAAATTTGCAAACTTTTGTCAAGATTTATCACAAAACCATTTGTCGTACCTACCTATGAACAAAAAGTTTTCTTCTAACCATTGTTGTTGTTGTTGTTGTTTTAATAATTAAATAAATAATCCATTTTCCCATAGTAAAAATGAATGCAAATTACACAGAAATCTGTAGGATAGGTAACTTGGAGGCAGATTTTTCAACCGGAGTTCCTCGTGTTCAATTTTTCTGAAATTTTCACAATATTGTTGAGAATAATTCGAATTCAGCAAAGAAAGGTAAAAAAATATTTTCTTACACAAAAAATCCTACAATAACTTAAATATAGAAATTGTATCTAGGTCAGACCAATATTTGGCCGTAAATTTCATTATAAGGTAAATATTTGAGAACAAAACACAGAAAAAGACAAATGGTTTCTGATACGGTACGGTAAATCAGAACAAAATATTTTCATTTAAAGTGAAAACGCCAAACAAAAAAAAAAAAAAAAAAAAAAAAAAACATCTTTCCTAAGCGATGTTGAAAGTACAGTAGTTTATAGTTAGTTTGTTATTTTTTAGTGGGTACAACAGTTTACTGTTTCGGTTTTGATTTAAACAGTTTATTGCATGTTTTTAATTCTTCATTTCTTTTTATTATAAGTTCAGATATTGTCCAGGTCATCGCTTCTCCCTTTTTAATGCCCTTATTTTAATAGATATCTTCTGCTTTTTTTTTTCGAAGTTTTTTTTTTTTATTTTCCGTAGCGAAATTCACTGCTGGTTCTAAAGAACTATCTTTTTTTTTTCTTTTGCCTTTCTGCAGAAGGTTGCTGGCAAGAGAAGGGATTTACAAATTATATATATAACATATATCCTTTTTTTTTTTTTTTTTTTTCATAATTTTTTTACTAAATTATACATTATTAACTTGTCTGAAAATTGTCTGAAATTGGTATATTATTATTGGGTCGATTTGTTTACAATGTTTGCTTGTGTTGAGGTTTTACGGCCCAGTCAACCCAATGGGGTCCTGTCGAGTGCGGTCAGTTTACCTAACCACACATTTACTGGACAGGCTTAGTCCTCTAAGCGGTTAATCAGTATTGTGCACATTGTTTCGCCAGAAACTGACAACTGCCCTTCTTGAATCAGCGGATGGGAGAGAATGACCGTAGAAAATATTTTATGATCAATTTCCACGAAAGAATGTTGCCGACCTCGACGGGGGTTGAACCCGCGACCTCCTGGTCTCCAGTCGGACGCATCCAACTGAGCCACCGAGACCGGCTGTTTACAATGTAGCCATAGTATACAAACGCTAAAATTTCCTTAAGGTAGTTGTTCTTATGACCAATGTACATGTAATTAAACCGCGCGTCAGACGAACTCCAGGTAACGTTTTTTTTTTTTTTGTTTTTTTTTTTTGTTTTTTTTTTTTGTTTTTTTTTTATTGCCGCGCTGTTCTTCACTTTTCGCTGCGACGTCAGTGTTGATAGAGGGTTATCTGTAAAACATGGACTGGGACATTGACAAACAGTGCAGACCCAGATCAGACGCCGCACGGATCCGGGTCTGCACTGTTTGCTATGAAATATTCTCAAGTCCCCTTTCAGGACTATTTTCCTAGCCTACACTCAGAGACAATCAATCTACCAGTGTTGTCACTGCTCTGTTTATATTCGTATATTTGTTTCCGCGATAGTATTGTGATTCCTACTTATATAAGTACATTTTTATCTGTAGTAGTGTGGTCAATTATTAAGTGAGCGAGTGCATTATCGCACGTACATGCGTAGAACCATGGTATAACTGATTTATCACATTTGCATGCATGTAGATCATCTACATCGCGAAATATTTCATGCAAATGTTGAGAATTCAGGCTACTATGGGATAAATTCAGTATACGCTTAGTCTTAATGTTTTTAAATTCTCTTGTTTACAGTGGTTTTACAATTGTTGTTTTATACGTGCTGATTTTTTACTCTTTCTATTATTTTGTCGGAAAATAGCTGATAGCTAATGTTACCCGTTGTACATATCCGACGAAAAATAAAGCATCTTTATCTTGCTGCACAGAAATGATAACTTATGGTCATAAAAAAGGGTTGTGAATCCTTTGTTTACCTTTTGGATAATATTAATAGATTTGGAATCGAACTTTAAAAACAAATCATGGGTATTCCGATGCGGTCTAATTGTGCTTTCCTTGTTGCACTTTTTTGTTTTATTTTGTGATGAGAGAGACTTCATATTGTTCTCTCAAACCAAAATCAAACTGATGTTAATGAAGCTTTGATGATTTTAAATATATGTCTTGCTTGATAGCTTGTATACCTTTTGTCTGATTTTGATAAAAAAAAAAAAAAAAAAAAAAAAAAATATATATATATATATATATATATATATATATATATATATATATATATATATATATATATATACCACATGCTGTTTCTCATGCAGGACAGATGTTACAGAAAAGTAAGGGCTGTGTGGTGTTAATTGACTTTTGTGGCTTGTGTATTTTCTGTCATGGTTTGTTTGCTCTTTCTCTTGATGTCATTGGTCGGTTTGTGGCTACTCCCGATCTTCTATACTATTTTGTTATACCCCTTCGTAGTTCTGACAATTCAGAGTGTATTTTGCTTAATAATCGCTATAACTGTATAACATTTTCTAATTTTGATAACATTTACACTCATGCAAGGCAAGTATGATAGGAAAATTGGGGCTGTGGATGCAGTTTGCTAAATGATGTCCCTTTGTAATTCTTGCAATTATATACAATGTTTATTTTTCTATACCTTTGTGTCTGATTTTGCTAAAGATTTATACCAGACTTGGTCCCTCATGCAAGACAGGTGTGATAGAAAATAAGGGATGTAGGCTAGGTTTGCCTCTTTGTAATTCTTACAATTAAATATGCATTATGCATAATACATGTAATTTCTATTCCATTTACATGATTTTGATAAATTATATATCCTGCTTGGTCCCTCATGCAAAGCAAGTGTGATAGAAAATAGGGACAGTTGTGTAAAGTTATGCTGTTTTGTATTTATTACAATTAAATATGTATTTTGCTTTATCACTTCTTTACCTTTTTGAGTGATTTTGATAAAATTAATATTACACTTGGTCAGATGTGATAGGAAAATAGAGGTTGTGGGGTAAGGTTTGTTAGAGTTACACCCTTTGTAATTCAGTTAAATATGTGTTTTACTTATGGTAATAATTTCTTTACCTTTTGTCAGATTTTGATAAAATTTATACCACTTTTGGTTCCTCATGCAAGGAAGGTATGGTCAGAAAGTAAGAGCTATGTGCTCAGGTTTTTTTTTTTTGAGTTATGCCCCTTTGTAATTCTGACAAATATGTTTTTTGGTTGTTTTTTTCCTGTATAATTTCAGTACATTTTGTCTGAATTTGATATACCGGTAATTCAAATCACACTTGACCCATCTGGCACAACAGATTTGATAAAAAAACAAAAACACATGGGGGCCGTGGGTTCACTTTTGTTAGAGTTGTGCCTCTTTGCAATTCTTACATTTAATTTTTGTTTTTGCTTCATTTCATACAATTATGATACTACAATTCGTTTTGAATTTACTTTTTGTTTGGACTCATAGATAACTACAACAAATTAAAATATGTATGATGAAGTTTTTGACAAAATATCTTTTTTTTTTTTTTTGACAAAGACATATACACTTCAACCTCTTTATAACACGGTTCATTATAACACGAGTTTGGATATAACATGGTTGAAAGATGGATCCCAAAAATGTATAGATTATATTGAAAAATGACCATAAATGGTCATTTTTCAATATAATCTATACATTTTTGTTTGGATATAACACGGTTGTTTAACTAACACGGTTTATGCTATGGACCCCAACAATAGTGTTATAAAGAGGTTGAGGTGTATGTTCCATTTTAAATGTATTCATATTTTAGTTTGCATGGGGTGAGGATGTGTATGAAGTAAGTTTCACTTACTGCCAAGTTCTAGTTTGATTTACATATTTTTCTGTGGTGTTTTACTGATTTATTTGAGGGAGCCTATATGCAAATCAAATACAGTAGACCCTCGTTATCTCAAACTCGCTTACCTCGAATTACTGCTTATCTCGAAGTGAAAATCTGGTCCCTGTTTTAACATGAAACTATGACAACAGGTTACAAAATAATGTGGAAAAGAGGAGACATTGCTCCTAAGGAGCAATTTCTCCTCTTTTCCACAATATTTTATATATATTTCTAACTTCAGGGAGTCAAATTAAATATATATAATTTGTTAATTGTGGTTCTTCGATTTATGGTTTTCCTCACTTGCGCAACCCTGATATGTCGAAGTACAGATATCTCGAAGTGTTTCAGAGAGTCCCTTGGAATTTGAGATAACGAGAGTCGACTGTAGTTACTTTATTTTTGTTTTACATATGAACCTAGGGTGAAGATTTGGTACATGTACCAATAAAATCAGTTTAACCCTCCTGTCCCAGCCATCCCTCTCCCTTGATTTTTGCTACTGACTGTTCCAAGGCTGTGTTTCTGATGCTGTTCATTCTTCATGGGGCCTGGTGGCTGCTCATTGCTGAACTTTTTTTTCATGTTTTGACCTATTTGTTGCCTTATTCTGATCGATTGAGTTGAGGTTTTATGGCCTACTCAACCCATTAGGGTCATATCAAGCGAGGTCAGTTTACCTAACCACACTTTTCCTGGACAGGCAAAGTCCTGTAGGTTTGTTTGTTTGATTTGGGCTTAACGTCGCTTTCAACAATCTTTCAGTCATATCGCAACGGGTATGGATGTGGCAGGGAGCTCAATGCTCACTTTTAGAGAGCTGCCTCACTGAAACATCATGCCCCAGACACTTTGATATGATATTCCACCCAGTCACATTATACTGACACTGAGCTGACCAGTTCTAGCTCTACTTTCTTAATGCTGAGCACCAAGGGAAAGAGCAGCTAGTACCATTTTTAAAGTCTTTGGTATGTCTCGGCCGGGGATCGAACCCCCAACTTCCCGGTCACAAAGTGGACGCTCTACCACTGAGCCACTGTGCTGGTAAAGTCCTCTAGGTGGTTAACCAGTACTTGTGCACATTCTGTCAATAGAAAATGACAACTGTCCTTGCTGAATCAGTGGAAGGGGATGAGCATAGAAAATATTTTATTATCAATTTCCATGAAAGACTGTTGCCTGCATATGACCCAGTGGGGATCAAACCGGCAACCTCCTGATCACCATTGGACAAACATCCGACTGAGCCACTGAGGCCGACTGTTGCCTTATTGTGTTTGTTGGATCCTGCCTGGCATTTCGATCACCTCACTGAGGAAGAGGGAGCTGCTTGCTTAGCTTTTTGTTGGTTTGCATGCTGTCCATCACAGTTTGTTTGCTCTTCCTCTTGATGTCACTGGTAGGCTATGTTCTGTGACTGTGGCTCTTGCTGCACATATCATTACAAAAACAGGCCTATTCAAATATATTGAAAATTTCACCACAAAAAACTGAAAATTTTCAGATGAAAATTCTGATATTTTTCGTTTTTCTGCTCAAAACATAGATTGTGGGTATTCGTTAGAACTGCCTCAGAGAGGCAGTTTTAACAAATACCCACAATCTATGTTTTGAGCAGAAATAAGAAAAATAATGTTTACCCCTGCAAATTCCAGTTTTACTATATAAAAGTGGGGTTTAAGGGGGTCAAAATTATATAGGTATGTTTTTGTGATGATTTCTACTACGTAGTATGTTTGTTTGTGTTCAGGTTTTACGCCCCAGTCAACCCAATGGGATCATGTCGAGCGCGGTCAGTTTACCTAACCACACGTTTACTGGGCAGGCTTAGTCCTCTAAGCGGTTAACCAGTATTGTGCACATTGTTTCCCCAGAAACTGACAACTGACCTTCTTGATCAGCAGAAGGGAGAGAATGAATTTCTATAGTTCTCAGATGGCTGGTCAACAGAGGTTACTGTGTAATGACTGGTGAACTCCTTTTTAGACTGAATAAACTCTTGGAAGAATTCAATTTCAATTTTAGCTTTGAAATGCTATGTGATTTAGATATTCCTAGAGGAAAATGCCTAAACTATTTGCAAACAGTAGACCCATTTCAGATGCCATATTCTGTGGTGTGAGATCTGGATCTGCACTGTTTGCCAATTATCCTTTTGGGGCTCTCAAGACTAAAAGTGGTTAAGCATGGAAAACAGTAAACAAAAATACATATATTAATATTTTAATGGATTTTAATTTTCATCACATCATTTAATTTAATTTATTACAACATGTTTCATTGGTCTAAAGCAAGTAAAAATGGTATCTGAGTATAAACCAAAAGCAAAAGCCCAGGGCCCAGTTGTTCAAAACTAACAATGTTGTTAGTTAACAGATCGTTAAAAGTTTGATCATTCATTATGGCATATACCGGTACGCTAATATTTTTGCTGACAAAATGTGAGTCGCTTTTGCATTTTAAATGCAAAAGCTACCCACATTTTTCAGCAAAAATACCTATGAATTAGATGTACTTACTAGAGCAGTGTTAAAACATTTTGACCACTACCAAGCTTGTTAAGCTAACTATGCTTTGAAAAGCTGGGCCCAGATCAGCCTGCACAGTAATAGGGTTTGAAAATACCCTCACAGTTATTTAATGCATTCATGGCTTTAGATAAGGTGCTTTTTTTAACAACAAAAAAGCACTGCTAGTTTTTACATTATATTTCTCAATGACAATCTCTTGTGGGTACTCAATAGAACATGCACAGTTGACACTGTAGATTTTGAAAGTAATTCAAGCATGTAACCATCAGGCTGCATGTTGTGCAATCTGGTCTAAGCATGCTTAGATTACATACAAATTTGTCAAGCAGCAGCTCATAAATACACAGAGGAATACATTTATATAAGGCTCCAGACAAGGATAGTGTTTAACCCATTTACGTCGTGTGGATTCTTCTAGAACTCTTTGGACTAGTCTATTTTCAACAGCAGGGTGTCTGGTTGATTTTTATTCTTAATATGTTTTATAGAAATTCCTGTATTTATGCAGACAGTGTAGACCGTGGTCAGATGCTGCCAGCAGAGTTCTCATTAACTCCAAATTTGGAGTAAGTTACTCCAACTTTTCATTTCTGACTCCAACTTTTTGGAAAGTCTCAGTAGAAAAGTATGGTAAAACTCCAACTTTTTTCTGGACGACAGCATTTTACTCCAATTTTCAAAATCCTAGTGAGAACCCTGCTGCCAGTTACCCTTTTGACTGAAATGGGTTAAACCTTAACCCTAGTCCTGCTGAACCCAGATACATCCTGCCTTTGCAAACAGTGTAGATCCAGATCAGTTGGCTTCTGAAGAAGCCAACTGATCTGGATCTGCACTGTTTGCCTTAATATTAAGTATGTGAATTTATATAAACAATCTGGATCAAGTAACCTGATTGGCTGATAATTAGAAAGGGGTGTGGCATCTTAATTTATTCAGCATGACAAGGGTTAACAAGCCAATCACAACGGCAGCAGACAACATTTCATTTTTTTTTACCAGAAAACTTAAGGGAATAAAATGAATTTCATCTGAATAAATCTGCTTTCATGTAAATTGTCTCAGGAATTGTAAAAACTATTTCTATCTAATCTTAGCCTTTAGCATTCCTTGATCAAATTCAGCAGATGACAAATTGGCAATATTTTTCATTCTTTCTTCTTTTCCCTCAGAAAACAGGGTTTGTAGACAGTTTGCATGAAATGCCAACCCCATAATCCGGGAAATATAGAAATTGTCCCATGTGCGGACAAAAACTAATTAAATTCCTAATTTTCAAGGGATAAATGAGGATATTGACATTAGAGAGGCCGACCTATTTTGTGAGAGAAGTATCAGTGACAGAATGAATCTGATGTTAATTTTGGCTAGGCCCCTATCATAAGCAATCCAATTCTAGTGTTTATTTTGCTCTAGCATGGACATGAAGGATTCTTGGGCATATCCATTTTTCCCAAGATCCCATTAAATTTTCTAAGGGCCCATCAAAATTTTTAAAAATGCATAGAAATGAATTTTTTTTTGTGTGTGTTGAGGTTTAAGGCCCAGTCAACCCAATGGGGTCATGTCGAGCGCGGTCAGTTTACCTAACCACACGTTTACTGGGCAGGCTTAGTCCTCTAAGTGGTTAACCAGTATTGTGCACATTCTTTCGCCAGAAACACATAGAAATGAATAGGCCATTGGCCTATTCTATAGGACCTTTCAAATTCTGAGCCAGAAATATCCCTGTAGTATGAGAAAAAAGTTCCAGAAGTAGATACACAACATATTTATTTTATCAACAGTCCTCAAGAAAGAAAAAACACAAAGTTTAAACAGGCAAATCAATACATTCTCAAGGGAGACAACAGTCAAAAGTTATTTTACTCTTTAGATAAGGGGTCTACTCTTGAAGGGAAGAATTTATTCCAAAGGGGAGAAAATTATTTCCTCTTTGAGTAGACCTCTTTCCAGAAGGGTATTCACAGGAAAGCATACAGGAAGTTGGAGCAAAAGCTACTCACATTTTTTTTTTTTTTCAGGAAAAATAATAGCTTATATGCCATATCTAATGATCAAAATTTTAATGATTCGTTAACTAATGACATCAATAGTTTTGAACAACTGGGCCCAGCTCTCCCAATATTTTGTGTAAATATGGTAAATTCCTGTCTGCAAAGTCCTTTGGAAGAATGGCAGCAAAATCTTCAAGTGCAGTCATTAAACTATCCATTCCCCTTTACTGTAAACCCTTAAAGCACCAATCACAACTGCAGCAGATGACATTCTGATTTATGTTTCTTTTTTGTACTTTTCAGAGTAAATAAGACTTGATATTTCATATAAATTATCTGCTAGGCAGAGGATTCACATGAAATGTCATCTTATTTCTTTGAAAAATATACACAAGAAATTTGCTGAATAGTTATGTGGTAACTACTGGTGGTGTTCAAGAAATGGAGCTATTAAAAAGCAGAGACTGAACATTATTCAGCCAAGCATGAAAAGTGGGTCAGGAATGGTTGATGGCAGTGGGCAGGGTGCATCATGGCTGATGTGTGTATGAAGCTTCATTAGCCCAGAAGCCTTGCTGGTATTTGAGAAACGGAGCTAAACGCACAGACTTAACATTGTTGACGCCTTCATGCCGGAAAGCAATTCCTATGTCGCTCCTGCTTGCTAAAGCAGTTGTGACAAAAAAAAAAAAAAAAAAAAAATGAGGATGTCATCTGGTGCCAATTTTCTTGGCACTTTAAGGGTTAAATTCTTGAAAGTAATATAAGTAATAACAAATCTAACTGTATTTAGACTGCTCACATTTGGCTACAATGTAGGCCTAGTGATGTACTGTTTAGACACAAATAGTACAATACAATGTATGATGGTTACCTAATAACATAATATAAATGGGCCTCCGGCTGACAAAAAGGCCTTCAGGGCATTTACTAATGGCGAATCCCAGACTAGTTTAGCTCAGCCATACGTCAGGTCAAGATCTTTGCTGTAAGTCCTCTTCAACAAGGCCCCTATATTCTGTAAGCTAACAGCAAAGATCCTGACCAGACCACATGCATATGCAGGCTGGTCTTGATCTTCACTGTTGCATATGTTCGAAAGTCCCTTTTTTTAGCTGCCAGCCCAAGTGTATGTTGCAGTAGAAATAAAATAAATGTGCACACAGAAAACTACATGGGGCCACAAAATCTGGCTCATCAAGGTATTCTATTAAGATCTTTTTTCTATTTGTATACTTATATTTAAACTTCATCAAATTTATCCCTTAAAGCTCAAAAAATTTTAAAGCAGGCAACATTCTGAATTTTCTTTATATATATTTTTCAGAGAAAATATGTCAACATTTCATGTGAATTGTCTGCTTGGCAGATGTTCCACATGAAATTTCAACTTATTTTCATTGATTTTTTTATTATTTTTTATTTTATTATTATTTATTTATTTATTTATTATTATTATTTTTTTGAAAATACTGTATTGTTTGCTGCATTTGTGATTGGGCTAACATGCTTAGACCAGATTACAATATTTACCCAAGCATTCAGACAGGCTGGACCGAACAGTATAGACCCAGATTAGATGTTGCAGAACACATCGTCTGATCATGGACTACACTGTCTGCCACTCTTCCAACAGTGTTTAGACACATAAACAAGCAGTAACATTGATTCATTCAAATTTTAGGACAAATATCGTAAGGAGTTAAGAGGTCCCAATATTAACCATTGTCCTGCTGAGCCCGGATATACCCTGCCTTTGCAAACAGTGTAGATCCAGATCAGTTGGCTTCTGAAGAAGCCAATTGATCTGGATCTGCACTATTTGCCAATCAAAATGTGAATTTATATCAACAATCTGGATCAAGTAATCTGATTGGCTGAAAATTTGAAAAGGATGTGGCATCTTAATTTATTCAGCAGGACAAGGGTTAAGAGTATATATGGCATTTGCACTTCATCAAATTAACCTTGACCACTCTCAGGACTAATGGTATTTTTCTCTTTTTTTTCCCCCCAAAAAATAGGCTATGAAAGTTTTTTTTTTGTGGGAAAAAAAATAAGAAAACTATTTTAAAATGTCTGCCGGAATGTTTACCCAATTCCACAAGGC
This sequence comes from Anodontia alba, assembly GCA_964016985.1. Taxonomy (NCBI): domain Eukaryota; kingdom Metazoa; phylum Mollusca; class Bivalvia; order Lucinida; family Lucinidae; genus Anodontia; species Anodontia alba. Next base: position 49,566,303 of record OZ024834.1, on the reverse strand, counting down.
CATCCATTCCATTCTACAGACCAAACTTGACAGTTTTATCACAGCATAGATTCAGAAGAGATAGCTTGTATTGTCATCTTATCAAGATCTACACCATTTGCCTTTTTCTTTTTCTTTTTGACTGACATCCCTATTTGTAACAATGGACATGTTCAAATTCAAAGACAGAAGAGTGCACTTCAGGATAAAAGGGTTAAATTCAACTGACCCTGATGAACAAATTTTAGTCATGGCACATAACATTCAATGTTTACAACTCTCTACTGTGCTTTCGACATCTTTCAGAAAGTTGTTTTTTGCTTGGCGCTTTACACAGAAGAAGTAAATGTGCAAACTTTTGTCATGATTTAATGCAAAACCATTTGTCGTAACTACCTATGCACAAAAGTTTTCTTCTAGTCTTTGGTTTTTAAAAAATTAAATATTTTCACTTTTTCCCTTAGTAAAAATGAATGCAAATTATGCAGAAATCTGCAGGGTAGGTAACTTTGAGGCAGATTTTCAACAAGTTCCTCTTGTTCAATTATTCTGAAATTTTCACAATATTGTTATGAACCATTAATGATTCAAATTCAGCAAAGAAAAGATAAAAATTATTTTCGAAGACAAAAATTCAAAACGTCACGTAACTATAGAAATTGCATAGGTCAGACCAATTTTCGGCCGTAAGTTTAATTTTAGGGTAAATATTTGAGAACAAACTACAGAAACAGAAAAGACAAATGGTTTCTGATAAGATATTATCAATCAGAACAAAATATTTTCATTTAAATAAAACGCCAAGCAAAAAACGTCTTTCCGAATAATATCGAGATGACAGTAGGCCAATTCCGCAGACAACACATGATGATATTTTTCCCAGAAAACAGGATCTGACATTTCTTGCAAATTGTCTCCACTGGAGACTGGAGACAATTTGCAAGAAATATCAAATCCTGTTTTCTGGGAAAAATAAGAAAAATATTTCAATATGTCATCTGCTGAAAATTTATCCCAGATTACTAAGCATTAAAACAACATCAAAAAAAAAAAAAAAAAATATTTTAAAGAATAATTATTACTATAGGTGTTAAGAGCCAGTGACTTACGAACGGATTTAATAGCCTAGCTCAGCTACTGCATGTATATATATGTAATAAAAGGTAGGAATAAACATGATCAAAATGAGCAAATTACTTATTTTGTTGTAAATTTCTGGCTAATTTTTCAAATACTTTCTTTATACCATACAACCAGCAAGAAACAAAACTAAGTTACAAACTCTGTTGCACTGACACAAGTTAGATAATCATTAAAAATAATTTCTCTTTGCAAGCATTTACTACCTCCCTTACAAAACCTTACACAATGTGTCTGGTCATTTTAAAATCCACTGCTCCTGTTTAGACAATACTCATTAAAGCAGAATACAGATATTACCTGTATTAAATGTTTATTTTTGCAAGCCAGCTTTTCTTTGGCTTATCATGCACCATACAGACATAAACATTGCTTTACATTAAATTGGTTCTCTTGCCCCTTTGAAAAGCTAGTAATAGTATCTGGGAATCTCTGCCACTTTGAAATGCTATTAATAGTATCTGGGAATCTCTGGAATTCCCCCAATCTATTGTCAATAAGGTGAAGGTCATTCTGAGAGGGATATACTGAATTGCAATTGCTAGCAGCTTCCTTTTCCAAGATTCTACTGAAAGAATAAGCACATGGTTTTCAATTTCTAAATAAATCTATCTGCATCCTAGTTTGTGCAATAATTATGCCTGGCAGAGGTAAAGGAAAAACACAAAAGAAGCGTCCAAGGGAAACTGAGGACAGTGATCATGGCAGCAAAAGGCAGAATTTAGAGGAAACTGCTGACATTATAAATTTGGCGACAGTGGATTCTGCAGAAAATGGAGGTGCAGAAGGTAATAAGATTTCACCCTCCGGAATTATTCATTTCGATACCTTTTTTCAGGGTCTCAATCTCACAAAAAGCTCTTTGGACACGCCTGAAATTGAAGAAATAAGGTGTGGTGGAGACGACATCACAGCCCATGTTCCCAAATTGATTAAAGAAAAAATTCTAAACTTGCAATACATCAACCTGGCTCTCTTATTGAAGGGGTCTACAGAATTGTCTGACATCTGTTCTGGCAGCACATTACATATTAATGAGAAGGGTGGCATTGAAGCCAGACCAAGGACAACTAAACAAACAGTGAAGTCCATTGAGGAATGGACCGATGCTTTCATCATTTATGCTAGCATAATATGCACAAGATATCCAGAGAAGGGCATAGAACTGTTCAAGTACATGTCTGTGATTCGTGATGCTAGTAAACATTTTTCTAACACAGCATGGAAAACCTATGATGAACAATTTCGTCTCCGTCAAGCTAACCTCCAAACTCGGTTGCCTTGGGGTAATTTGAATAATGAATTATGGTTGCGCATCATGTCAGCAGCCAATTCTCCATCACTGACTAGCCAAACACCTACTATTAGGCCTATAACGTCACCATTTACTTGCAACGATTTCAATTTCAGCCTGTGCACACGTAGTGTATGCAAATTCAAACATGCATGTGCAGCCTGCAATTCAACAGCACACCCAAAAACAAAATGTCCGCATCTCAATCAAAACTATAATTCACAGCAGTTTAACAACTACCAATGTTCCTTTCGTTTTCAAAGACCCACGGGTAGAGGTCAAAGTCTCTACGGAAGAGGCCGTCCAGTTAGAAGAACGTAAGCTACTGTCAATCAACCTGGAAAGTGCATTCACACTAGCTAACACTCCAGTCAATCTAAGTAAATTAGAGAAAGAAGCTGAACTGTACCCTTCATCAGATAAAATGCAGATTATAAATGGTTTTAAACATGGCTTTCCCATTCATTATTCTGGTCCTAGGAGGCTTATTATGTCAAAAAATCTTAAATCAGCAAGATCATATCCAAATGTTATCAAACAAAAGATAAAAAAAGAACTGGAGGCAGGTCGCCTCGGTGGCCCATTTCCATTTCCTCCTACGCCCACGTTTAGAGTGTCTCCTATTGGCCTTGTTGAAAAGAAAAATTCTCAGGATTTCAGGCTTATACACCATTTGTCATATCCAGAGGGGAATTCAGTTAATGATTTCATTGATCCAAAACTATGCACTGTAAATTATACAAGTTTTGATAAGGCTGTTGAGCTTGTCCAGCAATTAGGGAAAGGTTGCCTGCTGGGCAAATCAGACATTAAATCTGCTTTTCGCTTGCTTCCAGTGTCACCCAACGATTTCGACCAACTAGGCTTCTTTTTTGAGGGTGAATACTACTTTGATAAGGCATTACCTTTTGGATGCTCAATAAGTCCTGCCACATTTGAAATGTTTGCACGATTTCTAGAGTATGCGGTGCGAAAGAGGCTTACAAATACAAACGGGGACTTGCTCCATTACCTCGATGACTTCTTGTTTGGAGGTTCTAAAGGCACCAATGACTGCCAGCTTGTCATGGACCATTTTCTTTCTTGCATGGTCAATTTGGGGGTTCCCATTGCGTCCGAGAAAACCGAAGGCCCGAAGACAGTTATAGTTTTTCTTGGTTTAGAATTAGATACGGAGGCAATGGTTGTTCGTATACCAATTGAGAAAGTCAAAGAAATCATCCGGAAAATTGAGAATGTGAGGCAGAAACCCAAGGTGGTTCTACGTGACATGCAGTCCGTGATAGGTAGCTTACAATTTGCTTGCAGAGCCATTGTCCCTGGGCGTCCTTTCATAAGGCGCCTTATCAATTCCATCTGTGGTCTGACTAGACCCCATCATCATCTGAGAGTAACAAAGGCAATGAAAAATGACCTTGAGATGTGGCTTGCTTTTTTCCAACAATTCAATGGTATATCGGTTTTTCATGACCGATTCTGGATCTCAAATGTTGATGCTGAACTTTACTCCGATAGTGCAACTGGTTGTGGTTTCGGTATTTTCTTTGCTGGAAAGTGGGCACACGCAAAATGGCCAGAGCAATGGCATAAGGCTGGTATAACAGGCAACATCTCAGTGCTAGAATTCTTTCCAATCTTTGTTGCACTTCATCTTTGGGGCAAACACTTTCGAAACAAAAAAATTATCCTCCACTGTGACAATATGGCCGTTGTCTGCACTGTAAATTCAATGACTTCTAAATCAGACCAGATGCTGGTAGTACTTAGGGCATTTACTCTAAAGTGCTTGGCGCTTAACTTGGTTGTTAAAGCAAAACATATCCCTGGGAAGTCCAATGATATAACAGACAGCCTTTCCCGCTTTCAGATGAACAGGTTCAGAGAACTGGCTCCAAACGCCGAAGAACAACCAGAGCCAATCCCAACAGACCTATGGAAAATATTCAACTCGAAGCAAGACAGCTAATTTGTGACAGTATGGCCAACAATACTCAGCTGGTGTACAGAAATGCTCTCTCTGCCTTTTCTAAATTCCGTGCGCAATATAATTTACCAGAACTTTGGCCTTCACCTTCAAATCACATAATCCTATTCCTAACAGCATGTTTTGGAAATGGCTATTCACCATCTACATTAGCATCTTACTGCTCTGGTATTGGTTTTCTGCACAAGGTCAACGGTTTGAAAGATCCAACTGATGAATTTGTGGTGCGTAAACTATTGGAGGGTTGTCGTCGCAGAAGAAAAGTCATTGACACAAGAGCTCCTATAGGCAGGTCTCTGTTGGAAAAAATTGTTTGCTTACTGCCCAAAGTATGTAGAAACTCCTATGAAACAAAACTATTCTTGGCAGCATATACTTTAGCTTACTTCGGCCTTCTCCGGATAAGTGAATTGGTTTACACCTCTGTCAGCTTAGCAGACAGGCCACTCATGCTGTCCGACATCTGCTTGTCTAATTCATTTTTAATCCTCACAATCAGGAAATCAAAGACCAATCAAGTGGGCAAACCTGTCAAACTTAAGATTCCTACATACGTCAACAAGCAAATCTGCTGTGTTAATGCTGCTATGCATTTTCTTAAGTGTAGACCAAAGCATTTAGGCTATCTTTTATGCCATGAGGATAAATCCCCTCTTACCAGGTATCAATTTTCGGCCATACTAGCTAGGTGCATACAGCAACTTGGTATGCCATCTCAGTTATATAAAACACACTCTTTCCGTATAGGTAGAGCAACTGATCTATCTTTGGCTGGTGTCAGCTCAGAGAATATTAAAAGACTGGGTCGGTGGACATCTGATACATACACTAAATACATTCGTTAATACCGACTCAACTTAAAGTTGGCTTTCAAATGAGGCTGTGTTAAATCCATACTTAGATTAGGCTTTGTCAAGCCCTTTTTGATTTGTCAGTATGCCTAAATGTATTCTTATGGACCTTTGTTTCTTGTTTGATTCCAGACATCTGGATCATTGGTGATTCAATAGTCAAACGCGCAGAGCAGCACGTGTCCCAAAGTGGGAATCTTTCTTTGGGCCAGAGAAAGTACAATATAGTGTGGCTTGGTTCATCTGGTATGAGATGGGAGAACCTTCACCAAACTATTCAGTGTCAGATGATATTCAGAACTAAACCAGCTGCAATATTGATACACCTTGGTGGTAACAGTATTGATACTGTTAAGCAGGAGTCACTCATGCAATCCATGTCTAACGATCTGAATTATATATGCGATATCTTTAATTCATCTTTAGTAGTGTACTGTGACATTTTACCACGGCTTGTTTGGAGAGACAATCACTCTGATTCACCTACAGTCCTAAATTCAAAAGCGAGACGAATTAATAGACATGCCCGCCAAACTATAAGACAGATTAAAAATGGTCAATCACTACAGTTTAGAATTCACGAATCTATGCCAGAGCTGTTTAATGCAGATGGAGTGCACCTCTCACAGCATGGAAATCTCCTATATACTCAAACATTAAAGCGGTTTATAATGTCTCTAAACTAAGATCACCAGTTCTTAGTTTCAATCATAGAATTTGGCGGAAAATATTCGTGCGAATTAGAGAAAAAAAAAAAAAAAAAAAAAGGCACAAATATTTTTGTGGCGGAAATTCTAGATTTCAACCTCTGGAAGATGGTCATGATGATGTTTTGGTACAATAGCTGATTCTTGGTGACCGGACTGAACCAGCACTGAGATCAGCTGCTAAATTTATATCATCTAATAAGTATATTTTGCTCCTTTCCAGTGCCAAGAAATCTGCATGGTTTGCTGGTTGCTTGTTAGTAGTTGCAATATCAGATTGTTTGGTTGCTGCTTGCCATGGTTGCTTGGTTGCTTATTAAGAGGTGGGGTGTTTTGTCCCTACCATTGTTCATTCACCCGCTTAGCTTCTTAATACAAGAATAACAGTTTTTAGCAAGGTTGCGTATAGTCGCTAAAATGGTTGAGTCTATGTCTGAGGCTTTTGTTCACTGGACTGTATAATAGGTCCTCGCACGGCTGAATATCATATTCTTGGCACATAGCTAGTACTTGACATTCCTAAAGCAACCAATCATCATCTACATCTTCCGGGGGTTGAGATTTAACAATCTGCATTGGACTGAACCAAGCAGATTGAACTGTTGCGGCCATTTGACTGCCAGCCATTTCAATACAGAAATTAAAAGTGTGAAGAGTCTCAATTATTTTCATGTTCCTTTTTTAATAAATCTGAAAGCTCCATTTCCATTGTTTTGGTATTTATTATTAGTGTTTCTTCGATGGCTTATAGTGTTTCTTCGATGGCGCAGTCTTAAAATAAAGCAGAATACAGATATTACCTGTATTAAATGTTTATTTTTGCAAGCCAGCTTTTCTTTGGCTTATCATGCACCATACAGACATAAACATTGCTTTACATTAAACTGGTTCTCTTGCCCCTTTGAAAAGCTAGTAATAGTATCTGGGAATCTCTGCCACTTTGAAATGCTATTAATAGTATCTGGGAATCTCTGGAATTCCCCCAATCTATTGTCAATAAGGTGAAGGTCATTCTGAGAGGGATATACTGAATTGCAATTGCTAGCAGCTTCCTTTTCCAAGATTCTACTGAAAGAATAAGCACACCCACCCACCACACCCTAAATGTAGGAAGTTATTAGTTTTTTTCCATACTGTTGTTTATCCCAGTCAGTAGTTAACACTGGACCAAGATACTGCCAAGAAGTTCTTTATATTTCAGTTATGGTTGGTTGGACTTTGATCAAGAGAAGTAAGCCAGTTTTTTCCAGCCATGTATACAGCGGGCAATGAATCGTCATTTCAGCCACAGACAAAAACTCATCTTACAACTCCAAGTTACACATTCCAAACTTGAACAGTATGATTTATTATAAGCCTTTAATAGGCAATAGACAAAGTGGAAAGTGCAACTGTTAAAAAGACAATGTGAACTACGTAATATTCATTAGGTTTGTGATCTCGCAAACAATCAGGAGTATGTCATAATTCAGTATACATAGTGATCTATGTCCTATTTCCACGTACAGTGTGGTTTTTTACCATCTTTATTTACAAAGCAAAACTATCCATGTCGCAACAAGACGGAAATTCTAGATTTCAACCTCTGGAAGATGGTCATGATGATGTTTTGGTACAATAGCTGATTCTTGGTGACCGGACTGAACCAGCACTGAGATCAGCTGCTAAATTTATATCATCTAATAAGTATATTTTGCTCCTTTCCAGTGCCAAGAAATCTGCATGGTTTGCTGGTTGCTTGTTAGTAGTTGCAATATCAGATTGTTTGGTTGCTACTTGCCATGGTTGCTTGGTTGCTTATTAAGAGGTGGGGTGTTTTGTCCGTACCATTGTTCATTCACCCGCTTAGCTTCTTAATACAAGAATAACAGTTTTTAGCAAGGTTGCGTATAGTCGCTAAAATGGTTGAGTCTATGTCTGAGGCTTTTGTTCACTGGACTGTATAATAGGTCCTCGCACGGCTGAATATCATATTCTTGGCACATAGCTAGTACTTGACATTCCTAAAGCAACCAATCATCATCTACATCTTCCGGGGGTTGAGATTTAACAATCTGCATTGGACTGAACCAAGCAGATTGAACTGTTGCGGCCATTTGACTGCCAGCCATTTCAATACAGAAATTAAAAGTGTGAAGTGTCTCAATTATTTTCATGTTCCTTTTTTAATAAATCTGAAAGCTCCATTTCCATTGTTTTGGTATTTATTATTAGTGTTTCTTCGATGGCTTATAGTGTTTCTTCGATGGCGCAGTCTTAAAATAAACAATAGAATCCATGAGGCAATTCTAAGGTGCACCCACAGTGTTTTCATGAAGAGATAAGGAAACTACCGGTACATTTTCCTGAATACGTGTACATCATACCTATAGGTATAAATTCTTGAAAATATTCTTTATATAAAAACCATGTTATAACTCTATTGTTGGGGTCCAAAGCATAAACAGTTAGTTAAACAACCATGTTATATCCAAAAAAATGTAAAGATTATATAGACAAATGACCATTTATGGTCATTTTTCTATATAATCTATACATTTTTGGGATCCATCTTTGAACCATATAATATCCAAAACCGTGTTCTAAAGACCTGTGTTATAAAGAGGTTGATGTGTATAAGAGCTGTCACGGGACTGCATAGTTTGCCTGAATTGCACTTTGACTCTGAAAACTTTAACAGATTCTAACATCAGGGCAAGTATGAACCACTTCCATCCAGAGGTTCTGGAGATGCAGCCCTTTAAACACTTTAACCAAAAACAAACCAATGCAAACACTGGACAATGATGACTGCTATAACTCTACCTGTACTTCCATACAGGCAAGCTAAAAACTACATGTACTTCCTGGACATCTGCCCTCTTTATGTTCCTATTGGTTCAATGTACTTTAACGTCTGATATTTCATGATTCTGGAAACCCAAAAGTAAAATTCTTCACTCCCTGGATTTTGATTTTGAAATTCAAATATTACACCACTGTCTTTTTTCTAGGCAGCTGGAAAATTCACACTTTAGCCTGAGTGACTGTTTTGTTGTTCAAAGCCAAACTTGACTGATTATTTGTATTAACATTTCAGAATATGTACTTCAATTTGTTCTTTTTTATTTATCCTAAATTAGCAAATATCTAAACAAATATGACTGAGCAAAGAACTAAAAAGTGTAGTTTTGGGTATGCAAGAAATGATGGAAACCAAGAAAATTTATAAAACTGTTTCAATTGGAATTTAACTGTTTACTTTTCTGTTTCTACTGTTTGTGTTGAGGTTTTACGGCCCAGTCAACCCAATGGGGTCATGTCGAGCGCGGTCAGTTTACCTCATTCGTCATTTACTGGGCAGGCTTAGTCCTCTAAGTGGTTAGCCAGTATTGTGCATATTCTTTCGCCAGAAACTGACAACTGCCCTTCTTGAATCAGCGGAAGGGAGAGAATGACCGTAGAAAATATTTCATGATCAATCTCCACGAAAGAATGTTGCCGACCTCGGCGGGGGTTGAACCCGCGACCTCCTGGTCTCCAGTCGGATGGCGCATCTGTTATTAACCCTTGTCACGCTGAATAAATTAACCCTTGTCCTGCTGAATAAATTAAGATGCCACGCCTACTTCTAATTTTCAGCCAATCAGATTACTTGATCCAAATTGTTGCTATAAAGTCACATACTTAATGGCAAACAGTGCAGATCCAGATCAGTTGGCTTCTTCAGAAGCCAACTGATCTGGATCTACACTGTTTGCAAAGGCAGTATATATCCGGGTTCAGCAGGACAAGGGTTAAGATGCCACACTTACTTCTAATTTTGAGCAAATCAGATTACGTGATTTAGGTTGTTGATACAAATTCACATACAGACTGGCAAACAGTGCAGATCCAGATCAGTTGGCTTGAACTGATCTGGATCTACATTGTTTGCAAAGGCAGGGTATATCCAAGTTTAGCAGGAGAAGAGTTAACTCTTGTCATGCTGAATAAATTAAGATGCCACACCCACTTTTAACTCATTGATTGTTTTGGGGTTTAATGACACATCAACTCTTGTGGGTCATTTTGTGTTGTCTCTCAGAGAAAGGGAGAAAAGAGATAGAAGAGATAGTAGAGGAGATGAAAGACAGAGATAAGGAAGAAAGAGGGAAATGAAAGAACAGGAACAGGGAACAGGGAAGTGAAGGAACAGAAGAAATAACAACATTCCCCTTCTACCATTACCTGCTGCAAGGACAGCAGGCCTTGCCCAACCATAAGCCAATATCAGTTGGGCCCCCGGTGACAAAAGCTACAGCACACTTTTGCCTCACCCAACCACCCCCCACTTCTAATTGTCAGCCAATCAAATTGCTTGATATGTTAACATACTGAATGACAGAGCAGATCCAGATCAGTTGGCTTCTGAAGAAGCCAACTGATCTGGATCCCGATCTGGATCTACGCTGTGATCAGGAAATACATGTTTGCAAAAGCAAGGCATATTCGGGTTCAGTAGGACTGGTTAACTTTATTTGCCCCAGTGCTAATTTGTACAGGTGAGCTAAAATATATCGAAGTACACAGACTATATTGTGGAAGATGCATAAAAACATACACTGCAAACAGACCAATGTTCTTGAAAAGTATGTGCTGTTCAAGATGTAGAGAAAAAGACACAAGTTTTTAAATTTTGTTTTATATTTGCAGATATGGATGGCTCCAAGTAAAAGACAGAGTGAAAGAAATAACAACAACTGTACTTACGCTAAATATTGGGCAGACAGGCTTGAGCAAGTGCAGACCCAGATCTGATGCCACAGAATGCAGCATCAGATCTGGGTCTACACTATTTGCCACTCATCCAGCAGTTTTAGTCATTCCAACAAGTAGTAAAGTGGGCTTATTTTAATTTGAGTATAGTAAAGAGTTCACACTTTGCATACTGGGTAAAAATATCAGCAGACATTTTGAAATATTTTTTCTTATTTTTCCTAGAAAATAGGATCTGATACTTCATGCAAATTGTCTCCTTAGACCTATGGAGTGTCAGGTCCTATTTTCTAGCAAATATAAGAAAAACTATCATCAATTTGTCCTCTGCTGAATCTGCCCAAGCGTGGTACGTGTTAAGGTCTGACTCTTCAAATGTTTCAGAGTAAATACAGTAGGTTAAACTGGATTAGACAGTACTGTAGGAACGCCAGTTCCAACAACTACACCAGCTCCAACAACAACACCAGCACCAGTAACTGCACTTTTTACTGGATTATAAAGCGATAGAAGAAAATTTGTAGAAATGGAATAGTATCGGAATGATACTGAAGTGATGATGATGACTAAAGCTGTTAATAATGCCAGTGATAATTATTCTATTTGATTGTGTTGGGTTTTAACAACACGTCAACCTTGTGGGTCATTTTGTGTTGTCGCCCAGAGAAAGAGAGATAGAAGAGATAGTAGAGGAGAAGAAAGAGAGGGACAGGGAGAAAGAGGAAAATGAATAATAGTGAAGACACAGAAGAAATAAAAACATTCCCCCTCTACCCATACCTGCTGCAAGGACAGCAAACCTTGCCCAGCTGTAAGCCAATATCAGTTAGACACCCTGGTGACGCAAAATACACGACACCTTTGCCTCACCCAACCACCCCCGGAAGTTTATCTCAACAGAACACTACAGCAACTACCAATGAGACTGTACCCAATCCAAATTTAGATATGGATAGTCACACTTACAGAAAAAATTACAATGACAGTCACTAATGTAATGATGAATAATTTGAGGGCAGCAGGATTTTTGTAATGCCAGATGCCAAGCCTTTGCTCCACATTCTCAACAGCAACTGGCATCGACAGTTGCTACTTCTTCAAGGCCCAGTTGTTCAAAGCTAACGACCTCGTAGTTAACGATTCGTTAAAATTTACATCGAGTGATACGCAAATATGCTGAAATTTTTTGCTGAAAAAATGTGAGTAGCTTTTGCAGTGCAAAAGCTACTCACATTTTTTCAGCAAAAAATATCAGAATATTGTATATTGAATCTGCTAAAACAGTTAACGAAATGACCCTTAACGAGCTCGTTAAGCTAACGACGCTTTGAACAACTGGGCCCTGATGTTACATAAGGTACATGTATAGATACTAACTACGCTGTCACCTGGACGCTTCTAGTATATTGGTGGAAATGGAACAGTATCAGAATGATACTGAAGTGACATTGTTACATAATGATCATTATGCATTGTGTGTGAAGGACATCTTACTGTGGCTGGATAGTTGAGAATTGAAATTGTATTGTAAAAGTAACGTTTTACAAGTGGCAGCTTTTGAGCTGGCCACCAGGCATATGTTAATAACTGTGTATATTATGTATAATGTCTGTGTTTGTCATGACACATATATGAAGAAGAAGAAAACGCGAATAATAATAAGAGTTGGCAGCTCACAGCATAGCTCACCTGGAATCGGGGTGATACTGGAATATCAGGGTGCTCTTTAGGACCAGTCTGATCTGGGTTTGCACTGTTAGCTTAGGCCTATCTGTCCAAATACTTAGAATCATTATGGTAAGAGGAAATGTTATGGCATTTTAGCTCTTGATAGGATTTCTTGTGCTATGGTTTGGTCATCTGTTGTCATGAATTTGACATTATCAGAGATCAATTATAAAATTTCTAAGTCTGTGACCTTAACCTTGAGGTCATAGACATGGGTGGGGGTGATGATGAATAAAACCTTGGACTTGTATCTATATCATTCCAAATATGAACCAAATCTATCATATGGTTTGGAAAATATGAGCTCTTAAAACACTTTAACATAAAATTTCTAAGTTTTTAACTCTGACCTTGAGGGCATGGGCAAGGGAAGTGAGTATTGCTGAATAAAACTTTGGACCTGTATCTATCATCATGTCAGATATGAACAAAATCGATCATATGGTTTGGAAAATATGAGCTCATAAAAAACTTTAATATAAAACTTTTAAGTATGTGACCTTGACCTTGAGATCATAGGCATGGGCAGGGTATTGCTGAATAAAACTTTGGAACTGTATCTATCATCATACCAAATAAACAAAATCCATAGTTTGGAAAATATGAGCTCTTAAAAATCTTTAACATTAAAAATTTCTAAGTCCATGACTTTGACCTGACCTTGACCTTGAGGAAATGGGCTGGGGTATTGCTGAATAAAACTTTGGAAATATATCTATCATCATACCAAATATGAACTAAATCTAGCAAATGGTCTGGAAAATATAAGCTCTTAAAAAACTTTAACATAAATGTGGATGCAGAAGCTGACGCCGACGCCGACACCAGGGGTAGTACAATAGCTCTTCCTGGACTTTGTCCAGACAAGCTAAAAACTATGTGACTGGATCTTGTGTTCTTAATGCTTAGCATGCTGGGTAAAAACTTAAGATGACGTTTTGAAATACAATGTATTTTTCTTATTTTTCCCAGAAAGTAGGTTTTGACATTTCATGCAAACTGTTTCCCAAGGACTGCTTTAGTTACATTATACATCTTTATAATCCCAATTTATTTTGCTGTTTTGTGAAGATATACATCTTTCTATTTTTCAGACACTTGTAACTGTTCAACATAACTATAATTTTGACATAATGATAGAACAAACCAGAATACAGAAAATGATGTTGGCCATCAAAGGGAAGATGGAATATGAAGAAAAAAGCTGGAACAGATGGAGAAAACAAAAAAAAACTGCTCCAAGAACTTGTACACATTTACCAATCAAATTCTTCATTTTATGGTAATTCAACTTTCTATTCTGCAGAGAAGCTGGTCATTTCACTGATTATCAGAAGTTAACAAGCCCCTCAGACTAGTAATTTTAACTACCATTATTGAAGCATTTTGTAACTTTTCTCTATCTGCAATTATAGAGGATCTCGCACTATTTTGTATGAAATTTATGAAACGAGCCTTTGGCTAATGATTAAACATTTTTGTGCAGCTACATGTACTAACAAATGAGAGCATTCAAGAGTTGATAAGCCTTGCATACTTTGTCTACTTAGCAAAGAAGCAACTTTTGTGACTTTTCAGTTTACTTTTCTATCAAATTGACCCCATCAAAATGGGGACTACTCATTAACCCTGGTCCTGCTGATCCCAGATATGCCCTGCCTTTGCAAACAGTGTAGAGCCAGATCATTTGGCTCCTGAAGAAGCCAACTGATTTGGATCTGCACTGTTTGTCATTAAGTATGTGAATTTGTATCAACAACCTAGATCAAGTGATTTGATTGGCTGAAAGTTAAAAGTGGGCATGGCATCTTAATTTATTCAGCACGACAAAGGTTAAGGAAAGGCTTTGTTCATTAGGAGCAAATTCTTTCATTGATGAGCAAATGAGTCTACTCCTGAAAGAAATTCTTCCATGACTAATAGACCTGCACTGTCAAGATAGACCAAAGTACCAAAATGTATTTATCTCCCCTGGAACTATTTATTGCTATTGTTTCCCATGATTTGTTTTTTCAAGAATTTGCATAAAACAGGTGGACGCCTTCCGTTTCACTATCCAAGAGTTACCATGTGATAGAGGCATGCATGAGACTGCACAATAAGTGCACTGAGCTTAGCATTCCATAGCCTAAGGTCAGTGATGGTGATAGAGGAGACTTTGATGATGCTGTCTTTACAGGTCAAGCAAATCAGTCAGGACAACACATCAGAGATATTCTCATCAATAATTTTGCCTGAATCTAGATTTTAATCCTGCAAACACCAGTGGTGATATTCAGGACTTATTGCCTTTTATAACAATATTTCGGTTAATAGAAACATGGCCCTGGATGGCTCAACTGAGCTCAAGACAAGTCAAAGCTTGTGGAAGTGATGCGGGTTTCTACTACGAAAAAATAAGAAACAAACTAGATTATAGTCTGCTCAAGAATTTTCCTTAGTGCTTGAAGGGTTAATATGTACTTCTCTACAAGGAAAAGATGTCATATGGGCTGTGACAAGTGAAAATGAATCTTTGAGCACGCGCAAAATGCACATATTCAGATTCATCCCACTTATGCGCAAACTATCACCTGGGCATTTGCTCTCCATTGATACATTTTATAGTGTCCAATGGTTCTGTTTGTGGACAGCAAAGGCCCTGATCAGACTGTGCAGATGTGCAAACTGATCTGGGCCTTCACTGTTCGCATATGCACGAAGACACGTTTTTGCATGCTGCAGCTCATATGACAAAAAGAATCTTGTACTGATCCTGTAGCTGACAATCAGAAGATGGGGATGGACAAACATCACAATATAAGTTCTGGCTTTTCCGTTTTGTATTTTTAAAATCTATATGATTTACTTATTTATTTATTAGAAATTTCATGGTTACATACATACATACAAAAGAGTACATATATATGTACCACTGGATTGGACGTAGGCTTTGCCTATTTTAGTCCTTTCCAAGTAGTACTGTTTAGGTCAATGTTTGTCTATAAATACAGTTGAAACAACAATTTAAAATACAACAAAAATAGATTACCTATATAACTGTAGAAAACACAAAGTGATAGATTTTTCAATAGATATGAATAGTAAGAGAATACATGAATGAAATCAAGAGAGAGAGAGAGGAAGAGACCCACTAAGCAGCCAGTTCCTTGTAGTTATTTTAATTATAATTTTATAGGAAAAGATGTGTGTGTGTGTGTGTGTGTGTGTGTGTGTGTGTGTGTGTGTGTGTGTGTGTGTGTGTGTATGTGTGTGTGTGTGTGTGTGTGTGTGTACCGGTGTCCTTTTCAGATTCAGATTTACCAATACATCGGTTGATTATTGATTGACCTTTAATCTGTACACCGTGCAATGTGGTGAGCGCCTGAATTTTTTTGTGGAAATTAACCATAAGAGCTGGAAGAGAACTGTTATATGGTTAGACAATGGGTCATATTAAGTCGTTTACTCATAACAGTAAGTAATCACGGTTTTGAATACTAAAATAAACCTAAGATAGAGAGGGGAAAAAAGAGAAAAAAAAACAAGAGGCCCAGGCCTTGGCTCGCTCACCTCAGTGACATAGCCACTGCAGATATGCTCACCTCAGTGACATAGCCACTGCAGATATGAAGATGATATGCAACAGTTTTCCAATCCTATCATCGCAACTAATGAAAAGATAATCATTTGAGTAGTTTTTAGTTTTCAAGAAGAATATATGGGCCTGACGGTCAATGGAGCGTGATCATTTGAACAAACTATCAATCACATTTCAACTGTAGGATCAATGTGAAATTTGGTGGAAATTGGCTAAGTGGTTTCCAAAGAATCATGATTTTATACTGTAAACGCGGACGGACACACGGACGGACAGACAATGTGAAAACAGTATACCCCCACAAAGTTTGCAGGGATATAATAACCCTAAATATTGGGACAGACATGCCTGAGAAAACAGTGTAGACCCAGATCAGATGCCGCAGGATGCTGATCAGTGCCTCCACTGTTTGCAAATAGTTAAGCCATTTTTCTCTGGGAATATCTAAATCATGTAGCCTGACATACCTAAAATTGAAATTGGAAGGTACCCTGTGTCATCCAATATATAGTATGGGGGAGTCTGTTCTGTTCTGTCTAAAATGGGTTAAAAATGTGACATAAATGCATGCACTATTTGGCAAAAATGGAAAAAGAAAAAAAAAAAATCTTTCAAAAAATTTTAAATGGTATAGAAGTTAATGCCCTTTTGTTTTGAAACAGAGGAAATATTTTCCTGAATACAGGTAGTTCCTCAGGTTTATGAATACAGGTAGACAAAATTTGCCTTCTGCCTCATTCTGTTTGTCAGATTTATAGGGTCAGGGATAGGACAGGGTACGGAGGGATATTTATCATTTCAAAACCAAAGGGCTCTAACTTTTTTTTTTTAATATTTTGGCAGTTCTGGAATGATGAGAAAGAAGAAAAGGTAGGATACACTTTCAGGGGAGATGATGACAAAGAAGATGACAACAACCAAAGAAGACAGAGTTAGTGAACAATGACAAAGTTTTAATACATTTCTAATTTTATTTTTAGATATATGTACACTGTGTGTTTAGATATATGTGCATTGAGTCTTTAGATATATGTACACTCTGTGTTTATATATATGTACATTGTGTGTTTAAATATGTACATTATGTATTTATATATATGTACACTGTGTGTTTTGATACATGTACACCGTATGTTTGACAGACTTAGTTTAAAACTATTTAAATAGAAATGTAAAGCACTAACTTTAGACAAGAGGACCATGATGGTCCTATATCGCTCACCTGACCAAACAGATTTGCATATTTACTGTTGAAGTTTCAGCCAAGTTCACTGCTCTAGGATTTTTGTATAAACTTTATAGCAATAACCACCCCCACCCTCCTCAACCACACCCCCGGCCATGTTTTTTTTACAAATCTTGACGACTTGAACTGAATCTTAAAAGAGGGTCACCAAAGGAGCATTTCTGCCAAGTTATATTGAAATTGGTCCAGTGGTTTAAAAAGTTTTATATAGCTATAAAGCCCTATGCCCTAACGGCCATGTTTTTTGATGAATCATGAAAGCTTGAACAAACTTGGTAGATGGTCACCAAAGGAACATTCCTGCCAAGTTATATTGAAATCTGTTCAGTGGTTTCTGACAAGAAGATTTTTAAAGTTTTCTATTTAGATATATAGGGAAAATAAGCCCCACCCCATGGCAGCCATGTTTTTTGACGAATCATGACTGCTTGTACAATCTTGATAGAGGTTCACCAAAGCAACTTTCCAGCCAAGTAATATTGAAATCGGTCATGGGGTATGTGACAATAAGAATTTTAAAATTTTCTATGCAGATATAGACGAAAAATAAGCCCTGCCCCTCTGGGGGCCATGGTTTTTGACATATCATGAAGGCTTGATCTTGGTAGAAGGTCACCAAAGCAACATTCCTGCCAAGTTACATTGAACTCGGTCCAACTGTTTCTTATGAGAAGATTTTTTAAAGTTTTCTATATAGATATATAGGGAAAATAAGCCCCGCCCCCTAGCGGCTATGTTTTTTGATGAATCATGACGGCTTGAACAATCTTTGTAGAGGGTCACCAAAGAAACATTCCTGCCAAGTTGTATTGAAATCGGTCCATTGGTTTCTGAAAAGAAGATTTTTAAAGTTTTATATATAGATATATAGGGAAAATAAGCCCTACCCCCGGCAGCCACGTTTTTTGACGAATCATGATTACTTGAACAATCTTAGTAGAGGGTCACCAAGGAAACATTTCTGCAAAGTTATAATGAAATCAGTTCAGTGGTTTCTGACAAGAAGAGTTTTAAAGTTTTCTATAGATATATAAGGAAAATAAGCCCCGACTCCTGGCGGCCATGTTTTTTGACAAATCATGAAGGCTTGAACAATCTTGATAGAGGGTTACATAAGAAACATTCCTGCAATGTTACATTGAAATCGGTCAAGTGGTTTCTGAAAAGACTATTAAAATTTTCTATATAGATATATAGGAAAATAAGCCCCGCCCCCTAGTGGCCATGTTTTTTCACAAATCATAACGGTTTGAACAATCTTGGTATTGGGGTCACCAAGGAAACATTTCTGTGAAGTTATATTGAAATCAGTCCTGTGGTTTCTGACGACAAGATTTTTTCAAGTTTTCTATATAGATATATATGGAAAATAAGCCCCGCACTCTCTAGAGGCCATGTTTTTTGACAAATCATGACGGCTTGAACAATCTTGATAGAGGGTCACTAAGTAAACATTTCTGCCAAGTTATATTGAAATCAGTCCAGTCGTTTATGACATGAAGATTTTTAAAGTTTTCTATACAGATATATATGAAAAATTAACCCCGCCCCCTAGCGGCCATGTTTTTTAACGAATCATGGCGGCTTGAACAATCTTGGTAGAGGATCATCGAGGAAACATTACTGTAAAATTATATTGAAATCCGTCCAGTGCTTTATGACAAGAAGATTTTTAAAGTTTTCTATATAGACATATAAGGAAAATAAGCCCCGCCCCCCTGGCGGCCATGTTTTTTGACAAATCCAAATGGCTTGAACAATTTTGCAACAGGATAACCAAAAGAACATTTCTGCAAAATCATATGGAAATCGGTCCAGTGGTTTCGGACAAGAAGATTTTTAAAGTTTTCTATACAGATATATAGTGAAAATAAGCCCCGCCCCCTGGCGGCCATGTTTTTTGACAAATCCAAATGGCTTGAACAATCTTGGTACAGGATCACCAAGGGAACATTTCCGCAAAATTATATTGAAATCGGTACAGTGGTTTCGGACAAGAAGATTTTTAAACTTTTCTATATAGATATATAGGGAAAATAAGCCCCGCCCCCCTGGTGGCCATGTTTTTTGACGAATCCAAATGGATTGAAAAATCTTGGTAGAAGATCACCAAAGGAACATTTTTGCAAAATTATATTGAAATCGGTCCAGTGGTTTGGACAAGAAGATTTTTAAAGTTTTCTATATAGATTATATAGGGAAAATAAGCCCCGCCCCCTGGCGTCCATGTTTTTTGACGAATCCAAATGGCTTGAAATAATCTTGCAACAGGATCACCAAAGGAACATTTTTGCAAAATTATATGGAAATCGGTCCAGTGGTTTGGGACAAGAAGATTTTTAAAGTTTTCTATATAGATATATAGGGAAAATAAGCCCCGCCCCCTGGCGGCCATGTTTTTTTGACGAATCCAAATGGCTTGAACAATCTTGCAACAGGATCACCAAAGGAACATTTCTGCAAAATTCTATTGAAATCGGTCCAGTGGTTTCGGACAAGAAGATTTTTAAAGTTTTCTATATAGATATATAGGGAAAATAAGCCCTGCCCCCTGGCGGCCATGTTTTTTGAAGAATCCAAATGGCTTGAACAATCTTGGTAGAGCATCACCAAAGGAACATTTTTGCAAAATTATATTGAAATCCCTCCAGTGGTTTCGGACAAGAAGATTTTTAAACTTTTCTATATAGATATATAGGGAAAATAAGCCGCGCCCCCCTGGCGGCCATGTTTTTTGATGAATCCAAATGGCTTGAACAATCTTCCTAGAGGATCACCAAAGGAACATTTTTGCAAAATTCTATTGAAATCGGTCCAGTGGTTTCGGACAAGAAGATTTTTAAACTTTTCTATATAGATATATAGGGAAAATAAGCCCCGCCCCCTGGCGGCCATGTTTTTTGACAAATCCAAATGGCTTGAACAATCTTGGTAGAGGATAACCACAGGAACATTTCTGCAAAATTATATTGAAATCGGTCCAGTGGTTTCTGACAAGAAGATTTTTTAAAGTTTTCTATATAGATGTAAAGGGAAAATAAGCCCCGCCCCCTGGCGGCCATGTTTTTTGACGAATCCAAATGTCTTGAACAATCTTGGTAGAGGATCACCAAAGGAACATTTCTGCAAAATTATATTGAAATCGGTCCAGTGGTTTGGACAAGAAGATATTTAAAGTTTTCTATATAGATTATATAGGGAAAATAAGCCCCGCCCCCTGGCGTCCATGTTTTTTGACGAATCCAAATGGCTTGAACAATCTTGCAACAGGATCACCAAAGGAACATGTCTGCAAAATTATATTGAAATCGGTACAGTGGTTTCTGACAAGATTTTTAAAGTTTTCTATATAGATATATGGGGAAAATAAGCACCGCCCCCTGGCGGACATGTTTTTTGACCAATCCAAATGGCTTGAACAATCTTGGTAGAGGATCACCAAAGAAACATTTCTGCAAAATTATATTGAAATCGGTCCAGTGGTTTCTGACAAGAAGATTTTTAAAGTTTTCTATACAGATATATAGGGAAAATAAGCCCCGCCCCCTGGCGGCCATGTTTTTTGACGAATCCAAAAGGCTTGAACAATCTTGGTAGAGGATCACCAAAGGAACATTTCTGCAAAATTATATTGAAATCAGTACAGTGGTTTCTGACGAGAAGATTTTTAAAGTTTTCTATATAGATATATAGGGAAAATAAGCCCCGCCCCCTGGCGGCCATGTTTTTTTACGAATCCAAATGTCTCGAACAATCTTGGTAGAGGATCACCAAAGAAACATTTCTGCAAAATTATATTGAAATCAGTCTAGTGGTTTCTGACAAGAAGATTTTTAAAGTTTTCTATACATATATATAGGGAAAATAAGCCCCGCCCCCTGGCGGCCATGTTTTTTGACGAATCCAAAAGGCTTGAACAATCTTGGTAGAGGATTACCAAAGGAACATTTCTGCAAAATTATATTGAAATTGGTCCAGTGGTTTCTGACAAGAAGATTTTTAAAGTTTTCTACATAGATATATAGGGAAAATAAGCCCCGCCCCCTGGCGGCCATGTTTTTTGATGAATCCAAATGGCTTGAACAATCTTGGTAGAGGATCACCAAAGGAACATTTCTGCAAAATTTTATTGAAATCTGTCCAGTGGTTTCTGACGAGAAGATTTTTTGAGTTTTTAGTTAAAAAATCTATTTTTAGCTCCTGTGACCTAGATATGCAATGGACCGGAACCATTTGAACAACTTTGGAAGAGGATCAACCAAGGATCATTCCTGTGAAGTTTGGTCAAAATCGAATCAGTGGTTTAGGAGGAGATGTTGTTTAAAGATTGTGAACGGACGGACAGACGGACGACGACGATGGACGGCGAGTGATCACAATACCTCACCTTGAGCCTTTGGCTCAGGTGAGCTAAAAATAAAAGCACCGCAAGCATAATACCCAGCCACAGCAATTATTTGTTTATGTATTAAGTTATCATTGCGAAAATGTCTGGAAAGAAAATGACGGAGGGACAGATAACAATCCTAAACCAGATCTTGATAATATCACTGGACAGATAACACAATCCTAAACCAGATCTTGATAATATCAATGCATAGAGCAAGTTTGGTTAAAAGGCCTTGTTATTTACTCAAGTTATCGTCCAGAAACGAAAATATGGGCGTCTTGGGCAGATAACTCCGTAAACATTTGAGCAATCCCAAACCAGGTATCTACAATATCAATGCACATACCAAGTTTGGTGAAAATCAATTTAAGTTTACTCAAGTTATCATCCGGAAACGAAAAATGGACAGACGGACAGACACACGGATGTCCAATGTGAAACCATAATACCCTGCCACTATTGTGTGGCTGGTGTAAAAATTTATGAATCTATAGAAGCACAGCTAAACTTCAACCTGCCAAAGACTTTGTAAAATACAAAGGATTCGCAGCTTATACTATCCACAGTAGTGCAGAACACAAATGCTCACACAAACCCCATGTCACGCAAGAGCCCATAGAGTCCCATGCTCCCATCATGTATTTCTTATCCTGACAAAATTATTCTGATAAACTGTCGATGAGATGATATTGTGACTCCTAAATTCCTTTTGACTTTTACAGTTTTACTTTAACTCAAAATTATTCTGATAAATTGTCGATGAGATGATATTGTGACTCCTAAATTCCTTTTGACTTTTACAGTTTTACTTTAACTTAAATTGTTTGTGCTGGTTTCTATCGTGAATAGCTCAAAACAACAGCATATCACCAAAAAAGACCAACAAAAAAACAAACAAACAAAAACAAAAAAAAAACCTTTTGACTTTTACAGTTTTACTTTAACTTAAATTGTTTGTGCTGGTTTCTATCGTGAATAGCTCAAAACAACAGCATGTCACCAAAAAAGACCAACAAAAAAACAAACAAACAAAAACAAAAAAAAACGGATTCCGTCATAAGAATGGAAGGAATTGTTTTTTATGTCTTTGAACAGTCTATGTGACATAAGTCTCTGCAACTGCAAATGCTGATATAGGACTTTGGCTGTTTACATTTTGTGTTCAACCTCCACACTATGTCATTGTTCATATGAGTATCTATTAGTTTAGAACTAATGACAACTGTGTTAGAGGCTGCTAAGAAACAGAATCACCTACTATTATTAAAAGAGATGTCAAATAATAGTTCTTTAACATTGCAAAACAAGAAATTGAAATAAGCAGTGCTTATTAGATACCCCCCACTAGGAGCAAAATGTAACAGATGGACGAACTGACAATGTGAAAACAGTATACCACCCACAAACAGAGGGGCGCATTAATTGAGATTTATATCGACATCCCACAACTTCTGCAAGATAGGCCATTCACAAGAAATCTCAATCCTTATTTTCTCAGAAAAATAAAAGCATTGTAGACCTTGCATGATACCCCGACACAGTGGGCAACAAGTATGTTACCATTATTCTCCTATTTATCTATGAATTCCTAGTAAACTGTTTAACTTACATCACCAAGTACATTATCACTACATGCATACCAATACTCAAAAGAGGATACTAGAAATGATATGCTCAAGTGTTCAATTACAATATTCAAATTTTTAAAACTTCCTTATTTTGTTTCTGCTTTGCACTTTGATGCAACTGATTTTTTATGTTTTTATTATTAATGGTGAAGTTTTACCTTTGATTTGCAATTCACATTTAAACAAAAACTGAGCATAGGCATTCAACATTTTTTAAAATTTTACAGCAACAACATGTTTTGGTTCGCAAGATATACATGAACATATTTAGAAGAACTTTTCCACCTTTTTTTTTTTTTACACCATAATTGCTTTAGCAGGATATATCAAGAAAACAAAGTAAACAGTTAGAAGTTTTGCCCAGTATTCTACCTGGTTGACTGTCTCTAGTCAACTATTTCCTGGCATGGTACTCAGTACAAACATTATATATACTTAATTTCAGAACTAATGACAACTATATGAAGCTGCTAAGAAAAGGAAACACATATTACTGAGATAGTAAATACATGTAGTGAGTGGACTCAATCAGCGCTTTCTTGCTGACATTCTAGACAATTTTAAAGAGAACAATATTAAAATTTAACAAGAGCTCCGCTGAGCACAGCAATATATGCCCGTAGGTGTTTTTAGTGGTAGTTGATACAATACATTGAATAAGGGTTTGTCAGTAACAAGAACATTTTCATCATAACAGCAAACCAGGGGACCAATGATCCGGTAGCTCATCTGAGACTGTTTGTTCTGTGCCAGCTTATGGTAACATTTTTAACCCATGGTAGACTGAATGAACTCCCCACACTATATATTGGAAGAGTCCAATTTCAATTTTTGGTAGGTGAGGCTATGAGACTTTGATATTCCTAGAGAAAAATGGCTGAAGTATTTGCAAACAGTGAAGACCCTGATCAGATGCCGCATTTTGTGGCATCTGATCTGGGTCTGCACTATTTGCCAATTATCCTTTTAGGGGTCTCCCGACTACAATGGGTTAAAGAATGAAACATATGGGTATGGTAGCCGGTACAGTTTGAAAACATTTGGTCTCTGTATCCTATCAGTTGAATTATTCTAAAGATACATGTAATATGTGCATTGTTTTATGAGTTATCAGATTTGCCACATCCAAATTTGACACATTTTGAAACTAATTTTTACAGGTGTATTTTCATTAGAAGAAATAGCAAAGTCGAGGGATCAGGGACTATTTCCAGCCAGACCAGGAAGTCTGAGGCCTGTACTTAACGAAAATAAACTCAGAGCGTGCAAAGGTAATGAAAAACTTATGGTAAATATTTTGTAAAGGTTCACAAAAATGTTTCATACATGTCACAAGCTCTTCATTTTCATGAATAAGAGCCAAAACAAACAACAACCAAAAAAAAGCAGAGTGCACATCTAATTTTCAATTTATGGTTTTCTTTCCTGGTACGCTGAAAGGCTAGAGAATTGTCTTTTTTATTTACAATCTGTGCCTTAAATTTACACATTTTTTTTTTCATTCAATCAGGATTACATTACTACATGTACATGTGAATGAAGAATGCATGGATGGCTACACTATAGTTATGACAGTTTTTAATGTAAATCTGATGCAAAGCCAGCATGACTGGTAAATTGTGAGAGAGAAAAGGAAGTGAAGAATGTGTAGACTGTGAATGGTGTGCATTATAACTGTCATTATGCTAAGACTGAAAACTAGATCATTATGGTTGCTTCATTATGCTTTTATACATCCTAATTTGTTTGTTTGTTTGAGGTTTTACGGCCCAGTCAACCCAATGGGGTCATGTCGAGCGTGGTCAGTTTACCTAACCACACGTTTACTGGGCAGGCTTAGTCCTCTAAGCAGTTAACCAGTATTGTGCACAGTCTTTCTCCAGAAACTGACAACTGCCCTTCTTGAATCTGCGGAAGGGAGAGAATGACTGTAGAAAATATTTCATGATCAATCTCCACGAAAGAATGTTGCCGACCTCGGCGGGGGTTGAACCCGCGACCTCCTGGTCTCCAGTTGGACGGCGCATCCAACTGAGCCACCGAGGCCTTATACATCCTAAACACACCTGAACACACTTCAGAGGTTAGGAAATTTATACTTGTTTAAACTGAAAAGACAAGGGCCATGATGGCCCTGGATGGCTCACCTGAACTCAAGAAATGCTTGTGGAAGAGTAAGATGACAACCATAGCAACCTAGTTTCGAGTCAGTTGGCCTCGATTGGTCAATTGGTTTCAGGAGAAGTGCAAAATAGATTTTCAAGATGGCAGCCATCTCAGATTTCCAGTCAGAACAATGTTAGCTATTTTTGATCTACGTCACCCCTATGTGTATTGCCGAGTTTCGAGTCAGTTGGCCTTTTGGTTCATTAGAAGAAGCGAAAACTAGACTATCAAGATGGTGGCCATCTTGGATTTCCAATCTGAACACTTTAAGCTATTTTTGATCTACAAGTCACCCTGATGCTTCCTACTATGTTTCAAGTCAATTGGCTTTTCTGTTCAGGAAAAAAAAAACAAAAAAAGATTTTCAAGATAGCGGCTATTGTGGCCATTTTAGATTTCTGATCAGAACAATTTTAGATTCTGATCAGAACGATACCCCTCAAAAGAACAAAATGTAAAGGACTGACGTAAAAACAGTATACCCACACACCACACAGTTTGCAGTGGGTATAATTACTTGGCAGCTGGCTCCATTATATATACTGCCCTTGAGCAATTCTTATCCTATTATAATTGGGAACTAAGGCTGATAGCTTGACAGAATGCCATTTAGAGTGGATTGATCATTGCATGGCAAAATACCATGACGGCAAAACACCGAGTGTTATACACACCCATATACATGCATGGTACATGTCATGACTTATATCGCGATCCAGTTTTATTGCGATATCGGGCCTTGGACCTCTAGTATAATGATATACTGGATCTACAGTGTACATACCCAGTTAGCATTCTACATAAATCTATAGCGGGCCGTTATCGGCCCGTCAGGGTAGCTGACTGGCCAATAACGGCCCGCTATAGATTTATGTAGAATGCTAACTGGGTACCATGCTCTCATCTGATGATGGAAAATGTTATCCATGATGAGTATTACACTGATGAGTCATGCTCAACTTTTTCCATCATCCTAAAGCATATTGGTCACTTTTTAGTGTACCATACAGTACCAGTAATCAAAATAGGTTAAGTACAGCACAGCTCCTGATAAGGCACTTTTTTTCAACCAAGAAATAATGACATTGTTTTTATTTCTCCATAAAACTCATAGATGTTGAGCGTTTGAAATTCAAAGGTGCATTTTACTTTAAGGACTAGAAATATGGTTGTAAAACACTATGTCCCCAACTATATGTTTGTCCATACAAAATGCAAAAGTTGGAAAGGGGCATCACTCTGACAAAATTAATCTGATTTCTTTCAAAAGTTAATCAGGTGATCTGCCCACAAGATATTATTATGTCCCATAGACTTACAATGCAGGAGTCAAAGAAGAGGCATAACGACAAGTCCAACTGAAAAAAGAAAAACACATGTCCACTTATTTTCCTTTCTTAGGGCTATTCCAGTTAAACATAGGTACCGGGGGAAGACAGCACTTTTTTAAACTTCTGACGTGGGATGTCTCGCTGAGTTACAGGCTTCTTTGGGTGGGTGTAGTGGGAGAAAATTCGCTTCTGTAGGTGGGAGGTGTTTTTGGTTCAGACGAAATTCGATTCCAGTGTTTATAATGGGATAGAAAGCATAGAAGCAAATTTTTACATTGCTTTAAATATATCTGATTACGTAAAAAAAAAAAAAAAAATCGAGCGAGTCGTCAGTTTTCCCCGTGTTTCGGTGAACCGTCTTGTTTCCGGAAATTGTCGTTAATTTCCGGATATAAGGGAAACAACTCTATCAACAGCATAGAAGTGTCATGCGGGATGTTTGACTTCTCAGTTTCGGATGTTGTGTCTTGGCTAGAAAGCCAAGGCCTTCATGATTTGAGAGTGGTTATTGAAGGTAAGTCAAGTTGTTGAGATAGATCGACAAGTGAATTTTAAGAATGCCTCTATTTAAGTTTTTTTCAGAAAGCCAGTTCAACGACGCTTTGTGCTTAAATTCGGACATGACTAGTAGTCCGGCATCTAGCAACAGAATCAACCACCGAGGGCATTTAATCTGGCAGTTTAGCTTATAAATGAGCTGATCAGAACTGTTGATCTGGCCTGCTCCTGTCTTAGGGATTACAGTACAAGGATTCTTGCAGTCAAGCAAATGAGCCAATCAGAAATGTTGATCTGGCCTGCTCCTGTCTTACTGATTACAGTACAAGGATGCAAACACTGTCAGCCAAGGTCTGTGACTGTGGCTTAGCTGTTTTCAAGGTCCTAATTTAGTGTAACGCTTATTTCTCTGTGCATGATTACTAATATTTGGATAAAGTTTGTGCCAGGCACCTAAACGGAAGACTGTTATGTAGTGGTTAAGCTGCTTGCCTTGTAACCTAGTGGTCGTGATTTTTATCCCAAGCTTCTCCAGTCTCCTTGCTGACTGAAATTTTGTCTTCAGCCCCCTCCCACTTTAAAGAGACTTGGAACTCGCGCAGTAGACTAGCACAGTTATTCATGCAAAGGCTGAGAGTACAACAAAGCTATGTATATATCTACATGGGTGAGATTAGGTCAAGCACTACAGTGTGTGAGTCTACTGTGGTGTGGTTAGGTCAAAAGCACATAAAGCCACAATAGCCTGGTGAAATAATATAGAGATGTGTTCTACAAACTACTATATGAGCCGTCACAAGAAAACCTGCCTCCAGAGTTTCTGACTAGGTAAGACTCCCAAACCAGCCTGCACATCCACAGATACTAGCTAGAGTCGTAAAATTTTGGTATTAAATAGAAACTAGAGACATCCTACTACCCAGGCAGCAAATAACAAAGATGCTGATCAAACTGTGCAGGTGCCCAGGCTGATATGTGTCTGTTGTTCCCATTGGCATAAAACAGGTTTTCTCATGACAAGGCTCATACATGAGCTATGCAAATAAATATAATGTGCAGTTAGATCAAAGGTAAGAAATAAAACATAACTTATTAAATTCAGCAGTCTATATCTTATGAGCCTGAAACTAGTAGTTTAAATCCAATGAGGCTGTAAAGGTCCTTCTTTAATAGGGGAAAATTAGAACTATTTTAATCAATTCAGACTACATGGAAGATGCAGTAAATTGTCATCACCTTACTTCCTGGGTGGTAGTACTTGATTACTGCCAGCCACGGTGGCTCAGTTGGATGTGCGTTTGACTGGTGATCAGGAGGTTGCGGGTTTGACCCCCACTGGGTCGGTAACATTCTTTTGTGGAGATTGATTATGCAATACTTTCTATGGTCATTCTCTCCCTTCCGTTCTCAGATTCAATAAGGGCAGTTGTCAGTTTCTGGCGCAAGAATGCGCACAACACTGATTAACCGCTTAGAGGACAAAGCCTGTCCAGTAAAAGTGTAGTTAGGTAAATTGACCATGCTCGACATGACCCCAATGGGTTGACTGGGCAGTAAAACCCCAACACAAACAAAAGTACTTGGTTACTACAGCTGAAAACTGCCCTTCTTGAACAAGAGGAAGGGAGAAAACAAACAATAGTTCATGAAAAATTTCTATGAATGAATGTTCATGCCAGATCAAACGTGCTACTTCCTGCTCACCAGTCAATCTGCATCAAACTGTGCCTATGGGCTTTGACATGATCAGAACACAATATAAAATGAAGACGTATTTTCATAGTGCATGTTCATTGTATTAAGTTGGCAAACAAGAACATCATTATTAAAGAATAACAATTACAATACTCTGGTAAGAGACACAAAAACAGCTCTATAGAATAGATTATGATGGGAGATGAAAATTTGCCTCTGTCCATATAAAATTTGCTTCTGTGGTGGGGCCTTTTCTTGATATAAATGCTTCTGTAGGTAGTCCAATTGTTAAAGAAATTTACTTCTGTAGGGGGGTGGTCTAAATTGAAAGTGCCTTCTTCCCCCGGTACTTATGTTTAACTGGAATAGCCCTTACTCAATATATAAAATTTCAAGATCCTATCACTAACTGTTTGTGACTATATGCTAAGCATGCCAGACGAATGACCCAAAAGCAATATGCCCTTCCTACTTCTTTGAAGATGAGGGGGTTGGTTGGGTTGGGTCATATGGAGCCGGTTAGTTTATCTTACCACACTTTTCCTCAGCAGGCTTAGTCCTTGAAATGGTTAACCAGTACTTGTGTGCATTCTTTCATCAGAAATTGACAATTGCCCTTCTTGAATCAGAGGAAGAAAATGACATTAGAAAATACTTCATGATCGATCTCCGCGGAAGACTGTTGCCGGACCTGGCTGGAATTGAACCCCTGACCTCCTGATCCCCACTCGGACGTGCATCCAACTGTGCCACTGAGGCCGATCTGAAGTTGGGAACATAATAAGTGAAGTGCTTAGTAGTTCTGGGGTTTTACTTATTGATTACAAATTGATTGTGTTGAGGTTTATCGACACGTCAACCCTTGTGGGTCATTTTGTGTCGTCTTCTAAAGAAAGGGTACAGGGAAGAAAGACTAAGAGGTATGAAAGTGAAGAAACAGAAGAAATAAAAACACATTCCCCCTTTACCATTACCTGCTACAAGGATAGCAGGCCTTGCCCAACCGTAAGTCAATATCAGTTGGACGTCCCGGCGACGTAAGATACATGACACCTTTGCCACACCCGACCACCCCGTCGATTATTAAAAGATGATTTAGGGTGTAAGGATACGTCAACTCATTCATATCCTTTGTTTCAATATGGTTTGCCAGCATCAATTAATTTGTGTACTTCATATACTCCATAAGCGTTTATTGACTACACAGAGGTACAGTTTGTTTACCTTATTGCAATACGATACTTACGTACATGTATGTTATGTAATGTTATGCAATATCTAAATTAAATGCATTTTAAAGAGGCAATTGATTCCTGCAAAAGGTGTGTAGCTTCTCATCGGAATGCACAGATGCACCTGTACTGTTCTTGGCTGTTCCTATATGCAATAAGCTACATTTTTCACTTGTTCCCACAGTCATGAAGAAACCACATGAACATAACTGTAATGTCACAGGACATAGTGGCGGGAACCTGCTTTATCGGAAAAACAGTTTTATCATGTTGGGATTGTGTTAAATTGTACAGAGTTAGGCATGCACTACTAATAAACTGCAACTTGTCACCTTTATTTAAGTCATAGCTCTAGATAAGTAAAACACAGACCACTGCTTGTTTATCCCATTGTCCATTCTCAGATAATTGACATATTTATTTGATGAGTCAGGGCTTACATGATATTCCCAAGGTAATGTGGTTAATACACAGACCATGTCACATTTACTGAATGCTTCATTGTGAAAGGTGATCAGAAAGCCAAACAGTTATCATATTTCACTGAAAATCACTGACCAGTTACTGTAATGAACAGTGGCTGTTTTTTTTTTTTTGTTTTGTTTTTTTTTTCATTGGAAAGGGTGATTATGGACTGAATTTTAGATGTCCTTTTGAAGTCAAATTCATTCCAGCTCACAAAAAATCAGTTTCAGATAAAAAAATAAAATAAAAAAACACAAAAGAACAGCAGTCTCTCGAGCCCTGGGTACAGGATGACCATTTTATTTGATAAAACAGCCAAAGAAAGTAACATGCCCAACAAATAAAAGCAGATTTCATAATGCATTCTATTGGCTGGGGTTGGCTAGATTAAAATTAAATATACAGTCGACTCTCGTTATCTCGAATTCCAAGGGACTCTCTGAAATACTTCGAGATATCCGTAGTTCGACATATCAGGTTTGCAGAATTGAGGAAAAAATAATTTGATTAACCACATTTAACAAACTGATAGGTAATTGGACTTTTGAAGTTAGAGATATATTGAAAATATTGTGGAAAAGAGGAGAAATTGCTCCTTAGGAGCAATTTCTCCTCTTTTCTACAATATTTTCCATCTGTTGTTAGGTTTTCATGTATAGGCAGGGACCAGATTTTCACTTCGAGATAAGCGGTTATTCGAGATAAGCGAGGTCGAGATAACGAGAGTCAACTGTATTCAGATGACATTTAACCCTGGAACTCATGTGGTATGGTATGGCCAATCCACTGGTCAGATCAAAAGATGTAGCCTAGCTCCCTTTCACGATTGGTGGTACTAATGAAAGCTGTGGTCATAAGTTTAAATATCTATTGACAATTAAGCAGAGTGTGCTCTGGCTTAGCTTTGGCATGGGTGTTGACCAGTAAACATCATCTTTATACTTTTAATTTCGGGCAGCCTTCTATAAAGTTGCGGATGAAAGTTTTGAAAATCATGGAGCTGTATTTGATTAAAAAATAATAAACTGAAAGAAACCTTTATTAGGTATTATATTCATAACTTATAAATCCCACAGTGGTTTACCATATGGGACACTTCATGTCATGTTTTAGGTTGTAAAGAAAATGAATCATAGTAATATAATGCCATGTTAGAAGCCTGGGGTAGCTGTGGCTCTGTCTTTTAGTTCCACTATGGGAGTTTCAGGGCTGGAAGGAGCAAAGTCTGTCCATGTTTGTGCAGCCATGACCCCTACCTTAGTACCAGGTTACCTAAGATTCGAAAAAAAAAGTCTGGGTCTAGAATGTTTGCCCAGGCCTGACTGTCCAAATACTTGGGGTAAAAATTGTACTTAATTTTGTTGAAAATTTAATCAGTCTCATCTTGCCTCAGAAGAATGTCAATTTATGATGGTATTTTATTGCTGAAATGTTTGTCTGGCTTTGAACAACATAGCACCTTGATACTGATGGGTGTTGATTTAAACAAAACTTTAGACTAGTACCTAACAAGATCCATCTAACTGTTCAGAAGGTATAGCTCTTCCAAAAACTTGTATGCAAAACTTTAACACTCAGTGTGACACCGAAAAATAGCTGACAACCATAGGCCTCTACTTCCAAACAGGTACATGTATCAGAGCTAACAATACCAAATAAATTAAATTTTAAACAAATGGAGCTTACTAAAATTCTGCCTCAAAACTATGTAAGTGTATCCTGACAGTTTCCACATAATTTACAGCTGGTAGACAATCAAAGAAATTCAAATACACAATATTGTTAACAAATGGAAATAAAAGCACCGCAAGCATAATACCCCGCCATAGCAATTATTTGTTTATATATTAAAGTTATCAATGCGAAAATGTCTGGAAAGAAAATGATGGAGGGAAAGATAACAATCCTAAACCAGATCTTGATAATATCAATGGACAGATAACAATCCTAAACCAGATCTTGATAATATCAATGCATATAGCAAGTTTGGTTAAAAGGCCTTGTTATTTACTCAAGTTATCATCCAGAAATGAAAATACAGGTGTGTGTCGGGCAGAAAACTCTGTAAAAATTTGACCAAATTTGGCCATTAGCGATTCCAAACCAGATCTCCTTGATGTCAATACATACAGCAAGTTTGGTTAAAACCCTTATTTACTAAAGTTATCGTCCGGAAACGAAAATATGGGCGTATCTTGGGCAGATAACTCCGTAAAAATTTGACGAAATTCGCGCATTAGCAATCCCAAACCAGATCTCCTTAATGTCAATGCATATAGCAAGTTTGATGAAAATCCCTTGTCATTTACTCAAGCTTTAATCCGGAAACGAAAATATGGGCCTGTCTGGGGCAGATAACTCCCTAAAAATTTGATGAAATATGACCATTAGCGATCCCAAACCAGATCTCTTTAATGTCAATGCATACAGCAAGTTTGGTGAAAATCCCTTGTTATTTACTCAAGTTAGAATATGGGCCTGTCTCAGGCAGATAACTCCGTCAAAAATTGACGAAATTTGCCCATTAGCAATCCCAAACCAGATCTCTACAATATCAATGCACATACCAAGTTTGGTGAAAATCCACTGATGTTTACTCAAGTTATCGTCCAGAAACGAAAAACGGACAAACGGACGGACACACGGACGACCAACGTGAAACCATAATACCCTGCCACTATTGTGTGGCGGGGTATAAAAATACAAGAGATTTTAGCCTAATACACTGGTTACAACAATATTTCTAGCTTAACCCTCGTCATGCAGAATAAATTAAGATGTCACACCCACTTCTGATTGTCAGCCAATCAAATTACTTGGTCCAGATTGTTGATATAAATTCAAATACTGAATGACAATCAGTGCAGCTCCAGATCAGTTGCTTCAGAAGCCAACTAATCTGGAGCTACACTATTTACAAAGGCAGGGTATATTCGGGTTCAGCAGGACCAGGGTTATCCCTTTCAACCCTGAGGAAATGGGCTCTACAAACTTTAAAGCTTTTGTCCAGATCCTCTTTCTTGAACCAGTCATTCACAATGAATCATCATGAGCCATCTCATCAGGATCTACACTGTTTTGTTTGTGTTGAGGTTTTACCGCCCAGTCAACCCAATGAGATCATGTTGACCGCGGTCAGTTTACCTAACCACACTTTTACTGGGCAGGCTTAGTCCTCTAAGCGGTTAACCAATATTGTGTACATTCTTTCACCAGAAACTGACAACTGCCCTTCTTGAATCAGCGGAAGGGAAATATTTCATGACCAACGTCCACGAAAGAATGTTGCCGACCTAGGCGGGGTTCGAACCTGCGACCTCCTGGTCTTCAGTCAGATGTGCACCCAACTGTGCCATCAAGGCCGGCATCTACACTTCTTGCCATCGTTAATAATCACTGACTAAACCCCAAATTTAAAAAGAATGAACATTTCCAAAGTCAAAGATGGAAGAGTCCATTTCAGAAACTCAGGGATGAAAGGATTAAATATTTTGGCACTTTCTGTCTTTTTCAGTACTGGTTTAATAGTGGACAATGGAAGAAATTCAAAAATGCAATATTGTTAACAGATGAAACAAATACAAGATATTAGTCTGTCATTATAACAATATCTCTAGCTTAAACAGATGAAACAAATACAAGATATTAGTCTGTCATTATAACAATATCTCCAGCTAAAATGTTTTAGCATTTACTGTAATAACCCTAAGTATTGGGACACCTTTCCTAAACCCTTGTCCTGCTGAATAAATTAAAATGCCACTCCCACTTCTAATTTTCAGCCAATCAGATTACTTGATCTAGATTGTTGCTATCAATTTACATACCTAATGGCAAACATTGTAGATCCAGATCAATTGGCTTCTTCAGAAGCCAACTGATCTGGATCTACACTGTTTGCAAAGGCAGGGTATATCCGGGTTCAGCAGGACAAGGGTTAAAACAGTTGTATTAACCCTTCAAGTGAAAAGAAAAACTGCTGCTGCAAAACAGTCTAATTCTTTATTATTTTTCAGAGGAAATAAGTTTTGACAATACATGTGAGTTGTCTGCTAGGCAAATAATACACATGAGATATCAAACCATGTTTTCTCTGTTCTTTTTAAAAACATTTTATTATTTTCACCTAAAATGCTTGCTATTTCATCTATACTGTCTTCTTTAATATTCCATATACCCCGGTAATTAAACATTTCTAGGAAAAAAAAGAGAAGTATTGCTAACTTGAAGTTGTTAGTTTTGACCAGAAATGATATGAGGTTAAACAGGTATCAACACACTGTCATATATATATATTAGTCTTAACCTGTGCATCTATTTAGTCTGATCAGAGCCTCCATTTATAAATGTATCATACAGTATCCATTGATTCTGTAAGCGGATTCTGTAAGCGGGAAATGAAAGTCCTGATCACAATGCCATCTGGTTCTTTGTATGGATTAAATGTTCACTTCAGGAATTGCACATCAAATCAAAGATTCTTTCAGAAGCTGGGGATTTTGATTTTCTCAGCACAGTAAGCAAAATGTTATGGCTAGAAAAAAGGGAAAAACAAGTTAAAAAATAAAAATAATTGCATATCAATTGCATTCCTTGTCAGTATGTCTAACTTTCATAAATGAGCTGCACCGTCAGAAAGCATACCTTCAAACATGAGCCACCAGCAAAGAATTAGATCAGTCTGTGCATACATGGTCTGAACAGAATGTTAACTGTGCACATTTTAGATAGCCAAGGATGCACAATTTCTTTATGCGGATAACTAAGATTGATCTGATTTGAGTCTTTGGCGCATACGTCAGAAGGTACATTTTCTCACATTGCGACCCAAATGATAACACATGTACAACTGTAGTAATTTGAACTAGATATAAAGCATACAGTCGACTCTCGTTATCTTGAAGTCCAAGGGACTCTCTGAAACACTTTGAGATATCCTTACCTCCACATATCAGATTTGCAGAATTGAGGAAAACAATAAATTGTACAACCATATTTAATAAATGAATATGTAATTTGATTCCTGAAGTAAGAGATATATTGAAAATATTGTGGAAAAGAGGAGAAATTGCTCAAAGAGTAATTTCTCCTCTTTTCCACAATATTTTGTTACCTGTTGTTAGATTTCCATGTTAAAACAGGGACCAGATTTTCACTTCGAGATAAGCGGATATTTGAGAAGTTATGTCGAGATAACAAGAGTGGACTGTATTTGAACAGACTTAGCCTAATATGTTCTGTCAATAAATTTGTTTAATATGTTTTTGGTTAAAAAGTGTCTTACCTTAAGCTATGAACACACTAAATAAATACAAGAAAGTAAACAACAAATCATTGCATCACTATTACAGTGAAATGTCCTAATATTTCGATTGTCAACTTTTTGAACAAAATGCATATGCAAGCAGTGTATTCTGAAAATAAGTCTGGTCAATATCTACATTGTTTGACATTCCACCAAGTATTTTGCAAAACAACTGTAACAAGAGCTATGTGAGTGGAAGCATTACATGCCCATGGCAAGCAATAAGATGTAGCACATATACTGACTCCTGCACAATTAAGTGCTCCAGATGTAAACTGTAAGTGGATTTAGTTGGAAACCAAAAATTTTACCAAAATTTTCAAAGAGGCATAACTCTGATAATATTTGGTGGACTGTAACCTTGAATTATTATAATATGCACTGCTCCACATCAAGGTGTAACTATTTACAAAGTTTCAGCTTGATCAGAAAAAGGAAAAGTTAGCCATAAATGAAAAGTTTACAGGAATTTTCAAAGGGGCATAACTCTCCTAATATTTGGTGTACTGTAACCTTGAAATAATAAGTGCTGTTCCACACCATGGTCTAACAATAAATCAAATTTCAGCTTGATCTGATGTAAACTGTAGGAGTTAGCAGGAAATGAAAAGTGTACGGAAATTTTCAAAGTGGCATAACTCTGTTAACATTTGTTGTACTGTACTGTAAGGAAGAAAAAATATGCCCTGCTCCACATCATAGTATAACTATTTACAAAGTTTCAGCTTGATCGGATGAAACTATAGGTGTAAGCCAGGATCAAAAAGATTACAGAATTTTCAAAGGGGCATGGCTCTGCTAATATTTGGTGGACAGTAACCTCGAAACAAAAATTTACAGAAATTTTCAAAGGGGCATAACTCTGCTAATATTTGGTGGACTGTTATCTCAGACAGTATGCGCTGTTCAACATCATAGTCTAACTATAAATCAAGTTTCAGTCTGATCAAATGTAAACTGTAGAGGGATTTTGCCAGAAACAAAAAGTTTACAGACATTTTCAGCGGGGCTAAAACTGTTAATATTTAGTGAACTGTAACCCCAAAAATATATGCGCTGCTCCACATCATGGTCTAACTATAAACCAAGCATCAGCTTGGTCGGATGTAAACTGTAGGAGGAGTTAGCCAGAAAAGAAAAAGTTAAGGGACAGATGCCAGATCTCGTAACATAATATATCCCGTTTTTCAAATGGGCGTATAAAAAGCAAACTTTAGGCAAAAAAGTATAAAGCCTTCGAACTTTTAGGATATTACTGATTTAACCCTTGCAGTATTACACTCTTGTATTGCTATAGCAGACCTTGCATCAGTGTTATCAGAGGCTTATAACTGTACTAACTGGGTGCGCCCCTGTATAAAGTATGCAACATGTTGTGTGCGGGTTGCCTATCATCTGATTGGTTGCTGACTGAGAGCTTATTAGGAATACAATCTAGTTCTCTTTGAGAAACTGTTATGATAATGGCTTTTTAATAGCTCTGCAGTACTGCATCAAATGTTAAGAAATAATAATTACACATGCCAGCTTTTCAGTCAAAGCAGGTTAACACTAAGCATGCTGGGTAAAAATTTGAAGACATTTTGAAACCTTTTTTTTTTTTTTTTTCACTTTCCCCAGAAAACAAGGCTTGACAGTTCTACAAACAGTCTCCTCTCTGTTTTCTGGTGGTGGTGGTGGTGGTGGTGGTGGGGGAGGGGGGAATAGAAAAATATCATCAAATTGTTGTCTGCTGAATTCGCGCAGGGAGTTGTAAAGATAAAAAGACCACAATAAAGGTAATAAAACTTGAAATCATTCTGATTCTACAAACACATTAATGCCAATCACTGCTGGACTCAGCTAGCCAATGATGACACTTTCCTCTAAAAAGTCGTTTCAAGTATCATAGCCCCATTGGTAGAATTATAAGCCTCTGGTATTATACACCTTGTATTGCTTTGTTGCAAAATTTGATGATAGGTTCAAGATTAATGATGAGTCATCCCATGAGGGTCATTTGTGTTGAAACTGGACATTAACCCTTTAAGTGCTAACTGCAGCAGACAACATTTTTCTTTCTTTTAGTTTTCAGAGAATATAGGACTTAGCATTTCATGCAAATGGTCTGCAAGGCAGCTGATTCACATGAAATTCTAAGTCTTGTTTTCTCTGAAAAATAATAATAAAGACATTTAGAATGTTATCTGGTGCAACGTTGCTTAGCACTTTCTGGGTTAATTTGGTTAAGTAGCATTTTTGTTATTTCTCGATGAAAACATGTTGTGGGTACTCATTAGAAGCGCCTTGCAGAGGTGCTTCTAATGAGTACCACATGTTTTCATCGAGTAATAAGAAATCTATTTACCCGATACTCACTCTTATCTAGACCTACGGTACTAGTGAAATTGTTGAGAAAGCTATAATGGCAAACAACATACATTAGCTAACATCATTTTAAGATATGGCACTTTCATTTTCTCAAAATACAAAATACCAGAAATTCTAGTCTGAAATAATACTAGTGAGATAAAATGGGTTAAAATACATACAGAATGTAGTAATTCAGTGGGCTTGTTAAAGAAGTACAGTAGAACCTCGATAATTCAAACTTCAATAATTCAAAATTCTCAATAATTCAAAATCATTTTGAAGTCCCAAATGAAATATATGTATGCATTTTAACCCTCAATTATTCAAAGTCTCAATAATTCAAACAAAACTGTTTGGTCCCTTGGACTTTGAATTATCGAGGTTCCACTGTATTTGGTGATAATTTTGGGATAACTTTTCTTAATTCTCTGCAAAAAACGCATGTTGTGGGTATTCATTAGATCCACCTTGCTGAGGTGAGTATCGCGTGTGTTTTTATGAAGAACAGGAGCAAAATATCTCAGAATTATCACCAGACACTCCTTCATAATAAGTCCTCTGGGAAATTCAACTAATTTTCCATAAAAGTTCAGAGGGTCCCTTCATCTTGAGTTATAAAGTAATTCAAACATCAAGGGATCTGAAATAGTATCATTACAAAGTAAAACTAATCAAAATGGTACATTTCACAACACTGAACAGGAAGTGAAGTTCGGGACCTTATTATTAGTAGTACACCACAACCTCTTTATAACACTATTGTTGGGGTCCATAACATAAACCATGTTAGTTAAACAACCGTGTTATATCCAAATAAAAATGTATAGATTGTATTGAAAAATGACCATTTATGGTCATTTTTCAATATAATCTATACATTTTGGGATCCATCTTTGAACTGTATTATATCCAAAACTGTGTATAACAAACCATGTTATAAAGAGGTTGTAGTGCATAGAGAATAACATATTGTTATATTAAATATCACTATGTAGGAGCAGTCAAATCTTTGCAGGCTGAAGGCAACTGGGAGACGAAAGTGGATTATTTCCCATAAAAAATCTAGCACGTATAGTGTAAAATTGCAGCCTAAGTCTCAATTTGAGTTTCTTTTCAAAGAAGGCTTGTCATCTCAGGTGGATTCACATGAAATGTCAAGCCTTACTTTCTTTAGGCAAACAATTCACATGAAATGTAAAGCCTTATTTTCTCCAAAAAACAGCCCAAAATAAAACAAATCAGAATGACGCCTGCTGCAGCTGGCACTGACTTAGGTAAGGGAAGTAAACAATTTTGCACTTCTCTTTCCAATACAGGTTTCTTCCCTTGCATATCACAGATGACAAATGAGTGATTACATGATTATAAATTTTTCCCTGAAACCAGTTCAACTCACATGAAATGTTACGCCATGTTTTCTGTGGAAAATAAGAATAAGTATGTTCAAATGTAATCTGCTGATATTTTTTATTCAGCATTCAAAGGGCTGAGAGAAAATAAAGTGATATACACAAATTATCACAACTAGAGTAGTATCACAAAATCTGAAGACTTGGACGAGCCTGCACAATCATGCATCCTGTTCAAGATCTTAACCACAGCTCCAGAAAATACTGATATTTTTCTTATTTCTCCATAAAAACACGTTGTGGGTAATAAGGTGCTTCTAATGAGTACCCACAGCATATGTTTTCATGGTCAAATGAAAAATATTTATATGCATATCCGTCCAGGACTTATTTAAGTAGGAGTTACAGACAACCTTCTTTATACCGACAAAATTTGTTATAATGACAATTTTTACTATCACAAAACCTTCACTTAAGAGGTAACAATCTTTAACAAATTATGCAAGAATATTGTATTTAATACTTTAAAGAAACATATGTTTTGGATATTTGTAAGAATTGCCTCAGTGAGGCAATTCTAACAAATATTCAAAACATATGTTCTATGAGGAAATAAGAACAAAACAAAACCTTTCTTGCATATGAATCTGATCATTAAGTATTCTGTACAACAGCAAATTCATTTCAATGCAAGGTCTTTGGGACAAATGCTGACGTTGTAATGAGGGTTCACTGTATTTGGTGATAATTCTGGGATAATTTTTCTTGTTTTTCCATTAAAACATATGGATACTCATTAGAAGTGCTTTGTTGAGGCGCTTCTTATTAATACCCACAACTACATTTTTTATGGAGAAGTAGAAAAACTTTTCTTAGAATTATCATCAAATACTTCTCCTTAACCCTAGTCCAGCTGAACCCAGTTATGCCCTGCCTTTGCAAACAGTGTAGATCCAGATCAGTTGGCTTCTAGACACCAGCTGATCTGTACCTGCAGTGTTTGTCTTTCAGTATGTGAATTTACATCAACAATCTGGACTAAGTCATCTGATTGGCTAACATTTAGAAGTCGGGTGGCATCTTAATTTATTCAGCATGACAAGGGTTAACTAGTCCTCTAGCCTCTTATCTGAAGCTATGGTCTTCTTTACATTTAAAATACAAACTATGTATTTGACTTAATTACCGCACTGTGCTCTTAGGTTTTTCAAAATTACTGAAAAAATGTGTAGAAAATGTCAACCTTATAAGGGCACAGTCAAAAGAAGGATCAGCACAGAAATTCATTACAGCAATATTTAAGGACCCTTATGTCTCAGTTTTTCACCTTTTCTTTTTATTAAAGCATACGTTTTGGATAATCATTTGAGTCGCCTTAACAAGTCAAAGAGATTCAAATTGAGTACCCATAACATATGCTTTTATAAAGAACAGGATAATCAAACATGGGCAGTAACGTGAAGACTCAGAAAGAAATTACTTAATTGTGCATTTATAGGGACATGTGTGGTAATTACGTCGAATACAGTATATAAGTTCGACGAATCTAAACACAGAACATTTGAACTTTGCAGAATCTAATCATATATTATTTGCAGAATCTAAATACAGAATAGGTGAACTGTTCAGAATCCAAACACAGCAATCCGTCCACCACTGGTAGTAATTGTCCTAAAATTTCGTACACCAGAGTTTCTGACAAAATGACAAATCAGTCTGAACAAGGTCTACACTGTTTAATGTTCCTCTAAGCAAATTAGGACAACTGCATAAAAAGCAAAATTTAGGCAAGATAAAACATGAAACAATAATAATACCCTGCCATTATTGTGTCATGGGCAGATAACTTTGTCAAAAACTGATGAAATTTGGCAATCAGCAATCGAAAGCAGATCTCCACAATATCAATGCACATATCAAATTTGGTGAAAATCCATTGAGATTTACTCAAGTTTAATATTGTCCTAAAAGTAAAAGTAGGGGTATGTATGGCAGGCAGATAACTGTCAAAAACTGACAGTTCTACCATTAGCAATCCCAAAGCAGATGTCCACAGTATCAATGCACATACCAAGTTTGAAAAAATCCTTTGATATTTACTTAAGTTGTAGTCCAGAAATGAAAATATGGACATGTCCTGGGAAGATAACTCTGTCAAAAATTGACAAAATTTGCCAATCAGCAATTCCACACCAGAACTCCATAAAATCTATGCACACACGAAGTCTGATGACAATCTATTGATATTTACTAAAGTTATCATCCGTAAATGCAAATACGGATCTGTCACGGGCAGATAACTCTGTCAAAAATTGATGAAATTTGCCCATTAACAATCCCAAACCAGATCTCCACAAAATCAATGCACACACCAAGTTTGGTGAAAATCCATTGATATTTACTCACGTTATTGTCTGGAAACAAAAATAGGGACACACAGATGTACGACAGACAGATGGGCTGACAGAGAGA
The DNA here is from genome assembly GCA_964016985.1 of Anodontia alba. Taxonomy (NCBI): domain Eukaryota; kingdom Metazoa; phylum Mollusca; class Bivalvia; order Lucinida; family Lucinidae; genus Anodontia; species Anodontia alba. The sequence goes on along the minus strand of OZ024834.1, from coordinate 49,524,174 downwards.
AGGACACACAGACAGCCAACGTGATACCACAATACCCTGCCACTATCGTGTGGCAGGGTATAAAAAGTATGGAATAAAGGGTTTGAAATTTTAGGGCATTTACCTTATTTTGTTAAACAGCAAATGCCTTGATCAGACCATGTAGATGCCCAAGCTGATCTAGGCCTTCACTGAATACAATCTAATGCTTCTTTTAGTGGTGTGACTTGTATGACATTCCTCTTTTATAACCAAGATTAAATCACTTGCACACAAAAGCCATCTGTGCCCCAAAATCTATTTCAGAGCAGCAGCTATCACTGTAGTTGGTTGAATTCCTGGGACCAGTTGTTCAAAGCATCGTTAGCTTAACGAGCTTGTTAAGGGTCATTTCGTTAACTGTTTTAGCGGATTCTGTACACAATACTCTCATATTTTTTTGCTGAAAAAATGTGAATAGCTTTTGCAGTGCTACCCACATTTTTTCAGCAAAAGATTTCAGCATATTTGCGTATCACTTGATGTTAATTTTAACGAATCGTTAACTAACGATGTCGTTAGCTTTGAACAACTAGGCCCTGGATTAATTAGTAAATATAACTAAAATCAAACCCATCAGTCTGGCTCTGATCTTCTGTCTGCTATACCGACCAGGTGTTCTCGAACTTCAGATTCAAACTCACTAGTGTCTGGTTTGTCTGTGAGTATCCATGTGTCTCCAGGATTCTCTACATCTGCTCTACATACTGGACAGGTCTTGTGTGCATCTGACCTGAAACAGTAGTAGGTTTTATTAAGGGGAATGGATACACTTTCAGGGGAGGCAACTGTCAAAATAGCTTTTACATCCCTTCTGAAAAGGGGGTCACTCTAGAGGAAAATAATTTGCTTCATTCTTCCTTCTCAAAAAGGGTCTACTTTTAAAGGAAAGAATTTGCTCCCTCTCAAAGCGGTCTACTCTAAGTGAAATCTTTCATTTTACAGTAGACCCCTTTTCAGAAGGGAGCAATGCAGTAAACTCATTCCTTTTAAGATGCTTGGTGTCAGTAAGCAAAGTGTCACAGAAGATGTCTCCCCTATATAAAGTAGTGGAAACTGTACCACATTAATAACCTTGACCTTACCACATACTAGCTGCACAGAGGTGCATATTAACCCATTGTATACTGAATAGACTCTCCCAACAATATATTCGAAGAGTCCAATTTCAATTTTTGGTACGTCAGGCTATGAGGTCTACATATTCCTACAGAAAAATGGCTAAACTATTTGCAAACAGTGAAGACCCTGATCAGACGCCGCATTCTGCGGCGTCTGATCTGGGTCTGCACTGTTTGCCAATTACCCTAATACGGGTCTCCCGACTACAATGGGTTAAGACATATTTCTGGGCTGGTATTACCTGTTAAAGCATGTATTTCAAGTAAATTCTACATCCTTGCTTTCAAGGATCAACCTTGCACACTGCTGGTCTATGTATCAAATGCAAAGCTCCAGATAAACCTGTGCATTAGCAGAATTTAGTCTGAACCTTCATTTTCACCAATATCTACTGTGCTTTCGACATCTTTCAGAAAGTCGTTTTTTGCTTGACGCTTTACACAGAAGAAGTAGATTTGCAAATTTTTGTCATGATGTAATGCAAAACCATTTCTCGTAACTACCTATGTATAAAAAAAAATTATTCTAGTCATTGGTTTTTAAAAAATCAAATATTTTCACTTTTTCCCATAGTCAAAATGAAGCCAAATCATGCAGAAATCTATAGGGTAGGTAACTTGGAGCCAAATTTTCAACAAGTTCCACTTGTTCAATTTTTCTGAAATTTTCACAATATTGTTGTAAAATATCAGTAATTCAAATTCAGCAAAGAAAAGTAAAAAATATTTTCATAGACAAAAATTCAAAAAAATCACTTTACTATAGAAATTGCATAGGTCAGACCAACTTTTGGCCGTAACTTTAATTTTTGTGTAAATATTTGAGAATAAAACACAGAAATATTAAGGACAAATGGTTTCTGATAAGATATGGTCAACCAGAACAAAATATTTTCATTTGAATTAAAACGCCAAGCAAAAAACGTCTTTCCAAGGGATGTCGAAAGGACAGTAGGATGTCTGCAAGTGAACAGAAAAGCCCCTGATCAGACTGTGTTAATGCCTACCTGAGCCTTTCCTGTTTGTGCATATGCAAAGGTCCTTACATGCATGATGATGATGGTTTGGTGTTTTACATCCATCTCAACATTATTCTATCAAGACGATCAAAGAGAGCTAAAGAAAGGCTCTGTGCAATGAGGTGCCATGCCGTTATGAATTGAATTCCGCCTCCATCGGGATTCGACCCCTGGACCTTGTGATCTGAAGTTGGGAGCATTAACCACTCGACCACTCTGACTCTTCCTAACATGCACGACACTGCCCACTTACTCTTAATTCTGTGTGCTCAAGCCCCTCTGACTAAATATTTAGGTTTAATACAGTACTGCCTTTATTTGCATGGGTGAAAGTCCCACAAATACCCAATACTGAAAATCCACTTTTCCAATACTGAAAACAACCTATTTTCCTATACTTTATATAGGGCGAAAATTTTTCTCAATACTGAATTCAGTATTAATACTGAAAACTTTCACCCATGTATTCTGGAATATTTTTTTCTATATGTCCATAAAACTGCAAAGCCTTGAGTACCCAAGACATATGCTGTTTTTTTGTTTGTTTTTTTTTGTTTGTTTTTTTTGTTTTGTTTTTTTTTATTTTTTTTTTGTTTTGGGGGTTTTTTTTATCATTATTATGAAACAGAGAAAATTACATAAATCCCAGATTTATCATCCAACACTCTTCTTTACCAACTCTGTTTGTCAGACTCAACTTTATCAAATTCTCAACAGATAAACATAGTATACATACATCTCTTAAAGGTGAATACTACCAGACTCCACTATCTCACAGTCTGTTCTTTCTGTGTTTATCTGAATAGGAGAGTAGTTGGTATTTGGTTGTAATTCTGGTATACATGTAGTTTTTTTCTTCTTAAAATGTGGGTACTAACTAGAAGTGCCTTAGTGTTATGACACTTGTGATGAGTACCTAAAACATATGTTTTTATGGAGAACTAGGGAAAATTATCCCAGAACTGTCATCAAATACTAACCCCATATCCTGCTGAATACGACAAACCCCACCTTTGCAAACAGTGCAGATCCAGATCAGATAGCTTCTGAAGAAACCATATAATCAAGAGCTACAGTTTGTCATGCAGTTTGTGAACTGAATGAATACATTATATCAAGTAATCTGATTAGTGGATAGTCAAAAATGGAAGGGGCTAAATTGATTTATTCAGCAGGATAAAGGTTAACAAGTCCATTGCCAGAATACTTAGAAAATCTGCAGAGGACAACTTACCATGCATCAACACAGCGTTCACAAAACCTATGTGTACAAGGCAATATAACTTTTGGAACATTTTCCATACATATACAACACTCTTCTTCCAGCTCCAAACTCTTGTGCTCAGCCCTGGAATTTAAAACAAACCATATCATAAGAGGGCAAGACTCTAAAGTTGTTCCAAGAGAAGAGGGCTAGACTTTACAATCTGTTCGCACTAGTTACTTCAACATGTGAGTCTGCACAGCCACTGTCTGCATAAAGAGGAAGGGATGTCAGAGCCAGTTCACTGATGGTTAGTGTTAAACACATGTAGGTTAGGGTTAGGGCTGGGTTAGGTTAGATTAGTTGAGAGGTCATATTCATGTACCTATATCTGTTATTTTTACAGACAATATCAGGGTAAGATAAAGTGGGGACATATTCTAAAGGTAGTCCCTAAAGCATACCGTGCCTTACAAATCATTAGAGAAAATAAATCTGTGCAAAATTTAAGCATTGTTCAACTGAACCCAGATATGTTCTGCCTATGCAAACAGTGTAGATTCCAACTGATCTGGATCTGCACTGTTTGTCATTAACTAAGTGAATTTGTAGAAATAACCTGTATCAAGTAATCTGATTGGCTGAAAATTGGAAGTGGGTGTGGCATCTTAATTTATTCAGCATGGCAAGGGTTAAATATGGAGATAAGCAGGAAATGCCACAATCACATTACATAGTCCTCTCATGGCACTTAATATGAGTTTAACTACATGAAATGAGCACACAAAACAGTACCTTGTCAAAAACAGAACAAGCGATGAAGGTAGAACCTACAAAGACATACTGCAACAGATATACCACCCTGGAATGGTCAACAGAAAAACCATTGGTGGGGCTCAAATCTGGTTTTAGGATGATCAACCCCCGCCCTTAACCCTGATATAGTTCAAAATGATAAAGGCACGATAATAAAAGGCCATATGAGCTGAATTCCTCCTCTAGTAGGATTCGAACAAGCAAATCCAAAATACCAAATTTTTTCCAATCTTTGGTATCAGTAACTATTTGGTAGACAAACTTACATCTCCAAAAAAAAAACAACAAAAAAAAAACAATTTGTGGAAGAATTTCGTCTGAGGCAAATATGGTTAAGCTTACTCCCCACATAGCTGCTAATAAAAGGGGATATCCGAAAAAGTTTTTTCTTCTTTCTCCATAAAAACTGTCGAACATCAATGGCTCAAACATCTTTGGGACCAAGGAAATTTGTTTGAGACATGGGTAGTTTAAACCACTGAGGATAAATCATAGCACTAGGTCATAAGGCAAATGGAGATAATTTAGATATGTTTTTTTTTCATCTTCTATGGTATGTTGAGTGTACTAATTAGAATTGCCTTGATGAGGCAATTCTAATGAGTATGCACAACATACATTTTCATGATAAAATAGGAAAAATCCTAAAATATTGCTAAACATTTGTTTTCTTGAGCTGTCAGAAGAATTTCCTAGGGACTCGAAAAACGAGTTTGAATTAGCCTCGGTAAACAAGTCATCAGTGTTCTGGTCATTGAGGTATTACCGTATGTTGAGATTACTCATTAGAAGTATCTCAGTGAGAGGCTTCTAATGAGTACCAACAAGATATGTTTTCATGGAAAAATAAAAAAATATGTCAACAATTTTAGTTGAGAAAAGTGCTTTATGGCCAAAAAAAATTTATTAGAGTCTCAGAAACTTTTATCAAAAAATAGATGCGTGTGGGCAGCTTTTTGTTTTTACTTTTATTTTCTGGCTGGGTACATTCATGGACATTTAGGTTTGTTTGGCTAAACAAAATGGCGGTGATTTTACCCAAAGTATCTAATATGCAAGTTTAAAGTCTTAGACTCAAATAACATAAGCAGATCTTAATTTACCTATTTTCTCTGCAAGTGAGTAAGAATGCCATGTTTGTGGTCTAGATTGCAATTTGGTTAGAAATGATTCTCAGATAAGCGTGTAAAATCCAGTGTCACATATTTTCGTGGATCAGAAAAAACTTACCGCTGAAAAAATCATATATGCTGGACCTTTTGAACAGATGCGGCGGTACCTGAGAATCTAATACTATTTTATGGCCTATCTAGAGATATGCACCCCATCCTCAAGTGTGTTGTCAGTTAAAATAAGTAAGCAATAAAACTGAACTTACTCCTCTAATATCATGGAAGCACAAATACTGATGGTCCCTGAGGAGCCCCCTGGTGTACCAGGAGTTAAATTGGTTACATGATCGGTTATCTCTTTGTACACTTGGATATACTCTCGTATATTTAGATCCCGCACTGAATATATTAAATTTGTTGCTGGACTAATCTGAAAAGAAGTAAACAATACATTAACAGCATGGTTCAAATCACTGGTGTTAACACAAAAACTGATAAAATATTTGTTATGGTTCAACCCATCAAATCTAAATTTTCTACAGGAACCTGCGTACACTTGTACTTTCTTCAAAGTATGCGTATTAATTTTCACAGGCATGCATGTCATGGTAACAATTTATTTATATATTTCATTTGAATCTTTGGGATTACTATCTAGAACCCCAAAATACACCTGCACCAAAAAGCTACAGACTACGGAAAAAACTTTTAATTTTAAATACGTGCATGAACTTGTCATAGGTTCCTTTCTAAAGAATATTTAATCAATAAGTAACCCCAAATTCAAGTCAAAGAGTCCAAAATCACTAATTCAGTTATTAAATTTAATATGAAGATACAATGTATATTAACTTTAAAAGTGCTGTTTAGTCTGCTGTGAAGCCAAGGCCATCACATTTTTTAACCTCTAATTCTTTATGTTTGAAATGAGGGCCCTGATCAGCCAGCACAAATGCACAGACTAATCTGGGTCTTTGCTGCCCATATATGCATAAAGGCCTTTTTTTTACATTGCACCACATATAGCTGATCATATATTTCAGGAAATACATGTAGGATGACATTTTGAATATACAAACACCATCATGCTCTACTTTCAGGCAAACTAAAGTGAAATAGTCATGCCCTATTTTTAGACAATATTATAAATTATAAAGGTAAAGGTTGTAATTTACACTTTTTTAGTGACTTAGTTCCAGTTTTAGTCATTCACTTCTCTATCCAAGATTAAAAATTAAATATTTTAAAATGTGCTCCTCCAATATAGTATTTACCCAAAACATTTGGACATCTTAACCCTCGCATTGCTGAACTCAGATCTGCTCTGCCTTTACAAAAGCATAGAAGAAGCCAACTGATCTGGATCTGCACTGTTTGTCATTAAGTATGTGAATTTGTACCAAAACCCAGATCAAGTAATCTGATTGGCTGAAAATTAGAAGTGGATGTGGCATCTTAATGTATTCAGCAGGGCAAGGGTTATCCCCATATCATACTTCACCTAAAATTTGAACAAGACCATTTCACAGGCTGTTGATGTATCTAAATACTGCTGGATGAGTAGCAAACAATGTAGATCCTGATCAGATACCATATTTGGCAGCAGCTGATCTGTGTCTATATATCTGCTTAAGGCCTGTCTGTCCAAATATTTAAGTTAAATATGACAGATCTGGCTGGTTCTTAGCTCAGAACTTTGTAAAGTACCTTTTCACACTGCACCCTGACTGTCCCTTTCCAGAGGAAAGTGTCAGCTGAACCACCTTTGACACTGAACCTTAACTGTTTACCTCGCTGGTCAGTAAATGACGAGGTCCTGAAAGAATAAGAAATTCCTTGCAAACCGTATTTACCCAAAAATTGAGACATCTAAACTTCTTATCATACTTGTCCTAAACTTTGAACAAGTCCATTTTACTATAGGGATCAAACATGGTTTTTCATGCATTAACATTCGCCAGGTCCCGTGGGAGGTGTTGAAAACTGAGACCGAAGGCCGCGGTTTTCAACACCTCCCAAGGGACCTGGCGAATGTTAATGCATTGAAAAACCATGTTTGATCGCTATTATTGCATAAACGCTGAAAACATTTGTTACATTTCGCATTATTTTTTGCACTATTTTGTTTCGCCTTTTCACAGATGTCTCGCGAACATACTTTCCAGGAACTATGCTCGTTCTAGGGCCGGGCAGTATACATCTGGTAACTGCAGCAAATCTGTGGCCCTGGTACGATCATATTTTAAGCTGCGTAGCCATGCATTAACAGCGCATGAATTGCCTTGTTAATATACGGCTTTTCGCCGGTTAATGCACGGCTATTAATAACATGCGACACTGCTTTTTATGCAATAATACGTGATCATGTGTCAGAAAAATGTTACATGGGTGGAAAACAGTGTAGAACCTATCAGACATCATATTCTGTGGCATGTCATCTGGGTCTACACTGTTTGCCCAGGCCTGTCTGTCCCAATACTTAGGGCTATTAAGGTAAATAGCAAAACAGAACAAGCTAATTCAGCTGCATCAGCTCAAGCGTTTGTTCAACCTGACCAGGTCAAGTGATGAGAGGGTATCCATAGGAACATTTTTCTTAACCCTTGTCCTGCTGAATAAATTAAGATGCCATGCCCACTACTAATTTTTAGCCAATCAGATTACTTGATCCAGATTGTTGATATAAATTCACATACTGTATGGCAAACAGTGCAGATCCTGATCAGTTGGCTTCTTTAAAAGCCAACTGATCTGGATCTACAAAGTTTGGAAAGTAAGCATATATCCGGGTTCAGCATGACAAGGGTTAATTTCTTTACAAAACTAGACGTGTCCAAAGTACACAGATGCCCCTGCCCTATGGCCTTTGCCCATGTGGCCGTTTCCTTTGGCCCCACCCCACAGCCCCAACCCTAGCATGATCCAGTTTCCATACCCTGGTCTCTGTATAATGTATTTCATCTGTGATCATTATACCCAATTTCTAACTTTTTAGGGCAAGTAATGGTACCAGATTTATTATTCTATTGCCATTTTGCATGTGATCAATATGACCTGCTATACATTCTGACACCCTGGCCCCATCTAGGGGCAACTCTACCATAAAGTCTAAGGTCTTGGTCTGGGTAAATATCATACCAAATTTCAACTTTGTAGCATAAAAGGTATCAAAGTTATGAACAACTTGGACATAGATGTGAATGCAGATATGCAATTAAACTTGCATGTAAACTGATTGTGTTGGGATTTAACGACACGTCAACCCTTGTGGGTCATTTTGTGTCGTTTCCCAGAGAAAGGGAGAAAAGAGATAGAAGAGATAGTAGAAGAGATGAAAGAGAAGAACAGGATAGAAAGAGGAACAGGAATGAAAGTGAAGAAACAAAAGCAATAAAAACATTCCCCCTCTACCCTTACCTGCTACAAGGATAGCAGGTCTTGCCCAGTTGTAAGCCAATATCAGTTGGACGCCCCGGTGATGCAAGATACATGACACCTTCGCACCACCCGACCACCCCCTGCATGTAAACTTGAAGGTAAACTGTAACATTTATCAGACTGTGGTTACGAATGTGACATACCCACCTATGCATGTAACATCAAGACGAAACACTATATGCCCAACTCCTGCATAAAAAAAAAACTTATCTTGTGGGTATTCATTAGCAAGGCATTTTCAATGAGTACCATAACATAAGTTTTCATAGAGAAACAAGAAAAAATATTCCATACTTTCTTGCTGAAAAGAATACCTTATATAGGGTTAAGAAACACAATGTAAACTGCTAACATATTGTTGTGTTGGGTTTTAACGACACGTCAACCCTGGTGGGTCATTTTGTGTCATCTCCCAGAGAAAGGGAGAAAAGAGATAGTAGAGGAGATGAAAGAGGACAGGGAAGAAAGAGGAAAAGGAATGAAAGTGAAGAAACAGAAGAATTAGAAACATTTCCCCTCTACCCTTACCCGCTACAAGGATAGCAGACCTAAACTAACTGTAAGCCAATATCAGTTGGAAGCCCCAGTGAAACTAACTGTAAGCCAATATCAGTTGGAAGCCCCAGTGACGTAAGATACACGACACTTTCACCACACCCAACCGCCCCCTGGTAACATACTGTACTGGGGTGGATAGACCTATAAGGGAGATCATTCTGACCCGAAAGTATTTGCCTCCCTTATGAAGGTGGGGCTGGGGGGTAGGGGAGGGTGGGGAAAGGGAGCAAATTTGTTCAAGTAAGAATAGAGTGCAAATTCATTCAAGTAAGAGTAGCCCACTTTGAGAAGGGATTTGCACAGGGTGGCCACACATTTTTAGCAATCAAATTCCCTGAATTTTCCCTGATTTTTCCCTGATTTGATTTTCCCTGATTTAAAACCTTAATATTATCGCAATGGCCCCTACTTTTAGAAGTCATATACTGATTCAAATGCTGTCAAGTAATATGTTTATACACAATGCTGTCACAATATTCTTAATTAAATGAAAGTTTATCTAAAATATGATGTGCAGGTGCTAATTTACTTTCATGGTAGTCAAAATCAAAACTGGTAAAATATATGGCAGCTATAAAATTTGAATATTTTGACCTTACAAAGATAAGATTTTTTGAAATTCCCTGATTTTTCCCTGATTTTCAGCAAAATTTCAAATTCCCTGATTTTTCCCTGCAGGGAATTTCTTTTCACCATTTTCCCTGTTTTCCCTGTTTTCCAGAGTGCGTGGCCACCCTGTTTGCATACCGGAGAAGAAAACACTCTACTAGAGAGGTCTTCATTTGAAAAGAGCTTAGAGTGTTTTCTCTTTGAGGTGCCAGGGAGTTGCAGGCCCCTTGGACGGCAGACAACAGAGGGAAATCCAAGGAGGTGGCACCTTCCTGCTGCTACCTAGGAGACATGCTCTCAGCAGCCGGTGGCAGTGAACTTTAACCACAACAGGTGTGAAAAACTGCCTAGACGAAGTTCAAGGAACTGCTACCATTTCTCTCTTCCTGCCACCTCTCTTTCAAGACAAGTGGCTGTGTGTACAGCTCTTGTGTGTGGAGCGCAATGCACCATGCCAGTGAGACTTGGTCATTGATGAATTGGTCATTGACAAAGCCAAACCTCCAACATCTGCAGCGGAATGACAGGGCAATTGCAATGTCAAGCTGCAAGACATTGTCACCATCTGGTCCAATGAGTTACTTGCGCGGCTTGACATTGAGGATCTGGACCTCATACTGAAGGAGAGAAGACTCCACTGGTATGGACATGCGGAATGCTCCAATGGTGCACTCAAGACAGCCGGTGACACACAGGTTGGTGGAAAGCGTAGGCCTGGAAGGCCCAAGATGACATGGAAGCAGCTGACAGAAAGGGATTGCAGAGAGTGGAAGCTCTTGGCTATCACTCATGATAGACATACCCAGAGATCTGGTGAGAGATCTGCCATACGTGCAGAAAGCCAGCTACCTTGAAGGGGCCCCTCTGATGTGGATGTTGCCCCTGTCAGTTTTTGGGTGTTCAGTCCGGGATTCTTATTTTCGGTTCAGACCGGCTATTTTCCAGTTTTCTAGAGCCCTGGCTTTACTGTAAACTTGACATTAGATGTCCAGGAAAAAAAAACTTATGCCAGATGCTAAAGCAAATACTCTTAGTCTAGATATGAGGGGTTAGCCACATTTTTCTTATTTCTCCAGGAAAACGTATGTTGTGGGTACTCATTTGAAGCCCCCTCAATAAGGTGCTCTTAATGTGCATCACAGCATATGTTTTCTTCGAGAAATAAGAAAAATATCAATAATTGTCGGTTTCAAAAATATGCCCTATCTGGAGCTTTGCAACATGCTGTCAAAAGGTCAATCTTACACTCTGTTTAATTCTGTAACTGAATCCAGAAACTCTCTATAAGTCATGGTGGCTATTCGCTTCAGTACTCCAACATGCTGCTGCAACTTGCCGCGCGTTATGGTCACAGAATGTGGTGTTTCATGAGCACTGGTGACATGGCCCATGGTTCTGTGTCAGCCTGAAAATATACCAATTCACTGTATTAAAAAGACAGAAAAACAGCAAGACCTAAGCAGGACAGGGTAGCTCACCTGAAAACCCACTTGTCTATCATATGAAAAACTAGACAAAGTGCCCAGTGGGGCACGTATACCCCCGACCAGCGCTACCGCCAGTTTTTAACGAGCACAAAATATGTAGCTTTGACTCTGGAGATGGCAGGATGGATGAATTCCATGCTGATAGCTATATCCCCTAAACCTCTCGGTAGGAGGATAACGAAATTCAACAAAAGGTCTTGATGGTATAGCTATATAAACTTAGATGCAATTTTTGTTTACTTTTATATGAGATTTCTAAGTCTGTGACCTTGACCTGAAGGTCATACCCTATATCTACCAACATGTCAAATATAAATGAAATTCCTCAAAGGTTCTTGATGGTATAGCTATATAAACTTAAACACAAAAAACTTTGACTTTTTTATGAAAATTCTAAGTCTATGACCTTGACCCCAAGGGATGGGATGGTGCTAATAAAAACTTAAGACCTATATCTACCATCATGCCAAATATGAATGAAATCCATCAAAAGGTCTTCAAAATATGAACAAATGATGAACAAATAATGCTTCAAAGGACGGACGGACAGACAAAAAGATTTCTTGCTGATAGCTATATCCGCTCAACCTTTCAGTTAAGGGATAATGAAATTTAATAAAAGGTCTTGATGATATGGCTATATGAGCTTAAACGCAAAATTTTTTACTTTTATATGAAAATTCTAAGTTTGTGACCTTGACCTCGGTCACACCCGGGGTGGGGATCATGCGGAGTAAGACGCTAGGCCAATATCTACTAACATGTAAAATATAAATGAAATTCCTCATGGTCTTGATGATATAGCTATATAAACTTAAACACAAAAAACTTTGACTTTTTAATGAAAATTCTAAGTCTGTGACCTTGACCCCAAGGTCACCCCCGGGGAGGGGATGGTGCTGATAAAAACCTAAGACCTATATATACCATCATGCCAAATATGAATGAAAACCATCACAGGGTCTTCAAAATATGAGTTCTTATAACATTTAATGCAAAAACTTTGACCCTAAGACAAAAATAAAGTATGAACGAATAATACTTCAACGGACTGGCGGACAGACGAACAGATTCCTTGCTGATAGCTATATCAGCTCAACCTTTCAGTTAGGGGATAATGAAATTTAATAAAAGGTCTTGATGATATGGCAATATAAACTTAAACGCAAAAATTTTTACTTTTATATGAAAATTCTAAGTTCGTGACCTTGACCTCGGTCACATCCAGGGTGGGGATCATGCAGAGTAAGATGCTAGGCCGATATCTACCAACATGTCAAATATAAATGAAATTCCTCAAGGGTCTTGATGATATAGCTATTTAAACTTAAACACAAAAAACTTGGACTTTTTTAATGAAAATTCTAAGTCCGTGACCTTGACCCAAGGTCACGCCCGGGGTGGGGATGGTGCTGATAAAAACTTAAGACCTATATCTACCATCATGCCAAATATGAACGAAATCCATCAAAGGGTCTTCAAAATATGAGGTCTTATAAACTTTAACACAAAAACTTTGACCCTGTGATTTTTTTACAAAACTTCTAAGTCCGTGACCTTGACCCAAAGGTCACCCCCGGGGTGGGGATGGTGCTATTAAAATTTTAGACCTATATCTACCATCATGCCAAATATGAACGAAATCCATCAAAGGGTCTTCAAAATATGAGGTCTTATATACTTTAACACAAAAACTTTGACCCTGTGACTTTTTTACAAAACTTCTAAGTCCATGACCTTGACCCCAAGGCCACCCCTGGGGTGGGGATGGTGCTAATAAAAATTTTAGACCTATATCTACCATCATGCCAAATATGAACTAAATCCATCAAAGGGTCTTCAAAATATGAGGTTTTTAACGCAAAAACTTTGACCCTGTGACGGAAAGACAAACGAACGTACGAACGAACGGAAAAGCGAAAACTATATACCCCCACATACTTCGTATGCCGGGGGTATAACTAGGGCTTTATCCAGATATTTTGGGAAAAGGCCCCTGGGCAAAATTGGGAAAAAATTATCGACAAAATACCAAAATTAGGAACACAGTTTCATCTGAGAAATGCCAGGATGATGAAGTTCTGCTCATCATAGCCTTATGAAATTGATAGTTAACTCTTAGCATGCCGTGGGCATATTCAACACATGAAAAACTGATGACATGACATTTTTCTTTATACATGTATTTGCCAAATTTTTCTGTGATCAAATTTAACCCTTTTTTTTAAAATTGGCTCCGACGTAGAAATATCAGAATCTGATCCTGTATTGCTTTGTGGGTTGGATGAGGCCTTTTGGGTCTGATCTTCATCTGATTCTAGATTAGAATCGGATATGTCCTCTTGTTTCTTAAATGTTTGTGGACGACAACGAATCTGTAAATTTCTCTGCCTCGCAGTTTGTACTCGGTAACATTTCTGCTGATGATGGTGATGCCGATTCAGTCGCTATTGGATTAGCCCTTGTGAAACCAAATGCGGAGTATACTCAATAGTTGTTTGCAACTACATATGGTTACAGACACTGTGATCAATCGAGACATTCAGTTCAGGTTGACGCTTTGTTTCTTTCTTCTTCTTTTTTTTTTGTGGCATTTTTTCTTCTTTTTTTTTTTTTTTTTTTGATGAAATTGAGGGGGGGGGGGGGGGGGGGGGGGGGGGCGCAGAAAGCAATGTTGTGGGGTCATAGTGCATACTCAATCAGTGGTCACAGATAAGCCTGCTCATCCGCTATGATTATTTAACTTCTTTATAATACATGATTAGCGCTTTAATCCTGAAAGCAGCCAGCAAAATTTGGAACAGACAACATTCAAAGAAACATTTCAAAGAAAATAGGTTTTGCCATTCCATGTCACAAGAAATGTTAAGACTTATTTTTTTTGAAAAAAAGAAGTCTTATTTGGAATGTTAAAACTTGCGTACTGCTTTACAGATTAAAAAAATAATATTTAGGTAATTTTAGTTGGTTGGTTTGGACTTTAACAGCCCACTGAACACTAATAAGCTTGTGTTCTTCAGTTTTTGTACCTTTTCAGGACTGTCCGGCTGCCATTCGCCGACGAAGTCAAACAAACCATATACTTAACAAGCTCAAACGTTCACACTTCCACTATTGATTACTACCTGGATTATCACCATGATCACTAAGGGTTACAGTGATTTTTTTAGGCGTGCGTCCTGTACGCATAATTTCGCCAGAGGACGCAAAAAATTAGCCTCGGTGAGTCCCGTGGACTCATAAAATTCTCGAATGTACGTACGTTTTGCTTCTTGAAATCTACTTTCATTTTCGGAAAAAGCGAATGCGCAAGCGGTGTTTCAGTACAGTATTTGGTAAAAGCCTATACTGAAAGGCGTCGTATCTCTACGGTACACCGATTTTACCTATATGTATACAGTCAAATAATCAATACCAAGTTGTCCAGTACCGGAGGAAACCTTAGCAGACACTAAAGTATTGGTTTTTAGTCTGTTGAGAACTTTTATCGTAACACCATTTGACCTTGCAATTGTCAAAAGGAAACAGCGATCGTTTTTTGTTTCTTTTTTGTTTTTTTTTTGAAAGAAGAAAAAGATGCACCCTAAAAAGATAATAAAACTACACCCCTTACAGCAAATGCTGTTCAGTCTGCCAGGTCAGCAAATCAGACTGACATGGACAACAAAGTCTGTGGCCGATGATGGCGATCTCGATAACGAAAACCCCCAGTTCCAAACTGAACCCACAAAGCAACAGACAAAAAAGTCTCTGCTTTGTATTACGGTCTAGTCAAAACAGACAAAATGTCTGTCCTTAATTATGTATCACAGGTATTTGATCATCTGTCTCAAAAACTGAAGTTTTATGAAAACATTTTCATAAACCTGTATAGGTGAAAACATTTTCTTAACACGTCTCTGCTTTGTATTACGGTCTAGTCAAAACAGACAAAATGTCTGTCCTTAATTATGTATCACAGGTATTTGATCATCTGTCTCAAAAACTGAAGTTTTATGAAAACATTTTCATAAACCTGTATAGGTGAAAACATTTTCTTAACACTTCAGTTTTGATAGACAGTGGTACTATAGTTTCATATTTCTCAGGAAGTTTTCTGGAAAGAATTAAAGCAACTCAGTCACCACTATTTATTTTTATTGCACATCCAATTAAAATACTAAGAAAGTAATTATAAAAGACTGTTACACAAGTTTAAATGAAAAGTCTAGGACACAACAAAATACTTCACCACAAGTCCTAGGTTGGATGCATAGTTTGAGTTTGGGATGCATGAATTCTGGACCTAGCGAGTCCCAGGACCCATAAAGGCAAAATTGTAAAAAAATCACTGGGGTTAAAGATTAACTACACGAACAGACCGAGTTTCCTCACCTTTTTAAACTGATTACCTAGCATCAAAACAAATATGTTCATCAACGATGATTGCCACTTTGCATTACTACTTAAATCATCAAAGATGAAATTCCTTTAATGAAAGGCGAAATATCTATCTATCGATCTATCTATCTGTGTCTGTTTGTCAGTCTGTTTCTGTATGGATCCAATGAAGAGGGAAAGATCTATCAATCCTGACATCATACGTCCACCTGTCCTTCATATAAACCCGCGATACCCTACCATATCATCTTCTTCTTCCAATAAGTGTAGGGCCCTCTCTGGAGCATCGCCACACTGTAACTATTTACAAAGCGCATCTGGGGCGCAGTTAAAACCATTCCTCTGCTGGCTAAGTGACCAGCCAGCCCTCCCTTGTAGGTTTCCAAGGTTGGTGCTGTGACGATGGACTCCGGCAGCTGGTTCCAAAGGCTTATCCCCGATGGAAAGAATGAGCATCGGTAAGCATCGATCCTGCAGTAGGGAACCAGGAAGTGCATTGAGTGGCCTCTTGTGTTTACAGCAGCTGGGTGAAGAAGCTGTGGGGTTTGGATGTCAATAAGGCTGTGGGTGATCCTGTACATCATGACCAGTTTTGCCTGTGTGCATCTTTGTAGCAGGGTTTCCAATCCCAGGTCAGTGATCATTTCTGATACACTGCTTGTTGTGCGGTAATCCCCTGTCCATACGTGCCATAAGCTGTGGACTAAAATCTGTGATATAAGGCAAAATTTTAAGGGAGATATGACAAAATTCTGTGAGATTTTCTTTAACATCACTTTGGAGCTCCCCCAGTATAGTCTAAAGTCCCTTTTTCATGTATTCAGAAGCTTGTGAAAGCCAGAACAATGTTGATTTATGTTTATTCTTCATAAAATCTGTTGTAAACTGATCTGAAAATTCTGTGTGATTTGAATTTTTTATGGGAATTGCCTTCCAGATGTGCCAAATTCTGTGAGATTTTATCTCACAGTGTGAGATATGGCATGTACAGTACGGCTCAGGTAAAAGAACCATTTTTTTTTTTCATTTCGCGGACCAATTTTACAATCCGCGATTTTCCGCCGAGTGGTTTGGAGTAAACCATTCCGAGTGAAAAAAATTTACTCGAAGTTATGCGCTCGATATTCCGAGGACATTAGCGGACCTCAGTGTACCCATGATATTCGGAGTGTTTGCGAGTATTTGCGAGTGGCGACAGATTATTCTGTACAGGTAAGTTTGACCACTCAGATCATTCTCTCACACGACGATAATCAAACAAAAATTGTTACAACTGCGATTATAATACTTACCCTCGTTCTAGTGCTGGCGGCAGCAGGATCAGACTGCAATATCCACTTACATAAAATGCTTCCGACAACCAACTCTGCGACTGATTTTTTTATGTTTCAGCTGCGGAATGTCAAAGGGTATGGCCGAACAACAGCTGGTAGCCCCAATACGCAAGGCCGGCGACGTATTTGGCCCAAAGCCTCGGATGATTTCTAATCGCCCAGTTTTAGTTTTGGATTAAGGGTGGTGGTCGCCTGAATCTTCCTACATTCATTTTCATGTGACAAGCACTTTTATCCAGGCTAGCCCATTTTTCCCGTGTCACTTTGCACGTGCTGCGGCTGCCAAGAAAATAGTTTGAACCCCTGAAGCACTGCTGAAAATTCTAGAGGAGACGTCGATCTAACTGTTTTAGTATTTTACAGTGAAAATAAGGCTGAACATTTCATGTGAATCGTCTGTCTAGCAGACGATTCACATGTTACGCCACGCTTAATTTACACAGGAAAATAAGAAGAAAAAGAAAATGAAAATGCCGTCTGCTGAATATGCTAAGCGCTTCGAGGGTTAAAGTAGGGATACATTTCATTTGACAAGGGAGACAGAAACGAAGACGCTGGAATGTATCTACACTGCTCGGATCGAGGCCTGGACGGTTGATGACTGGACCAGGATTAGGACTGTCCATTCAAATCATCACTTAATGATGACGGTGACTTGATGTCTTATGTCTCTTTCAACAATAACAAAAAATAAAATAAAATAAATTCTTTGTCCTATTGAGATGGTAGAACGCGGCGTCTGGTCAGGGTATTCACTGTTTGCAAAAACAGTTTAGCCGTTTTTCTCTAGGAATATCTAAATCTTATAGCCGGATGTACCTAAAATGGACGAGCCAGAATCTTACAAGTTTTGCGAACTCTCTCTCTCTCTCTGGAAAGCTCTTTCTTTTGCTTTCTTTTACCCTCTTGCAAATATGACATGTCTCCTTCCGAGGTAGAAGTTGTTTGCACTGACTTAATTGGAAAAATGATATCGCACCGGCGGGAATCGAACGCGAATCGATCCCCACTTATCATGAAACACATGTATTTGCTACGGTCATTCGCTCCTTCCACTGCTTCAAGATTGGCAGTTTCAAGTTTCTGGCGGAATGGGGTTCAGTGTACTGGTTAACCGCTTATTGTATAAGCATGTCCCCCTCTTTACTTGCGCGATTCATAGAAATATGCTGTTCCCAATCCCATTTCGCATGGTCCATACTAGTAAAGCAATTGCAGTTAACTCCCTTCTGATAGTCAGTTGCAGCAGTTAGCTCCCTTAAAAGAGTAAAAACCTGCGATGTGAAGACATTACCCCGCATTTATCAGAGTACAAATGATTATTATGTTATGTTATTCTCTTACAGTATATAAATTAATAACATTATCTTTATTGGTTTATAGAGCAATCTTCAAAACTTTTGTTTCCATTTAAAGTGTTCTGTTTTTGTGTCTTCAACATGCGATATGCAAAACCAAGGCCGTAATTTATTAAACGACTAAAAGAGACGCATGTATAAACCTAGCATTGGCGGGAAATAATCTTCAAAATGACATTTGTCCATAATATTTTCATATGCCCTCGCGGACATTCTAGGCAGAGTCTTCCTGGTTATAAACCAGTCTTAAGTTATAACACTTGGTGCTCGCGGGTATCGAATTACCACTATCTGGGCTATTTCAGCAGACGACAAAAAAAAAAAAAAAAAAAAAAAAAAAAAGAAAATCTTTTTTTTTTTTTTTTTATTACCAAGAAAACAGGGTTTGACAGTCATGCAATGGAGACAATTTGCATGAAATGCAAATCCTGTTTTCTTGGAAGAATGAGAAAAATGTTTCAAAATGTCGTCAGTTGAAAATTTTACCCAGAGTGTTAGGCGTTATGGTCGCGAATTGATCTGTACATGGCAAAACCTACAATAAAACTTGTACGAAGAGACGGATCAGCCCACACACTCTGAGCCTGCACATCAGTAGTCTGATCTGAGCCTTCGCTAATCGTATGTACCTCCTACAATCTCTAGATTTAACAAAACGTCTTGTGCGACGAGCGAAGACTCGTGTCAACCTGCCAACCGCACATTCTGATAAAAGCATTCACTGGTTGTATTTACCTCCGATAGCCGGGCTATCCAAAGCGGGATAAACAGTGCGACTGCAACAGCACATTCTGATCAGACCCTTCGTTGATCGTACAGTATGCACCTTCTTTGGACTCCGAGCTATCCAAGAAGCTTGTTTTATCTAGTGGGTCGATGCAGAGACCGACCCGAGTCTTTGCTGGTCGCTCGTACATTGTAGTATTGTACGTTTTGTCCGATTCAGTGAAAGTACATTGTAAATCATACTTCAGACATGAGAACTTAGTACCGACGTAATTTTGGTTTGAACTGCAGTTAAACGGCCCAGTCTACACTATTTCGGTCTTGTCGAGCACGCACACTTTTCCAGGGTTGGCTTATTCATAAGCTGTTAATCATTTCAGCAGAAACTGATAACGGCCCTTCTTTTCTTTCATTTTGACGATAGAGCTTATTTTGGAGTTATGGCCCTTTGAAAAGGGAACCTATTTTAGTGGTTTCTGCAATATTTCTTTTCTTTCTTTCTTTTTTCTTTTTTTTTATTTTTATTTTTTTTTTTGTCCGCTCTGTAACTTGAAAACTATTTGAGATATTTTCTTGAAACGTTATTAGTTTATTAACAGAGTCATGGCACTTGCTTGATTTAAGTGCAGTGGCGGGGCATGGTGAAATGTCTGCAGCCCTTTTATTAGATATTTATCAGTATGAAATATTGGGAAATTGTGCCTCGGTGGTGTAGTGTGAAGCTTCTCGTCTTGTCACCCAGGGGTCATGAGTTCGATCCCAGGCTTCTCAAGCCTTTCATATTGGACTTTAAATCAAGATCCACATCTCCGTATGACCTAGCTGTTAGTAGGACGTAATAAACTCACTCACTCGTTTGAATTGTCATTAGCCTCGTGTGCGTAAAGTGTGTTTTTGTGTGACAGACACTCTTTTCACATGTGCTGTCTTGTTGATTCAATGCCTCTTTAATAGCAGAAGCGCCCCTTTAAGTAAATTCATATTGACACGTGCGGTTGCTGCACGCGAGTGAGAATTTCCCGGTCTTTTTCCACAGTACGTCATTTATATTGAGCGCGTGCGGTTATTGTATGAGAAAAGGTCGTTACAGGAATACCAAATATAAATACGTAATTCGTCGATTGGGGGAAGATGTTTGATTCTCGTTGTGATTTTTGTGTGTTTGTTTTGTTTTCTACGGCACATTAAATAAAAATGACCATGCCGGACCCACTTGTGTGGCCGGACTAGACTAAGCCAAAGAATCCGGTACATTTTCATATGGAGCTTTGTTGAGGCCCATGTTACGTGCTCGAACAATGAAGGGGGCTACCGGGGTTATCTTTGGACCTAGGGAGCACCCAAATATATTAGGGAACAAGGCAGCATTGGTTGATATTTTAAGAAAACAAGGGAATGGACCTAATTTTGGGGGATCGGAATGCAGAAATTTGGATAACACTTTTGGGACAATAAGACCTTTGTGATCAGTGCACACTCAGATCAACCTGCGCATCCGCATGAGCGCGGACAATATAACCTTCACGCAGACTGTACTATATGATGGAAAAATAAAAATAAAAATAAATAAAAAATATTTTTATTAAAGAAATATCTAAATAACTTTATTAAATAAATAAATAAATATATAAAAATCGGACAGGTATTTAGTCAAATTACTCCGAGGAATTTCGCATCGCTTCGCGAGAAATATTGCCTCCGGGGTATAATATTTCCATTCCGAGTAACTTCGCATAACTTCGCATAACGCATACATTCGGCGGACTTGCGAGTGGTGTCCGCCGAATATAACGTTTACTCGGTTTGATTCCGAGTGTTTTTGGCAAGTTCGCGAAACGCCGATATTCGGAATAAAGAGTTTTTTGGTTCTTTTACCTGAGCTGTACTGTATGCCTGTCACAAACCTCATAGCATGGCGTTGCAAGCTTCCAACTTCTTGATATTGGTTTGGGTGTAGGATCCCAGGCTGTTGATGTGTACTCCAGTACCAGGCGGACCATGTTCTGGTAGCTCTGTGCTTTGGTATGCCTTGAGCAGCTGGACAGGTTCCTTCAGAGGAAAGACAGAGTGTTGTTGGCCTTCTTGGTGACCTGGTCTACATGAGCGTTCTAGGAGAGGGTGTCTGTCAGTGTGACGCCAAGGTATTTCCCAGACTTGACGGTGGCGAGTTGATGGCCATCTAATGCATCTATGTAGCAGGAGCAGGTCAGCTGTTTCCTCCTCTTGCAGATTCTGATTACCTCACACTTGGTTGGGTTAAAGGACATCTGTCAATCCCTTTCCCATCCCTCTAATCGCCAAAGGTCTTCCTGTAGGATGCACTGGTCTTCCTCACTTTTTACCTTCCGACAGAGGAGACTGTCATCAGCAAAGAGCCTGGTTGTAGAGGCAACTCTGTCTGGGAGGTGGTTGATATATAGGAGGAACAGAAGAGGGCCAGGGACGGTGCCTGCTGAACTCTCGAGACTACTGGCACTGATGAGGAGGACTTCCCTTCAACAAGAACCTGCTGACTCCTGCCGGTGAGAGAAAACTTTTTCCAGGAGAGTAGAGGACCTCTTACGCCATACTGGTGGAGCTTCAGCAAGAGGCGCGGATAAGGTACCTTGCCAAATGGTTTGCTGAAGTTCAGTAGGACTGCACTGATTAGTGTGCTGCAGTCTCCTTTTCTGAAGATGGGCGTCACTTCAGCTGTCTTCCAATCATCTGGAACTTTAGCCTGTTGTAGTGAGGCTGTGAAGATCAGCTGGAGAGCAGGGGCCACTTCAGAGGCAGCTTTTTTGAGGAACTTGGAGGGTATGTTGTCTGGATCAGATGCTTTACTGCTACGAAAAGACTCGGGGTCAAAATGACCCAGGGCTGAAACGACCCACCTACTGAGGCCAAAACCACCCGGAACCTCTAACATCAGGGCAAGTATGAACTACTTTTTTCCTGTGGTTGACTATAGCCTGGAGATTAGTACTGGTTTGTTTCAATGAAGACCTGTGCATACTACTCATAAAATGAGGGCATAGAGAATAACAAACAAACAAAAAAAATACAAACTATCCAATATGAAAATAGAGTAGGAAAGAAATGAATATTTATTTATAAATAATACATTGCTTATGTTTTGTATATTCTAAAATTATAGCACTTTGTGAAACTAGGTACATTGACTTATCTGCTTCAATTGGGGTTCTACTTTGGCTATTGGTACTGTACGAGGAAGCGTCCACTAACTCGCTTGCACAAAGTTCGTGAAAAATACGACTTACACAATCTGTTGCGCCGAAGTTATCTAGCAAAATTGTGTCTTAATGTTAACTGAAGACTTGTGTAATCATTGTGTTGTTCAAAACCTATAGTTACGATGAAACTTGCGTTGTTTTTGATGTTTTTCAGCTCAATGGAATATCACATCTGAGTCCTCTCCACCTTTTTTAAGCTACTACACGAATGCACTCTGATTAACCGAATGTATATCGATTAACCATATGCAAAAAAATAGATGGGAATAGATTCATTTTATTTCCATACGAAGAGTCTTAACATTGCTGGCTTTTCGCAAACGGTGCAGACCCTGATCAAACTTCTTCCCTATTTTCTTATATTTTGCCATTTTTTTTTTTTTTTTTTTTTTTTATGTAACTTTTTACTTATTGTTCTTTATGGTCATTAGTGCAACTTTTTATCCAAACAAAAAGATTTTCTTTTAAGTCTGCATTTTCCTTGCCCATTTCATTGTAAAATTTATAAAACAATAAAAAGCTGAAATCACCACCTCACATCAGAGTTCAGGTGCTTTAAAAATGTACCCGCTTAGACATTTATAGTACGTATATTGAGAAAATTATTCTAACGCAGCAACTAACACCTATGAGATACCTTCAGTTATTGCAACAGAATGGCATTTAGATATGCAAAGTGCAAGACAGTCTTAAGGATGTAAAGCAAACTTTGATATACCTATATATCTTTTTTTTGTCTACCGAAATGGTGAAAATTTACGGCAGTTTAAAAGGTAATTACTAAATATTCAAATATTAAAGACATTTCCAATATATTTTCATTAAACTGTACTACTTATTGTGCAGTAGTATTCTGAAATGATATAAAAATTCACCACCTGTGAAACGAGATAATACTTGATAATTAACCCTACCCCCGAAATAGCAAAATTCTATTTTTCTAAATAATTGAACAGATTAGATAAATTTAATTTAAAAAAGCCGGTGTTGCTTTAAAAATGTATGTTGTCATATTCTAGATATATAGAGACAATCTGAATAACAATGCACACCAAAAGCTTAATTTGTCTTAGTAAATAGTTTTGAATTGTTACCTGACTCTCCTGTTTTCTAAGAACATACGTTCAACATGATAAAATGTGATTAAAATGGTTCAAATAGCCGCACATACACATAATTTTTATTTGTAATAAATACATCATAAACTCGCGCAGGATTCGTCTAATAAATCAAAATATATACTGATTTATATGCATGCGTTGCACATTCGGAAGACTGGTTGAGTTTAAAAGGCATATTTTGGTAATTTTACTACCTAAAATTGCTATATCAAGGGCAATATTAACTCATACCAAACACACTGTTTTATGTAAACTGGTGTACTAGTTTTGAGGATTTATCAAATGGATACCACCATACAAATTTTATTGTAACCTGATCTCCAGCATGAAAATTATTAAATTTAAATATGAATTTTACCCATTTTTCTCACATAAATGCTATAATTCAAGAGCAATAACTCCTGCAAGAATAAATACACTATATGTTAGAAAGAGCTATGGTGTGCAGTCAGTCATAACAAGTTTTCATAAGTTTCGTCTTATCTAAGAAATAGAATGTTAAGATATTGCATTTTTACTAAGTTAAGTACAGTTTTACCATATAGCACAATAATAAAGTAGTAATCAGGGGCAATAATCCATGTTAGAGCAAAAGCATTTCTATCCTAGTATAATTGCATTTCAAGTGTCAAGTCAATGTATATGTGCAAATTTCAGATGAATATGGTAATAGATACTCAAGTTATATAGGCAAAGTGTGATTTTGTCTTGCAAGAGTTATCGTTACCGATACCAGTAGTGACATTAAACCTTGCGTGCAGACAGACATGCATCCAAACACACACACACACACACACACACACACACACACACACACACACACTTTTTCTTTTCTTTAACACATTATGACCAATTCGTTATTCTACCTAAATCTTTGGAAAAAGTCCGTCTCCAAGCCAATGCATACCAGGTTTATTTATCTACCTATCTTTTCTATGTCTACTGTGTCACTCTAATTTTTAGTATTATGCACAGGGTTAGTAAGAGTGAAAGTCAAAAACAAATATATTGAGATTTAATGTTACTGTCTTTTCGACATCATTCGGGAAAGACGTCTTTTGCTTGGCGTTTTATTTTAAGTGAAAATATTTTGTTCTGATTGATCATATCTTATAAGAAACCATTAGTCTTTTCTGTTTGTATTTTGTTCTCAGATATTTACCCTAAAATTAAATTTACGGCGAAAACTTGGCCTGATCTATGTATATAGTAAAGTGATTTTTTTTTTAACTTTTTGTCTGAGAAAATATTTTTTTCACTTTTCTAAGCTGAATTTAAATTACTGATGCACTGTGTATTGATGTTTCACAACAATACCGTGAAAATTTCTGAAAAATTGAACAAGCGCAACTTGCTGAAAATCTGCCTCCAAGTTACCTAGCCTACAGATTTGTGCATAATTTGCGATCTCCCTATTTGGTGACAAGAGGTGACAAGCGGTGTCACGGGGTGACGAGAGATAGTTTTATGGTGTCAAGAAACATTCTAGATATTATTCCGACCATATTATTGCTGGAAAATATATTGTGTATGTTGCCCTGAACGTCAATCTTTAAAATTTTGGGTGTGTATAAGAAAACCGCCTTGGACAAATCTAAAGCACATTTCAAGGGAAAACAGCAAAAAGATCCCTCAGTAGATTTACCGCATTTACCGACAAGAGATATGACATAAGACAAGATATTTAAAAGCACATTTCCAGGGAAAACGGCGGCTGGCCCGGATTTCTTGATTTCATTTATCGCATTTACCGACAAGAGGTAAACGGTTGACAATATGTAATAAGTAAGAGTACAGCAAGTTTCATATAAAATATTTTAAACACATTTAATTGAATAAAGCAAACCTATAGTAGGCGAATCTGACTATTTTATTAATATTTTGACATGGTCCACCACCTGATGAAACTTGTCGAGGAATCGAAATAGGTTTCTTGTATTCTCAAAGATGACGTGCCAAAATCTAAAAGAGTAAATATTATTTTTGAAGCTTCTTGTCACCATAAAAAATCAGTGTGGTTAAATCTCTTGACGGTAAATGCTGTATTGATATAGTCGAAATATGTACACAAGAAAGTTTCTTGTCATCATTAAACAATTTCTTGTCACCCGTTAATCTTACGACTCGTAAGACGATAAATCGACTGAAAAAATCCCTACCGGACATTTTCCTGGAAATGTGCTTTGGATTTTCTAATCTGAAATCTATGGCAAGATAAACATCAAAGACATATTTTCCAACATTTATACATTTAAAGTCGATATAGCTACAAAAAAAAAAAAAAAAAAAAAAAAAAAGCTTCTTGTTACCATACACTTTCTCTTGTCATCCGTTTATATCTTGTCGGTAAATGCGGTTAATCTACTGAAGAAATCCCGTCCGTTTTTCCTGGAATGTGCTTTAGATTTGCCCTAAACGGACTTCTAAACATCAAAAACATATTTTACAACATTAACATTGGCAAATCCAGTGCATGATAAACATAACAAAAAAAAAAAAAAAAAAAAAAAAAAAAAAAAAATGCCACATATTTTCCAACATTAATCAGTCGAAAGCTGTACAACTATTTCTTGTCACTCGTTTATCTCTTGTGGGTAAATGCGGCCAATCTCTGAGGATTTTTCCTGGAAATGTGCTCAAGATTCGCCAAAGATTAACTTCCAGTGCAAGTTAAACTTAAAAGTATGTTTTCCAACAGCAATATGGTCGAAATAATATCAAGAACATTTGTTGACACCATAAAATATCTCTTGTCACCCTTTGATACATAGTGAGACCCATAATTTGCATTCATTTTTACTATGAGAAAAAAGTGAAAATATTTGATTTTTTAAAAACCAATAACTAGAACAAAACTTTTTGTGCATAGATAATTGCGACGGTTTTGCATTATCATGACAAAAATTCGCAAATTTACTTGTTCTGTGTAAAGCGTCAAGCAAAAAACGACTTTCTGAAAGATGTCGACGAAAGCATAGTAAGTGATATCAGTTGTATGTTGGTTAAATGGTGAAATAAAAGTAGGATAAAACAGCGTCTGCTCTGGGTCTAGATGGTTTGAAATGTTCCTTTTATGGACCGCAAGACAATAATGAGTTAAGACGCAACCACACGCACTTTAATAGCCAATGCTGATGGATGGTGCATACAGCATAAATGTAGATGTATATGATATAGTGTGGATCAGGTTTTGTGACACAGCCTGTTCTAGGTCAGAATGGGTTTAACGTGTCAAACTTCACGCGGCCAAAATTAATCTTCTTTAGGCAGAATACCCAGGACTGTTTGGTCATAAATCCATGGAGCCATCATTCGGATATTGATTTGAATGGATTTAGGTGACTTTTACCAGTTTTCAAGGTCGGAAATGGACGAACTATACGTAGTTTTCTGGTCAAGTACGCGACATCTGTTTTCTCTGAAAACAATTCTAATTTCGCCAAAATGAACCATTTGTCCTCTGGTTTACTTTCTATTTGATCTACAATGGCTCTCATGAAAAATGGTACATGTTCAACTTTGGTTTCTTCAAGAAGCCAACTTTATTTCTGAGTTTCGCGATTTAAAACTGATCAACTTAGTTTAATTTATATCCATTTCGTGTAGTATAAAGCACATTCAATTTAGTCGCAAGATATTGGTTATCTCCCTTACAAGGTATGTGACACATTTACCTGTAAACAAATTACAGGTGAGTCATTTGGAATTTGTGCGCCTATTGCTTACATTTTGTAAGTGGAAAGTAAAACATATTTCGGTACAATGTTCCGGATGCTGTAAAGACAGGTAAATGATAGAATAATTTGCGCTAGTAACATTTCTAAGCCGAAAAGCTGTAATGAACAAAATGGGTGGGATGTGATCAGTATTGAATAAGTGAAATAATAGGTGAGGCGTTTGTACCTCACTCAGTCAGAGGACTTGTTTAGGTCTAGGAAGAGTATTTGGTGACAATTCTGCGATAATTCTCACCATTTCTCAATAAAAGAAACTCTATTTTGTGGGTACTGTTGTAAATACAAATAAAAACAGTATTTTCAACAATGGACACTTACCAGCTACAGGTTCCTCTTCAGAGTGATCCAGTATGATGGATAGCTGGCTGGAAAGTGACACCAGACAGATGTGTTACATTCGCATGATGACAGCTTGGCAAGAATTCTATAAAACTCATGAGGTCAGAGGTAATTTTACACAATCACTGTTCTCCCCAAAGACTTGTACTTCTCCATAATTGTATGGTCTGCACAGCAGTTTCTGGTCAACTCGTACCCAAGTCAGCTTGTACCTTAGTCAACTTGTACCTACTTTTGGTCAACTTGTACCATAGTCAACTCGTACCTTTGTCAACTCATACTATAATCAACTTGTACCAACTGTAATCGAACAGGGTCATGTGCTGAGAGTAAGTCAGCAGTGTTTGTTCACATCTTCCTGCACATAATGCATTCTGCATAGCTTCAGATAAGAGGAATATCCAGATAAATATTTTCCTTATTTCTCCATGAAGACATATGCTGAGGCACTTCTAATGAGTACCCACGACATATATTTTCATGCCCATTGCTGGGACTTATAGCATGTGAGTGCATAGCCAGGTTAAAAAGGCAAAGTTGTGAAAGTTAAAGGAAAGTAAAGGCATGAAAAGTTAAAAGGGTCTAGTTAAAAGATTAAAAGCAAGGTGGTGGTTGCAAAATGGGCAAGAAGTGGTTTATCAGACTGACTTCCCTGTTGAACTCGTCAACACTGGGCTGGGTGACTACTACTAAGTGGAGCGAATTCCAATGAACAGTAGTTTGGGTTGAATACCTGGACCTTAACACTTACCACACTACAGGCAGCAGATGACAAATTGATGATATTTTTCTTATTTTTCCTAGAAATTGGGATCAGACACTTCATGCAAATTGTCTCCCTAAGGAGACAATTTGCATGAAGTGTCAAATCCTATTCAGCAAACTTTGCATGCTGAAATTTTTACCCAGCATGCAAAGTGTTAATTCCTTGGAGGCCGACAAAACTTTAACCAGTATGTATTGGAAGATTCTAATTTCAATTTTAGGTAAGTCCGACTATGTGATTTAGATATTCCTTAGAGAAAAATGGTTGAACTATTTGCAAACAGTGTAGACCATGATCACATGCAGCATTCTGTGGCATATGAATTTTGTTTATTGGATTTCCAACACTCTTGGAAAGTATCTATCTATCTATCTATCTATCTATCTATCTGTCTATTCTTTTTTTTACAAGGTACGAGTTAACGAAACTAGGTACAACTTGACTTGGTTGGTATGAGTTGACCAGACAATGGGAAATACAAGTTAACCAAAAATAGGTGCAAGTTTAATAAGGTATGAGTTGACCTGTTACCTGCATGGTAGTATTCATTAGAAGTGCCTTAGTGATGTGCTTCTAATGAGTACCCACAACAAAGGCCTTTTTTAAAAATAAGAAAAAGTGTCCCCGGATTATCACCAAATACTCCTCCTGAATATGTACTTGTATGCACATAGAAGATGCCAGTGTAGTTGAGTCTTGACATTATTAACCCTTAAACTGCCAATCACAACTATTGTCATCTGCTCTGTCATCTGCTTGTGATTTTAAAGTCTTTTTTGCAAACTGTGGGCCCTGATCGGGTCAACACTGTTTGCCTGTATGCAAAAATAGGTTTGAATAGTCTGCAAGAATATTCAGCAGATGACATGAACATACGACATTTTCAGATGCAGGTTTTCTTGGCATTTTAAGGGTTAACGGTCTTGGCTGAGACTGATACATGTGCAGGGCTAACATGGGTGCCAGTGATCCTGGTTTGATTTTCTCTGATGTGTCTGACAGCTCCAGATAACTGTATGTTATGATATCTCTGATTACTAATAAAAACAACAAAAAGAAGCATCTGTCTTACCTCACACTCTTTCCTAGCCGCAAAATCAGCAGGAAATGCCACAAATGAACGCTATGAAAACCGCAAAAGCAACAGGAAAATGGCAAAGCAATGTTACAGGATAGTCATGGTGCCAGTTGGTCAAAACTAACGATGTGGTTAGTAAATGTATCGTTAAAACTTTGATCATTAAATATGGCATATAGGCTAATATATCGCTGAAAAAATGTGAGTAGCTACTCACATTTTTTTTAGCAAAAATACCTGTGAATTAGATATTTTACTTACTAGAACGGTTAACATATTGACCACAAACGAGCTTGTGGCTCACCAAGGCAGTTCTAATGAGTACCCACAGCTTAATTACCATGTTTGGGAGTAAATGGGCATGGATTTTATAAGCCCATATATAGACCCATTCATATACATTTATAATTTACATGAATTTATTATCTGGTGATGTTTTACAAAAATGATGGTGGTAAGGCAAACATGGTAGACCCAGATTAGACTGCTGATCCTTACATGTAGGAGCAGTCTTACAGGGGACTTGTTAAGGAGGGGCATTTGGCAATAATCTTGAGATAATTTTTGTTGTTTATCCATAAAAGCATATGTTGTGGGTGCTCATTAAAAGTGACTCGCCAAGGTGCTTCTATTTAATACCCACAACCTACATTGTATGTTTGTTTTGAAAACTCAGAAAGAAAACTTATCGCAGACTTATCATTAACCCGTTGTAGTTGGGAGACCCGTAAAAGGGTATTAAATTGGCAAACAGTGCAGACCCAGATAAGACGCTGCAGAACGCTGCCTCTGATCAGGGTCTCCACTGTGCAAATAGTTTAGCCAGTTTTCTCTAGGAATATGTAAATCTCATAGCCGGGTGTACCTAAATTGAAATTGGACTCTTCCTATATAGTGTGGGAGAGTCTATTCAGTAGACAATGGGTTAAACACTCCATCTTAACAAGTCCTCTGAGTCTAATCTATGTCTACACTGTTTGCTCATACATTTGGGATAACACTTACCATACTATAGGCAAATTCAACAGATGACACTGATGATATTTTTCTTATTTTTCCTAGAAAATAGGATTTGACACTTCATGCAAATTGTCTCCTCGA
This sequence comes from Anodontia alba, assembly GCA_964016985.1. Classification (NCBI taxonomy): domain Eukaryota; kingdom Metazoa; phylum Mollusca; class Bivalvia; order Lucinida; family Lucinidae; genus Anodontia; species Anodontia alba. The sequence continues at coordinate 49,493,619 of OZ024834.1, read as the reverse complement.
AAATTTAGGAGCAGTTTGATCTGGGTCTACACTGTTTGCACAGACATGACTGTCTTCATACAGTTGAACTTCAATTGCTCAAATGTCTTTGGGACCATGGAAATTTGTTTGAGACATGGGTAGTTGGAACCACTGGTGGTTATCATAGCGCAAGGTCAGGAGGCAAATGTGGAGTCTTTCGGATCAATGAAAAAATATTATGTTGTGTATCCTCATTAAAATTGCCTCGATGAGATGATTCTATTGAGTACACACAACATACAATTTTATGATGAAATTTCACCAGATTTCCCCAAAATATCCCTAAATATTTGTTTTCCTGAGCTCTCAGAAGAATTTCTCAGGGACTCAAAAACGAATTCGAATCAGCCATGGTAAAGGAGCCATCGGTGTTTGAGTCATTGAAGTTTTACTGTATTTAGGTTAACCCTTAAACTGTCAATCACAACAATCGTCATCTGCTTTGTCATCTGCTTGTGATTTTAAAAGTCATTTTTGCAAACAGTGTGGACCCAGATCAGACTGCTCCTCTAGGAGCAGTCTGATCAGGGTCCACACTGTTTGCCTGTATGCAAAAATAGGTTTGAAAAGATTGCAAGAATATTCAGCAGATGACATATACAGACGACATTTTCAGATGCAGGTTTTCTTGGTATTTTAAGGTTTAAATGCAGTATATAATATAGTAAAGTTTACAAAGCTATAAAACCCGATACTCAAGTTTAACAGGTTTTGACAAATTTTTAAACTCTGTAATTTGTCATTGTAACAAGTCCATAAGAAAGTGTACCTTTTCATTATGGTAAATATAACAGAGCTTTAACCCTTGTTCTGCTCAATAAATTAAGATGCCACACCCATTTCTAGTTTTCAGCCAATCAAATTACTTGATCCAGTTTGTTGATATAAATTCACATACTTAATGGCAAACAGTGCAGATCCAGATCAGTTGGCTTCTTCACAATCACTTTAGAGTTTCTTGTTCTTCTTGTTGATTTCACTGTTATTGAAGTCATTTCTTTGTGGATTTTCTAATAATAAATGAATTTGAAACTTTAATTTTCCTACATTTAGACTTTGATTTTAAAACTAATTTGGAAGGAAACTTTTGTTCCAATTTAATTTAGTACACCTGAGGGTGACTTTGAAATGGGAAAATCAGGACCAAATCTAAGAATTACTTTAAACTTGTAAGTATATTATCTAATTCACAGGTATTCTTGTTAAAAAAAAATGTGAGTAGCTTTTGCAAATGCAAATGTGACTCACATTTTTTCAGCAAAAAAATATTAACATATATGCTATATTTAATGATCAAAGTTTTAACAATACATTAACTAACGGCATTGTTAGTTTTGAACAACTGGGCCCTGACTTGAATATTTGTAATTCATTAACCCATAAAATGCCAAGAAAACCTGCATCTGAAAATGTTGTCTGTTTATGTCGTCTGCTGAATATTCTTGCAAACTTTTCAAACCTATTTTTTTGCATACAGGCAAACAGTGTAGATCCTGATCAGACTGCTCCTCCTTTCGTTTCTGCAGCTGTCCTTTTTTCTGTCACTTCCTGTAGCCTTATTTGTCTATTTAATGTCATGGTTTTGTTTTTGTTTTAACTTAGCATAACTGATTAGAAAATTGAAAGCTACACTAGATTGTAAACCATGAACAGAAAATATGAAAGAAAAGATAGATTTTAGAGACATGCCAGTGATTCTCTAATGGCCAGTGAAGGCCAAGCCTGGAGACATACTGTACAGTAGCCAGTTTTTTTTAATGGCCAATGAAGGCCAAGTCTGGAGACATAATGTACAGTAGCCAGTGATTCTGTAATAGCCAGTAAAGACCAAGTCTGGAGACATACTTTACAATAACCAGGGATTCTCCGGTAAAGACCAAGTCTGGAGATATAATGTACAGTAACCAGTGATGCTCTAATGGCCAGTAAAGACTAAGTCTGGAGACATACTTTATAGTGACCAGTGATTCTCTAATGGCCAGTGAAGGCCAAGTCTGGAGACAAATTGTAAAGTAGCCAGTGATTCTCTAATGGCCAATGAAGGCCAAGTCTGAAGACATACAGTACAGTAACATTCTCTAATGGCCATTGAAGGCCAGGTCTGGAGACAAATTGTACAGTAGCCAGTGATTCTCTAATGGCCAATGAAGGCCAAGTCTTAAGACATACAGTACAGTAACATTCTCTAATGGCCATTGAAGGCCAGGTCTGGAGACAAATTGTACAGTAGCCAGTGATTCTCTAATGGCCAATGAAGGCCAAGTCTTAAGACATACAGTACAGTAACATTCTCTAATGGCCATTGAAGGCCAGGTCTAGAGACAAATTGTACAGTAGCCAGTGATTCTCTAATGGCCAGTGAAGGCCAAGTCTGAAGACATACAGTACAGTAACAAGTCAGTATTCCAGCTATCCCTACATAGAGGGGCGAGCCGCCCCTCTAAGGCTCTGGCCCTCTCCTGCCATCCCTCTGCCCTTCTTAAGGTGCCCTCTATCTTATTTCAACTCCAGACATAAAACCTACCTTTTGGTAAAAATTTCATGAAAATTGGACAAACATTAAAAAAGTTATCAATGTTTAATGGTCAGTTTTTTATGTGTATTCTATTTTTGAGGTATTTATTGTGGAATGGGATTATATTTTGTAACATATCTTGATACTAAGCACATCTCATGACACATGGTGTCCTCATTCTTGTATGACTGCGCAAAAAGTGCCCAACCCAGCACCCCTCTGCCCTCAAATCCTAGCTGGAGCACTGCAAGTGATTCTCTAATGGCCAGTGAAGGTTAAATCTGAAGACATACAGTACAGTAACAAGTGATTCTCTAATGGCCAGTGAAGGTTAAGTCTGGAGGCATAGTGTACAGTAGCCAGTGATTCTCTAATGGCCAGTAAAGGCCATGATCAGAATACAGTTATCTGAAAACATTAAGCCAACTGATCTGGATCTACAATATTTCAAAACACAGGGCATATGCGGGTTCAGCAGGACCAGGGTTAACTCTAAAAATGACAATCTTGACCCTGCAGGACAAGTAATTTGTAAAAACAAAAGAAAAAAAAATTTGTCTTAAAAACATGACCAGGTGGCACTGCGAAGCATCCAGGTGGCCAAGCAGTTGGTGCTCTTGACATAGGATCACGATGTCACGGGTTTGAACCTGCTAAAGGAGGTACCGGTATTCAACTCTTGATTGTAGGGTGCTTCATTGTACATCTTTCATTAATTCTTGAACCTTCATTTACTGTTGAAAGAGATCATCATCATTATGTCACAGTATTTACTCTTCAGCCTCAGAGTCTTTAGCATGCTACTGACAAAAACCAATGTACAACATTTTAACCCTTGTCCTGCTGAATAAATTAAGATGCCACGCCCATTTCTAATTTTCAGCCAATCAGATCACTTGATCCAGATTGTTGCTATAAATTTGCATATTTAATTGCAAACAGTGCAGATCCAGATCAATTGGCTTCTTCAGAAGCCAACTGATCTGGATCTACACTGTTTGCAAAGGCAGGTCATATCTGGGTTCAGTAGGACTAGGGTTAACATTTGTCCAGGGGTCACTGTAAGATATACATGTACAGTTTTGCAAAAGTGTGGGGAGTGGGGATGATTTGAGATGGTGGACCATCACTTTACATCATTTTACAATTATTTCAGTTCTGCAGGTTAATCATATACTTAATTTTTACCACCCTATAGGCAAATTCAGCAGACGACAAATCAGTGATGTTTTTATTTTTCCCAGAAAATAGACTTTGACATTTCATACAAATTGTCCCCTTATTAGACAGTTAGGAGACAATTTGCATGAAATGTCAGTATATTTTCTGGGAAAAATAAGTAAAATATTTCAAAATGTCGTCTGCTGATGACCCAACATGTTGCATTTAAACAAAATATATTTTTGCACTGTCATGTAAATGCTGTACAGTCATTATTATTATTATTGAAAATATTTATAGTTTAAATTAATTTTAGTGCTACATTAATATATGTAAATGTCTATATAAGCTCTTCCCATATTCATATTTTTTAGGGATGATTCTTGCCCTACAGACATTTTCATACAGACAGAAGGACTTCTAACTCCTATAAAATTGATTTGCAAATATTTACAAATTTTCATCTCCACATTCACAAAGTTTGTCAAACAGTCATAATCTTAGGGATACTGCAGATGTTGTATATTTGTAATATGAAAGCTTTACGACAACTTCCGACAGGTTTATATTAAACTGTCAATATAGCCTTATGGTGGGCCTTAATGACTGTCAATTAATGAACTTTTATGTGATAATTGAGTAATCATTTGAAAAGATCCGTCTTGGCTACTGATAAATAGCAAATTCAAATTATGAGGTTATAACAGTTTGAAATTTCATTTCTATGCTAAGTTCCATTCAGTCATGACATACTTTAATTATTTACATCCAAAGAAATGAGACAATCCTAAATGTTGAGAGGTGTAGGTGGTTATATGGGCATGTCTATATAACATATTACCAAACTCAATGAAATAACTAAAATGTACAGAATATAAGCCTGCCCCTCAAACCCCCAACCACATTTCACCACAGTGACTGTTTAAACAAGGTGATATTCAATTATGTGGTGGTTCTTGTGACAGTAGTTGAGGGTGGTACTAGAAGACTCGTTATCATGACTGGTGCTTAAACTTTCAACAGGTAAAGTATTAACCCTTGTCGTGGGCCCCCTAGCCTAATGGATAGGAGAGTTGACACTTAATCCATTAGGTTTCTCACCACTGTGGTTCGAACCTCAATCAGTTCACATGGGAAAGCCAAGTTCTGCTTACGGAGGGTCAGGTGATTTTTCCCCGGGTTCTCCGGTTTTTGTCTACCGTTGATGAGCGATCGGCTAGATATAGGTGAAATATTCTTTAAAAGGCCATAAAACCCAAATCAAAAAAAAAAAAAAAAAAGAATTAACCCTTTCATGCTGAATAAAATAAGATGCCACTCTCACTTCTAATTGTCAGCCAATGAGATTACTTGATCCATATCATTGATATAAATTCACATACTTAATGACAAACAGTGCAGATCCAGATCATTTGGCTTCTCAAAAGCCAACTGATCTGGATCTACACTGTTTGCAAAGGCAGGGCATATCCGGGTTCAGCAGGACTAGGGTTAAACCTTCAGCAAAAATGACCAGTTAACAATAGCATTCTAAATCTGAATACCGTATTCGACCTAATTACCGCACATACCCCTATAAGCGCACAGTCAAGTAATTCTGTAGTCTTCAGATTACAGCCAGTGTACTTTTTGTCTACTTCTTTATAAAGGCATATGTTGTAGGTACCCATTTGAATTGCATCGACTTGTCGATGCAATTCAAATGAGTACCCACAACATATGCTTTTAGAAAGAATGTCAGAAAAAAAGAATAAAAAAAAAGAAACATCGCGTAAGCACCATTAAATAAGTCATTTGCTGATCTTGTTTTACTTATAGTAGGTGGATACATAATTTAATACAAGTTTTCACTGTAATTTTGAAAAACCCAAGCGTACGGTGCGGTTATTAGGCCGAATACGGTAACACAGTATTTAGAATATTTCATGTTTTTTTGTTGTTGTTTTTTCCATGAAAGGTGAGTTTGGCAAAACAGTCTCCAAAGGAGACAGTTTGTATGATTTATTGGTCCTATTTTCAGTATTTGTACTTTTGTGTGGTTGTCTTGACAGGGTTAAGGAACTGAATTGAAGTGAAGCTAGGTGAACATGGATTTTCCTAGCCTATAGGTTTCCCAGTTAGAGACAAATATTCCAAAAATATATAGAAAATTCCCAATTTCACCTTTGTCAACATTTAAAGTAAGATTAAAATCATCATTATTAAATTTTATTAATTTATTAATTGCTGAGTAATTCGCTCAAGTTCAAATCAATGACAACATTGAAAAACACAGACTGGAATATTTTTAATCAATTTGAAACAAATATGTGTTTTATTTCTTCCAATCCAGTTTTCCCAATTTTGTAGATTTACATGCAGTATTTCCTAAATTTAGTGGCCCCCAGCCCCAAGTTCAGAGGAGTCGGTAAATCCCTAGTGTAGTGTAGTTGTCTTGCTGTTTTAGTTTATTTACTGTTGTTTTTATTTTATATGAATTACATGATCTTGTGGATCAGGACAGTTCAAGAAATAAAAACTGGACAACTGTTTATTTTGTCCCACTAAGTTTTGTGCCTAAATTGGCAGTCATACAAACAAACTTTAGAAAATTACTCGTCAAAGCTATCATTAACTCGCATCACATCTAATTATTGTCCTTTTAAACAAATTTGTATAAGTTTAAATGGGACGAATTTAACAATAGTTAACAATAGGGTACAAATATACCTTTGGTTCCTGTATTGTTAGTTTCCGAACCATTTATTGTGCCGGGTTCAGGTATAGATGGAAATATTGAAAGCTTGAAATACGTAACCTTTTAAGCACCAATCACAATTGCAGCAGATGACATTTTTATTTTTTTCTTTATATTTCAGAGAAAATAGTCTTGTCATTTCATGTGAATCATCTGCCAAGCAGATGATTCACATGAAATGTGAAGACTTATTTTTGCTGAAAGATTAAAAAAAGAATAGAATGTCTTCTGCTCCAAATTTTGCATGGTGCTTTAACGGTTAAATCTTTTTCATGCTGCAAATGACATTTAGCTGATACATGTATATGACACTTAAACCGTCTTTGGGCATATTCATTAGATGACAGATTAGTTACATTTTCTTATTTTTTCCCAAAAATTGGTTTGGCATTTCATTCAAACTATCTCCAAAGGATTTGCATGAAATGTCAAATCCTGTATTCTAAGAACACAAACTTTGTGTCCAGTAGGTTGTGGGTTTGATCCTCAGCCGAGTCATGCCAAAGACTTTAAAAAATGGTAATAGGTGCTCTTTGCTTTGTGCTCAGCATTAAGAAAGTAGAGTTAAACATCAGAACTGGTAGTCCCAGTATAGTGTGACTGGGTGGAACAGCATGTCATGTGTCTGGAACGTGATATTTCTGTGAGGCAGCACTCAAGTGAGCATTGAGCTCCCTGCCACATCTAGACCCTTAGCGATGTGACTGAAAGACTGTTGAAAGAAACAAAGAACCTGAATAAAACAAAAAAGCTAAGGCACTCATCAGAGTCACTTCAGTGAGACAATTCTGATGAGTACCACATTACATGTTTTTGTGGAGAAATAAGACAAATTTTAATGATTTTTACTCCCAAAATAATGGCCTATCTTGAGTTCTGTCACTTTTTTTTACCTATGCTTTTTTCTCCAATTAAATGTTAAGTTTTTGACAGATCTTGCCCTGCTTGTCTTACACTGGTACCACCATAAATTTGATATTGTAAAAATTAATAGATATTTCAACAAAAGTACTTTATATCTGTCAGCTCATGTCATTAACACTTTGCATGCTGGGTAAAAATTTCAGCAGATGTCATTTTAAAATATTTTATTTATCAGAAGCCAGCTGATCTTGATCTACACTGTTTGCAAAGGCAGGGTATATCCAGGTTCAGCAGGGCATGGGTTAACATTCAGTTACATTTTATAGGGTACCCAGTTGCTCATGGTGCCTAAAATTTCAGTTGGACCAGGTTAACTTTTGAAAGAAAATGCATTGGCATGAAATGTTTACCCTTGCCTGCTGAATAAATTAAGATACCATGCCCATTTCTGATTTTCAGCCAGTCAGATTACTTGATCCAGATTGTTGGTATAAATTCACATACTTTATGGCAAACAGTGCAGATCCAGATCAGTTGGCTTCTTCCAACTGATCTGGATCTACACTGTTTGCAATAACAGGACATGTCCGGGTTCAGTAGGACTAGGCTTAAAGTCTCAAAAATAGCAGTCTGGGCCCCAAGACAAAAACAGTTTAGGTTGATCCCTGCCTTATCTTGGTTTGTGTATGAGTTACTTGAGATCCCTTTTCCTGTAAGGAAGCTTTTTGTTTCTGTATATTATATCTCATTGTGTCTGTGTTCTGTTTACATTTGTTTATAGAATTAATGATAAGAGCCAGCTTGATTATCTCTATGTCAAGAGTTTGTTTAGAAATCTAGGCATGAAGTGGACAGTGCTGAAATACGATATTATCCCTAAATAAAGCTTAGCATGCTGGGTAAAAAATACCAAAAAATTTGCTTTGACATGTTGGTATCTCATCCTGACGGCAGATCTAGGGGTCGCCGGTTTGAATGCCAGCTCAGCCACATAACTTCCATAGAAATTGATCATGAAATAATTTCTCCTCGTATTCTCACCCTTCCGCTGTTGTTAGTTACTAGCAGAAGTATGTGCACAAGGTACTGATTAACAGCTTAGAGGACAAAGCCTGCCCAGGAAAAATGTGAGTAGGTTAATTGGTTAGCATGACCTAAACAGTGTTGACTGGGCGGTAAAACTCCAAATCAAACAAATAAACCATGAAAATGTACCATGATAAATGTCCTTAATTTCAAACACTTTAATCCATTCCTTTTTGGTCCAAATTTCGCTTTTTATGCAGTTGTTTCCTAAAAAACCTAGTGGAATGGCAAACAGTGTAGACCCTGATCAGACTACTCCTGAAGGAGCAGTCTGATCAAGGAGCAGTCTGATCTGCGTCTACACTGTTTGCATATGCCATTTCGTCAAAACACTTTGGTGTCCGAAATTTTAAAACGTTTACCATATTATAATGACACCCTACTCTGAGATGATGTGTTTGAAACTGAGATACTGCAACTTACTGCTTTGTAAGAAATTTAAAGATTTAAGCCCTGTCAAAAATGTATCTTTGGCTTAAGTCTGCATGCACATTCATGCAGTCTGATCAGTTTTGGCTTGGTGCTCTTTGGATAGGCAAGGATTCAACATTTATTCAGGCAGATAGCGAAGACTGGTCAGACTGTGTGGATGCACTATCTGATCTCAGTTATTGCTGGGAATTCATGTCTGAAGGTACACTTTCTTTTGTTGCAGCTCATAATTATGTTATCAAGATATCCCTATAGCTCAAGATAATAAACCTTTCTCAACCAAAAATCATTGGTATTTTTCTTATTTCTCCGCAAAAACATATGTTGTGGGTACTCATTAGAAGTGCCTCAGAGAGGCACTTCTAATGAGTATCTACAACATATGTCTTTGTAGCTATTAGCCCCTTATTTAGATGTCTGCAATTTGTAAGAGACAATACCAGATCCTACCTGTAGAATGGTTTATTGAAAATAATTTTGAATTACAGTAATAACCCTAAGTATTGGGACAGATAGGCCTCTGCAAACAGTGTAGACTCAGATCAGACACCGCAGAATGCAGTTGCTGATTACGGTCTACATTGTTTGCCATACATATGGCACTATTTTACACACATCAACAGTGGGGGTGGTGAGAAGGTGTCATGTATCTAACGTAACCGAGGCGTCCAACTGATATTGGCTTACAAGTGGGCAAGGCCCGCTATCCTTGTAGCAGGTAAGGGTAGAGGGGGAATGTTTTTATTTCTTCTGTTTCTTCACTTTCATTCCTGTTCCTTTTTCTTTCCTGTTCCTCTCTTTCATCTCTTCTACTATCTCTTCTATCTCTTTTCTCCCTTTCCCTGGGAGACGACACAAAATGACCCACAAGGGTTAACGTGTCGTTAAACCCCAACACACTCACACATCAACAGGTAGTAAAATTAATAGACTTTTTTTAAAAATTTCAAACAAGCATTGCAAGGAGTTGGGGGTGGTTGGGTGGTGCAAGGTGTCCTGTATCTTACGTCACTAGGGCGTCCAACTGATATTGGCTTACAGTTGGGCAAGTCCTGGTATCCTTGAAGCAGGTAAGGGTAGAGGGGGAATGTTTTTATTTCTTCTGTTTCTTCACTTTCATTCCTGCTCCTCTTTCTTCCCTGTTTTATCTCTTCTATCTCTTCTCTCCCTTTCTCTGGGAGATGACATAAAATGACCCAGAAGGTTTGACGTGTCATAAAACCCCAACACAATCAATCAATGGCAAGGAGTTGTTCCTATACTTAGGGTGAATATCAAATATTGTATTTATCCTGAATATTGGGTCGCCTTAATGATTTGCACGAAATATCAGATCCTGTTTTCTGGGAAAAATAAGAAAAATATTATTAATTTATCATCTGCTGAGTTTGCCCATAGAGTGGTAAAGTTTAACTCCTCAGACTACTCATTGCTTTAGGTAAGATGCTTTTCTTAACCCATTGTATACTGAATAGATTCTCCCACACTATATATTGGAAGAGTCCAATTTCAATTTTAGGTATGTCTGGCTATGAGATTTACTTATTCCAAGAGAAAAATGGCTAAACTATTTGCAAACAGTGGAAACCCTGATCAGACTCCGCATTCTGTGGCATCTGATCTGGGTCTGCACTGTTTGCCAATTACCCTTTTACAGGTCTCCCGACTACAATGGGTTAACCAAAAGTATTGATAAGTTTTCTTATTTCTCGACAAAAACATATGTTGTGGGACTCATTAGGAGCACCCCTATGAGGCTAATGAATATTCAAATGAATATGTTAACTCCTGAGCCTCCTCATAGCTGGAGATAAGGCACTATTTTTTTTCAACCTAAAAGTATTGACAGTTTTCTTATTTCTCCACAGAAACATACATGTATGTTGTTGGACTCATTTCCTGGAGAAATATGAAAAGTATTTATCTGATTCCTACTCTTATCGGAAGCCATACATTTGAACAAGTCCACTTGTTGATGTGTCTAAAAACCTCTAGATGAGTGGCAAACAGTATAGACCCAAATCAGATGCCACATTCTGTGGCATCTGATTTGGGTCTGCACGGCTTGCTCAGGCCTGTCTGTCCCAGTATTCTAGGTTAATTACTGTACTTCGTCTTTTCACTGATAAATGTTTTGTCCACTTCATACAAAAAGGTTTGTGTATTTGCTGTATACGTTTTCAATAAGAAGTCAGTCATCTGCAAAGATTTTGTCTACGTTAACATACACCTATCAGGTATTTCGAATATTTGGAAAATATACACCTTTTTTGCATTCAGTTATAAAAGAAACAAGTTTTACAGATTGTGGCTGTGAAATCTGTCTGCAAAATTTATTGGATTTAAATAAGTGGAGGATTTATGTGCACAAAATTTGAAAAAGGAGTTCTCTTTAATTTTTTGCTTGACTGGTATAGTTTTCCTTTTACCATAATATGGCTTATGTTGATGGGGTGGTTACGTGGCTAGACTAAGCTTAAGGTAAATGTTATCATTTGGCTTGGATTTACACCTACCACGCTAGGGGCAGATCAGCAGACGACAAACTGTTACGTAATGACCATTACGCATGTGTTTATGGGCCGTAAGGCATGTTCATGTTATATTTAATAAAGAATATAAGGGCCTATTTCTCCTATTACCTGTACGTTTCATTTGGTTTAACTTTAATTCTACAATACTTTATAAAAGATAGGAAAAATATCAGGTTTCAACTTTAATCTGCTCTAAGGTCTTACAGCTTGTTAAGTAAGAAGTAAATCTTATATTTTTGGTAAAAACACATAAAAAGTGACAAGCGTAAAACATACATCTTCTGAATCAGATCAACAACCCAGATGTTCATTGACGTCATAAATGAATATTGATAAGGGTTAATAAGGGTTAAGGGGTAGGACTTGGCAGACGTAAGATGTCAAGTATACCAGTAATATTCCGTACAGGTCCGGGAGGGGAGGTCCTAGCTCTATTTTCAGAGCCATGATGTAATGGTCATGTGAGCAAGAGTATATAAGCTGTGCGCAATGCGTGGAGCGGGGTTAGTTGTTTACTCTGAAGTTAAGTCTTAAGTAGTCTGCAGTAGAGTTGGTTTAGTCCGAGAGTTGTAGCTTGTTGTAGTGAAAATAAAATGACATATTTAATCAGAAAAGCCTCTTGTTGCTGTTTTTAAGAGTGGACACACAATGGCCGGATCCTAGGCTTAGCGGACGACTATGCAACACCCCTAATTTTTGTATGGTGCCGTAATCCAGAATGGACTTAACTAATTACTTAGTTAATTAACTTTCGTGTTCTTGAACGATTTTCGGAGAAGACATTCTCAAGTTTCGTGTGAAAGGACAGGGACATTCTTGACTGGGTAAGTCTTGATTTGTATTTTGTCTTTGTTTATCATTGAGAATGGCAGAAGCTGGTATAGCACAAGCTTTTCAAACTTTGGCTACTCAGATGGGCAAAGTCTCAACTGCGTTGGGGGCCCAGGGTGTTAATCAAATTGTTACGCCATTCGAGGGGGAAGCTTCTAAGTTCAAGGACTGGGTTAAGTCCATAGAGAAATATGCTGTACTAACGAACCTGGGGGATGATGGAATTAAACGTGTGGCATATCAAGCTAGCCGGGGTCCAGCCAGTGACTTCATCAGACGATATCAGGACGCAAACCAGCAGGCTACATGGGCTCAAATGAAAGCTGAGCTAGCGGTCAGATTTTCAGAAGTGACCGACGCGCAACATGCTTTCATGTTGTTAAGGAAAGAAAAACAAAAGCATAGCGAGACCGTGCAGGTCTATGCTGAAAGGTTGTTAACCTTAGCGGAAGATGCTTTTGTGGGCCAACAAGGGGCACCCATTCAAAGACAGTTAATTGACATTTTCGTCGATGGGTTGGCTGAGGATCAATTAAAACTTAAGGTGTTACGGGAGAATCCTGCAACTTTGGAGGCTGCTGTAACATGTGCAACCAACGAACAAAACTTACGCAAGAGGTTTAATTTGCGAACACGTCGTGAATATTATCCAGTCACTGACGATGATCGCATGGAAGTCGATTACTACAGACCTGGATTGCGTTGCTTCAAGTGCAATAGAAAAGGTCATAGGTCAAAGGACTGTAGGGTCAAACCGCGTGTTAACGCAGTGGAAAATCAGGCTGTACCTAAAACTTATAATGACCGGAAAAAGGATATGAGTTGCTGGTACTGTGATAAAAAGGGACACTTAAAGCATGAGTGTAGAAAACGCAAGGCAGATTTAGAGAGGGGTAAGCAAAATTCAGGACAAAACAGAAATCAAAGTAATCAGGGAAACTAGGGCGCTCCTCTCATAAAGAAGCCGGTGGGAGGAGTAAATTTAAAAATAAAATTCCAACTTTCAATATAGCGTTTACAGGAAGTCCAAACTCATGTTTAATTCAAGTAGGAAAAAATAAATTTAGGTCACTTGTAGATTCTGGAGCCGAGGTATCACTTATACATAGACGCGTATACAGGTTACTGAAAAATAAGCCAGCGCTTGTAAATAAAACTGCAAGACTGCAGTCAGTCAGCGGCGGAGCATTAAAAATTGACGGTTATGTTAACTTAGTTATAAAAATCGGGGATACCGAAATTGAACACGGGTTTTACGTGTCGCCGTCTATTAATAGAAATGTTATTTTAGGTAGAGACTGGCTTGTTCAAAATGGCGTTAGATTGTATTTCGACTTAGGTTTTCTACAAGTTGGCAACAGTAAGGTTCCTCTCGAAGAAGATATTCATATAGCATCACTGGTTAGGTTAAAATCAAATACTGTACTCAAACCGCAAACTGCTTCTGTTTGTGTAGGGAAGGTCAAGGATAGTTATGAGTTACCTACTTCTCATTTGTATTCAGTTTCAGCTGTTAATGTTGGATATATAAGTTCAGAACCTGGACTCATGGTTTCAAATTCTGTTGCTAGGTTAAGTAAGGGAAGAGCAATACCAATAATGGTGGTAAACAATACGAATCGAACTCTGCAGTTGTCTAGAGGTTGTGTTGTTGCAAAAGTTGAGACAATAGGTAAAGGAAATATTCGAAGCATAAATACGGTAATGAAAAATGCAAAGTCAAATACACATATTGATTGGAATTCAGATGTAGATGTGCCGGGTGAGCACAAGGCAATTGTTGTTAATTTTCTGAAAAGGCATAGGGACCTTTTCGCTACAAAAGATTCGGAATTAGGGCACACAGACACAGTGAAAATGAAAATAGAAACAGGAACACAACAACCAATTAAGTTGAGGCCGTATAGGACACCCATTCAAAATAGACAAGTAATAGATAAGGCTGTTGACGAAATGCTCGATGCAAATGTCATTCGTAGGTCAAAATCTCCGTGGAGTTTTCCAGTAGTAATAGTAGATAAGAAAGATGGGTCAAAAAGATTTTGTGTTGATTTTAGGAAGTTGAATCAAATTACTAAACCTAATTCTTATCCTCTTCCTTTGATTGATGATATTTTGGCACTTTTAGGAAAAGCAAAGTACTTTACTTCACTTGATTTGAAAAGTGGGTATTGGCAAGTGCTCATGGACGAAAAAGATAAAGAGAAAACTGCTTTCGCTTGTCATAGAGGTTTATTTGAATTTAATGTTATGCCTTTCGGGTTGACATCAGCTCCAGCTGTGTTTCAAGAACTCATGTCAATTGTACTTCATGGGTTGAGCCATTTTGCTACAGCATACTTGGATGACATATTGATTTACAGTGAAACTTTGGAAGATCATATGCATCATTTGCAGGAAGTTTTTGACAGGTTGCGTGAACATGGGTTAAAGTTAAAACTTAAGAAATGTTCATTTTTGAAACTAGAGACAAATTATCTGGGATTTTTAATTAATGACAGAGGCATAAAGCCGGATCCTCTGAAAGTTGAAGCAATAAAGTCGTTACCTGCACCTACATGTGTAAGAGAAGTTCGATCATTCATAGGTATGACCTCGTACTATCGTCGGTTCATTCCCAATTTCTCAGAAATTGCGGAACCAGTCATTGCCTTGACACGTAAACATGCAAGATTCAAATGGTCTGAGGAATGCCAGAAAGCATTCGAATACTTAAAAGCAAGTTTGACAGTTGTACCTTTGCTGTCATACCCAGATCCGAATAAGCCGTACACTTTATATACAGACGCAAGTAATTCGTGTATCGGTGCGTGCTTGACTCAACAGTGCGACGATGAAGATGGCATTTTGCCAAATGTTAAAAATGAGAAACCAATCTATTATCTCTCCCATAAGTTAAGCAGGACACAATGTAAATGGTCTACAATAGAGAAAGAAGCATTTGCGATCCATTATTCATTACAGAAGCTAGATTATTATCTCCACAATTCTAGGTTTGTTATCAAAACTGATCATAAGCCCCTTAAGTATTTGTTAGAGTCTCCAATACAGAATAAAAAGATCCAGCTGTGGGCGCTGGGTATGTCCGGTTATAACTGCAAGATTGAATATATAGCAGGTACTGAAAATACCTGTGCTGATTTGCTTAGCAGAAAACCAAATGGTGAGTGCACTGACCCAATTTTAGAACCCTTTGAATTGGACATAAATGATAATACTTTTGAAGTAGGAATGATAAATTCCAATGAAATGGACCCAAAAGAATTTGCAAGTTGTCAGGTTCCTGAAAAAGAACCATTAGGAGTTCCAGAATGTGAGTTACCTGGTTTTAATATGGTACAAGAACAATCAAAAGACAGTGAAATTCTAGAGCTTAAAACAGTCTTGGCACATGGTGATCCATCCAAAGCAATTAAGCGCAGATATCTTATTGAAAATAACATTGTGTATTTCTTGTCTGACCCTGATGATAATCCAACGTTACGTTTGTATATCCCTGTGCAACTAACACAGTTGGTAGTAAAACAATACCATGATGACAATGGTCACATGGGTGTTCAAAAGACGTACGATGCTATTCGTCAAAAATATTATTGGCCAAATTTATTTAAGGAATTGTATGACTATGTTTCGGCTTGTACCATTTGCCAAACAAGGTCTGCTCAAAAAGTAAAACCTTCTATCCAAGAAACGGATATACCACCGTACGCATTTGCAAAATTAAGTCTTGATTTGTCGGGACCGTATCCAAAAAGTTTGTCAGGGAACAGGTACATAATTGCTTTTGTTGACTGGTATAGTGGTTGGCCAGAAGCATTTGCAGTGCCAGATAAGACGGCAGAAACTATTGCACACTTGATAATAAATGAGATATTTCCTCGTTTTGGTTGTCCACTTGAATTGGTCACAGATAATGGTACTGAAAATTGCAATAAGGTTGTTAAGGAAACATTAGAAGTTTTGAACATTCACCATGTACGCACAAGTTATTATAGTCCTCAATCAAATAGCCGTGTGGAACGCCTCCATCGTACCTTGCATGACGTCTTAGCCAAGAAACTGATTGATGGTCAAGACACTTGGGACTTACACTTGAACCAAGTGTTAGCAGCCATTAGGTTCAATGTCAGTGAAGCGACCGATTATTCCCCATATTACCTTTTATATAATCGCGATGTCGTTCTTCCAATTGACAATTTGTTAAAACCTAGACTTAAATATCAAGGTGAAGATCTCCATCAGATCTCATTACAAGAGCAACATAAGGCCTTTATGTTAGTTCACGGTAGGTTAAAGAAACAGAAACGTCGGCAAGCAAAGTATGCAAATAAAAATTGTAAGGACATACAGTTTAAGGTAGGGGATCCTGTATTTTATAGGAAACATGCTCGTACTGGTAAACTAGATATTAAATGGGAACCATTTTATAGGGTCATTGAGTGCAAATCTCCAGTTACATATGTAATAAGGAATCAGTTGGACGGTAGGACGGTTAAAGTTCATGCGAGACATTTAAAGTTAGCTAAGGTAGACGATTGGGAAATACCTAAAACATCCGAGGGTAGGCCAATTCGTAAAGCCGCGTATGTCGTACCTCCGCCTGATACAGATAAAAGTTCCTCAGATTCCTCAGAATCTGAATCGGTAAACCCTCAAATGAAACTTGCAGCCAAATACCGTCGCGAGAGGGAAGATTCAGATGATGAAGAAGACATTCCGTTGATGGAACTTGCGAAACGTTTGAAAGCGCGAGAATGTCGCGAAGCCGAAGAAAGGGCACCTATGTCGAGTGAAAGTAACTCGCCAAGTGATACTAGTGATACAGAATCTATGGGTACAATAGATTATGAACTATCAGACTCAATGTTAGTTGATCAGGTTAAGGCATTATCGGCAGAGACGTCTGTCGGAACCAAGCGTTTAGCTAAAGTAAAAAGGTCAAAAAGAGACCGGGAAGTTAAGGGTAAGGTTAGGACCCTATTAAGCGCTATAGCGGAAATGTTTTAATTAAAATGGCTTCATATTGTGTAAATAGGTATAAAGGTTAGAATATTCAACAGTGTGTCTGTTTCATTGCAGGGAGCAGACGGTCACTATGCAGCTTATGCGTTGCATTATTTCTTTATCACTTTTTGGCTATGCCTTTGGGGTAATAGTGCATGAAAATGTAGTTTTTCATAAAGTAAATGAAATCACAACCACAAGAGCAAGATGGTTGGTTACATTTGTGCAAGATCTGCGTCCTTTTCAATATTTCTTGACAAAGCTCAGTAATGATATTGAGCAAGCTGCAAACATTACAGACGTCATCATTGACCACTACACTGGTCGAAGTTATGGACGATTTGTAGGTACAATTAAGAGTCTTAGGAAAGAGGTAAAATCTCTCCAAGATACTCAGGCAGGTATAATCCAAAGTTATTCGGATTATAGGTCATTAGGTTCAAGGGAAAAACGGAGTTTACTTCCGTTTGTCGGCCAAGCCTTTAGCTTTCTCTTTGGAACCGTCTCTGAGGCTGATATAGAAAATGTAAGACGTGGGTTGGCTGATCTTTATAGCAATCAACAAGACATTGTTCATGTCTTGGAAGAACAAATGTCTATTCTTAACGTATCAAGAGTTCAAATAGCAGAGAATCGACAGGCTATCGTAAACTTGGTAATCTGTGTTAATAGATTTGATTTACGAATTCGAAAGCTAACAGAGGCAATACAAAAGCGTTTTGAGCAGGTAGAAATGTTTATCGACATATACTCGCAAATAGATATAATTCTAAGCGAAATTAAAGATACTGTTCAACGTGCTACTTTCTATCTTGAAAATCTACGTTTAGAATTAAATATGTTGTCTCTTAATCACTTATCGCCAAGTACCATAACTCCGAAAAACCTCAGGAAGTTGTTACTTGATATAAAAACTCGACTTCCGTCTTCTCTTAAACTTCCAGAAGATCCCATGGCAAATATTTGGTACTTCTATCAAACACTAACATGTAAAACGATTCTCGATGGTGACAAGGTGCTTGTCATAATTTCGGTTCCATTACTTGATTTTCATGGCGAATTTGAGGTTTATAAAGTATATAATTTGCCCTTGCCAATGCATCAAAACTTAAGTGACGGGTCTACACTGCCTGGTATGATAGCGCGGTATGATATAGAATATCAAGCTATACTTATCAATAAAGATCGCACTAGGTACGCTTTGTTGGAAGCAGATGAAATTCACAAATGCAGCAACACGGTCATGAAATATTGTAGTCCCAGGAACGCAATCCTGCCGGTCAATTTAAATCACCTTTGTGTTTTGGCATTTTTCACAAGAGACGACAAAAAGATCAATAGGTTCTGTCGTAGAG
This sequence comes from Anodontia alba, assembly GCA_964016985.1. NCBI lineage: Eukaryota > Metazoa > Mollusca > Bivalvia > Lucinida > Lucinidae > Anodontia > Anodontia alba. The sequence goes on along the minus strand of OZ024834.1, from coordinate 49,475,079 downwards.
TGGTTGAACCGAATGCAATGTTGCCTATGGCTACTTACATATCAGCGGGTCGATGGGTAGTCAGTACACAGGAAAAGCTTACATTTTCTGTTGTATGTTTAGGGTCAGCAGGCCAAGGGTCACAGTTAACGCAACAAAGTCAAAGCGTGAGTCCTCCACTTGGGGTTATTCAGTTAAAAGCGGGTTGTCATGGCTCGAATAATTTTCTGAGTCTGCCCCCATACTATGAATACGAGGGTCATTTTTCTGCAACCGACCCCTTGACTACATTACTAGATCTGCATAATATGTCAAAATTTCGGGTATGGGAACCTTTTAAAGAGGCCTTGCCAAATTTCACAAAATTGGAATTACCAGAAAACTTGCAAACTATTGAGCAAATTTCTATGGGTGATTTAATAGCGAGATTGAGAAACTTACGTAAGGTTGACGTCAGTAGTACGTCGTGGCCAACATGGGCATATGTAATTATCAATATTGGGGTATCAGTATTGATTGGGTGTATTATATATATGTACTGTAGGTTTTATAAAGGTAAAAAGAAAAGGGTACATATTTTAACTTGCTGTAGAAGGCTAGCCATTCTCAGTGGTAATGAAACAAATGCGAATCCAGACGAACTAAATGGTCAAACCAAGGTGTCCTACCAGGGACGGGAAGAAACAGTCATGTTTCTCGGAAGCGATAGTTCTTCCGCACCGGGTAATAAAGACACGTCGCCGCATGAAGACGAAGGGATGTTACAAAGACTGTATCCGAACCTTCCTCTTGCCGGAAATAAACATTCGTCGTCGTCATAAACAGGTGTACATACGGACAAACTATGTTATTGTTAAAATAAGTAGTGTAGAAACAGTTGGTATATTTTCGCCAAGTTGTGGCTAAAACAAACAATTATCCTTACTTAAAGTTCAATTATTTAGAAATGTATATAGAATGCAGGTGTTGGGACTATCGTATATCTAAAGCAACGATGTAGTCGGCTATAAAAGTAAAATAGTATGAAATTTTATCTATCGGAAAAAGATAGGCATTAATCAAGTCCAGCTTATTAACGGTATCCAAGTAGAAAATTAGTACGTTTATATTCGGGAATACAGATTAAAATAATGAGAACTACAGAACATCTGTGGGAACTAGAATAAATTGACTTACGCTCAAACTTTAAGTCACACACATTTCAGAACTCAAACATACAGCACGTAAAGATCAAAACAGTGGAAAAAAAAAATGGCAGTACCCACAGAAAACGATTTGGGAGTAAAGTTTGTTCTTAGCTCGGAAAAATTCATTAGAGTCAGGGACTTATTGGAAAGTATCACTGAGGAGCAGAAAAGTGAACTAAACATTGATATATCGAACCCAGAAACCATACTAGCTAGGATAATTTACACAGAACACATGTACAGAAGACCTAGACCACAGGTCGACGTTGACAACCTCTCATTGGAACTGGACTCTGATTCTGACAGTGACATAAGGATACTGTCAGACATAGAGGAGCCGAAGGACGACGAGACGGGAGAAAATCAGAGGCAAGTCGAAACCCAGCCTCTACTTTCGATCGGGGCTAGAACATTCCTTCAGGCTTGTGAAGAAGCCTTCGGAAGGGCGGCTGCGGCACGACGTGAACGGGAAAATGGACCGGGAGTGGCAGATGATCAAGGGGAACCAGCCACTCCTGCGGTAGGTCCATCAGGATCAACAGAATACGGACCGGGGGTGGAAGATGAGAGGGAACCAGCCACCCCTGCGGTAGGTCCGTCGGAATTGTCGGGACAAGACAAAGAACAAGATTAATTATGTTATATAGCAAATGTAAATAGTGCACTGACAGCTAAATGTAAATATATATATAGTGCAGTGACAGCTAAAGTGCGAGTGTATATTTTTCATTCAAAATGTTTCTTTTGTGTTTTATGTGAAAAACCTTCTCATAGGAAAGAAAGGGTATGAGAGGATGACTAAGGTAATAAGGTTTGAATAAAGTTTTAATTAATAAGGTAATTTCTAAAGCATACATTTTGTAATTAGTGAATATTAATTGCATGTTTTCCTATTAAGTTCAATGATAACGATTATCATTGTGTCCACTTAGAAATATTCTACCACAGGTAGTATATTTCTTGTGTGGGGACGAATGTTACGTAATGACCATTACGCATGTGTTTATGGGCCGTAAGGCATGTTCATGTTATATTTAATAAAGAATATAAGGGCCTATTTCTCCTATTACCTGTACGTTTCATTTGGTTTAACTTTAATTCTACAATACTTTATAAAAGATAGGAAAAATATCAGGTTTCAACTTTAATCTGCTCTAAGGTCTTACAGCTTGTTAAGTAAGAAGTAAATCTTATATTTTTGGTAAAAACACATAAAAAGTGACAAGCGTAAAACATACATCTTCTGAATCAGATCAACAACCCAGATGTTCATTGACGTCATAAATGAATATTGATAAGGGTTAATAAGGGTTAAGGGGTAGGACTTGGCAGACGTAAGATGTCAAGTATACCAGTAATATTCCGTACAGGTCCGGGAGGGGAGGTCCTAGCTCTATTTTCAGAGCCATGATGTAATGGTCATGTGAGCAAGAGTATATAAGCTGTGCGCAATGCGTGGAGCGGGGTTAGTTGTTTACTCTGAAGTTAAGTCTTAAGTAGTCTGCAGTAGAGTTGGTTTAGTCCGAGAGTTGTAGCTTGTTGTAGTGAAAATAAAATGACATATTTAATCAGAAAAGCCTCTTGTTGCTGTTTTTAAGAGTGGACACACAATGGCCGGATCCTAGGCTTAGCGGACGACTATGCAACAAAACTGATGATAAATTTTTTATTTTTTGCTAGAAAATAGGATCTGACACTTCATGCAAATTGTCTCCTACGAGACGATTTGCATGAAGTGTCAGATCCTATTTTCTAGGAAAACAATAAGAAAAGTATTTCAGAGTGTTGTCTACTGAAATGTTTACCTAGCATGCAGTGTTAATTCTTTACCACTCTCTGGGCTAATTCAGCATTTATTACTGTACATTTTTCTTATTTTGCAAGAAAACAGGATTTGACATTACATGCAAATTGTCTCCATTGGAGACAATTTTCTTGAAATGTCAAAACCTGTTTTCTGGGGAAAATAAGAAAAATGTTTCATTTTGTTGTCTGCTGGAAATTTTACCCAGCATGCTAAGCGTTAATTGTACCATATTTACCTACAATATTCCGTACCATACTTTTTCTAAGATTACATCAAATCTATTCTGCAACCTGTTGTTTTGTCTAAAAACTGCTAGATGAGTTGCAAACTGTGTAGACCCTGATTAGATGCCCCATTCTGCGATGTCTGTTTTGGTTACTCAGGCTTTTCTGTCACAATACTTACGGTCAACATGATATTTTCTGTCAGTTTGTATAACAATAAGAGTAAAATCTAAAAATGGTGAAGACCAGATCAGCCTGCAAAAAGCTGCACAATACTATCATACTATTTGTATTTATCATGCATCTTTGATTAAACAGGCTTTAATTAGTGAAAAGTTTAGACCCATCTCAGATTTTCCTGAGGAGCAGTTTGATCTGAGTTTGCATTATAACCCCATTTAGCTAGCTTGTTTTAGCTCACATGTATGAAAGTACAGGTAGAGCTATAGCACTCACCACAGTGTCAACATTGGTGTCATTGTTGGTTAAAGTTTTTGGTTAAAGTTATAGCACTCACCACAGTGTCAACATTGGTGTCATTGTTGGTTAAAGTTTTTGGTTAAAGTTATAGCACTCACCACAATGTCAACATTGGTGTCATTGTTGGTTAAAGTTTTTGGTTAAAGTTATAGCACTCACCACAGTGTCAACGTTGGTGTCATTGTTGGTTAAAGTTTTTGGTTAAAGTTATAGCACTCACCACAATGTCAACGTTGGTGTCATTGTTGGTTAAAGTTTTTGGTTAAAGTTATAGCACTCACCACAGTAACAACGTTGGTGTCATTGTTGGTTAAAGTTTTTGGTTAAAGTTATAGCACTTACCACAAAGTCAACGTTGGTGTCATTGTTGGTTAAAGTTTTTGGTTAAAAGTATAGCAGTCACCACAGTGTCAACATTGGTGTCATTTTTGGTTAAAGTTTTTGGTTAAAATTATAGCACTCACCACAGTGTCAACGTTGGTGTCATTGTTGGTTAAAGTTTTTGGTTAAAGTTATAGCAGTCACCACAGTGTCAACGTTGGTGTCATTGTTGGTTAAAGTTTTTGGTTAAAGTTATAGCACTCACCACAATGTCAATGTTGGTGTCATTGTTGGTTAAAGTTTTTGGTTAAAGTTATAGCAGTCACCACAGTGTCAACGTTGATGTCATTGTTGGTTAAAGTTTTTGGTTAAAGTTATAGCAGTCACACAGTGTCAACTTTGGTGTCATTGTTGGTTAAAGTTTTTGGTTAAAGTTATAGCAGTCACCACAATGTCAACGTTGATGTTATTGTTGGTTAAAGTTTTTGTTTAAAGTTATAGCAGTCAACACAGTGTCAATGTTGGTGTCATTGTTGGTTAAAGTTATAGCAGTCAACACAATGTCAATATTAGTGTCGTTGTTGGTTAAAGTTATAGCAGTCAACACAGTGTCAACCTTGGTGTTCTTGTTGGTTAAAGTTTTTGGTTAAAGGTTTTAAAAGGCTACATCTCCTTAACCTCTGGATGGAAATAATTCATACTTCTGATATAAGATACTGATCTGAAGTTCTATGCTCTATCATCCTGACCCACATGAGTGACCTTGAGGTCAGGGTCATGAACTTAGAATAAATTTATTTTTAAGTTTTTGGTTAAAGCTTTAAGAGGCAAAGCATGATTCAGGTGAGCTTCCCTGTTCTGTGACAGCTTTTGTTAGATATGCCATTAGTATAGTGTTGGTCAGATGGACCATTTCAGATTTTAGGATTATAAATGTATGCAATTAATAGGTAGGTTTGTGAAAGGGTTAGGTAGGTTCATAGAGGAGTCTGAAGATTGGTAAAGCAGTGTAACACAGCAAAAGCAGGCTAAACCTAGGTTATGATCTGAGACCATTTCATCACGAAAACATGCCTATATAATCTTGACCCCCTTAAACCCCACTTTTATATAGTAAAACTGGGGTTTACAGGGGTATACATTATTGTTCTTATTTCTGCTCAAAACATAGATTGTGGGTACACGTTAGAACCGCCTCGTCGAGGCAGTTCTAACGAGTACCCACAATCTTTATTTTGAGCAGAAATAAGAAAAAACATCAGAATTTTTTTATCTGAAAATTCTCATTTTTTTTGGTGGTAAAATGTTCTATATATTTGAATAGGCGTGTTTTTGTAATGTGAATGGAGTGTCAAGTCCAGTCTTCAGGGAAAAAAAAAAATACGAAATCATCTGTAGATATTTAAATTTAGCATTGAAAGGTTTAAGTTAGCCATTAAGGTGCTACTCAGAATTGTTGCAGACAACATTTTCATTTAATTTTTCAATGAAAGTAAGGTTTGATATTTCATGTGAATTGTCTGCTAGGCCTTATTTTCACTGAAAAGGATAAAAAATGCTTGAATGTCATCTGCTGCTATTGTGACTAGCACTTTAAGGGTAAAATATAACAGCAAGATTTATGTATTCTTTTAACACTTTGCATGCTGTGTAAAAATTTCAGATGACATTTATAAATATTTTTCTTATTTTTCCTAGAAAATAGGATTTGACATTCCATGCAAATTATCTCCTTATAGGAGACAGTTTGCATGGAATGTTAAATCCTATTTCTAGGAAAAATAAGAAAAATATCATCAGTTTGTTGTCTGCTGAATTTGCCCATAGCATGGTAACTGTTAATGACTTTATAACAATTAAATCTTAATTTGGTTGTTTATTTTTTTTGTTTTTCAGGAAATCTTGTCTACAAACTTGAGCGCACATGATTTATTGGCAACACATTAATGAAGACAGTTTCGCACAGGATGTTAAGAAGACAGTTTCGTATGGAAATGTAAGAAACCTAGAAGTATAAACCTATACAAAAAGTATTGGAAATAAATTCAGATTTTGTAATGACTTTTGGCCTAAGCAGATTCGGATTATTTAGTGAGACTGGTATTTGGATGATGTTGGCATAAAGTCTATATCAACAAAAGTATTTTGTGGTCTTCTGTAGCTGGTGAGAAGATTGACAGTACATTTTAACCTTCAGCACAGCATTTCCACAGGTTGAAAGAACCATTTTTCTTCTCGCAGGTAAGACAAAAAAAAATGTATGGAAATTCAATAATACAGCACCATGTTAGTGTTGAAAGGCAGCCCCAAACTTAATCATTGATTTCTTATTTTTCAGAGAATAAAATGACATTTCATTTGAATTATCTGTGGAGATGATTCTCATGAAATGTCAAATCCTATTTTGGAGACGATGTACTTGAAATGTCAGATCCTATTTTCTCTAAAAAATTAAGAAAATATTCAAACACACCTATCTATGCAAGATGTATACTAAAGTCATAAGCTAGTGTTTTTAACAAAAAAACAAACAAAAATGGTTCTCCTCTCATTTCTTCACGAAAGATATGCAGTAGGTACTTATTAGAAGTGCCTGTGTGAGACACTTCTAATGAGTACTCACTGTATATGTTATTGGAAGAAATAAAAAAACAACTTGTCTTGATACCTCAGTAGTATTGGGCAGCACTCGGGGTACCGCTTATGCGGTCCCCATAGTGCCACTGAATACTACTTACCTCTCTTATTTAGAGCTGTGTAAGTCATGCCATTTTCACCATATAGTATGGGAAATGAGGAAGATTTTGGTTATCAGAGACAGATTTATGAAAAGAAGTTGCTAATAGTAACAAACCATATACACTGCAATGCCGATATAAATCGGATGTTGGGGTCCAAAGCAGCTGACAGCAATAGAGGTGATCATCACAAGGCGTACGCCTGACCTGCGGCTGAAAATGACACAGATCATAAAAGACAGTGTGTCATATTTTGTTCACCATTTTGCATATATTTGGTCTACTATCTCGTAAATTAAACCTATTGTTAATATAGAATAAACAGAATACTGCTGATTTTTTTGTTTTCATTTATGATCCCCTCGTTCATCTATCACATGCTGAAAGCGCCCAGGTGAAAAAAAAAAAGTCACATACTGCTGTCCTGCTTCGTTGGTTATTTGCATAGAATCGATATCATGAATGCGGGTAACAATCTACTTCTGAAAAATACTGCAAGGAGCATAATGACATAATTACTTCAGTGGTTCTCAATAGTGTTTTGCATTATTGGGGAACAATACAAATTATTTTGTTTTATCATTATTAATAATTTATAGTTTTTCTTTTTTTTATATAAATGTATATATTTTTGGTCATCAATATCGCAATTCAAGTCGCACTCAAGTTGCAAAAGGAAATCATCTGTTAATGCACGTGACTGTCACATGATAACCACATGCTGTAATTTTAAAATGGCGATGCACCTGGATTGATGCAATTTGCAATGGCTTGTGCGATCTGGTTTTTGCAGCTTTTTTTCATTTTATTGGTCACCAGATAGATTGAGTGTGGTGGACAATAATTGATCACTGTAAATCATCAGATTATGGTAAGGCTGAAAATCAATGAAAACAAATGCATTTTTTCTTCACAGTTTTTTGTATTTTAATTTTTAATAAGCCACTGATCAACCGCGTTATACTGATATCCATGGTAAAATGATCAGCTTTATATGAGCGTTGCAGCATAATATGAGAAGTGTGGAAGAATTTGGTTACTAAGCATATTACCGTATTTACTCTAAGTATTCAGACACGTAAACTCTTTATCATACTTGTTCTAAAATTTGAACAAGTACAATTTACTACCTGAAGTTGTGTCTAAAAATTGCTGGATAAGTGGCAAACAGTGTAGACATTGATGAGATACAGCATTCTGCTCAGGCCTGTTTGAATATATACGGTGAATAGGGTAAAATTTATGTGGTAAAAGAGGTTGCTAGAATTGTAAAGCTGGGTTAAAAACTGCATAATTCTGAAAATCCCTCTAATATAGACTCTTACAAACCCCTGTTACTACTGTATATTATGGAGAACATGGGTGTACATATTCCATATACTTGTTAACTCTTTGCATGCTGGGTAACTTTGCATGCTTTTTTGTCGTCTGTGGATTTTTCTTTTTAAATTAACTTTTTCAAAAAAATCTTTCAAGAATACCATCAGAATGTCAAACAATTTGGATCCAGATCAGGGTCGACATTTTGTTGGTCCTGATCTGGATCCAAACTGTTTGCAAAGGTTATCAGCAGATGACAAAAGTCACCACTAGCGGGGAAAGATTAAACATAATATCACAGATTTGTAGTCTGCTATGCTGTGATACGCGTTTACTACCCCCACCCCCCTCTTGCTTTAGCGATACGATGTGGATATTGTGAAGGCCTTCATTCTGCCATCTGTCCATCCATCAGCTCCTATACCACCGGTGAATTTAACCAAACTTGCTACATGATTTCCCCTTGTGGTAAGGGTGTGAGAGACCAAAATTAATTTTCCATCCGTCAGTCATGTTTTTAGCAACATTAGCAGAGAGCTTGGGGATTTTGCGATGGTATGTCATCAATGGTGCAATCTAGTTTAAAACTTAGCATGCTATGTGCAAATTTGACCAATGACAAATTGATATTTTTCTTATTTTTTCCCAGAAAATAGGCTGTGACATGGGAGGCAGTTTGCATGAAATGTTAAACCCTGTTTTCCAAGACAAGTAAGAAAAATATTTTAAAATGTCGTCAGCTCAAATTTTTACCCAGAGTGCTTAGTTTTAAGGGTTAACCCTTTATCCCTGCAGACCAGTACAGATAATTTTGCAAACATTGCAAATCCAGATGAGAATGAACCCGTCTCATCAGGATCTGCATTGTTTGCATTCTGTTTTCACTGAAGCCCCTATTTGCAACAATGGATATGTCCAAATTCAAGTAATGGAAGAGTCCATTTAAGGTACATGTACTTAGGTTTGAAAGGATTAACCCTTGTCATGCTGAATAAATTAAGATGCCAAGCCCACTTCTAATTTTCAGCCAGTCAGATTACTTGATCCAGATTGTTGATAATAATTCACTTTACAAACAGTGCAGAACCAGATCAGTTGGCTTCTTCAGAAGCCAACTAATCTGGATCTACACTGTTTTTAAAGGCAGTGTATATCCAAGTTAAGCAGGACAAGGGTTAAAGATGTTCGACACACATTGAAATGAGGTGACAGGAAGTGGACGGGCCATACCAGAAAATGAAATTCAAATGAGGTCTGCCTTTTGAATTTGTAATTCTGGTGGATGTTATTATTTTTGTATAGCCTAGCTATCGTATTGCACAAACTAGAATAGAAATTCAGTTTTATTCATTTAACACTTTACATGCTGGGTAAAAATTTCAGCAAACAACATTTTGAATATTTTTCTTATTTTTCTTAGAAAGTAGGATTTGATAATTCATGCAAAGTTTCTGCATGAATTGTCTCCTTAAGAGACAATATGCATGAAGTGTCAGATTCTGTTTTCTAGGAAAACTAAGAAAATAGCATCACTTTCTCCATACATGCCATATCATCACACTGTGAGATAAAATCTCACAGAATCTGGCCCATCTTGAGGCCAGTTCCCATAAGACTTTTCAAATCTCACAGAATTTTCAGACCAATCTTACAAAGCAAATATTAAATGAAGAAATAAAAAGAAAATCACACTTTTTTTTGTCTCTACCATAAGCTTTGTCCATTTAAATAAAGGCTTTTGACTATTTTGTCTTATAAATAAAGTAAGTAATTTAGTAATTTATTCATGCATTAAGCCGTATGGCCCATGAGCACATATACAAATTTCAACATACATGATATGCAGGATTGCGAACATACATTATACACAGTAAATTTACCTGAAAATCAATACCAATGTATTCGGGAGAGGTGCAATTTTTTTAGACTTTGTATCGTATAATCTACTGATGCCGAGTGGACTCCACCCCCCCCCCTCCCCCCCCCCCCCCCCCCCCACACACACACACACACACACACACACACACACACACACACACAAAATAAAATAAAGGCATTTGATTATTTTGGTAGAGCTTTAAAGATCTCACAGAATTTTATCAAATCTCCCTTAAAAATTGGCTAAACCTCACAGTCCACAGCTTATAGCATGTCTGTTTGTCATCTGCTTAATTTACACATAGCATTGTGTTCATTTACTGTTAAAAATTAGAATTTGTTTCTCCTGATAATTTCACTTGAGAGAGTTGGGAGGGAGGAAATTTGGTTTTAACACCATCTTCATTACAGGTTTTGGTAAAATATGGCTGGCTAGCCTTACCTTTACCTTTACCACTTTCTGGACAAATTCAGTCTGGGACAACTTATATGTGCCCAGAAAATTATAGGCTTTGGCATTTCGTGCAAATTATCCCTAAAGGAGACAAGTTGCAGGAAATGTTTAGCTTAATTCTGGGAAAAATAAAAATATTTCAAATTGCCATCTGATGTAAGATAATATACATGTACTTTCAAAGTAGAAAAAACACTATAAAATGTTTGCTGATCTTGAAACTGTACACATGAAAATGGATAGTGCCAGAAAAGTCAGGTATGAACCCTTAAAGTGTCAAGCAAAGTTTGCAGCAGACGACATTCTAAAATTTTTATTTTTCAGAGAAAGCAAGTCTTGATATTTCATGTGAATCGTCTGCTTAGCTGACGATTCACATGAAATATCAAGACTTGTTTTCATCTGAAAACAGAAAAAAAAATCAAAATTGTCGTCCGCTTTAGTTTTGATTGGCGCTTTAAGGGTTAAGTATTATCTCTTCCTTATTTTCCATTGAAAGCAAATGTTGTTTGTGCTTAATTAAAACTTAGCATGCTGGGTAAAATTTTCAGCAGACAACAAGCTGAAATTTTTTTCTTATTTTCCAATGCAAATTATCTCCAGTGGTGACAAAGTGCATGATATGTCAAATCCTGTTTTTGAGAAAAATAAGAAAAATATCCCCAGTTTGTGGTCTGTTGAATTTGCCCAGAGAGAGGTAATAGTTAAAATCCTGAGTGATGTGATTCTTAGATTATCATATATAAAAATAAATGATTGTTGAGATGAAAAAAAAAAAAAAAACCAAAAAAACCCCCCATAACTTCTCAACAAAAAAACTACAAAAAAACAAAAAAACAAACAAAACAGCATAAAAATGCCAAATTATACTTAGTTGTGCAAAAAACTGTCATGTGATGTTGACTTGAATTCCTATTTATTATTTTGTAGCCCAGTTTTCTTCTCAAAACTTAAAAAAAAAAAAAAAAAAAAAAAATGAATATGGCCATAAAGTTGAAATTTTAGAAGAGCCCAAGTACATATTTTCGTTAGCTTAGCATATCAGATTTTCTTTGCAAGTGGTATACAAATGATAAAATTCTGGTACATGTGTCCGCAGGGCTCCATATAACATGCATTTTCATGGCTCCACATAGCTCCAGGCTTTTTTTTTTTTTTTACCAAAAAATTGCTTTGATATTTTTCATATGTCTTCACAAAAACATACGTTATGATACTCAAGCGCCTTTATGAGGCCTTGGTGGGGCACCTCTAATGAGTTGTTTTTAACGTTTTCATGGTGAAATAAGAAAAAATATTTTCTTGATATTCCCCCTTTTATCTGGATCTATGGGCTACAGCTAAGAGTTGTTTTTTTATTTGTTTTTTTTTCTTATCCCTTATCATGCTGAATAAATTAAGATGCCATGTCCACTTCATATTGTCAGCCAATCAGATTCCTTGATCCAGATTGTTGATATAAATTCACATAGTGAATGGCAAACAGTGCAGATCTAGATCAGTTGGCTTCTTCAGAAGCCAACTGATCTGGATCTACACTGTTTGCAAAGGCAGGGTATATCCGGGTTCAGCAGGACAAGGGTTAATACCCCACCACATGATAGTAGTGAGGTATTATGGTTTCACACAGTCATCTGTGTGCCCATCCATCTGTCCAGCTGTTGTACATCCATCTGTCTGTCTTTTCATTTCTGGAAAATGAATTGAGTAAATACCAATGGATTTTCACCAAACTTGGTATGTGCATTGATATTGTTGAGTCTGGTTTGGGATGGCTAATGGGCAAATTACATCAGTTTTTGATGGTGTTACCTGTATTATTGTTTCACGTTTTTAATTTTACTTTTGATTACTCATTTCTCATCCAGAACTTTTCTGGATAGAATAGATGTTTAAATTGCTATTCCACTCTATGGACCCCAAATGTAGAGTTATAAAGGGACTTTCTCTACTTGGTGAAAAAAAAATGTTTTGGGAATCGAGGATAACCATGATAGTTAAAATTAAAAATTTCAAAAAGTGCCAGCTTGACAGACTAAATGTGAAAATTGTTCAAAATCTGTCTGATACTTATCAGACATATGATTAAAATGTTTAGAATTTTTGCCAGACCAAAATTGTTTGCTTGACATCTCCAACAGTCCTACAGATTTCGTGTAGACTGGGTCAGATTTTTTCCCCAGCATACCTTATGACTGTATAGTCCGTCTTTCCTGTTGCCTTGCATTTTGTGTAAACATTCCTCAACATAAACTTTTTTGTAAAAGTTAATTCAATAGAGTGCCCTAGAAGCCCTAAAAATCAAACAGTTATTGTAGGGTGGTCAGTTGTAGTATATGGTTTAACATAGACTTTCATGTTACTGGAAATCGAGACGATTAAAATTGATTTATATGTGTAATGATAATAATCAGAGGTTTTAAATTTCACTCTTTAGTGCGAGTCATTTATAGAATGCTCATGTAGGCGTGCTAATTTTACAACAATAGCTTTTAGAATTTCAGTCTTTGTTTAGTTGTCTCCCCTACTTTTGTCTCATTCGTTTACAGATCACTGAGTCAAAACAAATATTAAAAAAGTTACAAATTTTTAACGCAGGGCCATCAGATAGGCCTGAAGGGGGTGAAAATTGTGACGTTATATGTTCGAACTTTTTGTCTTTATGATCAGATAAGACACTGAGTATGCATTTTAGGCTATGTTTAAGATCATTTCTGATAACAAAACTTGTGCTGATATGTTCATTAACATGATTAACCCATGTCCTGCTGAATAAATTAAGATGCCACTCCCACTTCTGATTTTCAGCCAATCAGATCACTCGATCCAGATTGTAGCTATAAATTCACATACTTAATGGCAAACAGTGCAGATCAAGATCAGTTGGCTTCTTCAGAAGCCAACTGATCTGGATCTACACTGTTTGCAAAAGCAGTTTATATCCGGGTTCAGCAGGACAAGGGTTAAGTTCTTTGTTACATAGCTCCAGATAAGGGGCTTTTTTTTTCACAAAAAAGTATTGATATTTTTCTTATTTGTCCATGAGAACTGTAGTGGGTACTCATTAGAGGTGCCTCTCTGAGGTACTTCTAATGAGTAACCACAACATGTTATTGTGTAGAAATTGGAAAATATTCAGAGGCATTGTTAAGGAGGAGTATTTGGTGATAATTCTGGGATAATTTTTCTTATTTCTCACCGAAAACATATGTTGCGGGTACTCATTATTAGCACCTTGTGGAGGCACTTATAATGAGTACTCACAACATATGTTTTTATGGAGAACTGGAGAAAATTATCCCAGAATTATCACCAAATACTCCTCCTTAACACTTCCTCTGATATTAACCTGATATCCCCTCCTATTTAGAAGTATGTGTCAGCATGAAAAGACACTGTCATCAAAACCATGCAAGATAAGCAGGGTATCCAGATAAGTATAAGGTTTTTTCTTTCTTCCACAAAAATATCCATTGAATACTCCTAAGCTCTTTGCATGCTGGTTAATTTTACATGCTTTTTTTGTCGTCTGTGGATTCTTTTTAAAATAAATTTTTCAAAAAAATCTTTCAGGAAGTGTCAGACTGTTTGGATTCAGAGCAGGTGGAACATTTTGTGGGACCTGATCTGGGTCCAAACTGTTTGCAAAGGTTATCAGCAGACGACAAAAGTTGCCAGTAGTGTGGAAAGACTTAAACACTCATTAGTGAATCAGTGATGTGCTTTTAATGAGTACCCACAACATATGTTATCATGGAGAAATAAGAAAAATATAAATACTTCAAAGTTGAAAAAGGTGTCATCTTCTAGTTCACAGTCCTCCAAAGATTATAAAATTTTAACCCAAAACAGCTTTTAAACAGAGAAAGATGGATTTGGCTCCTGAAGGAGCAAGCTGATCAGGGTCTATACTGTTTGCTATTCCACTAAGGGTTTTAAAAATCAACTGCATAAAAGCAAAATTCAAGCCAAAATAATATGGAACAAAGTGTTCAAAATTTTAGGACATTTACCATACATGGTCCCAAAGATGTTCAAGCCGTTGAAGTTTGACTATATCTGGCTTTCCCTCTTATCTAGATTGATTGGGGTTTAATGACGTCAACCCTTGTGGGTCATTTTGTGTCTTCTCCCAGAGAAAGGGAGAAGGGATAAAAGAGACAGTAGAGGAGATGAAAGAGAGTGACAGGGAAGTAAGAGGAACAGGAATGAAGGTGAAGAAACAGAAGAAATAAAGACATTCCCCCTCCACCCTTACCTGCTACAAGGATAGCAGGCCTTGCCCAACTGTAAGCCAATATCAGTTGGCCGCCCCAGTGACATAAGATACACGACACCTTCACGACACCCAAACCCTACCCCTTCTTATCTAGAGCTACAATCATAGCTCCAGATAGGAGGAGGCATCCTCAAAATATGAGGTGCTTCAAATGAGCACCCACAACATATCTCTTGTCATGCTGAATAATTTAAGATGCCACACCTGCTTCTAATTTTAAGCCAATCCAATTGCTTGATCCAGATAGTTGCTATAAATTCACATACTTAATGGCAAACAGTGCAGATCCAGATCAGTTGGCTTCTTCAGAAGCCATCTGATCTGGATCTACACTGTTTGCAAAGATAGGGTATATCCAGGTTCAGTATGACAAGGATTAAGTTTTTGTTGAGAAATAAGAAATAAGAAAAATTTTGATACTTTTCGGTTGAAAAATGCCTTTTCTGGAGCGCTAATAAGTCTGTTAGCTGCTGGACATTCTTCCTTAATATTTTCATACCTGCCCATTAATTATTAAAGTAGACTAAATAACCAGAAGGCTTTGTGACAATACAGTCACATTAAATGACACAGCATAATGATCAAACATTGTTTATGATTAAAATTATAAGGAAAATGCCAGGAGGTATGACAAATGAGATACCAGATTTACTCTAAGAATTGGGACAGAGCTTGGCAAACAGTGTAGATCCAGATAAGATGCCACAGAAAAGAGCATGTGATCAGTTTGGTCCAGCCTTCCAGCCTTTGGGTAGCTTTCCTTTCTTCATCTTATATCTTTGGTCAGCTGCCTGTCAGGTATGAAGGCACAATCACGTGTCCGGGGTAACTGATCAGTCTACGCTGTTTGTCACTTGTTGCTGTTTTTAGACATATCAACAGGTAGTCAGGTGGATTTGATCTAATTTTAGGACAAGTATGGTAAGAAATTTACTTAAGTGTCCCAATATTTTGGATAAATACTGTGTCTTCAAGGGGGACGGGCACCATAATTATCCCATAATGCATCTGCACTTTGTTTGAGGTCAGTCATATAGCTACAGATAAGATGCATTTTTTTCAGCCAAAAAGTATAGCTGTTTTGATGATCATTGACATGCTTCTAATGAGTACACATAACATGTTTTCATGGAGAAATAAAAATCAAAGCGCTGACAGCTCTGGTTGGTCGAATTTCTCTAAGTGTGGGCTAGGAAAATCGTCCTGAACTTAAGACTGTTTCATTTAACATTTAACTTCCTGTAATTTGGGCAAACAGTGCAAATCCCGATCAAATGCCGCATTCTGCTGAGTCAGATCTGGGTCTGCACAGTTTGCCAATGTCCCTGCGCTGAGTCCAGTCCATGTTTTACAGATAACCCTCTTTACATAGCACTCTGATGTTACAGTGACAAGAATAGCATGGCTATAAATAACCACTTTCTGTATTTTCTCTGCTGCATGGTTTGATTTCATTGGTCAATGATAATCACATGGACAACAAGCGTAAAGAAATTTTGGTGTATGATGGCCCTCTTGTTATTTTAAGATATGGGTTTTGATAAGGTTGTCAACAATGCATCAACACCAGGTTGACAGAGAAGACTATGCTCGGACTGCCCAAGTAATTGTGGAGGCTGGACCAGGCCTAGTTATAAACAGGGTTTTAACCCTTGTCATGCTGACTAAATTAAGATGTCATGCCCACTTCTAATTGTCAGCAAATTAGATTCCTTGATCTAGGTTGATACAAATTGACATACTAAATGACAAACAGTGCAGATCCAAATCATTTGGCTTCCAAAGAAGGCATTTGATCTGGATCTACACCGTTTGTAAAGGCAGGGCATATCCAGGTTCAACAGGGCTTAAAGGTTGATGGGTACACAGGACAAGTAGGGACATTCTGGAGACAGATCTCAGAATAATGTCATTGAGTGGGAGAATTAATGAAGCTTTAAATTGCTTTAAAGCATGTTTTAATAGCATACCCATATAAAAGTACAGCTGTTGCACTCCCCATGGCATTGACACAGGTTTCAACATCAGCCTCAGCATTAGAATGCACAAATTATTGTTAGAGTTTTACATTAATTTAATCCATATTTGGGTAATACAGATATTTGGTCTTTTTTTTCTGTAGCAGCTACGGTATATCTGCCCATGACCTAGAGGTCAAGGTCATAGACAGAGTTTTTTTATGGTAAAGCTTTCAAAGTTAAGCTCTGTACATGAATCCCCTGAATGCTCGGATACAGTTTTGTTGATGCCTTAAGGTTGATGCATAAAGATTTGTTGATACATATTGATACTAGTCCAAAGTACCCGGCTCCCGGCTCCTGGCAGATACCTGGACATTGAATTATGATGAACCAGCATGAGTTCGAGCACTGTCCAACATTATTTCAGAGTCTTTAAAAGTACAAGTCTTAACCCTGGTCCTGCTGAACCCGGATATACCCTTATACCCTACCTTTGCAAACAGTGGAGATCCAGATCAGTTGGCTTCTGAAGCCAACTGATCTGGATCTGCACTGTTTGTCATTCAGTATGTGAATTTGTATCAGCAACCTGGATCAAGCAGTCTTATGGGCTGCCAATTAGAAATGGGTGTGGCATCTTAATTAACTCAGCATGGCCAGGTTTAACAGCAGTAGACCATATATATATATATATATATATATATATATATATATATATATATATATATATAAAAGTGATATTTTCTGATTAATCCAATGAAATTGTTTTGGTAACATCCGAAGAAGAATTTTCACTTTCTGTGGCTGATGATGGTTCTCAGTGAGAATTGAAACTGTCACAGTAAGTGAAAATTATTCACCCTAATTCTGATAAACCTGTAAATACCCTGCTTTTGCAAATAGTGTACATCCAGATCAGTTGGCATCTGCAGTTCTAAGCCAACTGATCTGGACCTGCACTGTTTGCCATTAAGTATGTAAATTTATATCAACAGTCTGGATCGTCATCTGATTGGCTGAAAATTAGAAGTGGGTGTGGCATCTTAATTTATTAAGCATAGCAAGGGTTAATTGGTTATGAGCAAAAGAATTCTTTGGTTTAATGTAATATTCTATCCTGATGAACCTATTCAGTATATTTTCTTATGTTTCTGAGAAAATATGGCTTAACCCATGTCCTGCTGAGCCTGGACATGTCCTGCTTTGCAAACAGCGTAGATCCAGATCAGTTGACTTCTGAAGAAGCCAACTGATCTGGATCTGCACTGTTTGCCATTATTAAGTATATGAATTTATATCAACAATCTGGATCAAGTAATTTGATTGACTAAAAAACTAAAAATGAGCGTGGTATCCTAATTTATTCAGCAGGACAAGGATATACCAGATATCATATTGGCTGTGCCAAGTGAAACAGTGTCTTTGAGCCTGTGCAAAAATGCACAGATTCAGATTTATCTCACGCATGCGTTAAAGGGCAAATATAAAGAAATTTAAAATATTCGTGGTTTTCAGGGTGTTGATAGAATGCTTTAAGAGAATTATTTTGTTGAAAACCCCATCAAAAAATTCCAATCCAATCAAAAGTTATGGTGATTAATTTACGATACCTACCTTTTTTCCTGTTAGAGTAACCTCCCTTGGATTGTGTATTGATTAAGGCCCACAATGCAATATTCTGTGATGTCATAGTGGAACTTAAATTTTAAATTGAAATTTTAAACAAGAATATTCTGCATTTCCTTATATGCTACACAGTTTTTCTCCTTAACCATTATTGAAATTGGTCTCTGTCCACAAATAAGCCCATGAATAGAGAATTTAACTCAAAATTTAATCTGTTATTTAAATTTAAAGCTAAATTTTAAAATGTTTAAAACTTGACTAATATTAAATTTTTCGTAAGTTTTTTTTAATAATAGTGAATTTTGGGTGTATATCATATAAATGAATACCAAAAAAGTCAATTTTGGCTAATTATTAAGCATTGTAACTGGATTTTAAATTATTTAAATGAAATTTTTAAATTTGAAATGTAACACTTTAAACGGAAAATAAGAGCTTAATTCCTATGTATATTAGTTTAAAGGAGCTGAATAAATTAAACAATATGAAAACTGAATTGATGCAGATTAAGGAGCAAAAAATATTGGCAATTTAAAAAAGTTTAAAATTTTACTGTTCCCTTATGATGTCATAAAAAGGCTCATGAATATTAATGAGGCAGCCTGAATTCAATCCTCTTGGATGTTAAATATCAAATTTCAAATTGCAATATTTCAGAAACCGTTTAAGATAATTTGATGCGGTTTTTGGCAGTCACCTCCTTACTGAAGTGCCCTTAAATATTTAAAGGGCAAATATAATTGTTTTAATTCTACTAAACAGTAAAATTTTAAACTTTTTTAAATTGCCAATATTTTTTGCTCCTTAATCTGCATCAATTCAGTTTTCATATTGTTTAATTTATTCAGCTCCTTTAAACTAATATACATAGGAATTTAGCTCTTATTTTCCGTTTAAAGTGTTACATTTCAAATTTAAAAATTTCATTTAAATAATTTAAAATCCAGTTACAATGCTTAATAATTAGCCAAAATTGACTTTTTTGGTATTCATTTATATGATATACACCCAAACTTCACTATTATTAAAAAAACCTTATGAAAAATTTAATATTAGTCAAGTTTTAAACATTTTAAAATTTAGCTTTAAATTTAAATAACAGATTAAATTTTGAGTTAAATTCTCTATTCCTGGGCTTATTTGTGGACAGAGACCAATTTCAATAATGGTTAAGGAGAAAAACTGTGTAGCATATAAGGAAATGCAGAATATTCCTGTTTAAAATTTCAATTTAAAATTTAAGTTCCACTATGACATCACAGAATATTGCATTGTGGGCCTTTATCAATACACAATCCAAGGGAGGTTACTCTAACAGGAAAAAAGGTAGGTATCGTAAATTAATCACCATAACTTTTGATTGGATTGGAATATTTTGATGGGGTTTTCAACAAAATAATTCTCTTAAAGCATTCTATCAACACCCTGAAAATCAGGAATATTTTAAATTTCTTTATATTTGCCCTTTTTAAATATCAAATTTCAAATCGCAATATTTCAGAAACCGTTTAAGATAATTTGATGCCGTTTTCGGCAGTCACCTCCTTACTGAAGTGACCTTAAATATTTAGTAGAATTAAAACCTTTATATTTGCCCTTTAATTAAGTCTCATCCAGGCATTTGCTCTCATTTCATACATTCTGTAGTATCCACTGACTACACAGCTGACCTGGGCCTTCGCTGTCCACCTATGCCTGAAGACACGTTTTCTCATGTTGCGGCCCATATGAATCGTCTGCCTACCTATTTACCCTAAGTATTCGGACACCTCAACTCCTTACCATATATGTTCTAAAATTTGAACCAGTACAATTCACTCCCCGATGTTGTGTCTAAAAATTGCTGGATGAGTGGCAAACAGTGTAGACCCAGATGAGACGCCGCGTTCTGTGGCATCTCATCTGGGTCTAAACTGTTTGCTCAGGCCTGTCTGTCCGAATACATATGGTAAATACGGTACTTGTGTATTTTACTTTCAGAAGATAAATCTTCCAGAGGCAGTTTAAATCATTATTTTCAAACACTTTCTTCAACTACATTATTGTCATGCCACCATTAAATTACTTATTGACATAAATCTGTTTTCAACAATCAAAGATAACTTTGATGTAGGTTAATGACCGACTTACGCCACAAGGTATTCTTTATCAAGACATAACAGGGAAAAGTCAATCTTTTAGTTAGTGGCTATTGTATATACCTGAAGTATTCAGAAACCTCAGCTCCTTACCATACCTGTGCTAGAATTTGAACAAATACAATTTACTACCGGATGTTGTGTCTAAAAATTGCTGGATGAGTGGCAAACAGTGGAGACCTGGATGAGACGCCGCATTCTGCGGCGTCTCATGTAGGTCTACACTGTTTGCTCAGGCATGTCTGTCCGAATAGTTACAAAAGTAAGTATGATAGGTTTGTTTTACCCAATTTACTCAAAGTGTTGAGAGAGACAGGCTTGTACAAACAGTGTATAGGCAGAGCAGATGCTGAGGCACCTCTAACAAGTACCCACAACATATGTTTTCATGGAGAAGTAAGAAAATAATTTTCTGGATATTCCTTTTATCTAAAGCTGTGGACACACAGTCATTTGACTTGTTGCAAAATGAATTCAGACACTGTGGTATCATTAGGTAACTGTGACCTTTATTTTGTGGTCTAATGATTTTGTCACAAAGTTTTACAATCCACCCTTTTAGCTCTATTTCTGTATATACTAGTAACTATAAGACCTAGGGTCCTGAAATGTGGCATAAGTTTCTCATGAACATATACACTCAAACACTAGGGCTTCATTTTGTGACAGTGACCTATATTTCACAGTCAAATGACTTTGTTACTTTTTATGTCAACCCTAGTGTTTAGCACCGTTTCCAGTTAGCTGTTAGACTTAGTCATCAAACTTGGCATACAGTTCCTTGTGAAATCAAACAGGAGGGCATAATTTTTACACTTTGGCAAAAGTTTGGCATATATTTCATTATCTGATGACTTCGTCTTTTTTCAGTATGATCCTAATTTATGTATAGTTGTGGTTCTGACTAGCTGTAAGACCTATAAATATCAAACTTGACTCAAACAAGGGGGTATAACTTGTGATCTTAATATTAACATTACATGCTCAGATGATGGTCATTTTTTTACCTCAGCCATTTGACTGTGTTAGACTCCTCAGCATCCCACTGTCTTCTTTAGAAATTTTGTCAGCAGTATTTCAGTCAGAAGAAAAATTTTAAATAATAGTGGCATGATCTTGAATAACCTTTGAATAACAATAAAAATGAACTTTTGATCCTTTTGCCTGTTAGAATAATTCCTATCTCCGAACAAAAGAAGGTTGCAGTTGTTAGTTTTAATTATTGAATTTTACGGCCATAACAAGTAATGGTAAACATTAAGTCAGAGTAATTTTCCTGAATTGACCATGTAATGTGATTCCTCATCAAGCAAAAAGAGGCCTTTCTACCGGTGCTAAACATGCAGATCAGATTTAACCCATTTTAGGCATGAAACACCCAAAAGGGAAATTGGCAAACAGTGAAGACCCAGATAAGATGCGGCAAAATAGGGATTCTAATAAGTGTCTGCACTGTTTGCATTAAATACAAGGATTTCTGTAAAACGTAGTGGTAATGTTACTAACCAGACGCCCAGCTTTTGGAAATAGACTGGTTCAAAGAGTTGTGGTAGAAGAGTCCACACGACATAAATGGGTTAAGGGGAATAAATACCCTATTTACTGTAAGTATTGAAACACTTTATCTGCTTACCATACTTGTCCTAAAATTTGTAACAGTCCATTCTACTTCATCTCGATGTGTCTTAAATATTGCTGTAGGTATAGCAATCAGTGTAGATCCTGATCAGATGCCATATTCTGCGTCATCTGATCTGGGTCTACACTGTTTGCAAAGACATATTTGTCCCAATACTTGGGGTTATTATGGTACTCTTTCAGTGAAGGTCACACTGTCAAAATTGCTTTTGTCACCTTCCAAAATGGATTCTACTGTGTAAGGAAAGAATTTTTTACAGCAATCTGATCTGCATCTACACTGTTTGTTCAGTGAACTCCTCCTCCTCATCATCATCATTTATAGGTTTTAGAGAAATAGAGAGTGGGATATCTCCGTATGCATATAGTTATCACAGTATATCGGAGTTTTACGGCCCAGTCAACACTGTTAAGACCATGTTAGGCCGGTCAGTTAAACTACTACACTCTTTCTGGGCAGGCTTAGTCCTCTAAGTGGTTAACCAGTCCTTGTGTGAATACGCTCACTTATATAGTAACTGACAACTGCCCTTGAAGACTTGAATCAGTGGAAAGGGGAGAATGCCCATAGAAATGATTTCATAATCAATCTCCATGAAAGGTTATGTGGCCAAGCTGGGATTTGAATTTGCGACCCATGGATCTGTGCTACCAACTGTGCCTTGGAGCACAGCTATCATGGTATGTTACATACATTGTATGTTACATAGTTCTTGATAAGATGCTTTTTTCAACCTAAAAGTATTGATATTTTTCTTATTTCTCCACAAAAACATTTGTTGTGGGTACTCATTAGAAGCGCCTCGCCAAGGCGCTTCTAATGAGTACCCACAACATATGTTTTCGTGGCGAAATAAGAAAATTATTTACCTGATACCCACTCTTATATAGACCTATGATGTATTCGAAATGTGGAGGCAGATACCCAGACTTAACCCTTGTCCTGCTGAATATATTAGGATGCCATGCCTACTTCTAATTTTCAGCCAATCAGATTACTTGTTTCAGGCTATTGATACAAATTTGAATACTTAATGACAAACAGTGCAGATCCAGATCAGTTGGCTTCTTCAGAAGCCAACTGATCTGGATCTATACTGTTTGCAAATGCAGGGTATATCCGAGTTCAGCAGGACAAGGGTTAATTAAGTCTCAATCTTTGCTGAGAAAGTACTGGTATTTAAATATGAGATAAGTCATGTTTGTCAATGAAGTGACAGCTAAAATTGGGCCATATCATTTAAAAAGGGCCCTTAGAATTTATGGTGACAGTTAAGGCCCACATCAACCTTCACATCTCCACCTCTGCCTTGTCCATAGTTCCAGATAAGATGAGTATCCTGAGGCAATTCCAATGAGTACCCACAGCATATGTTTTCTTGGAGAAATAAGAAAATTATGAAAACTTTAAGGTTAAAAAAAGCGTCTTATTTAGATCTATAATTGTCTCTTCTCTGTTCATCTGGATTTATAGAATTTATGAGTGAAAAGGAAAGGCTATGTATGATCAGACTGTGCAAATAATGTTCACAGCAGCACTAAGGGCCCTTTTTGATATGATTTGATATGATGGTGCTTAACAGAAAATGGGGATTTGACATTTCATGCAAATTGTCTCCATTGGAGACAATTTGCATGAAATGTCAAAACATGTTTTCTGGGAAAAATGAGAAAATTATTTCAATATGTTATCTGCTGAAATTTCTACCAGAAGGCTAAGCATTAAGGGCCTTTTTTACCTGTCAAGAGCCAAATGGTGTTTGATATTTTCATTACTCATGCATAGCTGTAGTAATAGTTAATTATCTTGTATCAACATAGCCTACATATCACCCCTGGGTGATACTTCGGTTTCCATTTTCATCATATTTCATGACTGCTCTCTCACTTTTTTGGCTTTTACTGTTTTTTTAGGATAGTGCTGTTTTTAATTTTTCGGATAATGCAGTGTTTCGGTTATTTATTGGATTATTACTTTTTGGTATGTATTTAGCTACAAAAATGATTAACCTTTGATCTATTTAATCAATGCATAATTGTAATAGACAACATTTTTGTTGAAAATGTTTTCAGAGAAAAAGATAAGACTTGACATTTCATGTTAATGGTCTGCTAGATGATTCACATATAATGTCAAGTCATATTTTCTCAAAAAAAAAAAAATAAAATAAAAAAAATATAATCAGAATGTCATCTGCTGAATTTTAAGGGTGAAATATTAGCAGATGGAAGCAGAAAATATCCTAAAAAATAGGGCTTAACATTTACCTTGATCTAAACCCAGAAATTTGATTTTTTGTTCGAAACATTTTCCTCATCTCCACAGAATTTAGTGCTAATAGCTTGATGAGTAAAAGAAATCATCAGACAAAATTTTAATTTTTTTTATCTTCTTTTACTTGGACAACAGGAAATTGAGATTTCATGCAGTTTCCATAAAATGACATACCCTATTATCTGGTAAATAAGAAAAAAATATCCCTAATTTTAATTTGCCCAGAGAGTGCTAAAGTTAAACTCCTAATATCCCTGGGAGATAGCTTGGTGTTTGGAGCCAAGGCATTTCTTGTCATTGCATGACCAGGAAAGCTTCAAAGCGATGTCCAGATTTGGCCAGACTGGTCACCTTTACATCTTTTATGTGGAAAAATGATCCTCTAGCAATTAAAATAATGGATACACAGTCTATTATCTTGATTAAAATGTTGGAATTTGATAGTCTGGTATTAGTTTCAGTAATGATAATGTACTATCCTGGTAGATTAAATGGGATGTGTCTGCTTTGTGGACAGAGCAAAGAATGGGAACTTAAAGACTTGTAGGTAAATATTTTGTATTCTAAATTTTCTTTTCTGCAGCTGTGACCTTGTTTATTATGAGCTGACACAGGGACGGTTTTGACAGGTTTCTCATGGCAGGTTTTCTCTACCCTGGCAAAGTGTACAGGTTTTCTGTACCCATGACAGTTTTTAGGTTTATTAGTGTACTAACAACAATATCCAAGGGCTGCCATATCAAAGTTTGTCCTATATCCATGTAAATTTCCTGTACCTATGATAGTGTATAGATGTTTTCCTTTACCCAAAAATGTGGGGTTTCAGGTTTCACTATTATATGCAGTTTTTCCTGTCACCATGACAAGTTCCCTGTATTCTAGGTGCAGGTTTACCCCTGGCAGTAAGCAGGTTTCCTATACCCAATGGCAGTGTGTATAGGGTTTCCTGTATTCCTGACAGTATGCAGGTTGTCCCATATCCCTGATAGTTGGCAGGTTTTTTCTGTATTTTTGGTAGTGCATTTATGCAGGTTTCATAACCCTACCTGTGAGAGTATGCAGGTTTATCTGAAGCCAAGATGATATGCAGGTTTTCCAAAACCCATGACAGCATGCAGGTTTTCCAGTAATCTTGCCAGTATATGTATTTTTTCCTGGACCCATGGCAGCATGCAGGTTTTCCGGAGCCTTTGGCAGCATGCTAGGTTTTCTTATTTTCTGCATACATTGAGGTCTAATTTGCCAAAAATGGTTATACCTGCCCAGAAAACTGTGTGTGTGTGCTTATTCATTGCTTTTCAAGAGTAATTCGTTTAGTATCTCTTTGCATACAGTAAAACCTGTGTAAGACAGTCACCTTTGAAACTGACCTTAGTGGTTGCTGTGGAAAATTGGTTGTCTTATAAAGGTACATGTCATGTAATTTTGCTAGCAAAATTACATGACATGTACCTTTATAAGACAGACAACTTTTTCCACATCAACCACATCACGGAGGTGGCTCTCTTACACAGGTTTTACTGTATTGCTGTAGTTCAGTTGACCTGTACCAATGGCAAAGTTCGTGACAGCTAGTGTGAGTACTCTCCCAGCTGGCATTCTTTATAAATCTATAGAGGGCCATTATCAGCCCGTCAGCTACCCTGACGGGCCGATAACGGCCTGCTTTAGATTTATAAAGAATGCTTACTGGGCTGCTTGTTATGCAAGCAAGATATTCAGTTTTGCTTTGTACTGCTCATCAGGGCCCAGTTGTTCAAAACTAACGATGTTGTTAGTTAACGATTCGTTAAAATTTACATCGAGTGATACGCAAATATGCTGAAATTTTTTGCTGAAAAAAATGTGAGTAGCTTTTGCAGTGCAAAAGCTACTCACATTTTTTTCAGCAAAAAATTCAAAATATTGTATATTGAATCCGCTAAAACAGTTAACGAAATGACCCATAAGGAGCTCTTTAAGCTAAGAATGCTTTGAACAACTGGGCCCAGTTTGTCAGGGGGAAATTGTCCCAAGTGGAGAGGATTTAGCAGTTCACAGTTCAGTTCACTACCTCCCAATTATCTGCATTTCTAACAATAGAGGAATCTTGTACATAATGAACGCCTTAACCTGATTTGGCAGTACTTCTAAGAGACATTTTCTTTTAAATTTTTGGACAGGTGTTATTTGCAAGGTCTTTTATCTGTGTGAGAAAAATTATATTCTAAATCTGGTAATATTTCCTGTTTTCAAAAAAGAAATCTTGATAATTACCTAATTGAAATCATATGGGTTATTTACATAGTGCAATTATCCTAAACCCTTCTCCTGCTGAACCCTGATATACCCTACGTTTGCAGACAGTGTAGATCCAAATGAGTTGGCTTCTGAAGAAGCCAACTGATCTGGCTCTGCATTGTTTGCCATTAAGTATGTGGTTTTATAGCAATAGTCCGGAGCAAGTAATCTGATTGGCTGAAAATTTGAAGTGGGTGTGGCATTTTAATTTATTCAGCAGGACAAGGGTTAACACTTAGCATGCTGGGTAAATTCTCAGCATATGGCATTTTCATTACGAAAATAAGCCTATTCAAATATATTGAAAATATCACAACCAAAAAAAAGGAAAATTTTCAGATAAAAGAGTGATATTTTTCATATTTCTGCTCAAAACATAGATTGTGAGTACTCGTTAGAACCGCCTCATTCCACAGAGCTTTTTATCATCACCCTTTTGTCATCTCGATATGACTTGAATAATGTTGAAAGGGACATAAAACACCATATCATCATCATGTAGCAGGCAGATATTCTAATTTTGTATGTTACATTTTTCAGAAGAAACAAGGTTTCAACTGTTTGACAATTGTCAAGCTTTATTTTCCCTGAAAAAAAAAAAAAAATCAGAATGTTGTCTGCTGCATTGGTGTACTTCGATATGGTCATTTTTCCATGTGATCTGTACATTTTAGTTTTTGAGACAGCCTTTTTGAAACTGTTTTTATCTGAAAGTCTGCTATAATGAACCATGTTATGAAGCGATTCCTGTGTATATATAGCAAATTTACCTCACATGACATGCATCAGCATGTTATATCACATGACATGCATCAGCATGTTATATCCATTGGAGCGTAAAATTTCCATTTATGCTTTTCTCTTCCTTGTCTAATTTTGTTAGGTAAAGAAGACATGATAGTTATGAAATCATATATATTGCTCCAGATACTCGGGGCACTTTTTTCAACCAAAAAAAATATTATTATTTTTCTTAATTCTCCACAAAAACGTATGTTGTAGTACTCATTAGAAGCGCCTTGCCAAAGCGCTTCTAATGAATACCCACAACGTATGTTTTTCGTGGAGAAATGAGAAAAATATTTTGTGGATACCCCCGCTTATCCAGAGCTATGTGAAATTACATGTACTTGACTCTTATTACAGTTTTTATGCTCAAATTATTTCTGGTATGCAAGATAATCATAATTTTATGGTGTTTATCCTAAGGAAGATGGTCATAATTATGTAACCTAGACAACACAATAAAGTTGTCATTTAACCCTTGTCCTGCTGAACCCGGATATACCCTGCCTTTGCAAACAGTGTAGATCCAGATCATTTGGCTTCTGAAGAAGCCAACTGATCTGGATCTGCACTGTTTGTCATTAGGAATGTGAATTTGTATCAACAACCTGGATCAAGTAATCTGATTGGCTGTAAATTGGAAGTGGGCGTGGCATCTTAATTTATTCAGCAGGACAAGGGTTAATATATCTGACCTGTCAAAAGTTAAGGTCACAAGGTGTATATAGAGCCAGGCTGCATTTGATGTCATTTTTTTATGTGTGTACAAGAAAAATTTTGTTGTCACTAGCATCATAATGGCAACAACAAAATGAAGCTCTGTGTTTCATTTCTGCTTCATAATGATATTTTTGCTTGAAAATCTGATGACAAATACAGAAACATCAGCCTGGAGTAAAGTATTTAAGTCTGATGTTCCTGATATTTTTTTGCCATCAAAAATAACTCGGGTATCAATCTTTAACCCTTGTCCTGCTGGTCCCGGATATGCCCTGTTAAGTTATAAAACAAAATTAACCCTGATCCTGCTGGTCCCGGATATGCCCTGCCTTTGCAAACAGTGTAGATCTGCACTGTTTGTCATTCAGTATGTAAATATGTATCAACAACCTGGATGAAGCTACTTGATTGGCTGACAATTAGAAGTGGGTATGGCATCAACCCTTGCCCTGCTGAACCCGGCTATACCCTGTCTTTGCAAATAGTGTAGATCCAGATAAGTTGGCTTCTTCAGAAGCTAACTAATCTGGATCTGCACTGTTTGTCATTAAGTATGTGACTTTATATCAACAGTCTGGATTAAGTAATCTGATTGGCTGACGAGTAGAAATGGGCGTGGCATCTTAGTTTATTCAGCATGACAAGGGTTAATTTAATCAGCATGATAAGGGTTAAGTAGCATTTTTGTATTTTTTCTCTCTCAGGAAACACTGGGCATTTTATTTTGTGTCATTCATTTCCTTAGAGATGTTGAAGCCTTTTTTAGCATGCCCCGTACGGAAGTACAGGTATAGGGCTATAGCAGTCACCATGGTGTCGGTGTCGGCTTTGGCATTGGATAAAGCTTTTTTAAAGGCTATATCTCCCTAACCTCTGGATGGAAGTAGTTCATGCTTACCCTGATGTTAAGTACTAGTCTGAAATTCTGTGCTGTACCATCCAAATACACATCAGTGACCTTGAGCTCAAGATTCGAGACTTAGAAAAATATTTATTATCCCTATGCTTTAGAGATGGAGATACATGTATTGTGAACTCCTCCATCTCTCTATTCATCCATCATGCTATCTCCTCCTAAACCATTAGGTTGAATTTAACCAAACTTGCTACATGACTTCCCCTCATGGTAAAGGTATGTGAGTCCATCTGTCCTGCTTTTAGCAACATTAGCATGGAGCATGGGGATTTTGCAATGGAATTGAAATTTTTGGTTAAAAAATTTTAGAGGCAAAGCATGATTCAGGCACTGTGTCCTGCGACAGCTCTTATTTTTCCAGGAAAAGAAATATATTTGAAGCTGTCATCTGCAAAAATTTTATTCAGTTTACCTAGATTTAAATTAGTGACAAATTTATAGTATATTTTTATTTACCTCAGAAAATGGAGTTTGACATTTCATCTAAATAAGGGGGGTGGTCGGGTGGTGCGAAGGTGCTGTGTATCTTATATCACTGGGGCGTCCAACTGATATTGGCTTACAGTTGGGCAAGGCCTGCTATCCTTGTAGTGGGTAAGGGTAGAGGGGGAATGTTTTTAGTTCTTCTGTTTCTTCACTTTCATTCCTGTTCCTCTTTCTTCTCTGTCCCTCTCTTTCATCTCCTCTACTCCCTCTTCTATCTCTTTTCTCCCTTTCTCTGGGAGACGACACAAAATGACCCTCAAGGGTTGACGTGTCGTTAAACCCCAACACAATCAATCAATCATCTAAATAAGACCATTTGCATGAAAAATCAAACCCATCTTTTTATTTATATATTTTGTTTTAAAATATTTTATCCAGCATGCTATTTCCATTAATTATTAGTCGCATATTTTGTATTGTATTTTTGAAAAAGAAGGATAAAAATATTTCAAAACAATATTTGAAAATGTTGTCTTCTGAAAATTTTACCCCACATGCTATTAATGTTAGTATATAGTCACAATTTGTGTGGTATTTGTACATTGTACAAAAGGGCGGTTACTAATTGTTTATGGCCATTGAATCTATCTAACAGTTAGTACTCTGTTGAAATTAGCAGACAACACTTTACAATTTATTCTCCCAAAAAATAGGATTAAACATTCATGCGAATCGTCTTAAAGAGACAGTTTGCATTGTCTCAAAGAGACAATTTGCATGAAATCTCAAATCCTATTTTTGTTGCTTTTTATTGAAAAAAAAGTACAAAAATTTCTATTTTAAAATGTTGTCAGCTAATATTTAAATTTGAAATATTAAGAGTTTAAATATGCCAGAACAGATATTGTATCTTTGTCTTCATTAACCCTTAAAGCGCCAAGAAAAACTGCATCTGAAAATGTCATCTGTTTATGTCGTCTGCTGAATATTCTTGCAAACATTTCAAACCTATTTTTGCATACCGGCAAACAGTGTGGACCCAGATCAGACTGCTCCTGATCTGGGTTCACACTGTTTGCAGAAATGACGTTTAAAGTAACCGGCAGAAGACAAAGCAGACGACAATAGTTGTGATTGGCGCTTTAAGGGTTAAGATACTTTAATGCTTAACATGCTGACTAAAAATTTCAGCAGACAGCATTTTGAAATATTTTCTCCCCAGAAAATAGGCTTTGGCATTTCATGCAAATTGTCTCCAGTCCAGTGGAGACAATTTGCATGAAATGTCAAAGCCTGTTTTCTGAGAAAACTATGAAAAATATCATCAGTTTGACGTCCGCTGAATTTCCCGGGAGATTGGTAAAGGTTAACAAATCAGTTTAACGTCCTTTTCATACTCTGTCACATCTTATTCGTGTTCAGTGACATGGTTCCGTTAATAGAAGATCATATGTTTTTCCGCCCATAACAGCAGTTCTTCAGATGACATACATGTAATTGCGAACAAACGTAGCTCCAGATAAGGCAATAGTTATGAAGATAATTTCTGCTAATTTTTTGTTATTTTCTGCGTTGATACATATTGTCAATACTCATTGGAATTGCCTGGACAAGATGCTTCCATTGAGTACATGTAAGGTTTGTTTTGATGCAAAAATAACAAAACTATCCTTTGATTGCTTCTTTTAAATGCAGCTGTGTATAGATAAGTGTTATTTTCAGCTCACCTGAGCTATGATCAGGATGAGCTATTGTGATCACTTTTTGTCTGTCGTCTGTCCTTCCGTTATCACTGTAAAACAACAACTCCTCCAAAGCAGCTGAAGCGATTTGTTCCTAATTGGGTAGGAATGTTTCTTCAGTAGGGGGATTTAAAAATACTAAAATTATAGTGATCTACCTTTTTGCTTGGTTGCTATGACAACTGAAAGGTCCCAAAGACTTATAATTGGGAAATGGTTGAATTGTATTTTCTACATAACATGAAGTGATGTGAACCATATTTAGCAGTTATGATGATTTCATGATTGTCTGCCCATTTTAGGCCTAAAATAAAAAAGTGTGTATTTCAGGTTACCCGGCTGTGCTTAATTTTTCACCACCGACCCTAAAGTTTTTTAAGGATTTTGTGGGGATTTCCCCGTTCAGCCATATTGTTTTCCTATTAACCCCATATAAAAACTTTTAACAAAATAAAAAGATTTTCCGACCTACCGTCCCTATTTTAAAATTCCATGTAACTTGAAACACACATATGTTTTTTTTTTTTTGGCCTTATGTGTTTAAATTTAAATTTTGCCACGGCAACCAACCAAAATGGCTACAGGTCATAAGACCAGTAGCCATTTTGGTTGGTTGCCGTGGCAAAATTTAAAGTTGATGCACACCAAGAAAACACTGTTGTGCACCAGCAGGGAAAGAAGATCCCATTGTGCACCAGCAGAGAAGAAGACCATGCTGCGCACCAGCAAGGAAAGACGACTGAGCTTGTCTCTTGTCTTGTAAAGGGACATAGGATGTGTAGCATAGGTGTGAGGGGCAACATGCAATTGAAATTCCTCTTCTCCCATCATTTCTTTACTTATTCAATGTAGATAGTCCCTGAGTTCTGGCAAAGATAAATAGATTATAGAAAGAATGACCTTTGAGAGCAATGAACATACAGAGAAGACAACTAGATTGTGCAGTTGATGGCACACCATTGTTAAATCCCCATGCTTAGTGCTAAAGTTGCTAGTAGTGTGACGGACGGACAGTAAAATAATGTTGCTCTCGCACACCCTTACCATGTGGAGAATTCATGTAGCAAGTTTGGTTATATTGTCCCAGTGGTTTAGGAGGAGATAGCATGATAGTTGGATGGATAGACAGACAGACAGTAACCCCACCTAAAGGTCACATGGGGCAGTGAAAAATAATGTTGCTGTTGCTCACTCTTACCAAGCGGGGAAGTCATGTAGCAAATTTGGTTAAATTCCGCCCAGTGATTTAGGAGGAAATCGTTTACAGTATCCCCATTTATAACACTTGGGGATAAAATTAGCTGAAGTGTCTAAAACTTACACTACTCATATGATTGAAGTAGCAAAAGCTTTAAGTTTATGTGCTGTATACATGTATAAAATCATGATATTGTTAAACTTCTCCTTTGAAACCACTTGGTTGATTTTCACCAATTTCATGATCCTTCTGTAGAAGAAATGGGATTCAGAGTTTGTTCAAATGGTCACAGTCCATTGACTGTCATGCCTATAAATGGTAAAAAAAAAAAAAAAAAAAAAATCAATGAATAAAAGCAACATATTCTTCTTCTTCAAAACCAAGAACTGCTCAAATGGTGGTCCTTTCACTAGCTGGAGTGACAGGATTGGACTAATCAGTAATGTTGCATAACATCTGCATATCTGCATTGGCTATTTCACTCAGGTGAGCGACCCTTGGCCCATGGGCCTTTTGTTTGTTACTTTTGCCTCATTGCACAGAGCCTTTCATTATCATCCTTCCACCATCTTGAAATGATCTGATCTGGGTCTACATGGCAGGCCTGTCTGTCCCAGTACTTAGGGTTATTATGGTATATTTTTGGTCAAAACCTTATCTGGTATCTGGGTCCTCCCATTTTTGAAAAATACTATTGTTAAAAAATACTTTTGAAAGGTTGTCAGATCTGGCTTGTTCTGTGGTTAAGATAATTGGTCAGATAAGGTATACTGTATTCCACCTAGATATACTGTGCGGTTTTTGAAGTATGGTAAAATATGAACTTGGCATATTTACCTTAAGTATTTGGACAGACAGGCCTGAGCAAACTGTGTAGACTCAGATGAGACGCCGCATTGTGGCATCTCATAAGGGTCTACACTGTTTGCTAGTCTTATTCAGCAACTTTTAGACATAACAACAGGTAGTGAATTGCACTTGTTCAAATTTTAGAACAAGTGTGATGAGGAGTTAAGGTGTCCGGATACTTAGGGTAAATACGGTAATAGATACATTTAAGGGGACTTTATATACTTGATATATTTTCTGCAATTCTCTATGAGGGAGACAACTTTAACCACTTCTGTTTGCTGGACTCAGCCCCCCTCTGAAAATGGGTCTTCTCTAAAAGGAAAGAATCTTTTCGTAAGGGGAGCAGTTTTATTCCTTTTAGACTAGACTCATTCTTAGAAGGGAGGCAAAACAATTTTGACAGAGTTACCATAATAACCCTAAGTATTGGGACAGATAGGCTCTTGCAAACACTGTAGACCCAGATGATCAGTGTCTACACTGTTTGAGATACACAATGTATATGGCAATATTTTAGACACATCAAAAGGTAGTAGACTGGACTATTTAAAATTTTAGGACAAGTATGGTACGTAGATAAGGTGTCCCAATACTTAGGGTAAATAAGGTATCTTCCTTGAAAGAGTTCCCATTCCCCTTAAAAGAAAGATCTTCTTGAGGGATCTGCAAAATGATGCCGATGTGATATAGTTTTTTTTTTCTTAATATAAGCATATGCTATATTCAGCAATGACTGCTGTGTTCCAATAGGTATAATTGTTTGGAATAGAATAAAGCCAAATAAAGGAAGGAAGAAGGACAAGGCTATTGGCTGTTAGCCATCTTAACCCTTTGTCATGCAGAATAAATTAAGATGCCATGCCCACTTCTAATTTTCAGCCAATCAGATTACTTGATCCAGGATGTTGCTGTAAGTTCACATTGAATGGCAAACGTTGCAGATCCAGATCAGTTAGCTTAGCCAGCTAGATCTACACTGTTTGCAAAGGCAGAGTATATCCAGGCTCAGCAGGACTAATGTATATGTGCTTAATGCATAAGTAAACACACAACTTGGCATTATACTCTCACAGGACTGATTAAAATGTGCACACTAATTAAATTAATTCATTTGTTTCTGTATATGGGTTTTATCATTAGTCTGTGGTTTATGGGTGGGGATGGCATTAATAGTCATGAATTTAATATTGGTTAGATGGGCAGTGTCTTGAGAAAACCAACTTTATGTCAGCGTGCAAACAGAAAAGAACCTGATGATTTGGTGCACCCATGTCTAGTTGGTGACTGTACCTTTTGAACATGTAGTAAGTCATAGCATTGTAAGTCACTGATATATTGTGATGGCATTGAGGACACTGCAATGATGAGCAGGCTGATCTGTTTTGGTTTTCGTTCTTAGTTGTTGTTTGACTCAAATTGTCTCTTTCTGATTATGGCAGAATGTAAAGAATGGAATGGATCCAGTCTGCTGACAGTGTCACATAAAACTGGGCAGGAGATAGAACATTGTTTGTTTCAGAATTTAAGTCCACCCCTGATTTTACTGGATGTTTTAACTCTTAAAGCGCCAATCGTAACTGCAGCAGACGACAGTTATAGTTTTTTATAATTTCTCAAAAATAAACAGATCTTGACATTTCATGTGAATCATCTGCTTGGCAGAAGATTCACATGATAAATTGAGACTTGTTTTCTCTGATTTAAAAAAAATCAAAATTTTAGGATGTCATCTGCTAAAAATTTTATTTGGCATTTTAAGGGTTAATTAATAAGTGATGTGCATATTTTGTGGTTAATTATCTTTATTTACTATCTAATCTAATTGTATCAAATTTCAAGAGAGTGAGGACCAGGTTAATTGTGATTGTAATTAAGTGAGGAGTGATTATATTTCCTGATAGGATGTAAGGATCTGAGTAATTTTATCCAATAAGCATTTGTCTGACTTTTCCACCTTTACCACAGAAAATATTTTGAACAGTTCTTTGCCAGTCATCCAGTGGTTTGTTCGATGCACGGACAAGTTGCGGAATGGACTTGTTCAAATTTTATGACAAGTTTATGTAAGGAAGCTGCTGTTTTGGAAAGCCAATGCCTATATAGCATTAAATTCGGAAGAATAACAAACCATATTATCTGCTTGTTAGCTCTGTTCATGTGCCTATTGGAATACTGGGTTCCAGTCCATTCGCTTGGTTGAGTGATTCGATAACCACGTGACCATGCCTTTAAAAGCACTTGTCACAGCAAAACAATCACCGTTGTTTAATCAGTCTCATAAGAGAAACATTAAACAATGAATTTGTGTTATTATTTGTTTCTGAAGAAGGGACAAATAGAACATACTGCTAGCAGTATGTTCTATTTGTCCCTTCTTCAGAAACAAATAAAAACACAAATTCATTGTTTAATATCATCATACCACAAAGAACAATGTTGCCTGCTATCAAATAGTTTTTGATGATCACTTATCGTCGGATAAGTGATCATCAAAAACTATTTGATAGCAGGCAACATTGTTCTTTGTGGTATGATGCATTACCACCGCAAAGCTTTGCATACTCTGGTACTTAGTGCTACTCTCAGGTTCAAGTACATGTAAGGTCAGCAAGCTACCCCTGTTGGGTACTGTGAAGCCTGAGATTAGTTACATATGGTTAAGGATTTGGATGTCCCCATATTTTGTTATCCTAAAGATAGTTACCATATTTACTCTAAATGTTTGTACCTCGTAACTCCTTACCATACTTGTCCTCAACTTTGAACTTTTCCATTTTGTAAAAACTGCTGGATGGATGGCAAACAGTGTGGACCCAGATCAGATGTCACATTCTGTGGCATCTGATCTGATCCACACTGATTGCCCAGGCCTGTCTATGTAAAAACAGTAACTTGTTTTGATTCTGTGGCATCTGATCTGGGTCCACACTGATTGCCCAGGCCTGTCTATGTAAAAACAGTAACTTGTTTTGTGGACTGCTTAACCAGAAAATGTTATATATCATGTATATTAACATACCATATTTTCCCTAAGTATTCATACACCTTATTTCCTTACCATTCTTTTCCTAACATTTGATTGCGCTTTAGATGTACAAGCCTCCACCCACTCCACCTCGCCCCCCCAAAAAAAAACCCTGCTGGATGAGTGGCAAACAAACAGTGTAGATCAGATCAGATGCTGCAGAATCTGATCTGGTCTACAGTGTTTGCTTTGGCCTATCTGCCCAAATACTTAGGGTATATAAGGTAAAAATTATGTGCAGATTTTGCATTTTTCATTCAGGCTGCACCTGCAATTGATGTTCAATGTTTTTGCCATGTTATCATTTTACATACACTTAGCAGTCTGGGTTAGAATTTCAGCAGACGACATGTTGAAATATTTTTTGCTATTTTGTCTCCTAAGGAGACATTTGCATGAAGTGACGAAGCTGATTTTCTGGGAAAAAATAAGAAAAATGAGCCAGGGACTTACAAAACCTACAATAAGACTTGTGCGATCAGCGAAGACTTAGATCAGCCTGTGCATTTGTGCAGTCTGATCAGAATCTTTGCTGATCGCTTTTGCCTTCTACAGCCTCCCGGCTGTCCAAATAGAGGTAAACAAGAACCCACAACAATACTAGTTGGACATACAGGCTGATCCTAGTCTTTGCTGGTTACACAGGTCTTATTGCGCTGGCTCAAATATCAATTTGTCATCTGATTAATTTGCCCAGAGTGGTAAAGGTTAATTGAGCCACAGTGTAGGAAAATGTATCTGACGACCTGTTTCCCCCCCTCCCCCAACAACAACAATGCCCACCCCCCCAACAACAACCCCCCTCCACCAAACACTAAGATCAACCTCCAGGCAGCAGGGCTGGTAGCAAGATTTCTGGAAATGGGGTTCAATTTGGACAGCATGTGGCCATAAATAAGCAATTAAGCAATGTCTTCTCTGGTCCTGCTGAACCTGTATATGCCCTGCCTTTGCAAACAGGTAGATCAAGATCGGTTGTCCCTCTTGAATCCCCTATGGATCTCCCTCTGGGTAGTCTGATCAAACTCTTCTTAGGGCACTCTAAGGATGGCCAAGGGTCCGAAGCTTTTATATGCAGACATTGAAGACTGATCAGCCTAGGCATATGTTCAAGCTGAACTAAGTCTTCTTTGGTTGCGCAATTTTTTTCCGAGGAAGAAAGGATATACTTTTCATGTGAAGCTTTTTTGGCCCGGGGAAGAAATATGAGTAAAATGCTACATGCACGCATGGTCATACAATGTACTTGCTTTAATAAAATTTCAGCAGACAACATATTGAAACACATTGTATGTTTCTTATTTTTCACTGAAAACAGGTTTGACATTTCATGCAAATTGTCACCAAAGGAGACAATTTGCATGAAATGTTTAAGCCTTTCTGGGAAAAATAAGAAAAATATGATCAGTTTGTTGTCTGATGAATATGCCTATAGAGTGGTAAAGGTTAAATGCTGTTTGGATAAATATTTAAATTCCGCAGAAAAGGATCTTCGAAATAAAAGAAACAAATATGTGAACATTATGTACCACATAATTCGAGGGTTGAGCGCAAGACTAGCGTAAGTCAGATGGTTGTTTTTCCCCAAACCTAATCTCCTCACCATGAAGGCGTTATGAAGATTACAACATTTCTTTCTGTAAACAATGAAAATTTAGGTGCCATTGCTCGTATGAGCAATGGCACCTAAATTTGCATTGTTTACAAAGGGGTCCAAGTTGCCCCTAAACAAGGGTTTCAAAAATATGTTTGAGTTACTATAGTCTTGCGCTCAACCCTCGATATGTAATAGTACATATGTGTGGGTTGATGTTGGCAGCATGTTCAACCTTAACACTTTGCATGCCGGGTAAAAATTTCAGCAGACAACATTTTGAAATATTTTTCTTTTTTTTCCTAGAAAATAGGATTTGGCACTTCATGCAAATTGTCTCCTAAGGAGACAATTTGCATGAAGTGTCAAGTCTTATTTTCTAGGTAAAATAAGAAAAACATTATCAGTTTGTCATCTGCTGACTCTGCCCATAGCATGGTAAGTGTTAAATCTCCCGAACAGACTTATTAGCTGACAAAATCTTAAAATAGTTTTATTAATTTTTTCCCCAAAATATGGATTGACATTTCATGTGAATCATTTTTTAAGAGATGGTTTGCATAAAATGTCAAGCCCTGTTTTCCAGAAAAAAAAAATCACTGATTTGCTGTCTGCTGATTTTACATTATAAGTCTAGTAAGAGTTAACCTTTGTCAATCAATGGGCAAATTCAGTAGATGAGAAATTGATGATATTTTTTCTTATTTTTCCCAGAAAACAGGCTTTGACATTTCATGCAAACTGACAGTTTGCATGAAATGTCAAAGTCTGTTTTCTGGGAAAAATGAGAAATATAGTTCAAAATGTCATCTGCTGAACTTTTTACCCAACATGCTAAGCATTAACACAGAAAACATAGCAACAGATAAGGCGTTTTTTTCATCAGAAAAATGCTGATATTTTTCTTATTTCTCCATGAAAACATATGTTGTTGGTACTCATTAGAAGCGCCTCGCTGAGGCACTTCTAATGAGTACCCACAACGTATGTTTTCGTGGAGAAATAAGAAAAATATTATGTGGATACCCCCTCTTATCTGTAGGTATGCCAGAAAAAGATGACTTCAACATGATGCCCAAGTATGTCAAAAGCTATCCTAGTACTACAAATTCATGTTATCGTAGATCATCTTGTTATTACCGCGGGGCTAATGTTGTTGTGTGGATTACAACCTGGTCCACTGGGCTTCTGCATGGTTCAGTTAATGCTTAGGATGCTGGGTAAAAATTTCAGCAGACGAAATATTTTTCTTATTTTCCCAGAAAACAGGATTTGACATTTCTTGCAAACTGTCTCCTTATTTTCTCAGAAAATGTAAGAAAAAAATCACAATTTTGTTGTCTGCTAATTTTGTGATAAGTGTACCAAGTGTACCAACACTTACCATTCTATGGGCAAATTCAGCAGACGACAAACTGGTGATATTTTTCATATTTTTTTTGAAAATAAGATCTGACACTTCATGCAAATTATCTCCTTAGGAGAC
Source organism: Anodontia alba (assembly GCA_964016985.1). Classification (NCBI taxonomy): domain Eukaryota; kingdom Metazoa; phylum Mollusca; class Bivalvia; order Lucinida; family Lucinidae; genus Anodontia; species Anodontia alba. The sequence goes on along the minus strand of OZ024834.1, from coordinate 49,435,749 downwards.
AACTTGCATGAAATGTCAAATCCTACTTCCTACGAAAAATAAGAAAAAATATTTTGAAATGTCGTCTGCTGAAATTTTTACCCAGCATTGTGTTGAGAATGATGCTGTGCAAAAACTGACAGTTTCCTTTCCCCATAGTATATGTTTGCTAATATAGTGAAAATCCTGGAAAGTCTGGGCAAATGCTTATTGTTCTTTTTAATACGATATTTAGGCTTTCTAGACTTTATATGTTGAACAGAACAGACCCTGTGCATCCTGAAAAGATGTCTGGCCAGCGGCTGTTTTCTTATCAGATTGAAAGTGTCAATTTCCAACTAACTCTCCTCATTTGTATAAATTTTGCATCAATAATTTCTATAAATAAATATTTTATATGAAATGGACTGAATAATGTAACGGTAAAATTATAACACAGTAGGTAGGTCTTGACACATTTATGCAGGTTGTGGAAAAAGACTACGATAATACCAAAATCTGTATATTTAAGCCGTGACAAACAAAAAGGTGCTTTAACCCTTGCCTTGCTGAATAAATTAAGATGCCACGCCCACTTATAATTTCCAGCCAATCAGATTACTTGATCTGGGTTTTTGATAGAAATTCACATATTTAATACAAACAGTGCAGATCCAGATCAGTTGGCTTCTTCAGAAGCTAACTGATCTGGATCTACACTGTTTGCTACGACAGGACATGACGTGTTCAGCAAGAGAAGGGTTAATATGTAGTAATTTAGATAGCTAACTCCAGAAATGGCTTTCTTTTTTCTTTTTGCACCAAAATTTAGTTTTGATATTTGTTTCTTATTTTTCCGTGGAAACATAATAATAAAAATATTAACCCTTAAAGCGCCAAGAAAACTTGCATCTGAAAATGTCGTCTGTTTATGTCGTCTGCTAAATATTCTTGCAAACATTTCAAACCTTTTTTTGCATACAGGCAAACAGTGTGGACCCAGATCAGACTGCTCCTAGAGAAGCAGTCTGATCTGGGTGCACACTGTTTGCAAAAATGACTTTTAAAACACAAACAGATGACAAAGCAGACGACAATTGTTGTGATTGGCAGTTTAAGGGTTAACCCATTGTAGTCTGGACATCCTTAAAAGGGTAATAGGCAAACACTGCGGACCCAGATCAGACGCCGCAGTTTGCATATGGTTTAGCCATGCATTTTTCTGTATGAATATATGAATCTCATAGTTGAACATATCTAAATTGAAATTGGACGCTTACAATATATAGTATGTGAGAGTGTATTCAATCTACAGCGTAGACTGGAAGGGATATCTATTTTGGTCTCCAGGGCTGAAAAGAAGGATAGAAACCTTAAAAGTGCCAGTCACAACAGTAGCAGACCATATTTCCAAAGAACTAATATAACTTAAGGTATCATGCATATAGCAGATGATTCGCTTGAAATATCAAACCTTGTTTTCTCTGAAAAAAAAAAAAAAAAATTAGAATGCTGTCTGCAACAAGAATGTTGTCTGCACTTTAAGGGTTAAGCATATACTACACGCAAACACATTTTCATATCGTTTAACCACTTTATGCCACGAGAACTCTTCTACCTTAACTCTTTGGACTGGTCCATTTCCAATAGAAGGGATGTCTGGTTATTTTTAGTATTACCATGTTTTAAAGAAATTTCTGTATTTAATGTAAAGAGTGTAGACCCAGATCAGACACCGCATTCTGCGATGTCTGATCTGGGTCTACACTGTTTGTCAATGTCCCTCTTATGGGACACTAGGCATAAATGGGTTAATTGTATGTCACAGTACTTTACATTTCTTAAATTATCTAGCAGACAATTCACATGAAATATCAAGCCTTATATATTTTCTCTGAAAAAAAAAAAAAAGTTTGGAATGCTGTCTGCTACAAATTTGCATGGTGCTTTAAGGTTGACCCACATACTACACACAAACATTTCTCTGACATACAGTATTCGACCTATTTACTGCACTGTGCTCTTAAATTTTTCAAAATTACTGGGACCACTTAGTTGTGGTAAATTATGTATCTACCTACAAAGGGTACACTGTAAAAAGGATCAGGAAAGGACTTATTTGAGAATGATTATGCGATTTTTTTCCCTGATTTTCTTTATAAAGGCATATAGATCTATTGTGGGTACTCATTTGAATTGCATCGACAAGTCGATGCAAATCAAATGAGTACCCACAACATATGTCTTTGTGAAGAAGTAGACAAAAAGTATTGCTTGACTGTGCACTTATAGGAGTATGTGCGGTAATTAGGTCGAATACAGTACTTTCATATTGTTTGTATGTCACAGGACTTCACATTTCTTGGCTCAGCTTGAAGTGTCACATAAACAAACAGTCAACTTTTATAATACCCACGGTATCATAGGAAAACATGCCTCCCAGTGTGGTCTGCAAACAGCGAAGACAAGATGACAAATCCTAAAATCCATGAGGTTTTAACCAGATTTTCACTACTGGTATTCACAGCAAAGATTACTTATTTTTGCATGCAAAAGCAAAGGATCTGACCATATGGCTAGGATGCAGTAGCCATTACGAGTCTTTAAAATTCCCAAATTTGTACATAATAACATTGCTTTTTATTTCATGATGTGACTCAAACAACAACCTCCAGTTTATTTTCCTTATAGCTTAGCATGCTGGGTAAAAATTTCAGCAGACAATTTTTCGTGTTTTTTTTTCTTCTTCTTATTTTCCAAGAAAATAGCATATGACATTTCATGCAAATTGTCTTCTGTGGAGACTATTTGTATGAAATGTCAAATCTTATTTTCTGGGAAAGATAAGAAAAATATCACCTGCTTGCGCCCATGGTGTGCTTATTGTTAAATATTCATATGCATAGATTGACAAACACTCATAGCATGGGTATTTACCATTCTGCCAGATTTGGGAAGTATTCAGACAGTAATGTTTGCTAGTTTTGTCCCAAAAGGTATCTTGTAGGTACTCGCTGGAATGGCTTTGGTGAGGCAATTTCTGTGAGTGCTGCAAGTTACGTTTTTGAAGCAAAAATAACAAAAAGAATTATCCTAAATTTTCATCACTATTATTGCCTCATCTGGAGCTATGTTAACCCTTAAAGTGCAAAACTATTGTAGCAGACGACATTGTAAATTTCTTTTTATTAATTTTCAGAGAAAATAAGACATGACATTTCATGTGAATAATCTGCTAGGCATATGTTCACATGAAATGTCAAGCTTTATTTTCTCGGAAAAATGAGAAAATAATATCAAAATTTTGTCTGCTGCAGTTGTGATTAGCACTTTAAGGGTTAACCTACTTAAAGCTGTTAACTAAACAGTTTTAAGATATTATGAAGGTCTTAAACCTTTTGAGAATTTTAAAAAGTAAAAGTGTTTTTAAGTCCTTTTGCTGAGATAACACAAACATACCTTTACACTCCCAAGTGCAAATATTTACTATTTTCTTGACCGATGTTTGTTTGGTAGTAGGCTGGTCAGTTGAACAGGGCTTGCTTGAGTATCACATAGAACTGGAGTTATTTTATACAAAATTTGGAAGTTTGCATAAAAAAATAAAAATTGGAGTATTGCACATTAGTTCTGGAATATTTTGACCAGGTAATACCATAGCTTCAGATAAGTGGGGAAGGGGTGGGGGTATCCACATAGTATTTTTCTTATTTCTCCACAAAAACATATGTTGTGGGTACTCATTAGAAGCACCTCAGTGAGGTGCTTCTAATGAGTACCACAACACATATTTTCGTGGAGAAATATGAAAAATATCAGTACTTTTCTGTTGAAAAAAATGCGCTATGTGGAGCTATGTACATAGTTATGTAATAGGTGAAATTAGATGATGGGGCATAAAAAATCAAGCCCTGTTCACTGCCATTACGAAAACACACCTATTCAAATATATAGAAAATTTCACCACCAAAAACTGAAATTTTTCGGATAAAGAACTCTGATATTTTTCTTATTTCTGCTCAAAAACATAGATTGTGGGTATTCGTTAGAACCGCCATAAAACTATGTTTTTGAGCACAAATAAGAAAAATAATGTATACCCCTGTAAACCCCAGTTTTACTATATAAAATTGGGGTTTAAGGGGGTCAACATTATAAAGGCATGTTTTCATGATGACTAGATAAGAGGACTAAGAAAATTGTAATTTGTCATCTTTCATTGTCTGTGTTCTAGTCATTATGATTTTCCCTCTTGATATAGAGTAAAAATTAAGGGGTATACATCATTTTGCAGACTTTTCAAAATTTTGCATTTTTATACCCTGCCACACAAAAGTTATGGGGTATAACACATGATAGTGATGGGGTATAATAGTTTTATGTTGGTCGCCCATGTGTCAGTCAGTCGTTACATCCTTCCGTCTGTGTTTTTGTTTGTGGATGACAATTGTGGAAATATCAAAGAATTTTCACCAAACTTGCTATGTGCATTGGTATTGTGAAGATCTGGTTTGGGATTGCTAATAAAATTCCTACAGAGTTATCTTTTTGGCCATCCATTCATTCATATTTTCATTTCCAGACGATAACTTGAGAGAATATCAATGAATTTTCACCAAACTATGGATTTTCACCAAACTTTGTATGTGCATTGATGTGATCTGGTTTAGGATTGCTATTATGGACAAATTTTATCAATTTTTGACAGTTTTCTGCCTGCCACACAAAAGTGTGGGATCGTATCGTTTCACGCTTTTATTTTCTCATTTTCTCCATGTTAAATAGTGGAAATTACATGTCTCAATAACTCTAGATAAGAGTGATGTTCAGATAAATATTATTCTTATTTCTCCACAAAAACATATTTTGTGTGCACACTAGAAGTGCTTTTAATAAGTACACATAATACATATTTTTTGTGCCCCAGCGAAACAAGGAGGGAGAGCATTGAATTGGGAAGGTGCATGTATTCGGATGAATATGGTATCTTATTTGTAATAACTACAAATAGTTGAGCATTTCTTGCTTTTTTATACCATCAATCACAGTTTTGATGAGGATACCAGAAAATTGTGTAAATGCTTAACTTGCTGACTTTCAATATTAGCAGAGAGCATTTTTTTAATATGTATGTCTTAATGCATTATTCCCCTGAAAATTGGGCTTCACATTTCATGCAAGTCCTCAGAGGAGATGATTTGCTTGAAATGCCAAGCCCTAATAATTTTCAGCAAAAAAAAAAAAAAAAATAAAAAAATAAATAAATAAAACTTAGGAGTCATTTGCTGCAGATTTTTGTTATTGACATACTAAGGGTTATAGTGATATTTCTGTTAGCTGCTGCATATTTTGCAGCCATTACAGCATTTTATGGTTATTGCACTGATGTTGGTGAAGATTGTCCGAGTTGGGTTATCGAAGGACACAAGCTTGTGAGTGTCCGAAGCTATCCCAACGAGGGACAATATTCACCAATATCAGTGCAATAACCAACCCTTTTATTATATAGCTATAAATAGTTTGCTCCATTAAATGCTTTATAGACGATATTCTGTGAAAATTCTTTGTGTGAAAGCAATTCTAACAATGCTGTGAAATTGATATTACAAAAGGATGTCATTTTTGCACTAGTGCAATATCACTGTGTGTCAGTTTTGCACTGGTGTGAAATCAGCACTTTTAACCCTTAAAGTGCCAAGAAAAACTGCATCTGAAAATGTCGTCTGTTTATGTTGTCTACTGAATATTCTTGCAGACTTTTCAAACCTGTTTTTGCATACAGGCAAACAGTGTGGACCCTGATCAGACTGCTCCTAAAGGAGCAGTCTGATCTGGGTCCACACTGTTTGCAAAAATGACTTTTAAAATCACAAGCAGATGACAAATCAGACGACAATAGTTGTGACCGGTGCTTTAAGGGTTAAATAATTGCAGATACTGATTCAGTTCATTATCATAATGACATTGAACAAAAGTTTAAAGTCACTATTCAGGTTTAAAAGTGATTGAATATCAACTTTGCCCATATTGTTTGTTTGTTTTGATGGCTGCGAGCATTCTGATTGGTTATGTGTCAAAGGTTCAATATTCATCGCATGTTCGGAAACTCTCTGCATTGGACATAGAGAAGCACGCAGGGGTGGTTGGGTGGTGCGAAGGTGTCATGTATCTTGTGTCACCGGGGCGTCCAACTGATATTGGCTTACAGTTGGGCAAGGCCTGCTATTGTTGAAGTAGGTAAAGGTAGAGGGGGAATGTTTTTATTTCTTCTGTTTCTTCCCTTTCATTCCTGTTCCTCTTTCTTCCCTGTTCCTCTCTTTCATCTCTTCTACTTCTACTATCTCTTCTATCTCTTTTCTCCCTTTCTCTGGGAGACGACACAAAATGACCCACAAGGGTTGACGTCTCGTTAAACCCCAACACAATAAATAAGAAGCACGCAAATATAGCGTGCAGATATCATGGAATATTGGCATACTTGCTACTCGGCCTTTTCCCTTGTATTCAATTAGAAACTATTTATAGCTATATAATAAATTTGGTTATTGTAAAAATCTTCAGGAGTTTGGAAAAGGTGCTTTTTTTTTTGCCCCCCCCCCCCCCCCCCCCCAACCCTTCTTTTTTTCTTTGAGAAAATACAAGTATCTTTTTCTTATTTCTTCATGATGTACATGTAACTGAAATGATAAGATTTAAACCTTGAGCACTCCTTGGGGTAATTAAACTGGGAAAAAATTGATGAGATTTTTCCCACAGAATAGGGAAATGTCAGACTCTGTTTTCCTCTGAAAATAAAAGCAAAATATCAAAATATTTTCACTGAAATTTTTACCTGCATGCTAAGTGTTAACCTTTAAAGGACAAATCACAAATGCAGCTAACCAAATTCTAAAATATTTTATATATTATATTTTTTTTGGGGTGGGGGTGGGGGGCGGGGATTTCTGATGCTGTGCCATCCACTTGTGCAGCCTCTTGTTTTTGTTCTGCTCTAAAATGTACCTTGTTGATATTGTCACCATATCTGGAATTTTTTTTTTTCAACTGAAAAAATATAAACATTTTTTTTTTTATTTCTCCATGAAAGCATATGTTATGGGTACTCATTAGAAGTGCCTCTCTGAGGCACTTCTAAGTACCCACAACATAGGTTTTTGTGGATGAGATAAGAAAAAAAATATTTATAGAATACCCCGCTTATCTGGAACTTTGACAGCATTGACATACATACAAACAAGTGATTAAAACCATTCCTAATTTCATTAAGTCTGTTAATGGGCATGGAATCAAGTTATTCTGCAGGGTGACTGAACAGAAAATAGGATTATGGAAAATAAGAATTCCTTGGTAAAGTCTGTTATACAATCCTATTGTGTTATTGGTTTGAAATAGTTTGTTTGTACCTTATTTGTTAAATTTGACAGTATTATAATCTTTTATGGATGTGGTCTCCTTGTTTTGCAAGGTTGACTTGTATTTTGCCAAAGAATGTAATTGCAAATTGGATTTGCCGATTATACCAGAGCTATTTGATTTTGTCATTGACATACAAGAAACCCTACATACAGTATTAACCCAAGTATTAAGCGTTCTGTGGCATCTATCTGGGTCTACATTATTTTCTCATTCTGTCTTTTCAAATATTGAGGGTAAATACAGTAATGAGGCTGAAATATTCATAGCTGTGTGTAGATATGGGCAGTCTTCCATATTTTTTTGTTGTGAATATTTACAGGAATAGCCACAGCAAGGGAATGCCAGTGAGTTCCGTCAGGTACATAGCTTCAGACAAGATGCTTATTTCGATTCACAGAGGCACTTCTACTAATTTAATGAGTCCACAACATATGATACACAATGCATGAAAAGGGCCCATATGCAGTTTGCGGACAATGCAGGCCCAGATCAGCCTGCGCATAAGTGCAGGCTGATCAGGACCTTTATTGTCCGCTTACAGAATCAATGGATACTTTAATATATGTTGACAAACAGAGAATGCTCAGAAGAGAATGCACAGATGCACATGCTGGTCTGGACCTACTTTGTTTGCAAATTGTATAAGGGCCTTTTTGATGTGTTGCACACCATATGTGTTTGTGGAGAAATAAGAAAACTATTTATCTGGATTTTTTTTTGTCAATTTTCTGATGCCTTGAAGATTTGTTTTGGTGCAGAAGTATCTGGGTGTCTGAGAGGTTAGCACTTCCTGCTTGGATCATGAGGTTCAGGGTTTGATTCCCACTGGAGGCAGAAATTAAATTATGACTGTTACTGCACTTTGATGCACAGATTGAACGAGTCCTTTATTATCACCCTTCCACCATCTCAATATGACTTAAGTAATGTTGAAAGGATGTAAAACACCAAATCATCATCATCATCATCATCATTATCATCATCACAAAAAGAGAAAATTCTGACAATTTGTTAGTTATGACAGTTAACTGGAAACAACATTTTTTTTCTTAACTTAATAATTGACGAGTTATTCTGTTTTTTCAGACTCTGCACATGCAGCATTCGTGAACAGTTCAAGATGAAATAGAAACAAAGGTACTGTAACTTTTATTTTTATTAACTTTTCACCCCTAAGTTACTAAAGTGGATTCTTCCATTTTCAGTATGCCTGTATGAAAGTACAGATATCGGCATAGGTGTTGGTTAAAGTTTTTAAAGGGTTATATCTCCTGAACCTCTGGGTGGAAATATTTCATGCTTGCCCTGATTTTAGATACTGATCTGAAGTTCTGTGTTGTACCATCCCAGCCCATATGAGTGACCTTGAGGTCAAGATCACAGAAAAAATATAAAGTTTTTCAGGCAAAGCGTGATTCAGGCAAGCTACTTTGTTCTCTGAATTTGGACATGCCCATTATTGCAAATAGATGTGCCATTCAAAACTCAAGAATAGAAAGGCAAACAATTTGAAAAAGCCACTGTTTTGGGTTCCAGGTCTGACCCGTTAATGTTTAGTCATCCAAAATTTTGACCTTAAAATCTATAATCAATGTAGACCCAGATCCTGCAGCAGAATACAGCATCTGATTAGGGTCTACACTGTTTATACAATTTCATTTAGCAATTTACAATAGCATTTATAGCAATTTCAGTAACAGAATCACCTCTTTAGACAGACAATGGGCTCTTCTGAGTGTCCACTGTATATTATGGGTATGACTGGGTTGAACCACCGTGTTATTGACTTGTAAATATTGTGTCTTCATTCAGATGCTGCAGCACTGATTGACAGAGCAAACATAACTCCACACAAATTATACCAAATTTAGCTATTTGCCCCAAGTATGATAGACAGGCTTTAACTAACAGTGTAGAACCATAACAAATACAACAGAATGTGGTGTCTGATTAGAGTCTACATTGTTTGCCACTCATCCAGTAGTTTTAGACACATCAACAGGTAGTAAAATAGACTTGTAGAAATTGTTGGATAAAATATGGTAAGCCAGGTAAGGAGTTGATGTGTCTGAATATTAAGAGGGAATACGGTAATTTTGTCTTGAAACCATATTGCGGATACTCATTCTCTCCTGACATTCTCAGCTTCTTCCACTAGCCATAGGTGAGACAGAGGACTTGTTTAGGAGGCCAGACACTTTGGGGATAATTCTGGGATCATTTTTCTTACTTTTCAATAGAAACATACATTAAAAGTGCCTCTGTGAGGTGCTTCTAATCAGTACACACAACATATGTTTTTTTACGGAGAACTGGAGAAAGTTATCCCAGAACTATCACCAAATATTCCTCCTTAGTAAGTCTTTTGGGGTCTCTCATCTTCATAAATACACATTTTTTGTAGGTTTAACCTTTACCACTCTCTGGACTAATTCAACAAATGACAAATTGGTGTATTTTTCTTATTTTTTCCAGAAAATAGGATTTGAAATGTCAGATCCTATTTTATGGGAAAAATAAGAAAAGTATTTCAGTATGTCGCCTGCTGAAAATTTTACCCAGAGTGCTAAGCATTAAAAATGTGATTTACCTTTGGAAGAACAGATATATCCCTAGATTTACAGAATTTCTTTTAAGATGTATTACTAAAGACAGCTATTTATCATGAGGCTATATGGTTAAATTGTCAAAAAAATCTAGAAATTAGTTTAATAGAGCACTGATTTCACCCTGGCCCCAACACATCCATCTGAAGTACATGTATAACATTTTTTGTTATCATTTAGTACAGTTTTTGCAGACCAATGTCAAAATCACATGCTTAGAAATTTTCTTATCATTTGCATCGGAGTTTAATGTTAAATTTTAAGATCCTTTGATGTCAGGTGTCCAGCATGCATGCAGCATCAATCATTCCTTGCCTATATTGTGTCATCATAGAGGCTTCATTTTTTATTAGATCTTCATAAAACTTGCTCAGAGTATTTGTCCCAAATTGAAATTTAGGTCAGATTTGAAACTGGGCCACTTGGGGTCAGAAGCTAGATCACAAGACCAAATCTTAGAAAAATCTTCTGTACATGTTTGAGGCCACATTTTAACCAGATCTTCATAAGAAATGCTAATACTTTTTATCTTCATACCATATTGAGGCATTTCTAATGAGTACCTACAATATATGTTTTCATGGAGAAATAAGAAATATATCAGTACTTTTGCAGAGAACTTGTTAAGGAGGAGTATTTGGTGATAATTCTGAGATAATTTTACTTATTTCATAAAAACATATGTTGTGGGTACACATTAAAAGTGCCTCATAGAGGCACTTCTAATGAGTACCCACAACATATGTTTTTTTATGGAGAACTGGAGAAAATTATCCCATAATTATCACCAAACACTCCTTCTTAGCAGTTCTTCTGCGTTTGCATTAAAAAAAAAAGCACCTTATCTGGTGCTATAAGTACCCCACAAAATTGAGAAATAAGAAATAGTTTGGCTACCTATCTTATCTTGAATTCTAGAAATAAATAAAAAATATTACTTTTTTATCCACAAAATTACAAAATATCTGCATGCAACATTACTTGCAAAGTCAAAGTTTAATTCATTGAAGAGAAGATGGAAGATTTTGGTATACCACTGTATTAATTAGTTTTGTTGGGTATCATGTTTTTCTGTTATTAAATATTATATTTTGAAGGATTCTAGGATTACATCTGTATTTAACCAACTGGTACCATAGGTATTTATTGAGAAAAATACCCGGTAGCGACATCTTCATTCATAATACATTATGGAGCGTTTGGTGATAATTATGGGATAATTTTCTCCAGGTCTCTATAAACATATGTTATGGGTACTCATTAGAAGTGCCTTGGGCACTTCTAATGAGTACCCACAACATATGCTTTCATTGAGAAAGAAGAAAAATTATCCCAGAATTATCATCAAATACTCCTTAACACATTTGTGTATTTATTGAGAAAAATACCCTATAGTGACATCTTTATAATACATTATGTTTTATAAGTATCTTTTTGTGAGATATGCTGATAAAATGTGGCTTTTCCAGTTTTTCTTGTCAGAAAAAATGGGTCAATTAACTCAAGATTAGGCCATTCCACTGATTCAAGAAGGGCAGTTGTCAGTTTCTGGCGAAAGAATGTGCACAATACTGGTTAACCACTTAGAGGACTAAGCCAGCCCAGTAAACGTGTGGTTAGGTAAAATGACCGCACTTGACATGACTCCATTGGGTTGACTGGGCCGTAAAATCTCAACACAAACGCAAGATAAGGTGCTTTTTTTTAAAAAAGATATTTTTTTTATTTCTCCACAAAAGCACATGAGGTACTTCAAATGAGTACCCATAACGTGTTTTCATGGAGAAATAAGAAAAATATTTATCTGGATATTCCGCTTATCTGGAGCTGTGATGAGATACATTATACCATAAATACCCTAAATTGGCATGGACATGGATAAAAAATCAAAGTACTGACAGTACTGGTCGGTTGATTGTCTCCGAGTGTAGGGTGGGAAAATGGTCATTTAAACCTTAGCGATAGCTTCTGACATACTGGGGCATCATGTTAAGGTGGAACTCTAAGAATGAGCATAGAGCTCCCTTCCACTTCCAAATGCTGACTGATATGTTATTGACAGTATTGTTAAACCCTAAACCCTGATTAAAACAAATAAACAAACAAACAAGCATATGAGAAAGAACAACTTGGCATTGACACCTGACATGTATCCTTTACAGTATCTACGAGAAGCATCCACATGGCAGAGCAGATGGCATTCCTTCAGATCACAAGGACTTGAAGTCTGCTAGAGGTGGAATTCACCTCATGATTGTATGGCTTTTCATTGCACAGAGACTTTCATTATCATCCCTTCATCATCTCGGTATGACTTAACCCATTGTAGACTGAATAGACTCACCCACACTATTTAATGGAATAGTCCAATTTCAGTTTTAGGTACATCCAGCTATGAGATTTAGATATTCCTAGAGAAAAATGGATAAACTATTTGGAAACAATGAAGACCCTGATCAGACGCCGCATTCTGCGGCGTCTGATCTGGGTCTGCACTGTTTACCAATTACCCTTTTAGGAATCTCCCAATTACAATGGGTTAATAAGTAATATTGAATCATCATTGTCATTTATACTGTCTCTGATCTTTGCAGATTGGTCACATGCTAAACACTGGCTATGTATAAAGTTCTACAAATTATGCAGAACCTGAAAGTGAGCAGTGAAGCTCCTGACCAAACTTTGCTTCTTGCCGAAGCCAAGTTGTACATTTCTCAGTCTTCGCAAAAACTGCAGGACTGTCTGACAAAACCAGCAAATTTTCATTCTGTCCTGCAGAAAATTTCAGTTTGTCTGACTCTGACAAATGTCCTGTGATTTCTGGCAAAAAGAGATAGTAATTTGATAACAGACAAGCCTCCTGTCCTGCAGAATTTTATTTTGTCCTGCCAAAAGTTTCAGTCTGCCTGACAGCTGTCCTGCATCTGTTGGAAAGATTTCGCGAAGACTGCATTTCTGCCTGCACAGTCTCAAATATTCAGAATAAATTTGCAAAGAAATCTGAAGAATTTGTCACAAGTTAATTGGTACACGTGTGTTTGAATAACTGAAATACAGACTATATATAAGCACATCTGTATTAAACCACAGCACTGCAATGTATCTAAATCCAGTATATACCCTAAGTATATGGACAGAAAGGTCTGTGCAGTCAGTGTGGACCCACATCAGATGCCACATTTTGTGGCAGATGATAGGGTCTACACTGTTTGCCTTGCATCCATCCCACTCCTCTGTCAGATTTTTAGTAACATCACCAGGCAATAAAATGGACTTTTTCAAATTTTAGGACATGTATGGTATGGACTTATGGTGTCCCAATATTTAGGATAAATAAGGAAGTACTGTATTTACTGTATGTATTCGGACAGATAGGCCTGAGCAAACAGTGGTGAGGCCACAGAATATGGCATCTCATCAGGGTCTGGTCTACACTGTTTGCCACTTGTCCAGTAATTTTTAGACACAAGATCAGGTAGTAAATTGTACCTGTTCAAATTTTAGAACAAGTATAATAAGGAGTTGAGGTGTCCCAATACTTTGGGAAAATATGGTTAGCACAGTACTAGAAGGTAGTACATTTTCAGATCAACCTTTATTGCCGTGGAAAAGGTGCTTCATTATTTCAACCAGAACATGTTGGTATTTCAGCAAGACAAATCTTATATGGGTACCGTATTTGACATAAGTGTTGGGAAATCTTACTATATCTGTTCTATAATTTGAAGAACTGCATTTTTATTGCATGTTTTTTGGGTTTTTTTTTATCTGAAACCTAGTCCAGCTGAACCCAGATATACTCTGCCTTTGCAAACAGTATAGATCTGAAGAAGCCAACTGATCTGGATCTGCACTGTTTGCTCGTAAGTATGTGAATCTATATCAACAACCTTGATAAAAAAATCTGATTGGCTGAAAATTAGAAATGGATGTGGCTTCTTAATTTATTCAGCAGGACAATGGTTAAATTAAATTGCTTGATGAATGGCAAACTGTTTAGTCCCTGATCAGACGTCACATTCTGTGGCATCTGATTTGGGTCTACATTGTTTGCTCCAGTCTGCCTGTCCAGAAACTTTGATTATATTCTGCCTCTCCTCTATACATTTTTGTGAAGAAGTAGGAAAAAAATCTGTACAACCCTCTGAAATTATCCAGCTATGAATAAATAGTAAAATGGAATGAATGGCTGGGAAAATTTATCTGGTTATAGGGCAATGAATATTTAAAATGAATGAATAGCTGGGAAAATGTCAAATGCACTATTCAAGCAATTTGCAATGTGAAGTTAATTCAGATAAGTCACAAAGGAATCAAAGCCTAAAAAGCCGATAAATATCACTTTGTGACATAATAATATGGCCATTGCTGTCCATTTGGATGTAGATATGTCAATATTTACACAAATAATAGTGATAGATACATTAGCAGAAAGGTTAAATTATGATTATAACTCTCAAATAATCTTAACGCTTAGCATGCTGGGTAAAAATTTCAGCAGATGACATTTTCATATATTTTTTTTCATTTTTCCCAGAAAATAGGCCACAATTTGCATGAAATGTCAAAACATATTTTCAGGGAAAATCAAGAAAGAGAAGTCGTTGATTTGTCATCTCCTGAATAAGCCCTAATAGTATTGATGGTTAACCCTTAAAGTGTATCTGAAAGTTGTCTGTTTAAGTTGTCTTCTGAATATTCTTGCAAATTTTTCAAACCCGTTTTTGCATACAGGCAAACATGTGGACCCTGATCAGACTGCTCCTAGAGGAGTTGTCTGATCTGGGTCCACTCTGTTTGCAAAAATGACTTTAAAAATCACAAGTAGATGACATTAGACAACAATTGTTGTGATTGGCAGTTTAAGGGTTAATTACAGCAAATGTATATACCGTATTTACCATAAATATGGGGACACCTAAACTCCTTACCATACTTGTCCTTAAATTTGGACAAATCCATTTTACTACCTTCTAATAAGTCTGAACATTTCTTGATAAGTGGCAAAATGGGTAGACTCTGATTGGCTGCTGCATTCTGCAATGTCTGATCTGGGTCTGCACTATTTGCTCTGGCCTCTCTGTTGAAATACTTAGGGTAAATACAGGTATGTATTGAATAAAAATATTTGTTGATAAAAGCTGTAGTACCCATAGCTCCAGATAAGATGCAACTTTTAACCCCAAATATTGATATTATCTTATTTTTCCATAAAAACATATTTTGTAGGATCACGTTAGAATTGCCCTGGCAAGAAAGTTCTAACGAATACCCCCAATATATGTATTTATGCAGAACTAAACTAGACATTTGATCGGATACTTCGTCCATCTAGAGCTGTGGTATGCACTTTAAGGAGATTTGTATTTAACACTGAACATGCTAGGTTAAAGTTTCTGCAGACAACATTTTGAAATATTTTGCTTATTTTTTCAAGACAATAGGCTTTGACATTTCATGCAAGTTGTCTCCTTAGGAGACTATTTGAGTGAAATTTCAAAGCCAATATTCTGGGAAAAGTAAGAAAAATTATTCTCATCTGCTGAAATAGTCCAGAGAGTGGTAAAGATTAATGTAAGGGTGTCAGAAAGGAGACCTGGGGTGTCGTCTTTAATATGTGAGTGTACCTACAGCATTTTAACAAATACAAATGTTTCTTTGCAATTTCATGGATGTGGGTAATACAGAAAAAATCCCCATGATTCACATGGGAGAATGACCAGAGGTAAAAAAGAAATATTTTACTTGCATTGAGAATTGTCTGTATGTTAGGCTAACTGCAAAAAATCTGGTGATGGTGTTGATATTTGCATCATGATCAAGTATCACGTGAGCCAGTGCACAACAAACCTATAATAAGACTTGTGTCACCACTGTCCAGCAAAGACTTGGATCAGCCTGCCCATCCATGCAGTCTGATGAGTCTTTGCTGGTCCTTAGGTACCCATTGAACACACAGCACAGACTGATCAGACTGGGCAAAAGACCAGGCTGATCTGTCTTCCCTGGGCGCACATGCCATTTTGTTTTCTCGTGCGCTGGCTCATATTAGAACATTGTAAATATTAAGTTACTCTTGCTTTTGTCAAACCTGCTTAAGCAAGACAGCTGAGAGAGGACTCAAAATGACTGAAATATTGTTAAGGCTGTCAACCCTTGTCCTGCTGAACCCGGATATACCCTGCATTTATAAACAGTGTAGATCCAGATTAGTTGACTTCTTAAGAAGCCAACTGATATGAATCTGCACTGTTTGCCATTAAGTACAGTGTATGTGAATTGATATCAACAACCTGGATCAAGTAATCTGATTGGCTGAAAAGTAGAAGTGGGTGTGGCAGCTTAATGTATTCAGCATGGCAAGGGTTAAAACTCAACTGAAACAAACAATCATCTGCTCAGTTCATATTATTTCACCCTGAGAGTGCTAGAGGTTAAAAGGATGTACATGTACATTTTTACCGTGCAAAAACAGTTGCATAATTACGTGATAATTACAGTACCATTTCACCCTTATGACTGCAGGTTATTCATATAGTTCTACATAACCTTTACCACTCTCTGGGCATTTTCAGCAGACGACAAATTGATGATATTTTTCTTATTTTTTCTAGAAAACAGGATTTGACATTTCATGCAAATTGTCTCCATAGGAGACAATTTGCATGAAATGTCAAATCCTGTTTTCTGGGAAAAATAGTAAAAATATTTCAAAATGTCGTCTGCTGAAAATTTTACCCAGAATGCTAAGCGTTAAGGAACTTTTTTTTTTCTCTTTTTCAACCAAAAAGTTTGTTTTCCTATTTCTCCATGAAAATGTACTTTGTTGGTACCCGTTAGGAGCACATTGATGAGGCGCCTCTGATGAGTACCCACAGTGTATGTTTTTTATGGAGAAATATGAAAAAATATCTGTGCCCAGTTGTTCAAAACTGACGATGTTGTTAGTTAATGTATCTTTAAAACTGATCATTAAATTTGGCATATATGCAAATATTTTTGCTGAAAAAAATGTGAGTAGCTTTTGCATTTGCAAAAGCTACTCACATTTTTTCAGCAAAAATACCTGTGAATTAGATATTGTACTTCCTAGAACAGTTAACATTTTGACCACTAATGAGCTCGTTAAGCTAAGGATGCTTTGAACAACTGGGTCTTGGATATCTCATTTATCTAGGGTTATGCAATATTTCTGCAGATTGTGTTGCATATATATCTCTTTTTGCTGGCAGATGCAACTGCAAAAAGTCTGACAAACTTACACCTGATGTACAGTGCCAGAAAAAGGAACCTTGTGCATAGCTGCAGAAAATTATTTTTCTTTTTTCTCTGTGAAAAAATATATTGTAGGTACTCATTAGATGCACCTCGGCATTTCTCCATAATGCATATATTGTGGGTATCATTAGTGGCATCTCATCTCAGCAAGGCACTTCTAATGAGTATCCAAATATGTTTTCATGGCGAAATAAGAAAAATACCAATAACTTTTGATGAAAAGAAAAGGTGCCTTTTTGACATTTCATATGAATCATTTGCCGAGAAGGCGAGTCACATGGAATGTCAAGCCTTATTTTCTCCAAAAAAAAATGGTCCAGATCAGGTTTTTTTTGTTTTGTTTTATTTTTTTGGATGGAATGCTGACAGTTTTCCTTTGATTTAGTGAGCAAATATGGTAAATGTCCTAAAATTTTGTACGCCGAAGTTGCCAGTAAAATGACATATACAAACAATGCAGACGGTCAGTGAATGAGCAGTTTGGTCAGGGTCTACGAACATTTTACCTTTCCACTAAGTATATTAACCCTTAAAATGCCAAGAAAAACTGCATCTGAGAATGTCGTCTGTTTATGTTGTCTGCTGAATATTCTTGCAAACCCCTAAAATGCCAAGAAAAACTGCATCTGAGAATGTCGTCTGTTTATGTTGTCTGCTGAATATTCTTGCAAACTTTTCAAAGCATTTTTTTCCATACAGGCAAACAGTGTGGACCCTGATCAGACTGCTCCTAGAGGAGCAGTCTGATCTGGGTCCACACTGTTTGCAAAAATGACTTTTAAAATCACAAGCAGATGACAAAGCAGACAATTGTTGTGATTGGCAGTTTAAAGGTTAAGAAATAACTGCATAAAAAGCAAAATTAAGGCCAAAAGGTATGGAATACTGTTCAAAATTATATGACGTTTACTGTATTACAAATATTTGTAAGAAATGTCCCTCTGATCTGGAGCTGTGAATTTTAAAATGTACACTGTTACATTTCTTTATTTTCAGATGTGTTGCTGATAGGAAAGCTTCAGAGGGAAGACAGATAAAAGAAAAATAAAGATTATTTTGTAACAGATAAATGGTTTCCTAACAGAGGCAGCTATCAACTAAGTATTTTATGTTGATCTTCAAAAAGTTCCTGGTGGCCTGTGATGAGGAACTGTTTCATATTTTATCGAGGAGTTTATCATTCAATAGCAGGAAATATTGCACTTATTTTAGATATAATTTTGAAGATTTAGTCTGATGTTTCTTTTAAAAGATGAACCTGATACATTAAATTTTTTAAGAAGGAAGTATAGTATTTTGAATATTGAGTTACGGATCTGGTTTTCGTTTTTCTGAGATTTTTGAAACTGAAGATTTTAATGCAGTGAAAATGATGAAACTTTGTTAAGAAGTTTAGCAGTAATAATTCTAGAAGGCAGTTAAAATGAAGAGTGAAAACTGATAACCATCCATTCTTTGGAGCACGTAGTATTTTAGAAAAGGCATTAAATTATTCCCTTTTTTCACATTTATCTCCAAACATGGAAAAAGTGTTCTTACTGCGAAACTGTTGGATATTTAATTTTACTCTTTAATAAAGTGATTTTGATTTTAGCTCATCTAAAGTTTAAACATGGTTTTAAAAACCTGGAGTAGGGGAAGAAACTCTAAGCATTGATAATGGAATTAAAAGTATGGGTAGATGGAATTAAAAGAGTAGTATGTGGAGTTACCGACAACACAACTTGTCAGGACATAGTTATTGCCCTTGCTCATGCTATGGGTAGAACGGGGAGATTTACACTTATTGAGAAGTGGCGGGACAATGAGCGACCACTCTCTCCCAGTGAATGTCCCCTACAAGTTCTCCAGAAGTGGGGTGAATTTGCAAATGAAGTGAACTTGTGTTTGTACGAGTCCGGTTCAAAACGGCATAAGAAGCATGAGCATGGAAAGGAAGTGCCAAAACCTCAAGATAGATTCACACACAACTTTACACCACCTGTGAAAGTTGCTGAGGCAAATGTGAAGAGATCACTTACATTTAGTGGTGCTAGAAAATCAGAGACACAAAGTGCAAAGTCACAAGAAATACGAGACACTCGGCCAAGACATGTAGGGCAACCTGATTTAGGTAAAAATATAAAGTCAGAGTCAGTTACAACAAATGGAACAAATGGAGCTTTATGGTCCAGTTCCTCTTCCTTGTCCTCACAGAACTCTGGTTATCTACCTCCCCAACAAAAGAACTCAAAAATTGTGACTGGCCTCAGAAGGCGACCTTCACCCCAACCTGCATCACAACATTCTGCACCAGTGACAGCAAAAGCACAACATTCCAATCATTTACCATCACACAGTAGCATACCAAACCAGCCATTCAATCAAAACCTGACACAAACTAGGTCAAGAAGTCAAAATGAAAAACAAAACCGTGATAGGTCAAGGTCAAATGTAACTGACAATAGGACGTCTGCTTTTTCCCCTGTAAGACCAAGGCGAAATAGCAATGAGGAGGAAGTGTTGAGAATTCCAAATACAGACATTCCTGTGTATACTGAAAGGAAAATATCTAGTCATAGACCTGAGGTGGAAGAGTATGACCTTGATTCAAATTTCCCCGATGTTGTCAAGGAAACAGGTAGAGATTTCCTGATTGAGGAATACCATGTCCCAGGGGAAAAAGGTCAAGGTCATCTCTATGGAGACAAACATGTTTCGAAGGAAGAGCAAGAAAGAGTGAAATTACTGAGGCTGGTGACTATGCAGAATGAAAGAATTAAGATGCAGGATTCTCAGATAGAGCTTGCAGATACAGGTGAGTATGGCTATTGCCTTAAATATTGGATCAGATGGGCCTGAGCACAAAATGTAGACCCAGATCAGGCACACAGAATGTGGCAACTGATCAGGGTCTATGCTGTTTGCCACTCCCAGCTGTTTTAGACATATCTAAGATAGTAAAATGGACTCATTAAAATTTTAGGACAAGTATGGAAAGGAGTTAAGGCATCCGAATATTTAGGGCAAATACAGTAATGGAAAAAAAATTGAGGTGGAGTAGGAAACACATGTATTCTGCAGGATCATATTTAGCAGCAACTTTTGTTTTATTTCTGCCTTCTTCACATGAACTTAAAATCATCTTTATTTGTTAGGCCAAAACATGTAGGCACTCATTTAACCCTTCTCTTGCTGAGCACGACATTCCCTGTCTTAGCAAACAGTGTAGATCCAGATCAGTTGGCTTCTTCAGAAGCCAACTGATCTGAATCTTCACTGTTTGTCATTAAATATATGAATTTCTATCAAAAACCCGGATCAAGAAATCTGATTGGCTGGAAATTAGAAGTGGGCATGGCATCTTAATTTATTCAGCATGACAAGTGTTAAATCTCCTTGATGTGGCAATTTTATTGAGTACTACAGCATCTGATTCTAATTCCTCTCGTTAACTGGCATTGCATTAGACATTTACGATTCAAGAAGGGCAGTAACTGTCGATTTCCAGTGAAAGAATGTGCAAAAATACTGGTTAAACCTCTTAGAGGACTAAGCCTGCCCAGGAAAAGTGTGGTTAGGTAAACTTGCTGGCTCGACATGACCCTAATGGACAGACTGGGCAGTAAAACCTCAACTCAATCAATAACCCATTAAATTTTACGTCGAGTGGACTCTTCTACCACAACTCTTTGGGCTTGATTATTTCCAATAGCAGGGTGTCTGGTTAGTTTTTATTACTACTGTGTTTTATAGAAATTTGTTTATTTAATACAAACAGTGTAGACCCTGATCAGATGCTGCATTCTCAGGCATCTGATATGGATCTGCACTGTTTGCCAGTTACGCTTTTGGGTTTCTTTAAAAACTAAAATGGGTTAAGGAGGTGACTTATGATTATTTTTTTTTTTTTTTTTTTCGCCTTAAAAAATAAGTACCAGTACTGATTAGAATTGCTTTGGCTGCAGTGTGAAAATGCATCAGTTAAAAAGAAAATAAGTAGGTGGCTATTTTTGCTTTGGCAATTCTAAGTCAGTCCTATAGAGCACTAGTAACATTTTTGTGGAGAACTGGGGAGAATTTTCCTAGGATTATTTCAACCGAAAAGTGGTAACATTTTTCGTATTTCTTCACGAAAACATGTTGTGGTGCTCATTAGAAGCACCTGATTATGTTTTCATGGAGAAATAAGAAAAATATTATGTTTATACCCCTCTTATTTAGAGCTATGATTATAGCCAAGTACTCCCCCTTAACAAATCCTTCTTTGATCCATGGAGCTGTTTGTAACATACAATTGGGGTTTGTTTAGAAATTCAGGGCACAGTGAACCAATTGTGACAGGACTGCTGATTGATGCAAAAAAGTGTAGGGAAGCCCGGGGTAGTTATTTTGTGTAAGGCGGCCTGTGATTGGTTAATAATAAAGATGAATTAAAACTCATCATTCTAATTTGAAGAAAAAAATGTCTGTTTGTAATTTTCTGATTGTTTCAAAGAAATAAATGTTTCTCTGTGTGTTTGCTGGAGCCCAAAGAAGAAGTGGTGAAATTGCAAAGTTTCAATTTTTGATACCTGCCAATTGAGGGGTTGCTACATTCAGCTTCCAAAAGGTCCCTGAAAGTGCTGGTGATGGTGGTATTTTTCCTTGTTTATTTTGCTATGCTAAGCCTGGGCTTTGAATTAAAACAAAATTTAGAAGCCCAGCCATACCCTGAAATGAACCCTTAAGCACCAAAAAGGGTGGAATCACTATGGAGCTCTATGGGAAAAATAATTAGTTCACTGTACCCTACAAGAAAAGTATTCTGTACATTTAAATTTATATAACAGTATACACTGAAGGAGAATTAGAACACTTTCAGGGGAGGCAACTCTGTCAAAATTGGTTTTGACTTCCTTGTGTAAAGAGGTCTACTTTCTCTTTGGGAGCAGATTCTTTTTTTCAGAGATGACCTATTTTCAGAAGGGGATTGATGTGCAAGAAAGCTAACAGGAAGACGCAAAAGTTGTATCCCTGTAAAAATGACAAAAACATGAAAAAAAAAAATCCCAAACTACTCAGTATATCAAGTTTCCTTAACACTAACCTTACTATCGGCAAATTCAGCAGACAACAAACTGATGATATTTTTTCTTATTTTCATGGCAGATAGGCTTTGATATTTCATGCAAATTGTCTCCACAAGAGACAATTTGCATGAAATGTCAAAGCCTATTTTGTGGGAAAAATTAGAAAAAATATTTCAAAGTGTCGTCTGTTGAAAATTTTACGCAGCATGCAGTGTTAGTATAAAACAAAATACTTTGTGGAGAAATTGTTACTTTGAAGATTTTAAAAAAAATAATAAGCTTTTTGAGAAAAAAAAAAATGCTTTCTATATTTCAGAAATCTTGTCGAGAGAAGAGAAACAGAGAGAGACAGAACAGCAAATCCAAACCATAACAGAAGAAATGTTACACCTATCACAGCAACATGAGGATTTAAACAAAGAACTCGCAAAGTTAGAGAGTGGACATTGGATTCAGGATATGGACATAGAGAAGCAAAGAGAGAGAGAACTCAAAGCTGAGTTAGGCTCTCTGAAAGTGAGATTAGAAAAGTGTGAAAATAATCTTCATCAGTTTCAGACTAAAGTTAAAATATGTAATGACGAGTTGGAGAAAGAGAAAGTGGTTAAGGAAAAAGATGAGAAGAGACGCAAGGAAGAGGAGATTAAGTTACAATCTGAAATGTCAGAACTTCAGAAGGATTTAGATGAGCGATTGAAAGATGTTGAAGAGAAGGCTGAGCTTTCGGAAGATATTGAGGAAGAGTTGGGTTTGCTTGAGAAGCAGTTAAAGGAAAAAGAAACTGAACTGACTGCACTTGAGAAACTTATACAGAAAGAAAATTTGAAGTTTTTCAAGGATCCACATAAAAGTGACTCTTCACAATCAAGCAAGATACAAGAAAATGGTGAAGGTATGTAAAGTTGCAAATCAGGTTACAGAGAATTCAATAAAGAGGCGTGTTTGGTGATTATTCTGGGATAATTTTTCTTATTTCTACATAAAAACATATGTTGTGGATACTCATTAGAAGTGCCTCAGTGAGGCACTTCTAATGAGTACCCACAACATATGTTATTGAAATTGAGAAAATTATCCCAGAATTTTCATCAAATACTCTTACGTAAAAAATCTTCTAGGTAACCAGGTTTGTCATTATGTAATATAAACCAGGTTCCATATTTATCCTGAGTAGTTGGGCAGTTAGGTCAGAGGAAACTGTGTAGACCCAAATCAGATGCCACAGAATGTGGCTTCTGATCAGGGTCTGCATGGTTTAGCACTCATCCAGTAGTTTTTAGACCCATCAAAAGATAGACAAACAGACATTCAAATTTTAGCACAAGTGGAGTAAGGTGTTAAAACCCTTGTCCTGCTGAATAAATTAAGATGCACTCCCTTTTCAGATTTTCAGCCAATCAGATTACTTGATCCAGATTGTTGATATAAATTCACATAATTAATAACAAACAGTGTAGACCCAGATCAGTTGGCTTCTTCAGAAGCCAACTGATCTGGATCTACACTGTTTGTAAAGACAGGGTATATCCATGTTCAGCTCGACTAAGGTTAACATATCCAAGTATTTAGGATAAACGCATGAACATAATTTTACCTTTATTTTAAAAGTTGATACATATCATTGTACAAAGTGTTTTGTTTAATCATTACCACTGGGGGTAACTTGCGAATCAGCTAAATAAAGGTTGTGGATCAACCAATCAAATCATTCAGATTTTCAGATAAATATTATAGTAATTTCTTTTAGCAAAATAGCTTTAGATAAGAGGGGGTACGTAGCAGGTAATTATTTTTCTTATTTCTCCACAAAAATATATTGTGGGTACTCATTAGAAGCACCTCACTGAGGCACTTCTAATGAGTACCCATAACATACGTTTTTGTGGAGAAATAAGAAAAATGTATATCTGATTCCACTCTTATCTAGACCTCTGTAATACATCATAACCTCTTTGTAACACTATTACCGAGGTCCAAAGCAAAAAATATGGTAGCTAAACAACCGTGTAGTATCCAAACAAGAATGTATAGATTATATAGGATGGTCATTTTTCTATATAATCTATACTTTTTTGTTTGGATACAACACATTTTCAGGTCCACCTTTAACCCTTAAAATGCCAACAAAACCTGCATCTGAAAATGTCGTCTGTTTATGTCGTCTGCTGAATATTCTTGCAAACTTTTCAAACCTATTTTTTCATACAGGCAAACAGAGTGGACCCTGATCAGACTGCTCCTACAGGAGCAGTCTGATCTGGGTCCACACTGTTTGCAAAAATGACTTAAAGTCACAAGCAGATGACAAAACAGATCACAGTTGTTGTGATTGGCAATTTAAAGGTTAATCTGTCTTGTCTTATACAGAGGTTACAGTGTACCCTGTTTTATAAGGTTGTACAGTCAACCCGCTTTATACCGACCCTTGGTACAATGACAAAATTCATTGTAATGACAATTTGAATGTCACAAAACCTTCGCTCAATAGGTAACAGTTAATAGCAAATTATGCAAGAATATTGTATTAAAACTTCAAGCAACATATGTTTTGGATATTTGTTAGAATTGCCTAAATGAGTCAATTCTAATGTCACAGTGAGGCAATTCTAACAAATATCCAAAACATATGTTCTATGAGGAAATAAAAATAAAACAAGGTATAACCAAATGTTTGATTGATGACCACTCTTAATTTTACAACGACACTTTACAATATCCACTGGAATTATTGAAAAGAAGTATTTTTATACTCCGTGCACAGTGTACAAGAGAGCTTGCTTATTAGATAACTTTATGCTTCAGCCAATTTTCCCATTAAGTTTCAGGCATGTTAGTTGGCTTAATTAAGGGAGCAATTTAGGGATTTTTTTTTTCACCCACACGTCACAGACTGAAGACATTCTAACAATTGTTATATTTTGCTTTTCTTTCTTATTTTAAGCTCATCTTTATGTATGCTTGGTTGGAGTATGAATGGTACAGTTATTCACCCCGCTATAGTTGGTTAAAATTTAGAGCGTAGTTCTAGATGAAACAGGGTTTTCTTATTTCTACACAAATACATATATAGTGGGTACTTTTTAGAAGCACCTCAGCGAGGTGCTTCTAATAAGTACCCACTATATATGTATTTATATATGAATTTATATATGTATTTATATATGAATACCCACAACATACATTTTTGTAGAGAAACGAAAAAAATATTAACACTTTTTGGTTTAATTAAAAAAAGAGCTTATGTGGAGTTATCTTGCATAACTCCAGCTAAGTTTTTTTTTTTTTTTTTTTGGACCGAAAAAACTGTGAATATTTTTTTTATTTCTCCATGAAAATATGTTGTGGGTACTCATTAGAAGTGTAGAAATAAGAAAAATACTTAGCTGATAAGTCCCCTCTTATCTAAACTATGCTATGTATGTTTAGAGTGTTGTAGTATCCAGTTGTTGCCATGATCTTAGTCTGTAGTAAAAAAAAACAAAACAACAACACCTAGATGTTTTAACAGAATTTGAAATACAGTAATTGCTGTAAATATGCCATAACTTTTATAGTTAAAAGTTTATTATGTCCCCCCATTTAGGGGTAGGGGACATATTGTTTTTTGGTGCTGCTCCCTTTGGCGTCGGCATTGGCATTGTCGTCACACTTTCTTGTCTGCACAATAGCTTGTGAACCAGTGGTTGGATTCTGTTCAAATTTTCATGGATGTATAATTGGGACATAACAAAGAACTGATTAGATTTTGGAGACCTTGACCTAATTTTCAAGTCACAACAGTTGAAAAACTGAAAATTCACGGGAGGTGGGGGGAGGGGGGGGGGGTGGGGGTGGGGATATCTGTTTTTTCTGAAAGCACTATTACTAGTTAAACCTGTTTTCAACATTCTGTGAGAATACTGTCAGTCTTGAAAGCAAAATGAATAAAAGTATTTCTTTGCTTCAAAATAAAATTGCATTTTTCCAGTTATATCACTTTACATGAAAATATAATATTCAAAGTAGTAAAGCTCGAGATCTACATGAGAGGGGTATCAAGAAAATATTTTACTTGTTTCTTAACCCTTGTCATGCTGAATAAATTAACATGCCACACCCATTTCTACTTGTCAGCCAATCAGATTACTTATTCCAGATGGTTGATATAAAGTCACATTCTGAAGGACAAACAGTGCAGATCCAGATCCGTTGGCTTCTGAAGAAGCCAACAGATTTGGATCTGCACAGTTTGTCATCAAGTAGGTGAATTTGTATCGACAGCCTAGATTAAGTAATCTGATTGGCTGAAAATTAGAAATGGGTGTGGCATCTAAATTTATTCAGCATGACAAGGGTTAAATAGGCCTACCCTCTGAAAGTATAGATATATGCGAGCGGCACTGTAAGGGTTAAGATTTCTAACCAGGCTACTGCTGTTAGCCAAGAATAAGTGTTGCAAGAAATTTTCTTACAGACATTAAAATTTGTGGAAGGTATGAGATAACACTTTGATGGCATATTTATGGCACGTAACTTATCTAGCCATAGGTATTAAATGTGAAATGAAGAATTTATTCACAGCTCCAAATAAGACATTTTTTTCAGCCCAAAACTGGATATTTTTCTTATTTCTGCACAAAAACATATGTTTTGGTTACAATGAGTACTAACCCTAGTCCTGATGAACCCGGATATACCCTAACTTTTGCAAACAGTGTAGATCCAGATCAATTGGCTTCTGAAGAAGCCAACTGATCTGGATCTACACCGTTTGCCATTAGGCCAAAAAAAAAAAATAATCATGAGATTCTCAGGCTCCACAGCATGTACCAAAAAGTCTGCATATAAGCCTTTGTTTCCGTGTCCAATAAAAAAAACCCCATCCGCATCCAGTCAGTGCGTTGCAGTTTTTAAAATCATAGTTTTAGATGCAACCATTGTGTACATGGTCACGTAAACACTTGAATTATTGATTTTTCATTGGATTGAACCTTGCAAGTAAGCATTTTATCACCATCATTGATCAAAATGTCCGCTTAAGTGCAAGTTGTGCAAACAAAACTTGTGTTTCCTCCATTCTCAAAGCAGATGTCTCTGATATCCATCCAGATTTCATCTGGGGTGACAGTACATCTGTCCTGGAACATTATAGGTGGTTACGAAAAAGACTGCACAACTGCTGAGTTGTATAACGGCATAAAATCGGGATCTGTTAGTATCGACTTCTGGTCCTTCCCGGATAAATTATCAAACCACGATGTTGGTGTGTCGATCGGACGCTCCAAGTGGACACAATTCGACAGAATTTCTGTCAGCATATCCCTCTCTGAAGCTATATCAACCTTTGGTAGATATATTAAATTGGAGCCGCACAAACTGATTTTTATGGTATCCTTTCTTTACATTTCATACCTGCAATTGCTTAAGACATAGCGCCAGATAAGGAGGAATGACGGTGACATAAAAAAGTTATCCTCAGTACTTCTTTCTTATCTGGAGCTATGTCTAGGCGTCCAAAAATTAAGTATTTTTATGGTAATATTATTATAAATCTCATTTCATGAAACGAGTCGTTTTAAGGGTTCATATAATAAAAAAAAAAGTACCTCGCCTGTTTCATGGTTAAAGAAAAAAAAAATCTCCTGCCTGCTTCATCTGTTTTTGCCAAAAATGGCCTGAGAATCTAATAAGTTTTTTTTTTGGCCATAATTATGTGAATTTATAGCAATAATCCAGATCAAGTAATCTGATTGGCTGAAAATTAGAAGTGGGTGGGGCATCTTAACAAGGGTTAATAGAAGTGCCTTGGCAAGACACTACTAATGAGTACCCACAACATATGTTTTCATGCAGAAATAAAAATATTTACCTGATAACATCTTGTCTGGAGATTGGTTGATTCCTGAAACTATTAATCTTTTCAGATCAGTAAATGTTGTTTCAAAGGTAGATAGATCTAACAGAGATGGAATAACAACTAGAAAATAACTTATTAGGGCGGGTTTTGAAATAACATGGGAAGTAACTCTAATAGGATTAAGGAAATGCATTTGAAAGAGTGCTTGATCTTGATAAATAACATGGGGAAATATATGTGTAACCTCTAAAAGGATTATAAGAAAAATACATTTTAACCTGTACCACTCTCTTTGCTAATTCAGCAGACAATAAATTGGTGATATTTTTCCAGAAAACAGGATTTGATATTTCATGCAAATTGTCTCCATTGGTGACATTTTGCATGAAATGCTAAATCCTGTTTTCTGGGAAAATAAGAAAAATATTTTAACATGCCCTCTGTTGATCTGCTGAAAATTTTACCTAGAGTGCAAAGCGTAAAAAAGTGCTCGGTCTTGATAAATTATGTTACATGTTGTGTGTCAGAGTTTTGAGATTTCTCTCATTTTCATAAAACATATATTGTGGGATCTCGTTTGAAATATTCATTGAAATCCCCTTACATGATTTTAGAGCAAAACGATTGTGACCTTTCAAGGGAAAATTGTCCTAGTGTGTGTCAAAATGTAGTAACTTTTAATCCTTGAAGATACAAACATAAAACTTGGTATCACTTTGCAACAATATCATATGTCATTACTACGGTTAGAATAAAAAAAAAACCAAAAAAACCTAGGTAACAGTCCCTTTGCATAAAAAATACTCATGCAAAATAAATAAATAAATAATGAAATAAAAAATAATAAACCATTTTAATTTCAGAATTATGGAGGTAGTATAGTTATAGATGAGTAGAGTACTTTTCCAACCTTACTAAAAATATATCATACATGCAGGTTGTGGTTGTCAAAATATTTCCTTCTTAAAGTTAAATATTTTGCATAATTTGCATAAATTTTGCATAATTTATTGCATAATTTGCATAAATTATGAAAAAAAAAAAAAAAAAAAGATTAAACTGCTGCATAATAGAAAGGAACAGGTCATTTTTTATAACCAAAATATCTTGCATACCAATAAATTATGCAAATTAGATTTAATTTTTTAACATAGGAATGGGTCAGATTTTGTATTTAAATCAAGATGTCTTTGGAAAGTCCGACTAAAATGTAATACTAAATTATTTTAGAGTATCTGCATGCGCTTTTATATGCAAATGAGATCTTTTGACAGTCTTGAAATTTAAAGTACGGGATAATTAATTGCCGTCAGGTGCAAAATAATACAAATTATACCCACGTCTCCAAGGGTCAAAAAATAGTATAGAAGATGTCTAGGAACAGTCACAGAACATAGCCTACCAATGACATTAACTCTAGTCATGCTGAACCCGGATATGTCCTGCCTTTGCAAACAGTGTAGATCCAGATCAGTTGGCTTCTGAAGAAGCCAACTGATCTGGATCTGCACTGTTTGCCATTAAGTATGTGAGTTTATATCAACAATCTGGATCAAGTAATCTGATTGGCAGAAAATTAGAAATGGGCATTGCATCTTAATTTATTCAGCAGGACAAGGGTTAAGAGGAAGAGCAAACAAACCATAACAGCACACATTTCACAAACCAAAGAAATGTAAAGCACCCAGCTCCTTCTTCACCAGCAAGGTGATCACAAGGCCAGATAGGCTTGTCATGGTGAATAAATTAGGATGCCACACCCACTTCTAATTTTCAGCCAATCAGATAAATTGATCCAGATTACTGATATAAATTCACATACTGAATGGCAAACAGTGCAGATCCAGACCAGTTGGCTTCTGAAGAAGCCAACTGATCTGGATCTACACTGTTTGCAAAGGCAGGGTATATCTGGGTTCAGCAGGACAAGGGTTAAGACAATGAACAAAACAAAATATGAAAAAAGCTCTCGTGAGCAGCCACACTACTTTAGAATGATCAATAGTTAAAACTACCAGAGGGAGGGTGGGGATGTAAATCTATTTTATTGGTACCAAATCTTTACCCTGGTTTAAAATGTTTTCTAATACCCCTGCTCTAGTTTTTCCTTATTTGTCTTTACGTTTCTAGCCGTGCTTTATCTAAGGCATTTGAGCTTAGGAATTTCGTCGCGCGCTATCAACGGGAAACCAATCATACTACTGTTGCGGAAGTTGCGTAACTATGGCCGCTAGCTTACAATACTGGTCGAAACATTCATATACATAATAAATTATATTAGTAAGACAGAAAATGATCTATGAACATTGCAGTTCTTTGACTTTTTTTACCTGATGAGTTCCTCTACAGGTGATACCATTCAAACACATTCATTTTACTCCTTGTTTCCATCGTGTATTTGTTGACATTATCGAAACAAAAGTTTCGGTTAAAAACATTTATTTTGCTTTTATACCTGTTCTCCTTAGGCCCATCACGGCACTCCAATTTCATTCGATTTGCAATTTTTTCATGAACACAGGATACAAGTTTTCATGTTTTTTTTTGTTGTTTTTTTATGTTTTACATCGTTTCAATATTTTACATCATCAGCTGATTCGCATAGGTATCCGCCATTTTGAATATTCGTCATCGAACCTTGTAACTACGTAACCGTGTGACGTAATGCTTAAGAGGTATCGTCAACTACCAAACGGGGAAGTCAGGTAATAAAAATAATCATAAAAATCAATAAAAATCTCATCTGTGCAAAACATTCGCTCAGTGAGGGGTGTTAGAAAAGAAATAAATTATTCCGAACCGTGCTCAAATGCCGCAGATAAAGCACAGTTGAGTTTGGGTTGTACCCATTTGAGCACGAGCGAGCGCAGCGAGCGAGTGTTCAAATGGATACAACCCAAACTCAACTGTGCTTTATCTGCGGCATTTGAGCACGGTTCGGAATAATTTATTTCTTAAGTAAAAAATACAAAGTGATTGTTTAGCTTGTGTGGAGGTTTCCTGTCTCAATCAGTGAAACATACAGAAAAAATGTGGCATCAGGCATTAACTCTCTAATTTTACTATACAATCATGTACTTTGACACCTATGAGGACCCTTTCCCATTGATGGGTCACATATAAGGAAAATATCTAATTTTTATGTCAGTAATAGAAGCTTTACATAGTGAAGGGGGAGCCTGTTGTCATGCATATCTCCAGATAAAAGGACCGTAATATAAATGTTTTCTTATTTCTCCACAGAAACATATCTTGTGGCTACTCATAAGAAGCCCTTCAGCAAGGCACTTTTATTGAGTACGGGGGTGGTCTGGTGTGGCAAAGGTGTCGTGTATCTTACGTCACTGGGGTGTCCAACTGATATTGGCTTACAGTTGGGCAAGGCCTGCTATCCTTGTTGCAGGTAAGGGTAAAGGGGGGGATGTTTTTATTTCTTCTGTTCCTCTTTCTTCCCTGTCCCTCTCTTTTATCTCCTCTACTATCTCTTCTATCTCTTTTCTCCCTTTCTTTGGGAGACGACACAAAATGACCCACAAGGGTTGAAGTGTCGTTAAACCCCAACACAATTCTATTGAGTACCCACAACATATGTTTTCATGGAGAAACAAGAAAAATATCCGTCCTTTTCATTTGAAAGAAATGCCTGGAGCTTTGTAATAAATAGTGTAAAGACCCTGTAAATCCTTCCAGCCCTGCAGACCAAAACAGATACCTGTGCAAACAGTGTAGATCCAGATGAGACGGCTCATACCAGGATAATCAGGATCTACAGTTTGCTGTTCTGTTTTCGGTTTTGGACAGAAATCCCTATTTGCATCAATTGACATTTCCAAATTTAGGGATGGAAGATTCCACTTCAAGGACTCAGGGGTGAAAGGGTTAATTTGGGCATCATGTAAAAATGTGACACCATTTCATGTACATTACAGTTTTTCATCCTCCATGCAATCACCATACTAGCACTAATACTGTGAGGAGACATGTGAGTAGGGCTTGTGAAGTTTTTCATGTACTTAACGTCTTCATGTATTGGATTGGTATATTTTTTTCTCTACCTGTTTGAGCTGTATCAAGGAAAATGCTTGTACATACATTTTTAAATGTAAAGGCTTTAGTTCAACCTCTTCACGACACGATATTTCCTACTTAACATGCTTGCACTACTTTTGCAGCGTTTGCTCGAGCCAAATCAAAATCAAAGCATCATTTATACTTCTGGGCCCAGTTGTTCAAACCAAGCAAAATGCATAGATTATATAGAAAAATGACAGTATCTTGTAGCAAATGGATACACTTTCAAGAATTTGCTTCCCCCTGGAGCAAGTGCTAAGGGAGGAAAAATGTCCCTCTTAGAATGTTCTTCCTTTTAGGTACTTCCAATCACTATGAAAAATATCCCTTAGTTCCTCCAGAAACATTTCATTCAGATACAGAGCTCCAGATAAGAGGAGTGTCCAGATAAATATTTTTCATATTCTCCATAAAAACATATGTTGTGAGTACTCAATAGAAGCATCTCAGGGAGGTACTTCTAATAAGTACTGGCATTATATGTTTTTATTTAGAATAAACCCTTGTCCTGCTGAGCCCAGATATACCCTGCCTTTGCAAACAGTGTAGATCCAGATCAATTGGCTTCTTCAGAAGCCAACTGATCTGGATCTGCTCTGTTTGCCATTCAGTATGTGAATTTATATCAACAGTCTGGATCAAGGAATCTGATTGGTTGACAGTTAGAAGTGGGAGTGGCATCATAATTTATTCAGCATGACAAGGGTTCAGACAAAATTGAAAAATATAAGTACAATGTACATGTACTTGTTGGATGAAATAAACGCTTTATCTGAAGCTATGATATTGTCTGCTCTTGGGACAAAATGAATGAACTGTCACAGCCCTATTCTTTTTTATTTTATTTTTATTTTATTTATTTATTTATTTTATTTCTGAAAAATAAGAAAACTCAGAATTTGTCGTCCACTGTATTTATTTGGATGTAATATGTATAATGAATGTACTGATTTACTGTAAAATGAAGATACTGATGCAAGGAAGTAAATAAATAATTGTGAAACTTTTCAAAACAAAAATATGCAATCCAGGAATAAAACCTTCGATGTATATCATTACTTTTCTTTGATGCAGCTCAGATAGTTTTGTAAGGGACAGGAGTTTCATAATTTGCACATGACAGTATTTTAAACATTTTTTAATGGCTTATTGTACCCTTCACCATTAAGACCCTTCTTTTATACTGCAATCATATGTTTATCATGATTGGTGAATAGCCCTTGTATATTTGACATGCCATATATATCTCTGGAGGTTCTGAAATTCTCTTGCACTTTCTTTTGTAGACAATATTGGTAATTTGTTTTGTTTGCATGCTGCCGCTTCGTTTTATTTCATTTTTTTTTTTTTTTTTTTAAATATTATTACTATTTCTTTCTTTTGAAACTATCATATTTAAATTTTGGGAAATGTTTATTTCTGGTTCAGGGGAATAAGGAATTGATTTGTCTTTATATAAATTTTGCAGATTTGAAGTTATTTATTTTTAGCCTTTTCTGCACTTGTCAATCATTTTTTTTAAATGAATATTGCTGAACAGTCGATAAAAAATTACCTGCAAGGATTGACATGCCATTAACCCATTGTAGTTGGGAGACCCGTAAAAGGGTAATTGAGAAAAAACAGTGCAGACCCAGATCAGACACCTCAGAATGCGGCGTATGATCAGGGTCTCCACTGTTTGCAAATAGTTTAGTCATTTTTCTCTAGGAATATGTAAATCTCATTGCCGGACGTACCTAAAATTGAAATTGGACTCTTCCAATATAGTGTGGGAGAGTCTATTCATTCTACAATGGGTTAAATCCAAAAGTATTAATATTTTTCTTATTACTCCATGAAAACATATGCTTCTAATGAGTATCCACAATGTACAGTAAAACCTGTGTAAGACAGCTACCTTTGAAATTGACCTTAGTGATTGATGTGGATTGTGATGCTAGCAAAATTACATGACATGTACCTTTATAAGACAGACAACTTTTTCCACATCAACCACTATTTAGTCAGTCTCAAAGGTGGCTCTCTTACACAGGTTTTACTGTAATAAGAAAAATATTTACCTGACCCCCCATTCTTATCTAGACCTATGCTAATCAATGCAGCAGTCTTAGCCATTTAACTTTTTTTAACCTTTAATGTGCAACAGCAGCGGATGACATTCTAAAATATTTTTTTTTTATTTATTTTTCTGAAAAAAATAAGCTTGATGTTTCATTTGATGTCTAAGCTTGTTTTGTCTGAAAAATATTGTAGAAAGTGATCTAACCCTTAATGTTCTTAGAAAAAGACTAGCAGATGGCATTCAAATTTTATCTAATAATTTTCGGAGAAAGTAAGACTTGGCATTTCATGCTAGGCAGATGATTCTTATGAAATGTCAAGCCTTATTTTCTATGAAAAAATCAAAATCAAAATGTCATCTGCTGCATTTTGGATTAGTTCTTTAAGGGTTAAGACCTAACTGTAAACCTGTTGAATTTAAATATTGTCAGATGACATTTGAAAATATTTTTACCCAGAAAAGAGGACTGAATGATTTGAATGAAATGTCAATCTGGCATGTTTGATCATTTGGATGAGATGTCAAGTCTTGGAAGAAAAAAATTACTCATGTGCTGAGTGCTTGTGTTTAATCATTTCGTTTGCTTTTAATGTAACATTTTAACTGTTACCACTCTCTGGGCAAATTCAGCAGACAAGAAAGGGTTAATATTTTATGTATTTTTCCCTGAAAATAAGGTTTGACATTTCATGCAGATTGTTTCTTAATCCTTAAAGTGTTGAACAGAATTTGTAGCAGATGGCATTTTACTTTTTTTTTTATTTTTAATAAAAAATTAGTCTTGACATTACATGTGATTTTTTTCTTTTAAATGAAATGTCATCTGCTGCAGTTTGCCAGTCTCGGTGGCTCAGTTGGATGCGTGTCCAACTGGTGATCAGGAGGTTGCGGATTCGACCCCTGCCTGGTCGGCAACATTCTTTTGTGGAGATTTGATCATGAAATATTTTCTACCGTCATTCTCTCCCATCAGCTGATTCAAGAAGGGCAGTGGTCAGTTTCTGGTGAAAGAATGTGCCTAATACTGGTTAATCGCTTAGAGGACTAAGCCTGCCCAGTAAACGTGTGATTAGGTAAACTGACCGCGCTTCACGTGAGTTGACTGGGCTGTAAAACCTCAACACAAACAAATCATCTGCTGTAGTTGTGATTGGCACTTTATGGGTTAAGGAGACAATTTATATGAAATGTTAAACTTCATTTTCTGGGGAAAATAAGAAAAATATATTTCAAAATTGTGTCTGCTGTAATTTTTCCCAGCATGCTAAGCATTAACATGGGGTATGATGAGAATTTTTTTATGACTTGATTGTTGCTTCTGAGTAGAGTTGTTTGGCATTTGGTGTGTGTAGAGGTTTGTTTTCTATCTTAGCATTTTTATAGTGAAAAATGGGTGTTTCTTTTATCCAAACAAGGTAAGAGGGGTTAACAAATTTGGCAAAGAAAAGATATTTTTAGCCGTACATGTATATAAGGGAGGCAAAGAGTATAGTTTTGAAGGTTTTTTAACTGAAAACTTAAAAAATCTTCTTGTCTGAAACTAGAAGGCCCAGGTCTTTGATATTTGGTATGTAGCTTCATCTAATGGACCTCTACCAAAGTTGTTCAAATTATAGCCTGAGGTCAAAAGTGGCCCCGCACAAGGGGTCACTTATTTTACATAGACCCATAGAAGGAAAAACTTTAAAAACTTTAAAAATCTTCTTGTTTGAGAGCAGAAGGCCCAGGCCTTTGATAAATAGCTTCACCTAGTGGACCTCTACCAAGATTGTTCAAGTTATTGCCCTGGGGCCAAAAATGTCCCAGCCCCAGGGCCGACATGTTTTACATAGACTTATATAGAGAAAACCTTCAAAAACCTTTTTATCTGAAACCAGAGGGCCCAGGCCTTTGATATTTGGTACATAGCTTCACGTAGTGGACCTCTGCCAAGATTGTTCAAATTATAGCCCTGGGGCCAAAAATGGCCCTGCCCTGGGGCTGACATGTTTTACATAGACTTATATAGGAAAAAGAAACTGCAAGGCCTAGGCCTTTGATCTTTGGTAATGTAGCATTGCCTAGAGGTCCTCTGACAAGAGTGTTCAAATTAATCCCCTGGTGTGAAAAGAGGCCCCGCAAAGAGGGTGGGGGTGGGGTCATGTTTGACATAGAGCAAAAAGCCATTGGCAATGATTAGGCCTAGGACTATCAAACTAATAGGGAGGATGGACCTGAAGAGTAGATGACCTTTAAGTCAAAGGTAAAGGTCACCGTGACCTTTAGTACCAAAAGATTTATAATGTAAATTCTGCAATGCTTATGGTTAGAACCCTCAAACTTAGTAGAGATGTTGGTCTTCACCAGTACATGATCCTGAGGGCAAAGGTCAAGGTCACCAGGACCTTTAGTACTAAAAAGCTTGATAACTTGGCAATGCTTGGGGCTAGGACCCTCAAACTTAGAAGGGATGTTGGTCCTCACCAGTAAATGACACCAAGGGCAAAGGTAATAATCAAGGTCATCATGACCTAGAACTAAAAAGCTAATAATTCGGCAGTGCTTGAGGCTAGAACACTTAGATGGGATGTTGGTCTTGACCAGTAGATGACCCTAATGGCAAATGTCAAGGTCAAAGTGACCTCTAGTACAAAACAAGCTTATAACTCGGCAGTGCTTGGGGCTAGGACCCTCAAACATAGTAGGGATGTTTCTTATGACCAGAAGATGATCCTGAGGGCTAACGTCATGGTCAAGGTCACCATGACCTTTAGAACCGCACCTCTGTTAGCAATGCTATGTATAACATGATTCAGGTGAGCGATAGAGGGCCATCATGGGCCCTCTTGTAATTGTTAGATGGATATTTTACAGCAACCTTTCCTAGTTATTCTGTGAAACTTAATCACACAATGCATTAATATCATCTAGTATGTATATCAAGAGATGTTCTCTCTAAAAATGGCCATTACTGCAGTGTGTCAAATATGTCAGATGTGTCAAATATCCATTTGCCCTGGTCATTGTCAGGAACATTCTTTCATTGAGAGTGATCATGAAATATTTTCTACAGTCATTCTCTCCCTTCTGCTGATTGTCAGTTTCTGGTGAAAGAATGTGCACAAGTACTGGTTAACCATTTCGAGGACTAAGCCTGCGCAGGGAAGGTGTGGCTAGGTAAATTGACTGGCTCAACATGACCTTCATAGTGTTGACTGGGCCATTAAACTGGTGTTGGCATTTGTGTCAGTGCCTACACAGATATTAAGGTTCTGTGTAAGAAGTCATATTATCCTTACCCTTTGCAGATTTAGTTCATATCAGGCATGTTTGTAGATATTAGTACATAGTTTCGTACAGTACCACCCCCGCCCTTGCCCATGACCTTGAGGTCAAGGTCACACATTTTTTAAAGTTTTTAAAGATCTTTATCGCCAGAATGATTCAATTGATATTTTGGTTAATGTTAGATTCTAGTCCAAGTTTTGTTTTATCCCAGCCCCATCAATGACTTTTTGTCAAGTTTGTGGACTTAAATTTTTTTACACTCTAAATGTTTAAGTTTTATGTTGAAGTTTTTAAAGATTTATGTTTCTAGAATACATTAATTGATTTCATTGATTGTAAGATACTGTTCCAAAGTTTTGTTCAGTACAAGCCTTACTAAAATATCAATGCAGTGCAGAAAGCTGTTGGGGTGTATTAGCTATCTAAATAAAGCCACAATAACATTACATGAATATCAGTGTAGAACACCATGTGGTTGGTGTGCCTAATTGAGAACAGCAAAGCTCTTCAGCAGCAGTCTTGGCCATTTTACACATTTTGTTATGAAATATGCAAAGCATTACAAAAACACGCCTATTCAAATATATAGAAAATTTCATCTCAAAAAACTGAAAATTTTCAGATAAAAATCTCCGATATTTTTCATATTTCTGCTCAAAATATAGATTGTGGGTACTCGTTAGAACTGCCTCGCCGAGGCGGTTCTAACGAGTACCCACAATCTATGTTTTGAGCAGAAATAAGAAAAATAATGTATACCCCTGTAAACCCCAGTTTTACTATATAAAAGTGAGGTTTAAAGGGGTCAAAATTATATAGGTATGTTTTCGTGATGGTACATTTATGCAAATATACTAGGGCCCAGTAGTTCAAAACTAATGATGTCATTAGTTAACATATCATCTCGGAGGGGGGAAGGGTCACCTCCAATATGGAACAGTTCAGGGATGTGCTGCTGGAATAGGTATACTTTTCAAGTCTGTGATTATATGATAAGGTATCAATTTTAGCACCAAATTATATCAATAGCCACCATTTCTAAAGCAGCATTACATCAATAGCCCATTGATTTCCAGTTTTGGCAGACAACTTACCCGACCACATACAGAATCAAAACAAGAGGCAAAATGCACATATGTTTTGCATAAAATTCCCAAGTAAATTGTCTGTTTTGGTTCTACTAGTGTTTACTACTATTCTTCTATTATATGAATAGGGTATGTTTTTACATGCAAATTATATGAATAGATATGCTTTGTCAGCCTAGAAATTATATGAATAGGGGGTGTATTCAAAGTTCCAGCAGCACACCCCCACCCAAAATTTTTCCGAGTCCAGTTGTACAGACACAGAGCATTGTCAGATTGGGTATCATGTACTACAGGCTGGTCTGATTTAATATAGATGCTTCTTTTTTAAGTTCTGACTGAAACAAGTGATACTCCAGGTTGAGTTTATTTTACAGTATGTACCCGAAATATTGGGACAAAACAACAGCTTACCATACTCATCCTAAAATTTGAACCTATGCCGTTTACTACCTGTTAATGTGTTTAAAAACTGCTGAATGAATGGCAAACAGCATAGTCTCTGATCAGACACAGCAGAAGGCAGTGTTTGATCTGGGTCTACATTGTTTGATAAGGCCAATCTGTCCTGATACTTAGATTTACTTAAATACAGTAATTTTCTTTGCATATTCATAGCTCCAGATGAAAGGGAGTATCTAGGGTATATTTTTTTATTTCTCCACAAAAACATAAGTTGTGGGTACTCATTAGAAGTGCCTCAATGAGGCACTTCTAATGAGTACCTACATCATATGTTTTCTTGCTGAAATAAGACAAATATCAATACTTTTCTGTTGAAAAAAGTATCTTATCTTTAGCTATGTTATGATAATGCTTGGTTTTTCATGGTATCACCATAGCAACAGATAAGGCACTTTTTTCATCCGAAAACTGCTGATATCTTTCTTATTTCTCAATGAAAACATATGTTGTGGTACTCATTAGAAGCGCCTCGATGAGGCGCTTCTAATGAGTACCCACAACATATGTTTTCGTGGAGAAATAAGAAAAATATTATGTGGATACCCCCTCTTATCTGTAGCTATGGTATCACTCTGACATAATTCTGTTTGCTCTATTTTCAGCTGTCCTCAAGGTCTTGGAGGGAAATCTTTCGCCCGACCTCGTGAAGAAACGGAACAAAATCATGAACAGTCCTCTGACCATCTTACAATTGACGAAAACACAGAATGGAGTGTGGGTCTGACAGAAGCCGATGCTGATCTTTCGACTAACTGTTCTATGAATAGGGCTTCTGATATGTTGTTATTTTGTAAAGAAAACTGTTGATATTTTTCTTTACCATGGTTACCCAAAACTGTTTGGACATCAT
Organism: Anodontia alba; assembly: GCA_964016985.1. Lineage (NCBI taxonomy): Eukaryota > Metazoa > Mollusca > Bivalvia > Lucinida > Lucinidae > Anodontia > Anodontia alba. The sequence continues at coordinate 49,395,798 of OZ024834.1, read as the reverse complement.
AAACCCATACCATACTATACTTGTTCTAAAACTTGAACAACTCAGTTGAACCACTTAGGTGATGGTTCTAAAAAGAGTTGGCTAAATCTAAAAAAACTTTGGCCACATCTAAAATGTATATTGAAAAGAAAACTATTGATATTTTTCTTTACTATAATTACCCAAAATATTTGGATATCATAACCCCATACTGTACTTGATCTAAAATGACTGTTAAAGTAATTGGCTGATGGACCTAAAAGGTGTTAGCTGAATCTAAAAAGCATTGTCTGAATCTAAAAATTAATGGCTGTATCTAAAAGCTATAAGCTGAATCTGAAAACATAATGATGGCTGAATCTAAAAAGTATAAGCTGAATCTAAAAAACAATATAAGCTAAATCTAAAAAGCATTGGCTGAATCTAAAAAGTATAAGCTGAATCTAAAAAGTGTAAGCTGATTCTAGAAAGCATTGGATGATTCTTAAAAGTATAAACTGAATCTAAAAGATGATGGATGAATCTAAATAGTATAAGATGAATCTAAAAAGTGTTGGCCGAATCTAAAAAGCATAAACTGAATTTAAAAAGTATAAGCTGAATCTAAAAAGTTTAAGCTGATTCTAAAAGTAAAAGGCGTTAGCTATCACGGTGTTTAATTTCCCCAGGTCCAATTTTTCACAAAGGCACCAACTTTTGTTAGTCTCTGCTTTCTTTCCTGCAGTCCAACCTCTTTCTCTGAAAACAAAGAATTTGCTCCCAATGGAAACAAATACTTTTCTTCTAGAGTAGAGCCTTTTTAAGAAGGGAGTCAAAAATTTCCATCTCTTCCATTGTCATTGTTGTTCAGAATTATCTCCCTGTAATATGTAAATTAGAGATCAGTTACTGGCCATTAAAAACATCAGAACAGATGACAATCAGATAATATTTTGATCTCTTACCATTGTCATTACTGCTAGGGTCATTCTCCATGTGATATATACATGTACAATAAATCTAGGATCATTTACTGACCATTAATTACAATAGATGGTGAATACTGACATTTTTTTACCATGCTAAACACAGGATTCCCCAGCTACATCATGGTCAGTAAATTCATTAGAGTGTACCCAGTAAATAGAGAATATGAGATGCCACAATAAACATTCTTTCGTGGAGATTGACCAAGAAAAATTTACTCCGGTCATTCGCTATCTTCCACTGATTAAAGAAGGGCAGTTGTCAGTTTCTGGCGAAAGATTGTGCACAATACTGGTTAGTCGCTTAGAGGACTAAGCCTGTCCCGCAAAAGTGTGCTTAGGTAAACTGACCGTGCTTGACATGACCCCACTTAGAGGACTAAGCCTACCCAGTAAAAGTGTGGTTAGGTAAACTGACCGTGCTCGATATGACTCCATTGAGTTGACCGGGCCATATAACCTCAACACAAACAAACAAAACCAAGCTGGTCAGCATCATAGTAAAGCCGGCCGGGGTGGCAAACACTGATAACTAGCACTACTGCTGAACTCAAACCAAATAAAGGACAATATTGGTCTTGTTTGCTGTATGTTTTTTTACATTTCAACTTCCTTTGTCTCAAACTGCTGTTATCTCAATCCAAAAAGTCTGGTCTCTTGGAGTAATTGATTCTTGTTATCTCAAACTTCATCGGGATCCAGGGTGAAGTTAAAAGTGCTTTAAATCCCCCGGTGGTTTACTCTACTGACCATTCTAAGGCGATGGTCTCGGTGTTAGTCTTACTGTTTGTTGCTTTGTGGTTTATTCTACGAGGCGATTTGTTGTATGTCTTTCCGTGTGTCCTTTTGTTCTTGTGTTTTTCAGTCCTTTTAGTATTGTGATTACCTCGCTTGGGGAAGAGAGAGCTAATCTTAGTGCTTTTCGTATGTTTGTTCGATTTGTGCTTGTTTGGATTTGTCGGTTTCCTCTTGGGATCTGGGAAGGGCTGCGGTTTGTGATTGTGGCACTCCCTGGACTTTTCTCTTACCTTTTTTTTCAAAGGACCAGAAAATGTACTTTGGGTTAACAGGGTTAAAATTTAATAAATGAATATGAAACTGAACCAAACTTGCATTGGAATGACATACACAGACGAGGAAGTGTTTTCCTTTCAATACTGCAAGACTAAGCAGCAACATACCCCTCAACCCTCATTGTCCATCTTGTACAAAGAGAACACTTCTCATTCTGTGGCTTTAACCTGATGGTAGAATGTCTAGTTGACTTACAAACAAACATTCTTTCATAGAGGTTGATCATGAAATATTTTCTACGGTCATTCTCTCCCTTCCGCTGATTCAAGAAGGGCAGTTGTCAGTTTTTGACGAAAGAATGTGCACAATACTGGTTAACCACTTAGAGGACTAAGCCTGCCCAGTAAACGTGTGGTTAGGTAAACTGACCACGCTTGACATAACCCCTTTAGGTTGACTGGGCCGTAAAACCTCAACACAAACAAACAAACTTTCAATACAATCAACCGACTGTACTGGAACTAATTCTGTGATTTGTCTTTTCATGTTAAATTATGTTAGTTGGTATATCTTTCAGTAGCTCTATGGCTCACTTTAGCGGTTTATGCCTGAGATATTATTTCATCATCTTTGCAAATTATTTGTCATGGCTTACCTTTGAGAAAAATTAATTCGTCACAGTTTACTAAATTATTTCGTCATGGCTTACCTTTGAGAAAAAATATTTGATCATTGTTTAATTATTTCATTATGGCTTACCTTTGAGAAAAAATGTTCTGTCATAATTTATTCAATTATTTGGCCATGACTCACCATTGAGATAAAAGATTTCATCATAGTTTACTCAATTATGTCATGGCTTACCTTTGACAAAAAATATTTCATCATAGTTCACTCAATGATTTCATCATGGCTTACCTTTGAGAAAAAATCTTTTGTCATAGTTTACTCAACTATTTCATCATGGCTTACCTTTGACAAGAAATATTTCATCATAGTTTACTCATTTATTTCATCATGGCTTACCTTTGACATAAATATTTCATCATAGTTTACTCAATTATTTCATTATTGCTTACGGTTGAGAAAAAAATATTTTATCATAGTTTACTCACTTATTTCGTCATGGCTTACCTTTGAGAAAAAAAATGTTTTGTCATAGTTTACTCAATTGTTTTGTCATGGCTTACCTTTGAGAAAAATATTTCATCCTGGTTTCTGCCCAGAGAGTGGTAAAGGTTAAGTCTATTTTACTACCAGTTCTTATGTTTAAATCATGCTGGATGAGCGGCAAACAGTGTAGACCTTGATCAGATGCTGAAGAATATTCTGAGGCTACACGATTTCATCAAGCCTGTTTGTCCAAAAACTTAGGGTAAAGATAGTAAACTCCAGCATGAAATGGAAGTGTCCAAAGAGAGGCTGAGAGGTTAGTGCTCCCAACTTCGGATCATGACGTCCTGGGTTCCAATGCCGCTGGAGACGGAATTCAGATCATGGCTGTATACAGTGAACCCTCGTTATAACGACAGCATTTGTTCCCAAAGACATTGCCATTAAAATGAATCTGCTGTTGTACAGAATACTTAATGAGTAGATTTATATGTTAGAAAGGTCTTGTTTTGTTCTTATTTCGTCATAGAACATAAGTTTTGGATATTTGTTAGAATCCACTGAGGCGATTCTAACAAATATCTAAAACATATGTTCTTTAAAATATTAAATACTATATTCTTGCATAATTTGTGACTAATTGTTGCCTGTTAAGTGAAGGTTTTGTGACAGTCAATTTGTCATTATAACGAATTTTGTCGTTGTATCCAGTGTAGGTATAAAGAGGGTTGTCTGTACTTCATTGTGCAGAGCCTATTGCAGTCATCATTCCATCATCTCAATAATACTAATAATGTTGAAAGGGGCCTAAAGCATCAAATCAGCCTCATCATCATCATCAAGCAAGAAATTGGATGTTAGTCACTAAGGCTGGCACAATTAATCGGATAATCGATTAATTGATCGATAAATTCCACAAGAATGATTATCGTTACAGATTTGCAAATAATCGATCATTTGATTTTTGTGTCTGTTACTTTACCATATTTACCCTTAGCATTCAGACACCTCAACTACTTACCATACTTTATCAAAAAATTTAAACAAGTAGAATTTACTACCCAATGTTGTGTCTAAAATAGCTAGATGAGTGGCAAACAGTGTAGACCCTGATGAGACGCCGTGTTTTGCGGTGTCTCATCAGGGTCTACACTGTTTGCTCAGGCATGTCTGACCAAATACATACTATAAACTATAACAAATGGTAAGAGTCATGCTCAGACAGGTAAAATTACGACCAAATCTTCAGTGATTACTAATCGATTATCGATCACAATGGCAGGACTGATAATCGATTATCTTTTCAGCTCCAATTAGCCAGTCCTATTAGTCACATTGCAGTCAGGTAGATGGGACATTCACCTGACTGCTAGTTTGTTTTTGTTAATGCCAAATTGTTTAAAATGCAGTTGTGATTTTTGAATAATTATGCAACATTGTACGTCCATTTTGAGAAAATCTAGCACTTTCATGTTTGAACAGCCATACTGTCTAACTGGATCTTTGCTGTTTATTACATTCTAGAAGCCCAGGACCCAGTTTCACAATCATTCCTTTGACTTAATATAAAGTCTGAAATTTTAACATAGGAAAGTAGATCAGCTAAAGACGAAGTCAAAATATATCTGTTGGCTTTATTTTGGAAAAAAACAGAATTGATGTGGAAGTGCAAATGTGCTTTGCCGGCATATCTACCGTATTTACCCTAAGTATCTGGATGACTCAACTCCTTACCATATATGTTCTAAAATTTGAATAAGTACAATTTACTACCCAATGTTGTCTAAAAATTGCTGTATGAGTTGTAAACAGTATAGACCCTGATGAGATGATGAATTCTGTTGTCATCTAGGTCTACTCTGTTTGCTAAGCTTGTCTCTCTGAATAGATACAGTAAATATAAGTCTTTACATGGATGATTGTGAAAATGGGCCCTATTCTTGATGGATCATTGAGATTTTATATGATACGGTCCATGCAGTATAGTCGGTCAATAGCTCAAACATATTTGGGACCATGGAAATTCGTTTGAAACATGGGTAGTTCGAGCCACTGAGGGTTAATCATGGCACCAGTTCAGGAAGCAAATAGCGATAATTTAGGGAAATCTTTTCAATTTTCTACACAATGGTTGTATGTTGAGTGTACTCATTAGAATTGTCTCAGTGAGGTGATTCTAATGAGTACACACAACATACAATTCCATGATAAAATAAAAAATCACTATATATATAAATATTTGTTTTCTTGAGCTATTGGAAGAATTTTGTAGGGACTGAAAAAAAGAGTTCGAATCATCCACGGTAAATGAGCCATCCATGTTTGAGCCATTGAGATTATACTGTGTGTGTGGAATTTTTTTTTTTTTTTTTCAAATTTTGCTCCAAACTAAACAGATTTGTATGCACTTAAGTCCAGATATCAACAAATCCAACGTGAAATATAGCAGTATAGTGTGAACCCTGTTATACAAATCATGTTCTTACACCCAGCTGGTCGGTCGGCCTCGGTGGCTCAATTATTTGCATGTCCGACGTGAAAAGTAGGTTGCGGGTTCGACCCCCTTCGGGTCAGCAACATTCTTTCATGGAAATTTTATCATGAAATATTTTCTTTGATCATTCTCTCCCTTCTGCTGATTCAAAAAGGGCAGTTGTCAGTTTCTTGTAAAAGAATGTGCACAATACTGGCTAAGCGCTTAAAGGACTAAGCCTGCCCAGTAAAAGTGTGCTTAGGTAAACTGACCATGCTCGACGTGTTCCCTTTGGGCTGACTGGGCTCAACACAAACAAACAAAACCAAGCTGGCCATCATCCATAAATAGTAAAGCTGGCCTTGGTGGCTCAGCAGATGCCCATCGGACTGGTGATCAGGAGGTCCTGGGTTTGAGCCTCACTGTTTCCGGCAACATTCTTGCATGGAGATTGATCATGAAATATTTTCTAGCGTTATTCTCTCCCTTTCTGCTGATTCAAGAAGGGCAGATGTCAGTTTTGGCAAATGAATGTGCACTTGAAAGTATTTGTTAACCACTTAGAGGACAAAGCCAGCCCAGGAAAAAGTGTGGTTAGGTAAACTGACCACGCTCAACATGACCCTTATTGGTTGACTGGGCGGTAAATCAAACTTACTGAATAGATAGACTAGTCAGTGTTTTCACTGTTCCCACATGCAGTAAGTTGGGTTTTCATTCTGGACACCCACTTTATTGACACAAATATTTTTCATAATCATGAGTATAAAATAGAATATTTTTACTTTGTTATTTAGTTTTAAGGCTTAGCATTCTGTATTGTCAACATTTCAGCAGGTGACATTTTGAAATACATGTATTTTGTTTCTTAAATTTCCCAGAAAGTAGAATTTAGCATTTCTTGCAAGTTTTCTCCTTAGGAGACAATATACTTGAAATGCCATCCTGTTTTCTGGGAAAAATAAAACATTATGTTTGAAAGTGTCATCTGCTGACAATGTTTACCAAGCATGCTAAGTATTAATTTATTCTAGAGCAAGAATAGAGAAACCATTATGTGCCTTTCTAAGCCACAAAGCACCAATCACAACTACAGCAGACAACATTCAGATTTTTTTTTTTTTTGTAGTTTTCAGAGTTAATAAGACTTGACATTTCATATGAATGGTCTGCATTGCAGACTGTTCACCTTAACTGTTACGTCTTATTTTCGTAGAAAAATTGAGAAGGTGGTCTGCTGCAAATTGCTTGCTGCTTTAAGGATTGTCCTTTGTCCTGCTCATCTGTATAGCTACAGATAAAAGGGATATCAATATGCATAGTTCTTTTATTTCTCCACAAAAACATATACAGCTGTATTGTGTATACTCCTCAGAATGGCCTTAACAAGGTATTTCTACTTTGAGTTTTGACATCTTTCAAAACGTCAGCTTTTCCTGGTGCTTTACTCAAGAGAAGTTTGAGAAAATCAAATTCATTTCCCTGGAGTTGCCTCTCATTGAAAGTCTGCACACTTTCTGTTTGAAGTGTGTCCATTGTGAGTCAACATGTTGTCTGCTAATATTTAGGTGTGCAGGTTAAAGGTTAACACTCCTAGATGCTCCAGTTAACCCTATAAAGAGGGGTTGGCTGCCCTTCTTGTCAGCCCTCTGCCCTTCTTAACCCTTGTCCTGCTGAGCCTGGATATACCCTGCCTTAGCAAACAGTGTAGATCCAGTTCAGTCTTTGCAAACAGTGTAGATCCAGATCAGTTGGCTTCTGCACTGTTTGTCATTAAATATGTGAATTTCTATCAAAAACCCAGATCAAGTAATCTGATTGGCTGGAAATTAGAAGTGGGCGTGGCATCTTAATTTATTCAGCATGAGAAGGGTTAAACTGCCCGATTTCAACTCAAGACATAAACCCCCACATTTTGGTGAAATTTTCATGAAAGTCTGACCAAAACTAAACAAAAGTTATCAATGTTTAAAGGACAGTTTCATGTGTTCTATTTTTAAGCATTTATTGCAGAAGGGGATTTTATTTTGTAACATGTCTTGATACTAAGCACCACACCCCTCACAAAAAGTACCCTGCCTGGCATCTCTCTGCCCTCAAATCCTAGCGAGAGCACTGCTGCTTATAATTTAATTCAGCATGCAGAGTTAAGAGTATTGTTTACCAGTGTGAACATAATATGTGCTGGTCTCTTGTTTTCTTTTTTTTAATTTCTTAAATAGCCTAGTATATATACCCATTTATTTATCTTTAATTTGGTTACATACATACTATTTTTATACCATGTTACATTTTATCATCCAGGGTTTGTGTGTTGGGATTTTTTTTTTTTTTTTGTTAGAAATGTTGTCAGTGAATTTATTTTTAAGTTATTGGAATATTTTATTAATCTGCTGTGTCATTTGAAAATGGACCTTGTCACAACCAGGAATTATGAATGTCGGGATACACATTTGCATCCATAGACTTTGATAAGAACTTTTTCTGTACATGAACAGTAAATGTCCAGCTCAGTCTGTGCAACTGTGCTGCCTGATCAGAACCTTTTTCTGTTCATAAATATATTCTGCATCTTCCATTGATTATGCAAGGAAATGGTGGACTGATTAGAGTGTACGAATGGTTAGTCAGGTCTGGACTTCCATTATTTAAATACACTTCCTGGGGAAATAACTCTACCGTTATTTAGATACAGTTGCCTCCCTTCTCAATGGGGCCTGCTCTTAAAGGAAAGAATTTGCTCCCTGTGGGAGCAAATTCTTTCCTTTAAGAGTAGACCCAATTTCAGAAAGATTTCAAATTCTAAGTAGGCAACTTCCTGTCTACAAAAGTTGTCTCTCTTTGCAAAATGGCATAAAACTTGTCAGGTGTGGATCCATTTACCTTAGATATTACAGCAATGCTTTTCTTGTGATGTGGAAACAAATCTGGTTTCCAGAATCGACCTGCTGTTCTTTCATATGAGCATTGTCACAAGAAAACTGCTTTAGTTACAAAAGAAAACCCAGATTGGATGGCATGTCTGTGAGTCTGTAAGTTTTATGTAGTTATTTGTATTATATTTCAGCATTTCTTGCAAACGAGAAGAATAATATCAGTAGGACTTGTTGTTTGAATAATTATTAGCTTGACAAACCCATTGACATTAAATATCAAAATACAAAATTATAAGTACAGTGATATTTTTTTTATTATTAATTACACATTAAGAAAGCACACCTATTCAAGTGTACTGAAAACTTCACCACCAAAAACTGAAAGTTTTCAGATAAAAATTCTGATATTTTTCACATTTCTGCTCAAAACATAGATTGTGGGCAATTGTTAGAACTGCCACACTGAGGCGGTTCTTATGAGTACCCACAATCTATGTTTTTGAGCAGGAATAAGAAAAAAAATGTATACCCCTGTAAACCCAATTTTTGCTATATAAAAGTGGGGTTTAAGGGGGTCAAACTTATATAGGTATGTTTTCTTGATGAAAAAATATGGGTATCTTTTCCCAGTTTCTCACTTCTTTGAACCTAAATGTCAGAGTATTTATAAACAACTGCAATAGATGACATTTGGAAATATTTCTTTTTATTAATATTTTTTCAGAGAAAATAAAAGATTGACAATTCATGTGATTGATCTGTTAGGCGGATGATTCACATGAAATGTAAGCTTAATTTTCTTTGGAAAAAAAATACTGATAAAAAGCTATTCCCAAATGTCATCTATTGCAGTGTTGCTTTACAGGTTAAGCTAATAATTTTTTGAACAACTTGGTCCTGACCTTATATAGCCTTTATTTAACTTACATCATGTTTTTATTTTTAAACTTTGTAGACTTCTTTATATATGCATGCTTTTCTTTTTGCCAAATTTAATAGTGTTTAATCCTAACATCATAGCTCCAGATCAGAGGGGGTAGTCACCTAATACTTTACTTATTTCTTCGCAAAAACTATGTTGTTGGTACTCGTAAGAAGTCCGTTGCATACATTGTGGGTACTCGTTAGAAGTGCCTTTCAAAGGCACTTCTAACTAGTACCCACAATGTATGTTTTTGTGGAGAAACAAGAAAAAATATCAGCATTTTTGGTTGAAAAAAAAAGCATTTCATCACGAAAACATGCCTATATAATGTTAAACCCCTTAAACCCCACTTTTATATAGTAAAACTAGGGTTTACAGGGGTATTCTTAATTTTCCTTATTTTTGCTCAAAAATATGGATTGTGGGTACTTATTAGAACAGCCTCAATAAGGTGGTTCTAATGAGTACTCACAATCTGTTTTGAGCAGAAATGAAAAAAACATCATCAAGACTTTTTATCTGAAAATTTTATTTTCATATATTTGAATAGGCTTGTTTTCGTAATGTATCTGGAGCTATGTACCATACCAAGTATGTGAGTGCATTCCAGTGTGTAAATTATGTACAGACATACATTGCTGTCCTAAATGCTTATCAAATTGTCATTAATGGGTCTTGTGCAATTGCAAAATGTTGAATAAACATTATTTTCAACCTAGATTTAGTTGTTTGTATTTTGGTATTTAACTTCCCATACAGCCCCGTGACTGGCTTTAGTTTATTGGGGTAAATGATGACTGCATGCATAAAAATGCATTATTTATACCTATAGAATCAAATGAAACTAAAAAACTTTTTCACCGCATATTTCCCAGCTAGCATTCTTTATAAAACTATAGCGGGCCGTTATCGGCCTGTCAGCTACCCTGACAGGCCAATAACGGCCTACTATAGATTTATAAAGAATGCTTACTGGGTTCTCTTCTGATAGTGAAATCAATTAGTGCAATGACCTTCATAATTCTGTTTGATATATCCACTAAAATAAACCAACAATATAGGCTGATCACTAGTGATCAGCCTATATGATCATGATATTTCATTGATTTATTTTGATTGGATGTATCAAAAAGGAGATAAGAATAAATATTTAGCCACTGGATACTGGTGCCAGTCTACCGCCAGAGTCCGCCTCCCACGTAAGGTGATAATTTTGATGATTTAGAATACTTTTTACACCAAATAATATGTTGCGGGTACTTGCCTAAATCTGATGACATTGCAATAACAAGTCTATGTAATTTGCATCCCCGACCCCACCCTAGCTAGGCCAGCATTCCAGCCTTAAGGTAGCTGCCTTTTCTTCATCTTACATGAGGTATGCAGGTACCCTCAAGTGTCTGTGGTTACCCCTCCCACCCTTGCACACACACCATCCTCCTATTATATATAGTGAAAACAGGTATACAGGAGTATACATACATGATTTGGTGAACTTTTACAATTTTCACATTCTTGACTCTTAGCACTCCGAATAAAATTTTCAGCAGATGTTTTCTTATTTTTTCTTGGAAACAGGATTTGGCATTTCATGCAAATTGTCTCCATTGGAAAAACAAGAAAAATATTAATTTGTTGTCTGCTGAATATACCAAGAGCGTGGTAAAGATTAAGCCTGTTTTACATTTGTTTTGATCCATCTATGATTGTTTTATAATGCATAGTATAAAAATGTTTTAAAGTGCTCCAGTCTTGTACAAAATAATGAAATCAATATGGAGAGAGAAAAAAAAAAAAAAAAAGGGAAGTCAAATATACCCTTTTTATGGTCTAAGGGAAACAACTCGAACTGGGGGAATGCTCTTACTACTGCAAGGGAAACAACTATTACTGATTATCTTTCTTGTTGAATAGAACAGAATAACGTGATCTGAGTCGCTCAGAAGCTTATAAAATTATAGCCGTCTGCTAGTCAAAATGCCGTGTCAAAAATCTGCCCATTTCCAGTAAGAATGTGATTATCTGGATGACTTATCTCACTGAATCTCTTAAAAAGGAAAAATAAAGTGTCTGAAAGCATTTTTTCCCATCACTTTGACTGCGTGAATCGGTTCCAATCAGTACACGCAAACGATAAAGCGGTTTAATTTCTTGTTCTGTCTCTCTTTGTTGTCCTATTTTACTGATTAATGTGCCTAAAATACTTTTTTTTCAGTATATTTGACTGAAAAACAGCACTGCATTTTGTTTCTTTCTCCCAGTAAAGTCACTGTTATTCTGAAACGGCGAACAATTTTTTATGCAGTGATTTCAGCTGTTAGGCGGCTGTGATAGTTGCGTTGTCAGGGGACAAAACTGCGCATTGGCTTTTCCCTTTGCTTCCCTTAAATCTTACGCTTGTATGAAAAGAAATTAATACAAAAACAGAAGACAAATAAAAAAAATAATAATAATAATAAAATATATATATTGAGCAAAATTAAGCTGCATTGCATTTTATTTCTTTCCCCATGTACAGACACTGGTATTTTTAAACATCGAACTATATTTCAGTTTTGTTTTTTTAGTTCCCCCCGCCCCCCCCCCCCCCCCCCCTCCCCCTGCGGGACTGAAAGCTTAATGAAAAGAAATACCAAACAAAAGAAATACCAAAAAAAAAAAAAAAAAAAATTACACTTGGTAACAAAGATTATATAATTATTATGTATCAAAGATTATAATTATTATGTATCCTATCCACCAAAGTAGAGCTGAGGGTAAGGGAGTGATGGGGGTGGCTTTGTAAATCCGAAGTAATTTGGACCGTCATTATGTCCTAATCTTTCGCGTGGCAGGACGTTAATAACAAACGCCCTGATCAGTATGCAGATGTGTGTGCTGATCAGGAACCTCGCTGCCTATGACTTTTTTTACTGTCGCTTGTTTAACATTGCACAAGCGCTACTTTATATTACGTATTTTGGCGTAAATATTCTAGTAATGGATTTGACGCCATCATGATTGCTTTATGTTTAGCGTCAATGTCATATTCATATTTTATTTACTAAGTCCTTGATAAAGCCGCGGATGGAATAAACAAATTTAAGATAGTTCGGGAGGGTGTTGTCAACAATAGAAAAAAAAAAAAACAACAAAAAAAAAAAAACAACCCGCCTGATCATTACCGAAAGCACGCCTATTCAAATATATTGAAAATTTCACCACCAAAAACCTGAAAATTTTCAGATAAAACTTCTGATATTTTTCATATTTCTGCTCAAAACATAGATTGTGTGAGGCGGTTCTAACGTGTTACCATAATCTATGTTTTTGAGCAGAAATAAGAAAATAATGTATACCCCTGCAAACCCCCTGTTTTACTATATAAAAGTGGGGTTTACGGGAGTCAGAATTATATTGGTATGTTTTCGTGATATATTTACTGTATTTGGATACCTTAACCCCTGACCATACTAAACCTAATATTCAAATAAGTCTGATTGTTTATGTGTCTAAAATTGCTGGATGAGTAGCAATTGTGTAAACGCTGATCAGTCGCCGCATTTAGTGGTGTCTGATCTGGGTCTACAAGGGCCTGACTGGCGTAATACTTTGGGTATATATGGGAACTACATGAAAAATCATAAAAATGCTTTTTTATGTTAAAGTAACTTGTCACATTTAAGAATGACAACTTTAACTTGTTTACTGAATTATCTCCTCTTCTTTCATAGATTCTGGTTTTGTTCCATTACTACCGAATCCTTTGGGGTATTTTGCTGAAGCTTGTCATTTATGTTTTTTTTTTTGTTTTTTCATATCAATATAATTGGTCATATATAAGTCTATCATAAGAAATGTTTTACAGGTCACATTTAGAAAAAAGAAACAGCCTTACTCACCCTCATTATGCACTTACTGAATTTCTGGATAACAAAGGAGTGTAAAGGCATCCACATTCGCATGTGCACTCCCAGGGACCTTCTTGTGGAATTATATTTGATGGTACCCTCTCTTGAGCTGAATAAAGTACAGCAACACCAAATAAAAGAGTCTGAATACACTTCGTGCATTTTTGCCATTTTTAAAAGGGGATGAATGCTGACCTATAGAATCAAACGAAACTAGACTTTTCACATCGTAGTTCTATTCTGATAGTGAAATCAGTTAGTGCAATGACCTTCATAATTCTCTTTGATATATCCATTAAAATAAAACCAATAATATATGATGATTTTAAAACCAATAATATATCATAACCAATAAAATATTATAATTGTAGTGATCTGCCTATAAATTCATGATATTTCATTGCTTTTATTTGAGTTTATGTATCAAAAAGGAGATAAGAATAAATATTTAGCCACTGGATACTGGTGCCAGTCTACCGCCTCCCACGTAAGGTGATAATTTTGATCACTTAGAATACTTCTTATTTTTACACCAAATAATAGGTTGAGGGTACTTGCCTAAATCTGATGACATTACAATAACAAGTCTATGTAGTTTGCATCCCCGATCCCACCCCCTAGATAGGCCAGCAGTCCAGCTTTTGGATAGCTGCCTTTTCTTCATCTTACATAAGGTATGCAGGTACCCTCAGGTGTCTGTGTTTACCCCTCCCCCCCCCCCCCCCCCACACACACACCATTCTCCAATTATATATAGTGAAAACGGGTATACAAGAGTTATGTATGATTTGGTGAATTTTTACACAATTTTGACATTCTTAACTCTTAGACACATCGAATCTTCAAAAGGATATTGATCAACTGGGCAAATGGGCCAGGAAATGGGGTATGAGATTTCAGCCCGTAAGATGTAACATTATGCAGCTTACTAGGAAGCGGATAAAAAAGATCAATGCAGTTTACTCCTTAGACAGGACAGTCCTTGAAAACGTGGATAATATTAAATACCTTAGTGTGACAATTTCTAAGGATTTGAAATGGAATACACATGTCAGCAATGTTTGCACAAAAGCAAACAGAACTCTTGGTTTCTTAAGACGGTAACCTATCATCATGCCCCAAAGATGTTAAGGAAATGGCATGCAAGGGGTTGGTGCGACCAATCCTGAGTATGCTAGCCCTGTTTGGAACCCACACGGAATAGTAGTCCGAGGAAAATTAGAAACAGTTCAGAATCGTGCAGCTAGGTTTGTGACTGGAAACTACAACTTTGAAACTGGAAGTACGACAAGCATTCTTGGACAGTTAGGATCGGAGTCTCTTCACAAGAGACGCAAAGGTAGTAAACTCATATTGCTATTTAAAGTCTGAACTTTGTGACGACCTTCAACACCTAAACCGGCGCAGTAGGAATCAGCATCCAATGGCATTTCATGTGCCATATGCTAGAACTGACATTTGCAAGTACAGTTTCTTCCCAGACACCGTTAGGGACTGGAATGCACTCCCTGCATCTATAATATCCTCCGCTGAAATTTCTGAGGATCCTGTCGCTACATTCACATCACTTGTGAGATCTAGAGACTAGTCTTTGCAATCGTTGGTCCTGGTGAATGAATGCCTGTTGATGTATCACCAGTAAAATATTCTGATTCCGATTCTTATTCCTGTAAAATTTTCAGCAGATGTTTTTTCTTATTTTGCCTGGAAAACAGGATTTGGCATTTCATGCAAATTGTCTCAAAAAATATCATTAACCCTAATCCTGCTGAATCCGGATATGTCATGCCCTTGCAAACAGTGTAGATCCAGATCAGTGGGCTTCTAAAGAAGCCAAATGATCTGGGTCTGCCATGTTTGCCATTAGGTATGCGAATGTTTATCAACAATCTGGATCAAGTAATCTGATCAAGTAATCTGATTTGAAATGGGCGTGGCATCTTAATTTATTCAGCAGGACAAGGGTTTATTTGTTGTCTGCTGAATATGCCCAGGGAGTGGTAAAGGTTAAGCCTGTCTTATATTTGTTTTGATCCATCTTTGACTCTTTTATAATATATAGTATAAATATGTGTTTAAGTACTCCAAGTCTTGCTTTCATTTATAAAATAATAATGAAATAAATATTGAAAAAAAAAAAAAAAAAAAAAAGGTCAAAATATAATACATACCAAATAATTTTTTTAAATACATTTTATAGTCTACGGGAAGCAACTCGAACTGGGAGAATGTTCTTACTACTGCAAGGGAAACAACTATCACTTCCTTGGTGAATAGAACAGCATAACGTGATCTGAGTCGCTCAGAAGCTTATTAAATTATAGCCGTCTGCTAGTCAAAATGGCCGAGTCAAAATTGCCAATTTCCAATTAGAATGTGGTTATCTGGACGACATTGAATTTCATCTCAGTGAATCGCTTAAGAAGGAAAAAAAAAAAAAAAAATCAGTGTGAAAGCGTTTTTCCAATCACTTTGACAGCGTGAATCGGCTCCAATACTGACAGCACACGCAAACAATATAAGACGGTTGATCCGTAATTTGTTGTCCTATTTTAATAAATAATGTGCTTAAAATACTTTTTTTCCGTATACTGAAATAAAGTAAGTAGCACTGTATTTTATTTCTTTCTCCCAGTAAAGTCACTGATATTCTGAAACCGCGAACTATTTTTTTGGCAGTGCTCTTCGCTGTGATATCTGCGTTGTCATGGGACAAAACTGCGCATTGACCCGCAATAATGTAAGATTTGCTTCCCTTACATCAGGATTAACTATTCTTACTTGTGTGTGAAAAGAAATACAAAAACAAAAACAAAACAATATACTGAGCAAAATTAAGCTGCATTGCATTTTTATTTCTTTCCCCAAGTAAAGACACTATTTTGAAACATCGAACTTATTTTTTAGGCATAGTGATTTCAGTCGTTTTTCGTTGCCAAGGGAAAAAACTACGCATTAAACATTCTCTTAGTTTGAGTTTTTCCCTTAGACCATTACATCCTGCGGGACTGTAAGATACAAAAAAAAAAAAAAAAAAAAAAAAAAAAAAGGAGAAAAAAATAAATACTTAAAATAATAATAATAATAATACACTTGGTAACAAAGAATACAATTATTATGTATCCTATCCATCAAAGTAGAGATTGGGTGAGGGAGGGGTGGGTGTTGCTTTGTTAATCCCAAGTAATATGTCCTAATCTTTCGCGTGGCGCGGCGTTAATAACAAACGCCCTGATCAGTCTGCAGATGTGAGGGCTGATCGGGAACCTCGCTGCCTAAGACTCTTTTTACTGTCAGTTGTTTAACATTGTACAACCGCTACTTTATATTACGTATTTTTTCGTAAATATTCTAGTAATGGATTTGATGCCATTGCTTTACATCACAAAAACACGCCTATATAATTTTGACCCCCTCAAATCCCACTTTTATATAGTAAAACTGGGGTATTCAGGGGTATGCATCATTTTTCTTATTTCTGTTCAAAACATGGAGTGTGGTACTCGTTAGGAGTACCCACAATCTATGTTTTGAGCAAAAATTTGAAAAATATCAGAATTTTTTATTTGAGAATTATCATTTTTTGATGGTAAAATTTCAGAATACATGTATTTGAATAAGCATGTTTTCGTAATGATGTTCAGCGTCAATGTCATATTCATATTTTATTTACTACTTACTTGATAAAGCCGTAAGTGAAACGTTGGGTGGAATAAACAAATGTAAGTTAGTTCATGTGGGTGTTGTCAACAACAACAACAACAACAAAAAAAAACAACAAAAAAAAACAAACAACAACAACAACAACAAAAAACAAACAAACAAACAAAACAAAATGCCTGATTATTTACCGTATTTGGATACCTTAACTCCTGACCATACTGATCCTAATATTAAAATAAATCTGAATGTTTATGTGTCTAAAATTGCTGGAACTACATGAAAAATCATAAAATACTTTTTATGTTAAAGTTACTTGTCACATTTAAGAATGACAACTCTCACTTGTTTACTGAATTATCTCCTCTTCTTTCATAGATTCTGGTTTGTTCCATTACTACCAAATCCTTTGGGGTGTGTTGCTGAAATTTGTCATTTATGTTTTTCAGAACAATATAATTGGTCACATATAAGAATTATTTTTCAGGTCGCATATAGAAATAACAGCCCTTCCTTACTCAGAGCCCTCATTATCCACTTACTGAATTTCTGGATAACAAAGGAGTGAAAAGTCACCCACATTCGCATCTGCGCTCTAAGGGACCGTTTTGCATATTTATTTTTGATGGTACTCTCTCTTGAGCTGAATAAAGTAGTGATTGATTGTGTTGGGGTTTAACGACACGTCAGCCCTTGTGAGTCATTTTGTGTCGTCTCCCAGAGAAAGGGAGAAGAGAGATAGATGAAATAGTAGAGGAGATGAAAGAGAGGGACTGGGAAGAAAAAGGAAAATGAATTAAAGTGAACTAAAACATTCCCACTGTACCCTTACCCGCTGTAAGGACTGCATGCCTTGCCCATCTCTAAGCCAATATCAGTTGGACGCCCGTGTGACGCAAGCTACATGACACCTTTGCTTCACTCAACCACCCCAGCTGAATAAAGTACAGCAACACCAAATAATGGGGATTGAATACACTTGGTACCTTTTCGCCATTTTTA
Source organism: Anodontia alba (assembly GCA_964016985.1). NCBI lineage: Eukaryota > Metazoa > Mollusca > Bivalvia > Lucinida > Lucinidae > Anodontia > Anodontia alba. Next base: position 49,377,901 of record OZ024834.1, on the reverse strand, counting down.
AAAAGAGGATGGGTGTTGACGGGGGCGGGGGCAACCTGTGATTTCCCGTTTGCTTCCCAGCACACCAATCTCCTTCTGAAAAGGATGTACCCCAGCGGGCACTTGACGTTTATACAACGTCGCCTCAACGTCGATGACACGTCATGACGTTGAGGCGACGTTGTATAAACGTCATGTGCTCGTTGGGACCTAAAAGGACTCAATTTGATCTCATTGACAGCAAAGTTTTCTTTTACAGAAACCCCCTTTTCAGAAGGGACAAAAACAATTTTGACAAAGTTGCCTTTCCTGAAATTGTATCCAAACCCCTAAACAAACGAGACACGCATCGAGAAAATGGATATGCTGCACCTAAACCGGTCTGTGCCGCCGCATAGTTTGCTGAGAATCCTTGCTGTTCTTCGATATATACAGTATATTTGACAGTAGCCTATGTCATTGCGTAAACGGAAGGTGAAGGCTCTGATCAGATGATTAGCGCTTTGCATGCTGGGTAAAAAAAAATCAGCAGACGACATTTTAAAATATTTTTTCTTGTTCTTACTAGAAAACAAAATCTGATATTTCATGCAAATTGTCTTGCATGAAATAGCAAGTTCTGTTTTCTAGGCGTAAAAAAATGAGAAAAATAAATCATGAGTTTGTCGTCTGCTTAATTCACCCGAACAATATTAGTACAGCATTTGGCCGGCTACGTGGACGTATTTCGGACCGAAATGGAATCAGACTTGACACAAAGCTGAAAGTATACAGACCGGTGGTGCTGCCAACACTATTATACGCATGCGAAACTTGGACAATTTACCAATGGCATGCCAAAAGACTGAACCACTGCCATACAAGCTGTCTTAGAAAACTTCTAAAGATCAAGTGGCAAGACAGGATTCCAGATACAGAAGTCCTGAAAAGGGCAGGGATGCAGAGTATACACACTCTTCTGAAATTGGCACAGTTAAGATGGACAGACCATGTTACCAAAATGCCTGATGAACGTTTGCCAAAGAAAATCCTCTATGGAGAACTACAGGTTGGAAAACTCTCCCATGGTGGTCAGAAGAAGCGATACAAGGACACCCTCAAAGCCTCCTTAAAGACTTCAACATACCAACTGAGTCATGGGAACAGATTGCACAAGATTGTACAAAGTGGCGAGGCCTCATAAGAAGGGGAGCTTGTGAATACGAAGCAAAAAGAATGAGCAGAAACGTGCACAGCGGAAAGCCAGAGCTAAGGCATCGCCAACAGAGCTTTCTTCCTCAGACCTCTCTTGTTCTATCTATAACAGGCAGTTTAGAGCTAAGATTGGTCTCCTCAACCATCTTAGAACACACAAATAATAACACATCACACGATTGATTAGGATTGGTCAATGTCAGTGATGACAGACGGATTACCGAACAATTCGCCCATAGCATGGTTACTGTTAAGACTAATCTGGGTCTTTGCTCGCATGTCCTCGAGTACATTTTTCCCCGTGACGGGGTTCAAATGTGCGAATTTGATGCTTGTGTTGTTGTTGTTTTCATGTTTAAAACATAACTTGATGCAAGATAGAATGATAAATATTATTACATAAAGGATATAGAAGACGCTTTAAGGGCAGAAGCAATGAATGACGTTTTTCGTACATTTTTTTTATGCAACTCAGTTGTGCGACTGTAATTAAACTTTTACCACAATTCAGCAGAATACAATTAAACTGATATTTTACAGAAAATAGGTATTGACATTTTATGCAAATTGTCTCCTTATGAGACAATACATGAGACAATTTGGATGAAATGTCAAGTTATTTTCTGGGATAAATGGGCAAATATTTTCAAAATAACGTCTGCTATTTTTTTACCCAGCGTGCTAAGAGTTAACCAATACCTAATATACGTGGAGAAAACATCCGTAAATAACCATTTGCCAGCGTCAGCTTGAAAAACGTCAGCTTTACAAGCGAGGGCACGTGACCTGTAAGATGTTAGTCTTGTAACTACAAGGTCTAACGTCAGTGAAGAATGACGTGAATAAACAGACTTAAACGTTAAAAACAAATTCTCATAACTTATTAAGTATGCAAATAAAAGGAGGAAATCAAATTAACATTTTAATCGTTGAAGCACGAAATCATTATTATGATGAAAATTGTGTTCGTATATGTTTTGTGTCAGTATCTATTATGGAAATTAAGTCAAGGTAGGTTTATTTTATTATTACAAAATAAATAAATAAAAGAAAATAAAGATAAAATGAAATATAATAAATAAATTGTAATCATAATAATAATAATAATAATAATAAAAATAGCTGCAAACATTGCTCATAATAATAGGGTGCCAAAGGTATCAAGGCTGTCCTCGGAAAGAGAACGAAAATGGGAGTTTCAGTTTTATTGAGACTCTTCATTTGATGACAAGTCTTCGCACGCCCCCACCCCCGCCCCACCCTACTCCATACCACCTTCCCCCTAGCTCTGGCTTTAGCGGAACTCGATTATCCAAAAATTGCAGAATGGGCTCAAATGTCATTTCCCGAGGTCAGATTTGCCAGTTTCGAAGAGCGTCTTTTTTTGTCAATTTTTATACAAAGCGCGGGAAAAACAATTTTTTGACATTTTAGATGATTCGTCGATATAATCTGTAGTATAAAACGTTCCTGCAATAGGAAAACAATCCTAGCGAACATATAACATTTATACAACGTCGCATCGACGTCGATGTATCACATTGACGTTGTATAGACGTCGATGCGACGTTGAATGAAATGTATATAAAAAAATATTGTTCTTATTACTATTGTTATTGTTATTTATTTATGACGATGTATCATGACGATGCATCGATGTCGACGTTAGATCGACGTCGATGCGAGGTATAAACGTCATGTTCCCTCTGGGAGGGCCTTGACCAGTCTGCGCGGATGCTCAGGATAATCTTGGCCTTCACTGTCTGCATTATGCCATCACGGCATTTTCCTCACATTGCTGCCCATAAAAAAAGAAAAGCAAAAACATGTATTATTGTGTAATTTGCGCTTCCACCTTTATTAGCCGCGTAATGAGAAAATGGGTATAGGGTCATATGCTAACTGCAAAACCCCTGGTCAGCACTTTAATGCTTTCATAACCAATGATCTCGGGATAAATAAATAACAACAACAACAACAACAACAATAATAATAATAATAAAAAAAATAATAATTATAAAAGTAATAATAATAATAATAATAATAAAACGATCAAGGTATCCCTTCGCAGACTAATCAGGACGGTGACATTCCTATACATCTCTTACTTCAATAAACGAAAAGCGAGGGCCCGGTCTTTGTAACTTTTCCGCTATGATAACATTTCCTAGTTCTTGCTAAATTATTTTAACACTACATACTGCGTAAAATTTCAACAGACGACAAACTGATGATATTTTTGTTATTTTTTCCTAGCAAATAGGATTTGACACTTCACGCAAATTGTCTATAAGAGACGACAAACTGATTATATTTTCTTATTTTTCCTAGCAAATAGGATTTAACACTTCATGCAAATTGTCTCTAAGAGACAATTTGCTTGAAGTGTCGAATCCTATTAAGAGACAATTTGCATGAAGTGTCAAATCCTATTTGCTAGGAAAAAAAAAAAGAAAATATCATCAGTTTGTTGCCTGCTGAATTTGCCCATAACATGATAAGAGTTAATTAGCGTTTGACTTTCTATTTGCAAAAAAAAAAACAAAAACAAAGTAGGCTATTTATTTTTGGTCAGTTAATATAAGCCTCATGGATTATTTCATTCGAATACCTACCTCACTATAGACAGTCAGAATAAAAATAAATAAATAAACGGAAAAATGAAACTTAAAGGATTATCATTCATTTTCAAGAAAAAATTACAAAAACATACTGTCCATTTTCGTTATGCAAAAGAGTAATGATTTCATCTTCGTTTAGCACTCTACTGGCAAAACCAGCAGATGATATAATTACTTGTGATTTGATCTGTTAAAGAAAATAGGGCTTGCCATTTCATTCATGTTGTCTCGAGGAGAAATAATTTGAATGAAATTTCAAGACTTATTTTCTGTGAAAAATTTAGAAGAAAACCTATTTAAATTATCCTCTGCTATTTTAAGCCCAACATGCGAAAGGTTTAAACAATAAAACACTCAAGCCGGTAAAGAAAACCAGTTTAACAAGAATAAAATGAAATAAACCATAAACAACGGCGACAGTGTTATATACAATATGATCTTTGACCACGAGAATAAATTTTGAAGAGACAACTTAAGAATACCGTATTTGCACTTACTGTCTTCTCGACATCACTAGGAAAGACGCTTTTTGCTTGGAGTTTAATTCTAAAAAACAATATAAAATGACTATATTTAGTACCCTAAAAATAATCAAAACGCGCCGGACCCTGATGGTTATAAGGAGACGACATTACGAAAACACGCCTATTCAACTATATTGAAAATTTTACCACCAAAAAAAATGAAAATTGTCAGATAAAAAATTCTGATATTTTTCATATTTCTGCACAAAACATAGATTGTGGGTACTCGTTAGAACCGCCTCGACGAGGCGGTTCTAACGAGTACCCACGATCTATGTTTTTGAGCAGAAATAAGAAAAATAATGTATACCCCTGTAAACCACAGTTTTACTATATCAAAGTTGGGTTTAAGGGGGTCAAAATTATATAGGTATGTTTTCGTAATGAAGTCTTCAGACACTTGAACTCTTACCCACACCTGTCCTATAGTTCAGACCAAGTCCGTAGTGCTACCTGTTGATATGCTTAAAGACTGCTGAATGAATGGCAAACAGTGCAGCAGTCTGCGGCATCTGATCTGGGTCTACACTGTTTGTTCATGCCTGTCTGTCTAAATTCTTAGGATAAATAAGTTACTATATCTGCTGGAATGTTTACAACACTTGGAAAAACCAATTTATTCTAAATGAAAAAAAAAGTATTCTGTAGTTTTGATTGACAGTAAATTATAAGATTCTTATAACCATTTGTCTTTTTGTGCTCCGTTCTCAAATATTCAAGAGAGCGCTCGTCTTCCTCGCGGAAGGTTGACATCGTGTGAATCGCCTGCTAGGCACACTATTCAAATGAAATGCCAAGCCTTATTTGCTAGGAGTAATAATAATAATAATGATAAGAGGAGGAAGAAGAATGCTGCAGTTGTGACGGTTACTTTCATTACGAAAAAATGCCTATTCAAATATACTGAAAAATTTCATTTTTTTTTTTCTTTATTGTAAAATTTTACCACCAAAATAATGAAAATTTTCAAATAAAAATTCTGATATTTTTCATATAACTGCTCAAAACATAGATTTTTGAGCAGAAATAAGAAAAAAAATGCATACCCCTGTAAATCCCAGTTTTACTATATAAAAGTGGGGTTTAATGGGTCAAAGTTATATAGGTATGTTTTCGTGATGAAAGTTTGGCCAAAAGGCTATGGGTAAATTATGCAACTTTTTTCAGTTCCGGTCTAAATTCTGCCAAGTCTGAAAACTTTCAATAAAACTGCTACCAATAACTTCTTTATCTGTCCGCAGGTCTGCCAGTCAGTCAGCTGGATGAAGAAATCCGTCGACAAGTTCTTGCATTTATTCAACCGTCAATGTCTGCAGATGGCATTGTTTTAGCTGGAACAATTGTTGAAGGCGGTCCAGTAACCGGACGACCAAGGCTGATTCTTGGCGGTACGCACGTCCATCCAGGTCTCGTACAGCTTCCTGGAGGCGGTCCCATAGAAAGTTGTCCCGAATTCACCCACATCTTTAAATGTGAAATGAACGTTCCCGCAGAGTGTTTAGTTGTGAGACATTTACTTCGTAAGCATCAACTTTGCAGATGTAAAGTGAACGTTTGTTAGCGTTCATATCGAACTGAGACATCGTGGATATTGTGAATTCCTTCTGAAGACTAGAGACAGCAATGATAAAGCATAGGGACAAGGGTCATGGACGGTTTTTTTTTTTCGATTAAAACAGAAATCTACGAAATAGTACCTTCCGGGTATTTGTATATTTGTATCATACAACTACCCTGAGGGTACTATTTCGTATATTTCTGTTTTCATTGAACAAGCAAAAAAATAAAATAAAATAAAACAAAAATAAAATAAAAAAAAAAAAAAAAAAAAAAAAAACGTCCATGCGTGTCCCTTTGTGATAAAGCATTACATGCAGGGTAAAACAGTTCAGCAGAAAAAAAACTTCAAAATGTTTTTTCTTAGTTTTTTCTTCAGAAAGTTAGCTTTGAACGTCGTGCAAATTATCTCCTAAGGAGACATTTTATATGACGTATCAAAGCCTTTTATCAGAAAATAGGTCTTGACAATTCATGCAAATAACTTGTCATGGCCTATTTTCTGGTAAAAATATGAATTTGCATAACTTGTCAAAGCCTATTTTCTGGGGAAAGTATGAAAACGTATTACCATTTTGTCGTCATCTGAATTTGCCCAGAGAGTTGTAACAGTTAAGCTAGGGCTCACGGTGGATAATCAAGTTGTTTGTATGATGGCTCATTCAGTGGCTAACCAATTTGTTTGTTGCCAGGGCTCACGGTGGATAATCAAGTTGTTTGTATGATGGAGCTCATTCGGTGACTAACCAATTTGTTTGATGCCAGGGCTCACGGTGGATAATCAAGTTGTTTGTATGATGGAGCTCATTCGGTGACTAACCAATTTGTTTGATGCCAGGGCTCACGGTGGATAATCAAGTTGTTTGTATGATGGACTCATTCGGTGACTAATCAATTTGTTTGATGCCAGGGCTCACGGTGGATAATCAAGTTGTATGTATGATGGACTCATTCGGTGACTAATCAATTTGTTTGATGCCAAGGCTCATGGTGGATAATCAAGTTGTTTGTATGATGGCTCATTCAGTGGCTAACCAATTTGTTTGATGCCAGGGCTCACGGTGGATAATCAAGTTGTTTGTATGATGGAGCTCATTCGGTGACTAACCAATTTGTTTGATGCCAGGGCTCACGGTGGATAATCAAGTTGTTTGTATGATGGAGCTCATTCGGTGACTAACCAACTTGTTTGATGCCAGGGCTCACGGTGGATAATCAAGTTGTTTGTATGATGGAGCTCATTCGGTGACTAACCAATTTGTTTGATGCCAGGGCTCACGGTGGATAATCAAGTTGTTTGTATGATGGACTCATTCGGTGACTAATCAATTTGTTTGATGCCAAGGCTCATGGTGGATAATCAAGTTTTTTGTATGATGGGGCTAACTGTGGATAATCAGATTGTTTGTATGATACAGCTCATGATGGATAATCAAGTTATTTTGTAAGCAAGTGTGGTAAAACGATTAGCCAAGTTTGTTTTTCTTGCTATGGACAAAAGAAAAAGCATACTTGACTAAGGTTAAATGTATTTCGTGTACTATGACAATGTGTTGTATCACACGAAAGTTGTGCTATCTTGCATACTTTATGGTATAGTGTGTTGATATATTTGTTTGTATGTTGGTAAATATTATTTGCTCTTCACATATAATGTATGTTGTGTTAGGCAGTTGGGCACGGTGTGCCTTATGCTGAATAAAGATTGATTGATTGATTGATTGATTGATTGTAAGCTAGGGCTCACCGTGGATAATCAGATTGTTTGTATGATAGAGCTCACGATGGATGATGAGATTTTTTATATGATAGAGGTCAATATTGTTACGGCATTTCGGTGAGACAACTGTTAAATATCTAGCTTTTTTATGAACAGAACGAGTTATGCTTCATGCAGTAAAGTGCAGATAACCCGCACAAAATCAAGGAATTTTATTATGCTAGCATATTTTATGGCACTAGAGCTATTTCGAATTTATGGCGCTAGAGCCATTTCGATTTTTATCCCGAGCAAAAGTTTCGTGTGAGCTTTATCGCGACCACGATTTCCGCGTGAGCACTATTAAGACGATGTTGGAAACTACCACAATGGTAATTTGTTATTAAACCCTTTTTCCTTTTACCGGCTATTTGCACTTTAGTCCTTCCCATTACGAGAACATGCCTATTCAAATGTAATGAAAATTTTACCACCAAAAAATGAAAAAATTCAGGAAAAAAAAAGATATTTTTCATATTTCTGCTCAAAACATTGTTGAGATTGTGGGCACTCGTTAGAGCCGCCTCGACGAGGCGGTTCTAACGAGTACCCACAATCTATGTTTTTAGCAGAAATAAGAAAAATAATTTATACCCCTGTAAACCCAAGTTTTACTATAAAAAAAGTGGGGTTTAAGGGGGTCAAAATTATATAGGTATGTTTTCGTTATGCAAATTAGCCCAGATCCATCTTCAAACGGCACGGCTCATTTGCTTAACGCTTAGCATGCTGGGTAAAAATTTCAGCAGATGACGTTTCTAAATATTTTTCCTAGAAAATAGACTTTGACATTTCCTGCAAATTGTCTTCTTAGTTAATAATATGCATGAAATGTCAGTCTATTTCCTGAGAAAAATAAGAAAAATGTCATCAGTTTATCTTGTGCTAATCTACCCGGAGAATGTTAACGGTTAATATAGTCCTCTATTGTCAGGATTGATAAAGGTGTGATAGATAAAAAAATAAAATCCTTTAGGATAACTGTTGTGCATCTGTGGATGTGTAGATGACAGAACTAATGCATAATGAAATCACTATTTATGAAATAAAAATGGACATAAAGCATTTCAGTTTTCATTATATTTTAATTCCTTGATCTCGTTTCTTGCCATTTTTGGGTCGATTGTTTCGATCCAAGTTTTATTCACAGTCGTCTAACTGAAACAGTATCAAGCTTTTAAGCAACGGTGTAGAGTGGTTCAAGATGGCGGAATACGGTCGACCCTCTTTATCTCGAATTCCAAGTGACTCTCTGTAATACTTCGAGATATCCTTACCTCGACATATCAGATTTGCAGAATTGAGGAAAAAATAATTCGAACAACCACATTTAACAAATATATAAGTAATTGGCCTCTTGAAGTTAGAGATATATTGAAAATATTGTGGAAAAGAGGAGTAATTTCTCCTCTTTTCCACAATATTTTTTTACCTGTTGTTAGATTTTCATGTTTAAGCAGGGACAAGATTTTCACTTCAAGATAAGCGGTTATTCGAGATAAGCAAGGTCGAGATAACGAGAGTCAACTGTATTTGACATGGATTTTCACTTATAACCTACCCTGTAAATAGCGGTTTTCAAACCACAGTTTTCACATAGAGATGTTCGTAAAAGTTTATATTTCTTGGTTTTAATATTCATCTGACTGCAGTTTCGTTGCGTTGACGTTAAAAGAATGCTGATAATGAAACCAAAACAAAATTACCAAAATGAATCGAGCAACGGCATTCGTTTTAAGTCATTGTCACTCCTACTTCGCAGTAAATCAAGCGTTTGCTTATAAATGAGTGACGAAACATACAGCCTACTGTCCCTAACCTCAACTCGCCCTAAGTGTTTGTTTAGGCTCAGTGTTTGGGAGCAGATATTAAGATTTATAAAAAAAAATATGGAAGGGTAACCGTGTAGATCACAGTGAATTTTGGGTGTTTACAGTGTAGATGTGATTAAGTTTCAGCGATTTTGATATGGTGTAGACATCAATTTTGTTAGACACAAATTGACTTTTAAGAATAGTAGGTCCTAATGATTGCATCAAAGACTTATAGTAATAATAATAATAATAATAATTAATTAGCCTGTCATATTTCATCAATTTCTGTAAATCTTCTCATTAAACCTGTGCTGTACCATAAGCTGGCTTTCCCCGCTACAATACGTATAAACAGATGATTCCTAATGATATACAATGTAGCATGTAACTATTTTGTGATGCTCATCATAAATATCAGACACACAATCACGCAATCATACAAAATTGTGGACGCATCTATCTATCTATCTATCTATCTATCTATCAGTCACATTTGACCATTACTCGCAGGTGTATATTACATACACTCCAGATTTGCAGGATGAAAGCCTACACAGTAATCATGTAATTACGATAGGGATCTTTAACATGCAAGGGGGTGGGGTGGGGGATTCCGTTAGTGGATAGCTAAGGCCCTGATCAGACTGAGCGGATGGGCAGGCTGGTCCGGCTCTCTGCTGTCCAAATATGCTCGGACACGTTTTGGTATGGCGCGCCTGTATATATTGTTTAATTAGGATTATTGCATCCAATTCAAAACCTAACTTAGCCAGATTCTCCTTCTTTTCCGTGATATTATCATAAATCTGATATGTCATAAATAAGGCTGTTAAAAAAAAACAGGCTTTCAACAAAAGATCTGCTCTCGTTTACATATAACATGAAAAAAAAAAAAAAAAAAAACGGCCGCGTACTCTCTCTCTCCCCATTTATATACAAAGGGACCCCAGCCAAAGTAAGTAAATTTTTGTGTAGTTTTCTTTTGGTAAAAAGGTAAAATTGTTAAGAATGTAAACGTACAGATTTTTTTTTTCGTTTACACAACACTCCATTTGTGATGATTTAATACTTTTTCCTGCAATTAGGTGATTTATAGCACGGAAAGATGAAGAAAATTAGTATAACAGGGTCATCTTGATGAAACTATTTGGAGGCCGACTTTATTCATACAAGTTCTCATATGGACGGCGACATGTGTCTTTCGAGAGTTTTTGCAGAAGTTTTAGCAATTATTAACCCTTCAAGCGGTAATCACAGCTACAGCAGACGACACTTTGTTATTTTTCTCCATTTCAGAGAAAATAAGGTTTGACAATTCGTGTGAATCGTCTGCCCAGCAGACGATTCTTATGAAATGCAAAGTCCTTTTTTTTCTCTGAAAATATAATAAAAATGAAAATAGAATGTCGTCTGCACAATTTTGCTTAGCGTTTAAAGTATTAATTTTATTAACCCTTGTCATGCTGAATAAATTAAGATGCCATGTCCACTTCTAATTTTCAGTCAATCAGATTACTTGATCTATGTTGTTGCAGGGATATTTCTGGGATGGGCCTGATCCATTTTGTGTGAAAACCATTAATGTTAGAGTTAAATTGAATTTATTTTTGGCTGGGCCCCTTTTACAAGCTATTCATCAAAATTTGAAAAGGCCAATCAAAATTCTTAATTTTACATGTACTTGAATGGGACATGGGCCCAATTTAAGGGCCCATAGTAATTTTGGGCTAGCAATATTCCTGTTGTTGATACAAATAATATACTTAATGGCAAACAGTGCGGATCTCAGATCAGATGGCTTCTCCAACTGATCTGGGGCTACACTATTTGCAAAGGTAGTGCATATCCGGGTTCAGCAGAACCAGGGTTAAATATAAAAAAATGAGCCGCGACATGTGGAAAAGACACTTCGAGGTACATTTCCCAGCTAACACACAACGTCACAGGAACGTCGTTAAAACGTCACTGCAACGTCACGACGTTGCAGCGACGTTGTTCCGACATTGTGTGTTTGCTGGGAAGGCCCAGATGAAACCGTGCAGTTTGATTAATACATTCGCTCTCGTGAGTAGAAATAAAACACAGACAGTCCAGTGTCCCTCATTTACATAATTATCACTACAGACAGAATTATCACTATAGACAGTCTAGTGTCCCTCATTTACATAATTATCACTATCATCTCGATATCTTGTCGCTATTTTTTTTTTTTTTTTTTTTTTTTTTTTTTTTCAATTATCTTTTGACATCGATATCTTACCGCTAATTATCGTTTTTCAATTATCTTTTGACATCATAAGATGCGTCAGCCTTTTTTTCTCTCGCAAAATGACATTTTTTTTTTTTTTTTTTTTTTTTTTCTGAAAGCCCAATGTTCATAAAAGAAATTTCCACTTAATTTTTTTTTCATCACTGTAGATTTTATCTTTCTTGCATCACTGTAGATTTTATCTAAAGTGAAAATATGCTTTTTGCTTACTTCATGTAATTTTGGTGTTGATTTCAAGTCATAGAAAAAATGTTGTACCATTTTAAAAAAAGCATGTCTGCTTTTTATCAAATAAAGCTACTTGAGAAAATGAATAAAGCAAATATATGTAATATGTTTTTTTTGTTTTTTTTTTTTTTTTTTTTATTAAAATGTAAAAATAATCACATTATGATCACTGTTACCCATTTTGAAATACCTTTGCATCAACGAAGCTTGAAATGACAAAACGTACCTTAAGACATCCAACCATGTCAACTACATACACCAGACTGTACATCCATTCAGCTATTTTTAAGTCTTATTCTGTTGCCTTACACAATATGAAGTCCTCATAGAATTAGATTTAGCCAATTTTGTACTGTCTAAATGCGTATACTGGTTTGGATATATTTGTTATCTGCATATATCCTAAGATACGTTTTGCTATTTTCAGTCCAATATACATTTTTTTTTTTATCAAATACTGCTCGGTAATGACAGACAAAAATGGCATATTTGCATATGATAGGAAAACGTGTATCACATATCACGAAAATATGGGAATAGCAATCTATGCTAAATCTCAGTATTTGAAAACAATCACAACTCAACTAATATGTTTTAAGCATTTGACTAGATTAATAATAGTCAAACCTGTCTTAACCTGAAATGACAATGGAAGGTGAATAAACGAGGCTTAAGTATGAAGCGGACAAATGAAGTTATTATCACAAATTTCGGCTTGTTAAGACAAGTTTGATAGTGAAAAATATGAAGAAAAAAGAAACACACACACACACACACACACACACACACACAATATGCACCTTTTGATGATCTGGGACAGTCTGTGCATCTGTCCAGGCTGTTTCTTTGCTGAACGCAAATGTCCGAAGGCGCATTTTATCAAGTTACGGCCCTTATATTTATTAAACAAAACCTACATTTTAATACTGTATACAAGAGTACGATACCTAAAGGTTAATGTTACTGGATTATCAGCCAGCCATAGATACCATTTCATATATGGAACAAGCAAAGACCTCGCTCAATCGGTTCAAAGCGTTTGTTGTTTTATACAACAATATCAGTCTGTAGTCCTTGAAGAATCTATAATATAGACATGTGCGGTTTGCCTATGTGAATACCCAGACTGAGCAAAACTTTAGCTGCCATGGTTGCACACACTCTTAAGGCCTCTTTTGTTGTCTCCCAATTTATTTATTTGTAAGCTGAAAGTAGCTGTAGTAATGTTATTAAAATATGGAATGTATTTTGAAAAATGATTATGAAAAAGCACATTTTTTTGCTATATAAAAATATAGTGTCCGGTTTTCATATCAGTCACTAGATCTTAACAGTCTAAACAATGAAAGTGAACAAGCATACATTTATCAAAAAAAAAAAAAAAAAAAAAAAAAAAAAACGGTATATATTAGAATGCTGCCATAATTAAGTTAAACTATTACATTTCAAATTCTAGCGACTTTAGCACCACTAAGGGGTGGAAATTTCGTTATTAGAAATTTGATCTCTGGCATATGTGAAACAATGATAACATAAATCAGGCGACGTATCTTGATTAGGGTCGTAAGTGCTTGTCTAGTCCGTAAAAAATAAACAGACCCTATTTAGATAGCATATGCACAGGACAGGATATGTGATTTTTTATGCATGAAATACAGTCAGATTTCTCTATGCATAGTACAAGTTATAAACATTGAAATGACTTACAGACGCCATCTGAAGTAGATTTTATCAGAAAAAAATTGCTTTTTTTTATATCAATAAAGTTTATCTTTTTATATAAGTTTAGAAGATGATATAGCAAAAACAAAATGCTAATTTGGAAATATATAATAGGTTACCACTGATAGAAAAAGAAGTTGCAGACTCATAGATAGGCCAAGTCATTTTTGAAATAGGTTGCATGGCTCATATTTCATACAATACTGACAATACTTTATAAAGGTATGCATTTAGAGACATGTCAGTGTAAAACATTATCCTTGAAAGAATCACTAACTTTTAAACAAAACAAGACACCCGCCATTAAGCCTGTAAAAATAGTATTTGCTTCAACACTTGTACTTTTTTGATGCATCGTCAGGTAGTAAAATTAACGTAGAGTATAGCATTGTCTGCTTGATAAAAATATATATGCTGGGTTCAACAAGATAATTTTAATAGAGCTGTTGTAGAAGTATAAAAAATATCAAGTACAAATCATTGTTTGCTTAAATGTTAAGCAAAGAATTCAAAATGTTTGCTTATTCCCTGATTTTCTTTGCTTAAAATAAGCAAATACAGTTATCTGGGTCTCTGCAGTTTTATCTAATTTCTCAACACTTTGAGATTGAGACAGTTGATTTTAGCATTTTGTTTTAATTTTAACAGGAAGCTTCTACCATAACCGGCCATTCATCATCCATGAGGGCAAGAGAACAGCTGGACGAGGCATATGGCCCACAACCGAGACTGACTCGGAATGGTGACGACTGCACTAGCTGAAATACCCATGAGGACCTGGTTTTCAAGCGACTCTTATGACACACCTGTAAGCTGCTGCTTATTTTTTTTTTCTTTAATTTTCATAGCAACAAACGTTTATCTCATGCATGTCTTGTATCTCAAGAGTCAAGACGGAGTTCTAGAAACTTGTTTCTGCTGTACTGACTTTGTGTCTTATACACTGTAGCAGAAATATAATATACTACTGTTAACTCTCATTATCTCAAAGCCATTATCACACCTTATCTCAAAAACAAAGTAGCAGAAATATGGTTTAGTTTCTTCTAAGTATTATTCATCTGAAACTGCTCCATAAGACTCTGATATAACCAGAGTCAAGTGTATTTTAACATTTTGGTTATTTTCGAAAAAAACAAAACAAAAAAAAAAACTTCAAATTAACCCATCTGAAAGCACTAAGGTGACTGGTGAATTCATCGAACATGGATTGTAATGCAACAGGTTCTTGTTGTTGTTTGTAGGGTGATTGATATTTGTTAGGTCGACAAATATTCACGTTTTGAAAAAAATATTCATATTTCGGAAAAAGTATAATAGCAACTATTTGCCGTCTGTCTTGCATCTCTCAGATTAAAAAGTAAAAATGCGGTTATACGAGCACCATCATTGTTTTGATGTTACCAGCATTCACTGAGTCTGTATAATAACAAGCTACATTTGTACTGCTTAAATGTCTTGTATCTCAAGACAGAGTAACATATTCTACAACATCTTTCTTACTAGCTGGAGGGCTCTGTTATGTGTCGGGTATGTTGTTGGGAATGGGGCCTTTTTCAGCCCCAGATTAAGGCAAAAAGGAACACTGGGTAGTAAGACATGAACATTTAAACCAAATTGCAAAAGTTTGCACAAGAAAATAAACAGTGTACATTATAAATACCCCTGTTTATTCAATAAGCATTTTATCTATTTCAGGTATATATGGCAAACACAGAGGAAAAGAAGAAGCTATACTAAAGGGTGTGTTTACAAGCTTAGCAATACTAGCCATTTTGCTAATATTTTTTTGTTATAGAATGTACAAAAATAAAACAAAAATGCAATATCATATAGAAAACTCTATTTACAAACCAACTACGGCAACTGAAAACATCCTATTAGATGATTATTATGTATTATAAAACATAAGGTTGCGGTGTTGAGTTTGAATATTAATAGTAGACAAATTTACTCATGGTAAAATTGTTGCTAAGATTTCTAAAAATGTATGTATCTATTCCACTTTTTGTAATAACAAATTTCGCTTTCGCACTGTGATTAAAAAAACATGATATATATACAAAGCCTTATCTAAAAATCAGTGTGCCATCTCTGGGGCTGACAAATTACAATTTCCTGTAGGTGTCTCGGAAAAAAAGTTTCTGTAAAATAATACCGGCAAAATTCTCGGAATTTAAAAATAAAATACAGAAATGAGAGTCTTCTACATTTTCACAGCTTTCAAATGCTTTCGGCGAAATTTCTGATTTCAAGTTTTTATATTTAGTTTGATCTGTCTTGAGCAAAAATAAAGAAAATAATGTATACCCCTGTAAACCCCAATTTTCTCTATATAAAGTGGGGTTTAGGGCGGGGGTCTTCATTTCACGGACTTGTTAACGTGATGTATGAGAGCCTGATTCAAAATATACTAGATTGTATAAAGTTAAAACCTAATGATAATTCTCAGGTAATATATATTTAAAAAATGTTTTGTAATGGACTCGTGTATTAAATTTGATTGATTACGCAGGACTCCAGATTAGCTGGATATTCAGATATATATTTTTCTTATCTCTATACAAGGAACTGTTGTAACATCTAATTGCATTAATAATATTTTAGAATATACATTTACGTGGTGAAATAAGAAAAAATATAAATTACAGAATTGTCTTATCTACTATCCTTTATAAACTTTACTTTTTTTCAGAAAGTGAAATAGTCAGCATTTCGATATCTGTCCCAGCAGTCATAATCATAGCCATCCTTATCATCCTTTTTTATCAAAGAAGAAACATACAGCAGGAACATGAGAATATTGAACTTTCTGAGATGACATCACCATCACATCTGATACCAAATAGCATTCGCCCTGCTATGTCATCCTCTGCTATTTTAGAGATTAGCGATGACCAGCCTGTCGCTTCGAGGACCAGAGCAGCTTCTCGGCTATCTCTAAAATAGCATGATGGGATACTATGTAAGGTGGGAATGAGATTGGCATCACCTTCCTGTGAGTTCAAAAATAATTTTGTTTGTTTCATCAGATATGTTCTGACAAGTAAATTTGTCTTCATTTTAGTTAATTATGTTAAGAGAAGCTCTTTCGTGACATTCACAGCTGATGCCAAATAGCATTCACCCCTGTCATATCATCCCCTGCTGTTTTAGAGATTAGCGATGACGAGCCAGTCGCTTCGAGAACCCGAGCAGCTTCTAGGCCGTCTCTAAGATAGCAGATAGGATAATAGGAAAGGTGCAAATGAGTTTAGTATCATTTCAGTTTAAAAATCGTGTTTGTTTTATCACTTATGTTTTGAAATTCGTTTTGTTTACACGTTTCCTAAAGGTAAATAATTAATGTTTGTTGTTCTACTATACTGGACATCATCTATCCTTTGTTTTGTATTCTGTTGAATTCTCAAGTCAGTTGGTGGTAGATGGGGCAGCCACTTCCAGCTGAAGGTGTAAAAAGATTACAGCTTTAGCATAGAGCTTTTACCAATACCCTATCCATTGTCTGACAAACTGACATCAACCTGACACATTTCATCTCCCATAGTACTGCTTTGCGTAGAAGTATCCTGATGAATTCTTATGGCGATAGCATCAAGATGGTTAACTGACTGAATGTCGGCTTAAGTATGTCCATGAACCAAAAGGTGAATTGTTAGTATATTTTGTAAGTCATAAATGAAGAGAGTAGACAACATCATGTTCAAAAGGGTATTTCTCGCATCTAAAAAATGTATCAACAGAGGGGTCCTGTCGTAATCCATCTGCCCGGTTCTTATTCTCCAGCAAGTGTGAGTGCTGTCTTTTTCTAGACCATCCAACATTTCAGGCAATTTGCTTTCGCTGAGATCTTAAAGATTCTATTTGTTGTTGCATCCAGAATCGTTTTACAAGATTCTAAATTGTTCATTCTTTGTTTAGTTATCTGTACTGTCTGTATTCCGGATGACATCTAGCTCTGATCCATTGCCTGACAAGCTGACATCAACCTGACCCATTTCACCTCCCATAGCGTTGCTTTGCATAGAAGTGTCCTGATGAATTATTAAGTTAGTTGGCTGTGGATGGGACAGCCACATCCTGCTGAACATGTAATAAGCATATTCCCACGACTGAATAGCTGTGGCGATAGCATCAGGATGGTTAACTGACTGAATGTCGGCTAAAGTATGTCCATGAGCCAGAAGGTGAATTGTTAGTATCTTTTGTAAGTCATAGATCAACAGTGTAGACAATATCATGTTCATTAGGGTATTTCTCGAATCTAAACAATGTATCAACAGATGCGCCCTGTCGTAGTCCATCAGTCCGGTTCTTATTCTCCAGCAAGTGTGAGTGTTGTCCTTTTCTAGACCATCCAAATATTTCAGGCAGTTTGCTTTGCCGAGATCTTAATTAAAGATTCTATTTGTTGTTGCGTCCAGTGTAACAGCACAGTTTTAAAACATAACTCGATCATTTTGTTGAAGTAAACGTTGCAAGAAATAGTAAGAATGAAGAAAGATAACATTAAGTTGACGTTTTATAGACTGTACCGCAAATAAGGCCACTCAAAAATATAATGGGTTTAACTGATTCTGGGGTTAACAAATGTCAGAGACAAGTGGAAATTTCTGTTGAGCAAATACTATTTTTACAGGCTTAATGGCGGATGTCTTGTTTTGTTAAAAAAATAGTGATTCTTTCAAGGATAATGTTTTACATTGACATATCTCTAATGCATAGCTTTATAAAGCATTGTCAATATTGTATGAAATGTGAGCCAGGTAACCTATTTCAAAAATGACTTGGCCTATCTATGAGTCTGCAACTTCCTTTTCTATCAGTGATAACCTATTTGATAAATGTACATGTATGCTTGTTCATTTATATTTTTTAGACTGTTAAGATCTAGTGACTGATATGAAAACCTGACACTATATTTTTATATCGCAAAAAAATGTGCTTTTTCATAATCATTTTTCAAAATACATTCCATATTTTTAATAACATTATTACAGCTACTTTCAGCTTACAAATAAATAAATTGGAAGACAACAAAAGAGGCTTTAAGAGTGTGTGCAACCAGCTAAAATTCTGCTCAGTCTGGGTATTCACATAGGCAACGCTCACATGTCTATAGATTCTTCAAGGGCTACAGACTGATATTGTTGTATAAAACAACAAAAGCTTTGAACCGACTGAGCGAAGTCTTCGCTTGTTCCATATATGAAATGGTATCTATGGCTGGCTGATAATCCAGTAACATTAACCTTTATGCATCTTACTTGTGTATACCTCGGTGGAAACAGTGTTAAAATGTATGTTTTGTTTAATGAATATAAGGGCCGTAACTTGATAAAATGCGCCTTCGGACATTTGTGTTCAGCAAAGAAACAGTCTGGGCAGATGCGCAGACTGTCCCAGATCATCATAAGGTACATGTGTGTGTGTGTGTGTGTGTGTGTGTGTGTGTGTGTGTGTGTGTGTGTGTGTGTTTTCTTCAGATATGTTTTCACTATCAAACTTGTCTTAACAAGCCGAAATTTGTGATAATAACTTCATTTGTCCGCTTCATACTTAAGCCTCGTTTTTTCACCTTCCATTGTCATTTCAGGTTAAGACAGGTTTGACTATTATTAATCTAGTCAAATGCTTAAAACATATTAGTTGAGTTGTGATTGTTTTGAAATACTGAGATTTAATATAGATTGCTATTCCCATATTTTCGTGATATTTGATACAAAATTTCCTGTCATATGCAAATATGCCATTTTTGTCTGTCATTTCCGAGTAGTATTTGATAAAAAAATGTATATTGGACTGAAAATAGCAAAACGTATCTTAGGATATATGCAGATAACAAATATATCCAAACCAGTATATGCATTTAGACAGTATTGGCTAAATCTAATTCTATGAGGACTTCATTTTGTGTAAGGCAACAGAATAAGACTTAGAAAGTGCTGAATGGATGTACAGTCTGGTGTATGTAGTTGACATGGTTGGATGTCTTAAGGTACGTTTTGTCATTTCAAGCTTCGTTGATGCAAAGGTATTTCAAAATGGGTAACAGTGATCATAATGTGATTATTTTTACATTTTAATAGAAAAAAAAAAATATTATATATATTTGCTTTATTCATTTTCTCAAGTAGCTTTTTTTAATAAAAATCAGATTTTTTTTTTTTTTTTTTTTTTTTTTTTTTTTTAATGGTACAACACTTTCTCATGACTTGAAATTGACACATAATTTCCCGCATAAATTAACACCAAACTTACATGAAGTAAAATCTTCAGTGATGCAAGAAAGATAAAATCTACAGTGATGAAAAAAAAATTAAGTGGAAATTTCTTCTATGAACATTGGGCTTTCAGAAAAAAAAAATAATAATAATAAAAAAAAAAAAATAAAAAAAAAAAAAAATAAAAAAAAAAAAATAAAATATGTTATTTTGCAAGGAAAAAAAAAGGCTGACGCATCTTATGATGTCAAAAGATAATTAAAAAAAAACAACAACAAAAAACAGATAATTAGCGGTAAGATATCGATGTCAAAAGATAATTGAAATAAAAAAAAAAAAAAAGGTAATTAGCGACAAGATATCGTGATGATAGTGATAATTATGTAAATGAGGAACACTCTAGACTGTCTATAGTGACAATTCTGTCAATAGTGATAATTATGTAAATGAGGGACACTGGACTGTCCTTTTTTATTTCAACTCTCGTGCGTATTCGCGCACTCTGTTCAGTACATTAGCCGTCATTTTACATGAGAATGGTTTTCTGCTATCGTTTATATATTTTGCAGTATCCAATCCGGACTCAATGAGCGGATCACGAAGGCCCTGATCAAACTTTTTTTTTTTTGTAAATGACCAGTATAGCCGCAAGTGTGATAAGGGTCCTTTCTTCTTGTAGTGAGCCAGCTTTCAAATGTTGTATTTATTATTATTATTATTATTATTATTATTATATAGTTAGCCGGCCTCGATGGCTCATTTGGATGCGCGTCCGACCTGCCTAGGTCGGCAACATTCTTTCCTGGAGTTTGATCATGAAATATTTTCTACGGTCATTCTCTCCTTTCCGCTGATTCAAGAAGGACAGTTGGCAGTTTCTGGCGAAAGAATGTGCACGATACTGGTTAACCGCTTAGAAGACTAAGCCTGCCCATACAGTAAACGTGTGGTTAGGTAAACTGACCGCGCTCGACATGACCCTATTGGGTTGACTGGGCCGTAAAACCTCAACAAAAACAAAATTTCTAATAGTTAAATGTGCCGAAACATGAGAAAATTTCCTTTGAATATGTGCCCCCAGTACATCTGCTCAGTCTGATCAGTCTTCGCGATTCACCTGAAGATAAAAAAGTGTGCAGCAAAGACTCGGATCGGACTGCGCATCAAACGTAACTGTTGTTAACCCTTGTCCTGCTGAACCCGGATATACCTGCCTTTGTAAACAGTGTAGATCCAGATCAGTTGGCTTCTGTTGAAGCCAATTGATCTGGATCTGCACTGTTTGTCATTCAGTATGTGAATTTATATCAACAACTTGGATCAAGTAATCTGGCTGGCTGAAAATTGGAAGTGGGCGTAGCATCTTAACCTGTTCAGTATGGCAAGGGTTAATACCAGTAATGCTGTACCAGCTCTCAATGTGCCGATATCTGGGTAAACAAATCTCTCTCTCTCTCTCTCTCTCTCTCTCTCTCTCTCTCTCTCACACACACACACACACTAAGCAATAGTTTGTTTTTCTTGTAATTGTTTCATTTTTTTTGTGTGTGTGTTTTCATTTTTCTATGTATCATGATATATGTATATGTGTATTTTGATCTAATTAGGTTTGAACGAAACGTAATTTGTACGCACGCAAGTCTATTACAATGGTTCATCGCTTGCTTAATGGTAATTTAAGGCTTTTCTTGGAGATGGTAAAAGCCGTATGTTTTTCTTTTTTTTTTTTTTTTTTTTTTTTTTCTGAATCCCATCCCACTTGTGTTATTATTATATCACATATTACTACATGTAAACTACATGTAAACTTTAGATACAGATATGTTATAGATATGTTTAAACAGATCAAACTAACAAACACAGGTACATTTTCTCATTTCTAGACAAAAAATATCAGGGCCCAGTTGTTCAAAGCGTCGTTAGCTTAATGAGCTCGTTAAGGGTCATTTCGTTAACTGTTTCAATATAAAATATTCTGATATTTTTTGCTGAAAAAATGTGAGTAGCTTTTGCAAAAGCTACTCACATTTTTTTTTCAGCAAAAATTTCAGCATATTTGCGTATAACTCGATGTAAATATTAGCGAATCGTTAACTAACAACATCGTTAGCTTTGAACAACTGGGCCCAGTCTTGTAATTAATAAACAATTTATAGAAGTTGCTTGCTTAAGGGAGGCGAGGAGACAAAAACAGATGCAGCAGTACTTTTACTCAAATAAATCAAAATAAAATATGATAATTTGCCTGCTGCACCTGCCCTCGACCTGCCGAAGGCACAACATTTAAGTAAACAAACAAACGAAAACAAAATATTTTGTTTAATTTACGACTGAGACAAAAAAGAAAAATTTTAGGATCAACTGGTGCGCGAGATGAAAATGTCTTTAGTTGCTTCTCCTCTGCCGGAATAAATAGGCTTACAGGGGAGTGGGTGGCAACTCTGTCAAAACTGCTGTCATCTTCCTTCTGAAATAAAAAAAAAAAAAAAAAAATGGCTTCGCCAAAAGGAATGAATTTGCTTCATACGTGAGCAAAGTCATTCCTTTTAGAGTGGACCTTTTTCAGAAGGGGCTTTGTGTGCAAGAAAACAAACAGGAAGCCACAAAAGTTATCTTTATTTTCAAAACTAGCGGAAAACCTAGCAAGCGCATTCAATTCCCTTTTAACCAGACTAAGTCTTCATAAACTGACCTGTTTTGCTTCTCTCCATTGCAATGTAATGCAATACAATGCAGTACAATACAATACAATACAGTAGTATGGTATAGTAATATACAGAATAGTGCCGTGCGTGACAGTACAGCACAGGGCAGCACAGGGCAGGGCAGAGCATGGCAGGTCAGAGCAGGGCAGGGCAGAGCAGAGCAGTGCAGGACAGGGCACAGCAATACAGGGCAGGACAGGGCAGTACAGTACAGTACAGTACAGTACAGTATAGTTACCAGACTCCATCATATCTTACACTTGTGTCAAAATAAAATATGATGATTTGTCTGCTGCACCTGTCCTCGACCAGCCGAAGGCACAACATTTAAGTAAACTAACAAATGAAAACAAAATATTTTGTTTAATTTACGACTGAGACAAAGGTCCAACTGGTGCGCGAGATGAAAATGTCTTTAGTTGCTTCTCCTCTGCCGGAATAATGCTTTCAGGGGAGTGGGTGGCAACTCTGTCAAAACTGCTATCATCTCCCTTCCGGAAAAAAAATGGCTTCACCAAAAGGAAAGAATTTGCTTCATGCGGGAGCAAAGTCATTCCTTTTAGAGTGGACCTTTTTCAGAAGGGGCTTTGTGTGCAAGAAAACAAACAGGAAGCCACAAAAATTATCTCCATTTTCAAAACTAGCGAAAAATCTAGCAAGCGCATTCAATTCCCTTTTAGAATGAAATTTCAGAAACCAGACTAAGTCTTCATAAATTGACTTGTTTTTCTTCTCTCCAATGCAATACAATCCAATCCAATCCAATCCAATCCAATACAATACAATACAATACAATACAATATAACACAACACAACACAACACAACACAATACAATACAATACAATACAATACAATACAATACAATACAATACAATACAATACAATACAATACAATACAAAACAATACAATACAGTAGTATGGTACAGTAATGTACAGAATAGTGCAATGCGTGGCAGTACACTACAGGGCAGGGCAGAGCAGAGCAGTGCAGGACAGAGCAAGGCAATGCAGGGCAGGAAAGGGCAGGGCAGGCCAGTTCAGTACAGTACAGTAGTTACATGACTCCATCATATCTACGCAGCATTGAGCACATACTCAAAATCTAAATAAAGCATTTACAGCAAAAAAAAAAAAAAAAAAAAAAACAGACTTGAGTTAACCATACACACCTTTGATGCGAGGCTATAACCCTTAATATGTCGTACACAACAATTGTCGTCTGTTTTGTCTTCTGCTGCTTACTTTAAAAGTCATTGTTGCACACAGTGTGGACCCAAATCAGACTGCTCCTCTAGGAGCAGTCTGATCTGGGTCCACACTGTTTGCTATATGTAAAAAGTATGTTTGAAATGTTTGCAAGAAGATGCGGCAGACGCCATAAACAGACGACATTTTCAGATGCAGGTTTTCTTGGCGTTTTAAGGGTTAAATGAAGAGTTTGAACTCTTATGTCTCTGTAGAAACGGACAAAAGAGGCAAACCATTTCAAAGTTTAGCAGAACAGGAGGAAGGAAGAATACATATTATATTTTTACCCTAAGTACTGGGGCAGACATGCCTGAGCAAGCAGTGTAGACCCCGATCGGACGCCACAGAACGCCGCGTCTGATCATGATCTACACTGTTTGCAACTTATCCAGCAGTCTTTCAGACCCAACACCAACGATTACAAATCCAGCTTCACTTTTTTCTATTGATAACTGCATTTCTAAACTGAAACGGTATATTCCAATTTAAGAAACACAAGTAAACAGGAACCTCTTTATAACGCAGTTCATTATAGCACGATTTCGGATATAACATGGTTCAAAGATGCCCTTCAAAATGTTGTATCAAAAACAAAAATGTGTGGATTATATAGAAACATGAGAAATACCGGGGAAAGGTGTCGTCGAAGAACTCCAGGGTTTTTAGCTAAATTAGTTTAACCTTTTGCACTCTCCGGGCGAATTCAGCAGACAGCAAGTTGGTGATTTTTATCCTATTTTCTCTGGAAAACAAGGCTTAGCATTTCATGCAAAATTACCAATATCTCTTCGCCGGAAATATCAAAACCTATTTATCTGTTAAGTGTCGTGTGGAGGCCGCACTTCATTATACACCATAATCTCTTTATAACACTATTGTTTGGGTTCATAGCATAAACCGTGTCAGTTAAACAACCGTGTTTTATCCAAACAAAAATGTATAGATTATATTGAAAAAAATTCAATATAATCTATACATTTTTGGAATCCATCTTTGAACCGTATTATAACGAACCGTGTTATAAAGAGGTTGTGGTGTAGTTCGGATTATTTTATTTCCTTTGGGATCATTGAGCCTATTCTGGTTACTTAGAAAATCGAAATCTACTTAAGCTGGTGCTTCGTGTCTGTGTGTTTTTTCCTCAGTACCACTGGGAGTACAAAATTGAATATCTCATCCTTTCAAAAAGCTTCCCAATTACACCTCGATTTTACAGACCATAATCAACAGCAAACTTATCTTCTCAGCCTTTAAATAGAATGTGTACTTTAATTGTTTCATCATCAAAACATACCAAATGAAATTTAGTTTTCCAACTTTGTCTTATCGGTAGGTAATCAGTATGTGGTCAGTAAAGCAAAAACACTTCAAGTATGGTGATTCTCAGCAGCTGTAATTAATCATTCGCCAAGCAGAATCCTGCGAGGTGAAATTTCGTATTTTACTAGACCTTGATGTCAGAGACCAACTATTGGAGACGGCTATACAAGGTATCATAAATAAATTTGAATCAGCTTATAGTAAGGAGTGAAAAAAATGGCATCAAGGTCTAGGAGCTAGTCTACAAGGTATCGTAAATAAATTTAAATCAGCTTATGGTAAGGAGTGATAAAAATGACACGAATTAGGTCTAGGAGCCTGTCTAGGACACTTCCTTTCCTCAAAACGGCGAGTCACTCCGCAATACCTTTTTAGAAAGCTTTTACTTGCGCCACGAAAGCTCCCAGATAAAATATTTGGCATACGCTTGTTGTTAACACCGATGTGCAGCACAAAGAAAGCAGAAATCTTGTTGGAGTAAGTAGCTCAAATAATCTGGTCAGCTCATTAGACGTTTTGATTGTTTCAATACCATATTAATCAAGCTCATGCAAAACTATGAAACTGCATGCTATGCGATCTGAACGAAGTATAAAATGACGGAATAAAAATGCTCGCGAAAACTGGTGACATCCTTGTATTTCTACAATTTACTCCGAGACAATCACATCTGACTGTAACCTCAGAAGGCAACTCAGTGGTAAAGGACAGGGTACGTACAAACACCGGATCGGGCTCAATTACCGGATCGGATCCGGTTTTCTGTGCTATGTTCATTTTTTCTTCGATATTTTATTCTTTATGCACAGTTGGAAAAGGTTTACAGCATACAAAACTATTTTTACCTCACACCTTCATTCCAATATAAAAAAAAACCGGACCAAACATAACTCCACCCATATATATATATAGCCAAACGGCTAATGTAGGCTATGCTAGGAGTCTGTAGCATTTGCATTAAGTTCGGATGACAAGCCAGCACCAAACAGCGGGACAAGGTCGGACCGACAGCGGTTGTTACGTCGTATCGCCGTCGGCCAACACCGGACCGTTTTTTTATTTTTGTTCACAAACATAGATTGTTGGTACTCGTTAGGCTTGCCTTGCTGAGGCGGTTCTCACAAGTTCCCCGATTCTAGAAATATGAAAAATATCAGAATTTTTATCTTTTTTTTTTTTTTTTTTTTTTACATTTCGTTGGTAAATTTTAATGTAAAAGCAAGAATCACATTACCAGTAATCAAACACAAAGTTCAGCTTACAGTCAGATCCTATTTGACATGTCTGTTTTATCGATGTAACTTTATACGAGCTTTAAAATAAATATTGTTTAAACCAAAGTTCAAAAAGCTTATCAATCAATCTGTCAAGTGTCATCCAAAACACATATCACTTCTAATTGAATGATATGATGAGCTATTTTTTCTTCTTCTAATTAATGCTGGGGATTAAAATTAGTGATTGACTGGTATATGGAAATGATGCTGCAAGTGATAAATTAATATAGTGATTGACTGATATATGTAAATGATGCTGCGAGTGAGGCAAAGTGGCGACGGAGTGATAGTATTGAATCCGCTCATGAAATAGCATCACATACATGATTAAAAAACTAATACAGTATTAAAAATAACAACTAGAAAGAAAAAATCAAAAAAAAAAAAAATCAAAATAATAGTCAAAATAGGGTCTGATCCGGTAATTGAGCCCGGTCCGATCCGGTGTTTGTACGTACCGGTAAAGGACAGCCTGGGTAGTTCCCAGTTTTATTTGGACTACTCCTGATTTTTTGTGTGCCTTAATCCAGCCTTGACGGCTCATTTCTCAGATTTAAGGGTCGTCTTGAAGGTACATTCATTCCACATGCGTAACTTTCCTTTATTGTGAAGATGTGCACTGGGGATCAGGACTGAGAGGAGGGACCAGTTGTTATCCCTCTGAAGCAACAGGTTGCCTTGATATAGATGCTGCCTCTTCTCTCCGTTCGGAGATATCTAAATTGTCATTTTCTCATTAACGTGTAGTAGTCTGGGCGATATAATCCTATCCTGGTGGCATTAAGCCCTGAATATCCGGTGGCTGGATGTTGTGAACAACTTTTCCTGTTTGGATATTCAGTTTTTACGTATTTCAATATCCATTGGACTTTTCTAAAGGTGCGGACGTGACACAAGACAGCTGTCTATCGGCAGCCAATTTCAGAAGCATTGCCGCATGCTTTGAAACCGTCCACAAAAAATTCAAACTAGTCACTTGCATAACGAAAGATGGTCATTCAAGATGAAATAAAAAAAAAAGTACCTTACCAATCACACAAAAAAAAAAGTAGCCAAAAACTACCATAGAGCAGCAAGCTGCTGCATCCACTTGTTCCGATCAGGACCTACAGTTTGCTTGACAGTGTTAACTGGACCTAGAAATATTTTTATGCGCAGGCTGGTCTAGGTCATCGTATCTTGCCCAAGAAGTAAATAACCATTTTATGGTTTACGAGTTTACGGTTAATACCATAGTGTTCCGAGTAATATAAAGCATACCTTATTACAAGCGCGAACATTGCTGATCCAGACAAGTCTGCACAGTCCCATAAGGGTGTATTTTATTTATAATGCATACTTACAAGAACGGGCATTCTTTATGCATAATGTTTGCAGTTTTATTATTTTGAGTAGCCAGCGCAGCGGATAGGGTCGCAAGTAATTTGTGTAAAATGCACAAATAAAGTCTGCCAAATAAAGTCCGCTAGCATTTCACAGCAGTTGTACCTGGCCAGATACAGGACAAGTCAATCACAGATCATTTACCTGCTTAATTGTCGCCACCTGCTGAATCAAATCCAATCACATGAGAGATAACTCAGATATCATATGTTAATAATCAGAATTGCGCAATCGACAAGACCACAGTATAAATTTTGATGTTTGTTTGTAACAGTTTTGTAACAGTTTTTCAGTGCAATATGCCGGCCTCGGTGGTTCAGTTGGATGCGCCGTCCGACTGGAGACCAGGAGGTCGCTGGTTCATCCCCCGCCAAGGTCAGCAACATTCTTTCGTGGAGATTGATCATGAAATATTTTCTATGGTCATTCTCTCCCTTCCGCTGATTCAAGAAGGGTAGTTGTTAGTTTCTGGCAAAAGAATGTCCACAATACTGGTTAACCGCTTAGAGGACTAAGCCTGCCCAGTAAACGTGTGGTTACATGTAGGTAAACTGACCCCGCTCGACATGACCCCATTGGGTTGACTGGGCCGTAAAACCTCAACACAAACAATTTTCAGTGCAATGACCTCTGTGATGACATCAGAATATCGCGGTTTGATTCTCTGCAATCGACTGAAAGTCTAATGAATATTGAAACGCATAGTATTTCTTCATCTGAGCAGATAGTATGTGAGTTGTGTTCTGCCATAAAATGAGTTTTCCCACATTGCCATTTGCTCCCTTCCACTGATTCAAGAAGGGCAGTTGTCAGTTTCTGGCAAAAGAATGTGCACAATACTGGTTAACTGCTTAGAGGACTAAGCCTGCCCAGTAAACATGTGGTTAGGTAAACTGACCAAGCTCGACATGACCCCATTGGGTTGACTGGGCCGTAAAACCTCAACACAAACAAAGTATGCTATGTTCTGCGGTACAATGAGTTGTCCCATCTTCTTTGCCCTTTTGCATACTGGGCCTTTGTGCTGGCTTCCTTGATTTTGAGCAGGTTGGTGGAGCGCTTGTCTTCTGGCTGTTTACTGGCATCGGTAGCAGTTTTTGCCAGCTGATTGACAGTCTCATTTCCATCAATACTGGCATGCCCATATGTCTACAGCAGCTCACTTTTCTGTTGTGAAGTAATGGCCTGTCCGGATGTAGGAGGTGTCTTTCAAGTTGAGGGTAAGTATTCTTACTGCTTACTATCACAGAACATTTAAAGACGTCTGCTGGTCGCTGTGACAAGATACTGGAGGAAGTATTTAGTCGCTGTCAGTACCCTGACAAGCTCTACCATACTGCATACTGGTTTCTCTAGTGGGACAGGGTCATGATTTGAAAGATGAAGCATCGCTCCTGCTCCACAAGGATCTGGGTTAACCTATTATAGTCTGAAGACCTCTAAAAGAGTAATTGGCAAACAGTGCAGACCCAGATCATATGTCTGATCAGGGTCTCCACTGTTTGCAAATAGTTTAGCCATTTTTCTCGAAGAATATCTAAATCTCATAACTGGATGTACCTAAAATTGAAATTTGACTCTACCAATATATAATATGGGCAAGTCTATTCAGTCTACAATGGGTTAATTAAACTGGATGCAGTATCTGGAGCCTCCATTAGCATGTCCATCACTAGTTTTTTCCCAGGTTCTGCTTGTTGGAACATCCTTGATTTGGAGAAACCCAGCTGACTCAAATAAGCAGGCATGTGCTTGATCATAGCTAGACTGTTCACTTCATAATCTACTTCCTGCTCAATGAAGTTGAGGGGCGGAAGTACACTGGCTTTACACAGTAAGTTTGCACTCTTAGTATGATTAAATGCAAAACCATTTGTCATAACTACATGTACCTATGCACAAAAAGTTTTATTCTAGTCATTGGTTTTAAAAAAATTCTAATATTTTTATTTTTTCCCATAATAAAATTGACTGAAAAATATGCAAAAAATCAATAGATTATGCAGGCATGAAACGGACCTGAAAAGGAGGGAGACACTCTGACATCACTGGGAAAACAGGGAGGCTTCTTCCAAGATAAAGGGACATGACAGCCCCAGCCTACTCTACCTGCACAGCAAACACTGCCAAACTTTCAGTTTATCCAAGCCTACTCTACCTGCACAGCAAACTTTCAGTTTATCAAAGCATTTTGTTGCTTTACTTGTTTGTTTTTTGGTTTGTTGTTTTTTAGATTTTCATTTCAGTGGTAACAATACTTGAACCCTTCCATCATTTGCTGCAAGAAGGACAATAAAGCATTTTGTTGTTTTGTTTTATTTGTTTGTTTTTTAGTTTGCTGTTTTTAAATTTTCATTTCACTGGTAACAATTGACCCTTCCATCATTTGCTGCAAGTGGGACAGATATATATGTATATTTTTATTTATTATTTTTATTTTTTTTTGTTTTTCTAGCAAAAGATTTGAGGAACATTTCTCAAAAAAATATTGAACTAATCCTTTCAATGACGCCCCGCTTTCATTTCTGTTCATTTAAATTCGGCACCCTGCCCCACCCAAAAAGTTTGTTGCTGTCAGCAGTTATCTTTTAATTTTGAGTGTAATTTTTGTTAAGTGGAACATTTATCAAGTACTGGTAAAACCAATTAAAGATCTGGTACATACTATCACAAATTTATACAGGAAAT
Source organism: Anodontia alba (assembly GCA_964016985.1). NCBI lineage: Eukaryota > Metazoa > Mollusca > Bivalvia > Lucinida > Lucinidae > Anodontia > Anodontia alba. The sequence continues at coordinate 49,347,387 of OZ024834.1, read as the reverse complement.
ATATCCACACAGTCTGATCATGGATGTCTCTACTGAGCTTCCAGCAAAACGCCGTTTCAGTGTTTACTTCTCACTATGTTGTGATCAGCACATGCTACGATAAAAAAACTTTTTTGTAAATAGATACAGTGAAACCTGTGTAAGACAGCCACCTTTGAAATTGACCTGAGTGGTTGATGTAGAAAGGTGGTTGTCTTATAAAGGTACATGTCATGTAATTTTGCTAGCAAAATTACATGACATGTACCTTTATAAGACAGACAACTTTTTCCACATCAACCACTATTTAAAGTCAGTCTTGTAGGTGGCTGTCTTACACAGGTTTTTACTGTAGCATATTTTAATAGTTAGATTTTTTTTTAATCCTCCACCAGCTCTCCTGAAGAGGTAGAGTTATAGGTTTGCACTCTGCCTTCCTTGTTTCCTTCTGTTTACTAGTGTTATTTCACTTCCTATCCAGTATTGAATTTGAACTGAGGAATTCCACCCTTAATGGGTCCCCAATCTTGTCTGTTGGTGCAAATCTGAGGTATTTAAAGACACTGTAATTTGGACAGACGGTCAGCATGAAATCTGTAACCACAAAGGTGTTAGCTAATCAGATCACAAATGGCGATTCATTCTGTGATAACATCTGTAAACAAAATGGCGAACATATCCATTCACTGTCTGGAAGGTTGTTTGGTGATTTAACCCTTAAAACGCCAAGAAAACCTGCATCTGAAAATGTCTTCTGTTTATGTTTTCTGCTAAATATTCTTGCAAACTATTCAAACCTATTTTTGCATACGGCTAACAGCGTGGACCCAGATCAGACTGCTCCTAGAGGAGCAGTCTGATCTGGGTCCACGCTGTTTGCAAAAATGACTTTTAAAATCACAAGCAGATGACAAAGCAGACAACAGTTGTTGTGATTGGCAGTTTAAGGGTTAAACTGCTTGGCTGGAGTATGGACAAGCAAAAGTGCCATGTAATGTGCGGCAGAGAAGCAGCTGTTCAATTCATAGTGACAAGAGCATATGATGTAAGTTGTATGTCAGTTAGTTACCACTCGATATTTGCTAAAAACCTGTTTTATGAATTGTGAAGTGTTCGTCCAATTTTCTTAAAAAATATGTATAGAAAAGTAAAAATATAACTCAAGCTCCTGTGCCCATTTCAGAATGCATTTAATGTTACCAGATAGGCAACGAAATTATAGGTCTTTTATGTTACCATCAAATGCTCCTTGCCTCGAATGCAAACAATACCCCATAAACCAGGTTTATCAGATGACTCCAGGTAATGGTGATTGGCAGACTGTTGGCCCAGTTAGCTTGGTACTTGGTAAAACATCTGACCAAAATTCCAAGAATGGCATCTACGACACTTTTTCCTCCATATTTTGCTTTACAGAAGAATCGTATCCAAGGCTGTCATCAAGACTACTTTCCAATTTCTACATGAAACATGTTTAGGTAGAAGTGTCTTATTGAGTGCCCACAGTATACGTTTTTTCTTTTTTTTTTTTTTTTTTTTATCGAGAAATGAGAAAAATATAAATACTTAGCATAGGAATAGATAAAAGTGGGTATTAGGTAGATATTTTCCTTACAATGCGCTTCTAATGAGTACCCACAACATATCTTTCATGCAGAGATAAAAAAAATCATCAATACTTTTGGATTGAAAAAGAGCATCTTATCAAAAGCTATGATTACTTGGCTGGAAAAAATGCTGTATCTATAGCTATTTTATAGTCTTTTATAGCTCCAGATAAGATAAATATACAGATAAATATTTTGCTTATTTCTCCAGGAAATCATGTTGTGAGTACTCATTTGAAGTGTCTTAGTGTGGTACTTCTTATCAGTAAACATGTTTTATGCAGAAATAAGAAAAATGTTTAGTCTTTTTTATGTCCCACCACAAAAAGTGACAAGGGTATTATGTTATACTCTCTGAAATTTTGAGTGTCCGTCCAGCTGTCAGCGTTTCCATCATTTGTGTCCCCTCCCTAACTGATACTGTCCAAGATATTTTCATGAAACTTCACACAAATGTAAAGCACTATGAGAGGACATGCAGAACACATGAACTGTTACTCTGGTTTGTCTACTTTTTGAATTGTTGCCCTTTGAACATAGCCATTTCTGCCATGTACTTGTGTCTGTTCTGTAAGTTGAAAAATGTTTAAGACATTATTATGAAATTTCTCAGAAATGTAAAGCACTATGAGACAACAAAAAAACATAACTCTGGTTAACCAACTTTTGGAGTTGCGACCCTTGGAACATAGTAGATATTGAAAATAGTCATTTCTACCATGTACATTGTACTGTCAAATCTGTATTGTCATGAAACTTTACACAAATATAAAGCACTACAGAACACATGAACCGTTGCTCTGGTTTGCTTACTTTTGGAATTCTTGCCTTTTGAACATTGAGCATAGCCATTTCTACCATGTACTCGTATCTGCTCTGTGTGTTAAAAGCTGTTTGACATATTATTATGAAATTTCTCACAAATTATAAGCACCATGAGACAATGTGCAGTACACAAAAACTATTACTCTGGTGAACCTACTTTTGGAGCAGCAGCCCTTTGAACATAGTAGATATTGAAAATAGCCATTTCTTTTATGTATGAAAGGAAACAATCACATTGAACATTTAATCAAAATTAACACGTACATGTACATGCATCAATGTTGATTATATTTAGGAAAGACTAATGCACCTTCCCTTTGATTTTATTTTTGACAGATTTATAGCACTTGCTTGATATAAGTGCAGTGGGAGGGCATGGTGCAGTGCTTGCAGCGCTTTTATTTATATTATTTTCAGCATTGTAAGAAATTTCTTACAAGACCAAGTTGAAACAAGCCCATGAGTCGGAGGTGAAATGGGCAGATGTGTGGTTGCTGGCTGCAAATCCAGATACAGCAATACTGGGAAAAGGATCAACTTTTTCAGCTTTCCAAACAAGGAAACAGACTCTGATCGATATAGTATATGGGTGAAAAAATGCCACAGATTTTGTGCTGAAAAAGAACATGAAAATGAAGAATGGCAGCCGCCAATAAATGGCAAAATATGTAGCCTGCATTTTGATAATGAAGCATATGATGTGAATCCTATCATTGAACAATCCTTAGGGTTCAGGAGAAGAGCTCGAACCCTTTTGAGCAAAGACGCGGTTCCAACCATATTTGATTACGCAGAATCAGATCCACCTGTTCCATATAGAAGGAAGGTTCCCCTTGCTGAAGAAAGTAAAGAGGTAGGAAGACATAGCTCCAGATAACCCGGTGAGCACATGACATTTATACAATGTCGTTTCAACATTGCTGCAATGTCGTGACGTTGTCTTAACCCTTAAAGTGCCAGTCACAACTGCAACAGACGACAGTTTTTTTATTTATTTATTTTTTTTTATTTTTCAGAGAAGAACAAGTCTTGACATTTCATGTGAATTGTCTGCTTGGCAGACAATTCACATGAAATGTCAAGACATGTTTTCTCTGCGAAATAAAAAAAAAAAATGTTTTTGAATGTCGTCTGCTACAAATTTTGCCTAGCGCTTTAAGGGTTAACATTGCGTGCCCACTGGGAGAAGAGGCATTCACATATTTTTTTTCTCCACAAAAACATGTTGTGGGTACCCATTAGAAGCTCCTCAGTAACTCTGTCATTCCAATATACACTCGGCACTCAGGTGAGCAGCTTAGGACCATTAGTCCCATGGCTCATTCTGACCTCAGCTTGGGTGAAACTGAAGAATTTTTAACATAGCTCCAGAAAAGACACATTTTTCAACAAAGAAGTGGGGATATTTTGATTATTTCTCCGCAGGAACTTATGTGGTGGATACTCATTAGAAGAGGGCCTGTGATTGTAGAGATCTGAAGAGCTTCTAATTAGTGTGGGCAGCAAATGTCCTTACAAAAACATGCCTGTCCAGATATATTGAAAATTTCACCACCAAAAACTGAAAGTTTTCAGACAAAAATTCTGATATTTTTCATATTTATGCTCAAACAGAGATTGTGGGTACTCATTAGAACCGCTTGGCTGAGGCAGTTCTAGGAGTACCCACAATCTATGTTTTTGAGCAGAAATGAGAACAATAATGTATACCCCTGTAAACCCCAGTTTTACTATATAAAAATGGGGTTTAAGTGAGTCAAAATTATAAAGGTATGTTTTCGTGAAGAAATAAGAAAAATATTCTAGGGATATCCCCTCTAAGGCCCTTATCTGAAGCTACATTATGTATATTTTTGTCATCTTTAAACTTCGAGTATCACAATTAAACTTACATAAGTATGGGCATAATAGGCTTAAAGGCTCCATATTCCTCAAAATAGACATTTGTTATCCAAGAAAAGTTTAATAAATTCTTATATACAGTCGACTCTCGTTATCTCGAATTCCAAGGGACTCACTGAAACACTTCGAGATATCCGTACCTCGACATATCAGAGTTGAGAGAGTGAGGACAACAATAAATTGAACAACCACATTTAACAAATGAATATGTAATTTAACTCCTGAAGTTAGAAATATGTATGTAAAATAATGTGGAAAAGAGGAGAAATTGCTCCTTAGGAGCAATTTCTCCTCTTCTCCACATTATTTTGTTACCTGTTGTCATAGTTTAATGTTAAAACAGGGACCAGATTTTCACTTCGTGGTGAGTGGTAATTCAAAATAAGCGAGTTCGAGATAACGAGGTTCGACTGTAGTATTAATATGATCATAAAAAGTGGAATCTGACATCATGTAAAATTTTAGTTAGTCTCTCGTTCTTGGAACTGGATCAAAGATGAAATAATTTTTTTATCGTATCTCTGAATTAATGTTGGCAGCATTAATTCAGAGATATGATAAAAAAAATCATTTCATTTCGAGAACAAGAGATTAACTGAAATTTTACAGGCTGTCAGGTGCCACATTTTATGATTCTGTTAATACCAGATATCAATTTATTAAGCCTTTCTTGCATAATAAAATGTCTACTTTTGAGGAATGTGGTGCCTTTAAGAAACACAATAATCACATGGAATGGAAAATTTAACATAAACTTGAAAAGTTGATATTACCTGATACCAGTGAAGCCATTTTGCGGGCCACAGTGGCTTAGTCGGATGCAGGTCTGACTGAGGATCAGGAGGTCACAGGTTAGATCCCCAACATTCTTTCATGGGGATTGATCATGAAATATTTTCTAGGATTTCTCTCCCTTCTGATTGATTCAAGAAGGACAATTGTCAGTTTCTGGCAAAAGAATGTGCACAGTTAAGTTACTGGTTGATTGCATAGAGGACTAAGTCCATCCAAGAAAAGTGTAGCTAGGTAAGATGACCTTAAATACATGTAGTGTTGATTTGGCCATTTAACTCCGACCCATTCATTTATGCCATGAAGAATGTTAATAAATAGATGAAACTGCTAAAAAGTCTCCTCTTGTTGTATGCCTGGCTCTGAAACATCTGCAAGACAGCTGAAGCATGCTTGAGCTAAAAATGAAACTATGGTAAATGTCTTAAAATTCAGTACACTAAAGTGTCTGACAAAATGTCATATGCAAACAGTGTAGACCGAGATCAGACTGCTGCTGCTGAGGGAGCAGTCTGATCAGGGTCTACACATGCCATTCCACTAGATATTTTAGGAAACAACTGCATAAAACCAAAATTTGGGCCAAAAAGGTATAGAATAAAGTGTTCAAAATTTAAGGACATTTGATGTAATTGTCAGAATCAGTGGTCTAGTAAAATGACGTAGGGTCAAAACGACCTGTTTTTAATAAATTCTCACAAATCCATTTCAGGTGTACAGAATCAAAGGTAGAGACCTTTGAACTAAGTGTGCAAATGTACCTAATAGTGTTAATAAGAAATGTAATCTTATAGATATCAATGGCATTAACTTAATGATTATTGTATTTTCTGATGTAGGTACCTTGCCAAGAAAAATGAAAGTAATTAAAGGGAAAAGCAATGTTGATAAATACTGCATCTGAAATGAAAGAAATTTACAAACCATGCATGTTGGTGCAAATTTGATTAAAATTGAATGAAAGAAAGTTTTGGAGGTTTAAAGAGTTCAAAACTGCTGGCTCCTAATTTTGAGGGTTTGGAACAAGGTTTTATGGGTAAAAACTGCTTAAAAATAAATTGGGCTTGGCGAGCAGAGTGGAACCCTTGCTTCATAAAGGCAATCGTTATTGAATGGAATACCCACAAGAAACGTGTTTCTTTTTTTGCTGTTGTTGTTTTTTATTCAACAAAATAAAGGGTAATAGATAAACTTTTAGTGCCATAATTATATACTCTAAATATTAGGACACCATAATTCCTAAACATACTTGTCCTATAATTTGTAAAATTGTTCCACTTCCTGTTGATGTTTCACCGTACTTTACCATAGTGCAGGTTATATTTCATTTCCTTTGGGATCATTGGGCCCATTGTGGAATCTTTGAAAATGGAGTTCTGCTCTGCAAACATACATGTAATTACTGCTTATGAAGAGTCTCAATAAAACCGAGACTCCCATTTTCTTATCTGTAGTGTGTTCTTTGTTTCCAAAGGCAATCTTTTTTGACGTTTATTTTACTACACTGCAGCTGGTGTTAGTGCCATGTGGGGGCGGTAGAACGTCTCCCCGTACTTTACCACAGTGCAGATTATATTTCATTTTTTGGGGGATCATTGGGCCCTTGTGGAATCTTTGAAAATGGAGTTCTGCTCTGCAAACTTCATTACTGCTTATGAAGAGTCTCAATAAAACCGAGACTCCCATTTTCTTATCTGTAGTGTGCTCTTTGTTTCCAAAGTTTTTGACGTTTATTTTTAAAATATTGCTGGATGAATGGCAACCAGTGTAGACCCTGATCAGATGCAGCATTCTGCAGTGTCTTATCTGGGTCTACACTGTTTGCTCAGGTCTGTCAGTCCTAATACATGACCTTAAGGTTTTTATACCCCGCCACACAATAATGGCAGGGTATTATGGTTTCACGTTGGTCGTCCGTGAATCCGTCCGTCTGTCCGTCCCTCGTATGTCCGTCCATCCGTTTTTCGTTTGCGGATGATAACTTGAGTCATCATCAATGGATTTTCACCAAACTTGGTATGTGCATTGATATTGTGGAGATCTGGTTTGGGATTGCTAATGGGCAAATTTCGTCAATTTTTGACGGAGTTATCTGCCCAAGACACGCCCATATTTTCATTTCCCGACTATAACTGGAGTAAATAACAAGGGATTTTCACCAAAATTGCTATATGCAGTGATATTGTGGAGATCTGGTTTGGGATTGCTAGTGCGCAAATTTCGTCAATTTTTGACGGAGATATCTGCCCGAGACACACCCATATTTTCATTTCCAGACTATAACTTGAGTAAATAACAAGGGATTGACATTAAGGAGATCTGGTTTATGTTTGCTAATGGGCAAATTTCGCAAACTGTTTACAGAGTTATCTGCCCGAGACATGCCCATATTTTCATTTCCGGATGATAACTTAGTAAATAACAAGGGATTTTCATCAAACTTGCTATATGCATTGATATTATCAAGATCTGCTTTAGGATTGTTATCTGTTCATTGATATTATCAAGATCTAGTTTAGCATTGTTATCTGTCCCTCCGTCATTTTCTTTCCCGACATTTTCGCAACGATAACTTTAATAGATAAACAAATAATTGCTATGGCGGGGTATTATGCTTGCGGTGCTTTTATTACAGTATTTTGTTAATACTATTAGAACTGTTTTGTTTTTATCTAGATCATATGAACTTATGATGCATTAATATTTTCAGAACATCACCATGCCAACGACAGAAAAGTCGAAAACCAAAGGGTTCAAAATTGCTGCTTCGATTGACCTTGACAAACTTATCTTGGCAACAATCAGTGACTTGTGTGATTCAAAGATCTCAGAGGATGCCAAAAAGTTTGATGAGGAACTTGCACAGGTGCAGACCCAAATCAAAGTAGTTGAGAGTAAGTATAGGTGCCTCTTTGCAGCTGTCATGCATTTACTTCCATCAATTTGTAGATATGCCTGCGCACATTAAGCCTGCTCCTGCTGAACCTGACTGTGCCCTACCCTTGCAAATTGTGTAGCTCCAAATCAGTTGGCTTCTCTGGATCTTCACTGTTTGTCATTAAATACAAATGTATGTGAATTTTTATTGACAACCTGGATCAAGTAATCTGATTGGCTGAAAATTATTCAGCATTTCAAGAGTTAACCCTTGTTCTGCTGAACCGTATACCTGCTTTTTCAAACAGTGTAGATCCAGATCAGTTGGCTTCTGAAGAAGCCAACTGATCTGGATCTGCACTGTTTGCCATTTAGTATGTGAATTTATAGAAACAATCCGGATCAAGTAATCTGACTGGCTGAAAATTAAAAGTGGGCATGGCATCTTAATTTATTCAGCAGGACAAAGGTTAATAGCATCACGCTGTTTGAAAAATAAGTTGGGAATTTATATGTTATACCAAACATGCGTCTGTATTTTTATTTAACTTTATCTCCTAGACCATTAAGAAGATTGATTTTTCCGGATGAATGATGAGCATAGCTCCAGATGAGGGTTTTTTTTGCAACCAAAAAGTATTGATATTTTTCTTTTTCCTCCATGATCCAATGCCAGTCTTGGTGGTACAGTCGGATGCTTATCTGACTGGTGATCAGGAGGTTGCAGTTTCGATCTCAGCTGTGTCAGGCAACATTCTTTTGTGGAGATTGATTATGAGATATTTTCTACAGTCATTCTTTTTACAGTCATTCTCTTTCTTCGACTGATTCAGTTGCATTCATAGAAGCACAAGTACTGGTTAACAGCTTAGGGGACTAAGCCTGTCCAGGAAAAGTGTGGTTAAGCCATTAAAACTCCAACCCAACCAACCATGAATCAGTTTAAAAAAATATAACTATTTAATTAAATTCTTCCGGTTTAATACTTTCATCCATCCCCGATTCAGTACATTTTGTATATTGGTTTCAATACAAATTGAGCCAGTGCGTGACAAAAGCCTACAAAATGGCATGTGAAGACTCAGATCAGCCTGGGCAGATGCCCAGGCTGATCTGAGTCTTCACATGCCATTTTTACTGAGCACTCAGTGGGTAGCTAAGGACTCAAGCTTTCTTCATGTGGACAGCAAAGACTCTGCTCAGACTGGGCGTATGACTAGGTTGATCTGAGTCTTCGCTGGGCGCATATGCCATTTTGTTGGTTTTATCTTGTGCTGGCCCATTTGCTTGACTTCCTTTATAGGGGCGCGTATCGTAATTATGTAAAATATGGTAGTTGAAAGGTTATAAATGTTGTATATTTTGTAGAAAAACAGCGTGAAATAAGCAAGATTTTCACAGACTGTCACGGTCATCTTGATAAATTTAGAGAGAACCTGAAATCAACTGAAAAAGCAGAAGAGTAAGTTTTTCTTAGCTGCCTTTCGCTGTATTCTGTATTTACATAACTCCAGATAAGGCAATTTTTTTTTTTTTTTTTTTTCAAACAAAAACATGATGCATGTATTTTTCTTAATTCTCGACAAAAACATATGTTGTTGGTATTCATCAGACGCACATCGGTGATTTGCTTCAGATGAATACCCACAACATATGTTTCAGTGGAGAAATAAGAAAAATAATTACCCTCTTATTTTGAACTATGTATTTATCCTAAATGTTTGGATGCCTTATCTCCTTACCATACCCTAAAATTTGAACAAGAGTTGATGTGTCTTAACCCTTGTCCTGCTGAACCCGGATATACTCTGGCTTTGCAAACAGTGTAGATCCAGATAAGTTGGCTTCTGAAGAAGCCAACTGATCTGGATCTTTACTGTTTGCCATTCAGTATGTGAAGTTTTATCGACAATCTGGGTCAAGGAATCTGATTGGCTGAAAATTAGAAGTGGTGGTGGCATCTTTTTATTCAGCATGACAAGGGTTGAGAACTGCTTGGTGAGAGGCAAATAGTGTAGACCCTGATCTGATGCATTTTGCAATATCTGATCTGGATCTACAGTTTGCTGTGGTTGGTCTGTACCAATACTTAGGGGTCGGCCTCATTGGCTCAGTTGGAGTCATGTTCAACTGGTGATAAGGAGGTTGCGGGTTTGTCCACGCCAGTTCCGTAGCATTCTTTCGTGGAAATTGATCATGAAATAGTTTCTATGGTAGTTCTCTGCCTTCCACTGATTCAAGAAGGGCAGTTGTGCACAATACTGGTTAATGGCTTAGAGGACTAAGCCTGCTCAGTAAAAGTATCATTAGGTAAACTGACTGCACTTGACATGGCCCCATTAGGTTGATTGGGCTAAAAAACCTCAACACAAACAAACAGTACTTAGGGAAAATACTGTGTTTTTGGATACTCTAGAATTCAGGTTAGTTCATGCCCAGGAGGATGGAGTCTAGAGGTCACAATTTAGGACACCTGTATAAAATGTTTCGTTTATAAGCAAATAACATCAAAACTCTGCAAGTCGTAGAAAAGACACTGACTTCAGTGTCATGAGTTGAAGGTGACCTATACTTTAATGTCCAGTAATTTTGTCTTATTTATATACCATTTTATTAATAGACAAGGCTCAAGTCATGTGAACTGTCCTGCCTCAGCTCTTGTTGTAAACAGAGGTTGATAATTAATATATGTTTGAACACAAACATTATTTCATGACAGTATGCTGGTTGACATTATCCTGATGTCATCATGGTTGAAAAACCAAATCAGTCCCCATCATACCAATGAAAATTCAGCCAATACGAGTTGTATTAGCCAACTTTCTGTATTGCCGTATTTTTTCTGTAATGGCCAACTTTTTCCTGTATTAGCCCGCTTTCTCCATATTGGGCAAATTTGTTATCTGAAATGGTTCGCAATTTTACCCAGTTTTATGTCATTTTCAAGAAATTTTAGTGATATTTAGAAGAAGGAAGACATGATAATGGACTTGGCCACTGCTATGAAAAATATTCTGTTTATTGTGAATGTCATTAATCAAGTAATTTCATATTGGCCAAGTTTCAGGTCCTTGTTTGGCTGTATTTGCTTTTGGCCATGGGCCAATACAGCTGACCTTGGACCTGTTAATCAGCCAATATGAAATCACTTGATTAATAACATTATAACATTATTAAGGCAAAAAACCAGAACAAACCAGTTTCCAGAGGTTATTTTTAAGATTTTTGATATGACTTCTAGACAGCTAAAAACAGACATGAGTGGTAAATGAAAAGAACATCCAGTCAAAATGAAATGTACTTGATTTTGAGTCAGATGTCAGCCAATCACAAGTAAAACACATGATCTCAAAAGCCAGTCAGATTTCATGTTGCAAAAGCTCTCTGGCAGGTGTCTTCTGCAAAAAACAAAAAAAACAAAAAAAAAAAAAAAAAAAAAATGGCAGCAAACAAATTTGCTTCATTAAATTCAGAGGATTTAGCATGTTTAGAGAAAATTCTAACAGAAAAGGACTTAACCCATTGTATACTGAATAAACCTAAAAATTTGGAACACTTTATTCCATTCTTTTTTGGCCTAATGTTTGCTTTTTATGCAATTGTTTTTTAGAATACTTAATGGAATGACAAACACTGTAGAGTGCACAGATACTTGGGGTCAGTAGGGCAATGCAGGCCCAAAAAAATATCTTGTAAATATTTTTTCTCTAGTTATTTTTGTATTTTAGTACAACAGAAACACTGCTGATAAAATATAATCATATTCTGTGACTTCTGAAAAGGTTCATAAAAACATCATATTTCTCGCAAATGGTAATATATGAACAAGATAACAGTCAATGGCCAGCACAGATCTGGGGGGTCCCTGCATGTTTACACTGCTACGCTAACTAAAACAAATGCAACATGCAATTAACTTACATTCGCTAATTTAGCAATCGTTAGTCTTTGCTGCCATATGGGTGTCATAACCATATCTTGTTGCATCGCTTCATTTTTGGCTGAAATATTATCACCAAATGTCAATAAATTCTTCTACTACATCTCTATGGGAGCAAATTCTTTCCTTTAAGAGTAGACTCCTTTTATGAAGGGAATTAGTGTGTGGGAATGTGAACAGGAAGTCATATAAGTTGTTGCCTTTGTGAAACATGGTGGAAAATCTTCCAAAGTATATTACGTCACCTTACTGTTTCAGAGAAGAACTGAGGTTAGCCCAAGAAGCAGTCTTAGAAGCCTCTAAACAGCCCTCCGAGATTACAATAGTTGACAGTGATGGTCCTGGAGATGAAGAGGAGGATGATGATGATGATGTTCAGTTCATAGAGAAAACTTTTGACCCTGACATTGCCATTAAAAGACAGGGACGCCAAAATTTGAATAAGTCACCTGCAAGGTAAAAAAAATGTTTTTATACTTTTCAAAATTTTGAACTGTCCAACTAAGACTGCAGGTAGGAGAGCTGGCTATTTCTTAATTTACGCTTAGTGCAATGGCTAAATATTCACCAGACAACATTTTGAAATATTTTTCTTATTTTTCAAAGAAAATAGGCTTAAGCATTTCATGCAAATTGTCTTCTATCATACAAATTGTCTTCTATCATACAATTGTCTCCATAGGAATTTTTGCTATGTTCCCAAGAAGCAAAATGTTTTTGTGGGGGAATAAGAATAAATATTGAATATGCTGGTGATACATTTTTATTAAGAACTTTCTTCTTCATTACTATTATTACTGTATTTATTAAATTGTATAACTTATTTAAACTCATGCAATTTTCATTTTTGGATGTCCAATTACATTTTTCAGAACTCAGGAGACAGGTTCCCAGCTTACTCAGTCACTTACTGGGCAGTCAAGAGCTTCTTTATCTGCTGCCCTGTCTGTGGCAGCAGAGAACCAGAACCAGGCATCACAGGTAAATTTCTCCTTTAACAAATATTTGCATATTATGGTCACAGTGGGGCCAGCTGGAAAAGAATATTGTTTCCCTTACAAATCAAACCTGACTGGGAAGATAGGTAAATGATTTTTTTCAAAGGTGACTGTGATTAAGTTAACACATAGCATGCTTGGGGGAAATTTCAGCAAATGGCAGTTTAAAATATTTCTCTTATTTTCACAGAAAGTTGGGCTTGACATTTCTTACAAATTGTCTTCTCAGTAGACAATGTGCATGAAAATGTTAAACCCTGTAAGATCCTGTAAGAAAATTACCATCAGTCTGTTGTCTGCATTTGCCCAGAGCCTGTTGAACGTTAAATTCCAATGTATGAAATATGTTACACATGTACATTTTAACACCTTTTCATAGCTCTAGACAGGGCATATCAGGTAAATATTTTTCTTGTTTCTCCATGAAAATGTATGATACACTGAAAGTTTCAGTGAAATATCGAGTCATTTGGTGTTTTCACAAAATAATGTGTTGAAAAATAATAATAAAAGTTTGGGTAGGGCCAGGGGCTGACAAATGCCTTGGAAACAGTGCTTGCCCAAACCGATTTTGAGTTTGTCCAGGGCATCTGGGCAGTGGATTTGTCAGCCCCAGGTAAGGCCCTGTTGTAGGTGGGTAAGTATGGAAACATTTTTTAATATTTAATTTTAGAACTAGAACTTCCTGTATGTCATTTTCAGAAAGTACAGGTTTCTACCGTATTCGACCCTAATTACCGCACTGTGTGCTTAAGTTTTTCACAATTACTGGGAAAACTTGTGGTAAAATATATATCTACGTATGCTAAGGGTACACTTAAAAAAGATCATCGAAGGACTTATCTAATGATTTTTTTTGCAATGTTTTTCTGTGCTTTTTTGATTCTGATTTTCCTTATAAAGCATATGTTGTGGGTACTCATTTGAATTGCATTGACAAGTCAATGCAATTCAAATGGTTACCCACAACATATGCCTTTATAAAGAAGTAAACAAAAATTATACTGGCTGTAGTCTGAAGACTACAAAATTGCTTGACTGTGCGCTTATGGGAGCATGTACGGTAATTAGGTCGAATACGGTTATCAGTCTTGAACATAATGACATATCTAGGACATGATACAATTGCGGCAGTGAACTACCCTGTCCTTTGACAGCTCTTATTTTTACACTATTTATACAGTTTTTATCTATTGCATGCTTTCAATTTTGGTTTGAGCTAGTATTTATTGTACTGGCATACACATTCCTACCTTATGAATCATCATCATCATCACCTACTGTTCCTTATTTCTTCATAAAAACACACATCGTGGGCATTTCTTAGAAGCCCTGCACTGGTACGCTTTGAAGGATACCAATAATATATATTGTTTTTTTGAAGAAATAAAACATTTCAAAATTATTTGGTTGAAATTAATGTCTTATCTGAAGAGCTGTTATGTCCCCATTATCACTTGAAGAAGTAGCAATTTCCTCCCTAGAAATTGCTAGGTGGCCAGATAATGGGATAATGGGATAAGATTAGTGTTCAGATGTTTTTTTTCTTCAGATTTTTATGCACCACCATAAAAAGTATAATGTTATAACCTCCAAAATTTGAGTGTCCATTTGTCTGTTCATCCATCCAACAGTGCTTCCATCATTCGTGTCCGCTTCGTAACTCTGATACCATCCAAGATATTTTTATGAAGCTTCACACAAGTGTAAAGCACTGTGAGAGAACTTGCAGAACACATGAATGCCTACTTCTGAAGTTATTGCCCTTTGAACATTGAACATAGCCATTTCTACCATGTACTCTTGTCCACTCTGTAAGTTGAAAGCCGTACTAGAAATTATTATAAAATTTCTCACAAATGTAAAGCACCATGAGACAACATGCAGAACAGAAAAACATAACTCTGGTTAACCTACTTTTGGAGTTGCGGCGCTTTGAACTTAGTAGATGGCCATTTCTGGTATGTACGTAAAAAGTAAACAATCACGATGAACATTTTAATCAAAATTAACACATATACATGCGTCAGTGTTGATAATATTCAGGGAAAGACTAATGCACCTTCTCTTTTTTTTTTTTTTTTTATGTTTTGCAATATATCTTTTGCACTTTTTCAACCAACATATATTGATTTTTATGCCCTCACCATGAAGTGGAGGAAGGCATATTGTTTTTCTCATCATCATAAGTATGTTCATGTGTCTGTCTGTGTGGCCCTCCATCACACTTTATAGTAGTCTTTGTGTCTCCATGTCTATCTTAGATCCCATGATTGTTTTTAGCTCACCTGAGCCAAAGGCTCATGTGAGGTATTAGTATAGCAAGGCTCCGTCGTCCGTCCGTCCATCGTCCACACTTTCAAACGACATCTCCTCTGAAGCCACTGGGCCGATTGGGCTCAAATTTTATCTGTAGCATCTTTGGGCAGCGGGAACAAAAGTTTGTGTTTTTATGAAAATCGGCTTTTTAGTTTGGTTGCTATGGCAATCGTATGTTTCTGTTGACTTATAATGGGGAAAATGGAAAAATTGCATTAACTGCCAAACAGTTGTAGTTAGTTTGACCAAATTTTTATACAACTGTTCCTATTAATATTCTTCTAATAGCCATATGCTTTTATGCCACTGCTTATTTTTATTGGTTGCCATGGTAACCAAAATGCAAAAAAAATAACTGAAAATACATTCAAAAATCTTCTTCGTCTGAACCACTGGGCAGATTAGGATCAAATTTTAAATGTAGCATCCTTTGGCTTAGGGAATGAAAGTTTGTGTTTTTTTATGAAAATCGGTTTATTAGTTTGGTTGCTATGGCAACTTAAAGTTTCCATTGACTTATAATGGAGAAAACTGAAAAATGGCATTTACTGCCAAACAGTTGAAGATATTTTGACCAAACTTTTTTTAAAATGTTTCTTTTAATATTCATCTAATAGCCATGTGCTTTTATGCCACTGCTTGTCATTATTGGTTGCCATGGTAACCAAAATGCAAAAAAATAACTAAAACTATCTTCAAAAATCTTCTTCTCTGGAACCACTGGTCCGATTGGGCTCAAATTTTACATGTAGCATCCTTGGGCTTAGGGAATGAAAGTTTGTTTTTTTATGAAAATCGGCCTATTAGTTTGGTTGCTATGGCAACTTAAAGTTTCCATTTTAATGGAGAAAACCGAAAAGTGGCATTTACTGCCAAACAGTTGAAGATATTTTGACCAAAACTTTATAGAAATGTTCCTTTTATTTATGAAAACCAGCTTATCGGTTAAGTTGCTTTGGCCTACATTTACTTTCCATGTACTCATAATGGGGAAAATTGAAAAATTTCAATTAGTGACTGACCATTGCAGATATTTTGACAAGCAAAACGATCCTCTCTTCCACACCACTGAAGGAATTCATACCAAATTTTGCATAAAAACTGAGGAAACTATCATCATACTTGTGGTTACAAAGGTCCCGACTGCAGGCTATGGACTTGGGCAAAAATGCAAGTTGTGAGGAATGATCAAATATACAAATTTTTATGAAAAACATGTTCAAGGGCATGTATGCTCCTCGCCTAAGCCATATACATGTGGAAAAAACCATGCTTTCAGATAAAACCTCCTCTAATACCACTGGGCCCTTTGGGTCCGTATTTCATATTTAACATGTTGGCAAAAGGGAACAACAAGTTAAGTGTTTTTTTATGCAAATCCATAGCTCAGAATAGCTGCCATGGCTAAAAATAGACTTTAAGCAAAAATCTTCTCCAAATCAGCTGAACCCATGGCTAAAAATAGACTACACAAAAAAAACTTCTCCAAATTAGGACCAAATTTGGCGTGAAGCACTGCTTTCATTTCTTTTTTCCATCATCAATTTCTAACAATTCTCTATTAGCACAATTGGCAGGTGAGTGAATTGTGGCCCTTGGGCCTCTTGTTTCATATCAGAATGTAAAAAAAATGGTTTTACAGAGACACTAACAAAAAAAAGAAAGAACACACACACGAAAACAACAACAACAACAACACAAAAGAACAAAACAAGAAACAAAAATTATCATTCCATAATGACAATTTTTGTGCAGCCCTACATCTAATTTGTGGGGGTGGTCACCACTGGTCAGGTGTGGCTGTGTATCTTACGTCACCGGGGCGTCCAGCTGATATTGGCTTACAGTTGGGCAAGACCTGCTATCCTTGTAGCAGGTAAGGGTAGAGGGGAAAGGTTTTTATTTCTTCTGTTCCTTCACTTTCAATCCTGTTCCTCTTTCTTCCCTGTTCCTCTCTTTCATCTCTCTACTCTTTATCTCTTCTATCTCTTTTCTCCCTTTCTCTGGGAGATGACACAAAATGACCCACAAGGGTTGACGTGTGGTTAAACCCCAGCTCAATCAGTGTCTAATTTGTGGAGGAATTATATCCCCTTTTTTCAGTTAAAGCAGCAAGTGTTATCTCCCCCAACAACAATAGCTTCTGCAAGAGCAGCTTTCACAGCCATGGTAAATCAACATTACGGACAATCAAATACAAGTGTAGCTCAAACTATAGTAAGATGGTTGCATGGATTCATTGTTCATCCTGAATATTGTTCATTGTTTGCCTTGTAGAGTTCCTAAAACTCTGGCAGTGTCACCTGTTCGCTGAACTTTAACATGCTTTTTCCTGGTTTTAAAATGACCTCCTTTATATTGCAGAATGAAAGTGGTTTTATCGTGAAATACCCTTCTGTTGCAAACAAGCCCAGTGGAGACAATTTGCATGAAATGTCAAATCCTGTTTTCTAGGAAAAATAAGAAAAAATATCACCAATTTCTGCTGAGTTAGCCCGGGGGGATGGGGGAGGGTGTGTGTGTGTGGGGGGGGGAGGGGTGGGGGGGGCGCAGTAAAGGTTAAGGCTATTTTGCTATGAAGGTTCCCCTTTTGTCTTTAAAACAAGAAAACTGTCCTGATCTTGTTCCAGTGATTTGGCCATATATCTTGAAGAGTATTTGATGTATAAACATCATACTTCAGGGTTATGTTCAGTATGACTCCAAATTGATCTAAAAAACAAAGTAGGTCAAGTGATTTGCCTTATATCTTGAAGAGTATTTTATGTATTAACAGTAACTTTCCAATTATGAGTCAGTATAAACCAAAGTTTAACCTGAAAACAAAGGTAGGTCACAGTGACCTGTATTTCACAATGCAGTGATTTTGCCATTTATCTTGAAAAGTATTTCATATATAAACACCATACTTTCAGATTTTCTTCAGTATCGCTCAAAGTTTGACCTCAAAAGAAATGTAGGTCACAGTGACCTTTATTTCAGAATCCAGTGATTTTACCTTATATCTTGAAGAATATTTGGTGTATAAACATCACACTTTTGGATTATGAGTCAGTATGACCTGAAATTTGACTTCAAAATTAATGTAGGTTACAATGACCTATATTTTATGGTCCAGTGATTTTGCCTTATATCTTAAATAGTATTTTATGTATAAACATAATACTATCTGATTATGAGTCAGTATGACCGAAAGTTTGAAGTATATTACTTACTCTTTGTGTATTATCCTAATATCACTGCCCAATGCAGGTGTGACGTCAACTCTTGCAGAATTGTTGTTTCATATTATTAGCTAAGTAAGATTCAGGGGAACTATGCTGTGCTGCGACAGCTCTTATTAAGCAGTACACATTTGGAGCATTTGTGCATTGGTGCTGGTTAATAAATCATTGAGCAAAACAATCTGGATGTAAATCAGACCCCTAATAGCAAAAGCCATAAAAACACCTGTTCTCATGCAAAATGTGAAAAGAGTTTTAAAACGCCTTCTTTTTATGAAATCATGGTCTGCTTTACAGTAATAAAACTATCCGTTTCTCCATGCATCAACACCAAAAACCAAAGCAGGTGACACCACCGAGTCTTTAAACTAATGTTGTAGTCATGTTCATTAACCTTTAACCTGTAGAATTTATATGACAGCAGATGACATACCAAGTTTTATTTTGCCACACCAGCTAAAGCAAGTAGGTGTGATGAAGGGATCCAGTTTTCCATCCGGCCATCCATCTGTCGATATTTGTGACCGGGCTAGTTCAATTTTCTATAACTATTACTTGTCTGATTGGCATAAACTTTCTCGCTGACTCAACAATGTGGCATCAGATTATGCCCATGACCTATTTTTCGCAGACTAATGACTTTGCTTTTTTTTTTAAGGCAACCCCAGTGTTTAGCTCCATTTCTAATTAACTGTAACACCTGCAATCATCTTAATTGGCATACACTTTCTCGCTAACAAGGACGTAAACACTGCAGTGTTATTCTATCTATTATTACTGTTGAAGCATTCTACTCCCATTTCTGATAAACTGACCTACAGTCAACTTGACATACACTTCCTCCCTAACAGAAACTCTTACACTGTGATATCATTTTGTGACGATGACCTACATATCCAATGATTGTCATTCATCTCAATTATAATAATACCATCACGTGTGACACCGCCTTCTGCAGGATTCTTGTTTAATTTTGTAGAAAATAAGGCTTGACATTTCATTCAAATTGTCTCCTTTGGAGAAAATTTTAATGAAATGTCATTTTATTTTTTGTGAAAAATAAAGAAAAAGTATTTTAGCATGTTGTCTGCTCATTTAGCCTGTAGAGTGCAGAAATTTAAACTAATAATATAGTACACTGTTCACTAGTTGTCATGGTAAAAGGATATTTAGTGAGGGGCAGCATTCCAGATAGAACCAGTAGTCAGACAAACAACCCAGTAAAGACACAAGGTTGTAACAGTGTTGTTTCGAAGTCGCTGCGACATCATGACGAAGCAGTGGCGTCGAAACGACATATGTTAGCTGGGAAATTATAGTAAAGAGAAAATGTACCTTCTGACACGGACTCAGATCTTTTCACATAGCTCTAAAGATGTTCATCAACAGAAAAGTACAGTTGACTCGTTATCTCGAATAACCGCTTATCTCGAAGTGAAAATCTGGTCCCTGCCGAAACGTGAACATCTAACAACAGGCAAAAAATATTGTGGAAAAGAGGAGAAATTGCTCCTAAGGAGCAATTTCTCCTCTTTTCCACAATATTTTTAATATATCTCTAACTTCAAGAGTCCAATTGAATATATATTTGTTAAATGTAATTGTTCGAATAATTTGTTTCCTCAGTTCTGCAAATCTTATATGTCGAGGTACGGATATCTCGAAGTATTAAGTAGAGCCCCTTGGAATTCGAGATAACGAGAGTCGACTGTATTTGATATTTTTCTTATTTCTCAATGAAAACATGTTGTTGGTACTCATTAGAAGCCCCTTGGTAAGGTGCTTCTAATGAATACCACAATATACTCTTTCATGGGGCAATCAGGAAAAATGTTTTCCTTGTCTCCTCTTATCTTGATCTATTTGTGCAGTCTGATCAGGGCCCAGTTGTTTAAAGCTAACGATGTTGTTAGTTAACGATTCATTAAAATTTATATCAAGTAAATACGCATATATGCTGAAATTTCTTGCTGAAAAAATGTGAGCAGTCTGATCAGGGCCCAGTTGTTTAAAGCTAACGATGTCGTTAGTTAACGATTCATTAAAATTTATATCAAGTAAATATGCATATATGCTGAAATTTCTTGCTGAAAAATGTGAGTAGCAAGCTACTCACATTTTTTCAGCAAAAAATATCAGAATATTGTGTATTGAATTTGCTGAAACAGTTAACAAAATGACCCTTAATGAGCTCGTTAAGCTAACGATGCTTTGAACAACTGGGCCCAGTCTGCTGGGTACTCTGTGGATAGCCAAGGATCCATGGTTGTGTCGGGTCAACCCTTAAACTGTCAGTCACAACAATTGTTTTCTGCTTTGTCATCTGCTTGTGATTTTAAGTCATTTTTGCAAACAGTGTGGACCCAGATCTAGGAGCAGTCTGATCAGGGTCCACACTGTTTGCCTGTATGCAAAAATAGGTTTGAAAAGTTTGCAAGAATATTCAGCAGACGACATAAACAGACAACATTTTCAGATGCAGATTTTCTTGGCATTTTAAGGGTTAATAGTAACTTAATACATAGACTGATCTGACTCTTTATTGGATGTACATATCGGAATGTGCATTTAATCGTGTTGCAGTTCAAAATAGTTAGTTAGTTCTAAAGAGATATTTAACTTGAACTTTTATTAGAGGAGTCATTAAGTGAACTTTTTATGATTCAAATTTTACAGATCTATTTAATATTTTCTTGATTTACTAACATTTCATAATCAAGGTTTGTTACAGGGGAAAAATTAACCTTTTATAGATTTTGTTCATGTGTAGATATTACTCCAGTATTATATGGTACCCCACCTTACCCGTGCCTGCTATCTGCATCTTTATTACCACCCCCAACCTGCAAACTGTTTTTCTGGGGTGGGGTTGTATACTGATTTCATGTTGTCTGTCTTTATGTCTGTTACATTTTGGTCCTTGCAGGAGATATCTAATAAGCACAGCCTATTGACCTTTATTGATCTTGTCATAGTTATATGCTGAAGATTTATACCCCTAGGATACATAGTATGTCAGTGGGGGATGGGGGAGGGGGTGGGGGAGGGGTTGGTATATAGTTATTGTTCCTGTGATAGTGATTTTCCAAAAAAGGCAAAGGAAAAAATGCCTGTTTGAATGTTTCTGCTACAGTTTTTGATGGCACTTTTAAGATCTGATTTTATTTTAGAAGCAATTTGAGTTAAAAAAGATGACTTGTATTTAAAATAATCTCCTCATTTAACATTTGTATTTTCTGCATGTATGTCTTAGTGTTACATATCTTATGGATAGTGACTGAGACTTCCAGGGAAAATATAGTGGGATATCCTTTGTACTGGGAAATATTTCCCAGTGTGAAATTATCAATGCATTAATGGTGTCATGTTATAGTATATGATATCATATAACATGTTTGAAGCAAAATATGATGTCATTTAAGTAAGTAGAATGACATAAAGTCAGTTTTGTGGTACATGTATATGTAGTATGAAATTTAGTCTACAGTTGTTTTGAAATATGGAAAATAATTCTCTTGGACATTGAAAGTGCTTCTTAATATGGAATACAAAACTGTGTTGACATTTAGCACTACCACTGTCATGTGTCATTATTATTTCCATTGTGTGTTGATGTAGGTAGTGTAATTCTAAACTGAACTGCAATTTAGGAGTTGCTACAAATTCAGTAAAACCTTGATGACTCAAACACCGATGGCTTCTTTACCAAGTAGATGATTCAAACTCATTTTTGAATCCCTGCAAAATTCTTCCAATAGCTCAAGAAAACAAATATTTTGCAAATTTTTCTTATTTCATCATGAATTTGTGTGTTGTGTGTGCTCATTAGAATTGCCTCAGTGAGGCATTTCTAATGAGCACACTCCTACCATTATTGTATAGAAGATCAAAAGAACTTTCCTAAATTATCACCCATAGGTCTAGATAAGAGTGGGTATCAGGTAAATAGTTTTCTTATTTCTCGACAAAAACATATGTTGTGGGTACACATAAGAAGTGCCTCAGCGAGGTGCTTCTAATGAGTAGCCACAATATATGATTTTATTGAGAAATAAGAAAAATGTAGATACATTTTGGTGGAAAAAAGCGCCTTATCAAGAGCTGTGCTGACACCATTTGCTTCCTGACCTGATGCCATGATTAACCTTCAGTTGCTCGAACTACCTATATTTTGAATAGATTTCCATAGTCCCAAAGATGTTTGAGCCATTGATTGACGTTTTACTGTAATTTGGAGAAATGCTTAGACGTAATTTTTTTCTTTTAACCCTTCTCTTGCTGAACAGGACATGCCCTGTCGTGGCAAACAGTGTAGATCCAGATCAGTTGGCTTCTGATGAAGCCAACTGATCTGGATCTGCACTGTTTGTCATTAAATATGTGAATTTCTATCAAAAACATAGATCAAGTAATCTGATTGGCTGGAAGTTACAAGTGGGTGTGGCATCTTAATTTATTCAGCGTGACAAGGATTAACATGCATATAACCAGTTGATAGAGTTTGAACCATTAATGGTATGAACATTATAACTCTGTAGTGATGAGTTGTAAGAACCATACTACTGAAAGTTTATTGCATCAAGACATTGATATGCAGGCCTTAGTGGCTCAGTTGGATGTGCATCCGACTGGTGATCAGGAGATTGCGGGTTGGATGTCCGCAGGATCATTAACATTCTTTTGTGGAGATTTGATCATGATCTGTTTGTTTGTGTTGAGGTTTTACAACCCAGTCAACCCAATGGGGTCTTGTTGAGCTCAGTCAGTCTTAACGGTTAACCAGTATTGTGTACATTCTTTCGCCAGAAACTGACAACTGCCCTCCTTGAATCAGAGGAAGGGAGAGAATGGCCGTAGAAAATATTTCATGATCAGTCTCCACGAAAGAATGTTGCCCACCTTGGCGGGGGTTGAACCCGCAACTTCCTGGTCTCCAGTCGGACGGCGCATCCAACTGAGCCACCGAGGCCTGATCATGAAATATTTTCTGTGGTCATTCTCTCCCTTCCACTGATCCAAGAAGGGCAGTTATCAGTTTCTGGCAAAAGAATATGCACAATACTGGTCAACTGCTTGGAGGACTAAGCCTGCCTGCCTAGTAAAAGTGTGAATAGGTAAACTGACCACGCTCAACATGACCCCATTGGGTTGACTGGGCTGTTAAACCTCAGCATGAAAGAACATAGCTGTTGATAAGGCACTTTTTTCAACCATAAACATTGATACTCTTCATAATTCTCCATGAAAATATATGTTGCAGTTACTCCTTAGAAACATCTCATAAAGGTTTCTAATGAGTACCACTACATGTTTTATAGGGAAATCAGAAAAATATTTACCTGATACCCCCTCTTATCTAGACCTATGATCAATGTTTGGTTTTTGTTTGCTTTCAGCCTCGTCCTATTCCATCAGCAGTCCCTTTCAATGCATTGACCAGGACTTCAACTTCAGTGGCCATACCTTATCCTAGTTCACTGGCCAATCAGGACCGGATGGAGAAAGCCTTCCTCGCAGATGTTGTGTAAGCATAATTGGGTGGTAGGTGATGCAGCCATCTGCTGAACTTCCAAAGGGGTTGGCCTTGCCATAGTTGGTTATTTGGCAAGATGGTGCTTGTCTCACTTGAAGCTCAGGGGTTTGGGCCTTTATCTCACCTATCACATTCTTCTATTCTTTCTTACTCTCTCTTGTAGATGACAAATATTATTGGCAGGGCTGTTAAACCGCAGCACAAACAAACAAATCGAGTAGGCAGAGTTCCA
The DNA here is from genome assembly GCA_964016985.1 of Anodontia alba. Classification (NCBI taxonomy): domain Eukaryota; kingdom Metazoa; phylum Mollusca; class Bivalvia; order Lucinida; family Lucinidae; genus Anodontia; species Anodontia alba. Next base: position 49,323,159 of record OZ024834.1, on the reverse strand, counting down.
GATAAGCGAAGTACAGTCGACTCTCGTTATCTTGCCTCTGCTTATCTCGAATAGCCGCTTATCTCAAAATGAAAATCTGGTCCCTGTTTTATCATGGAAATCAAACAACAGGTAAAAAAATATTGTGGAAAAGAGGAGAAATTGCTTCTAAGGAGCAATTTCTCCTCTTTTCCACAATATTTTCAATATACATGTATCTTTTAACGTCAGAAGTCATATTACATATTCATTTGGGAAGTGAAGCACTTTTAATGAATACTCACAAGATATGTTTACATGGATAAATAAGAAAAGTATTTACTTGATACATTCTCTTATCTGAAGCTCTTTAGGGTATGTATCATCAGTTCACTGGGCAATCAGGAGAGGATAGTGAAAGCCTTCTTAGAAGACATCAAGTACCATATTTACCCTGTTGAGACGTCTTAAATCCTAACCATACTTGTCCTAAAATTTTAAAAAGTCTGTTTTACCACCTGTTGATGTGTCTAAAATAGTGCTGGGTGAGTGGCAAACAAAGTAGACCCTGTTCAGATGCTGCATTCAGCAATGTCTGATTTGGGTCTACATGTCTGCTCAGGTTTGTCTGTCCCAATATTTATTGTTATTATGGTAGTTATAGTGCCAGATAAAGGAAATATTCGGAAGATGATTTTTTGTTGTTTTGGCATGAAAACACATCTGCTTGTTGGTACTCAGGGCTGTTCAAGAAAAAAAAAGTGGGGGGTCTTTGAAGTCACTTTTTTTCACCCTCACCATCCATGAGATTAAATTTACTGTCAGCCTCACTACTTCCAAACACCACCTACATAACAATTTCTTCCAGACCCTCCACCCATAGGATGGAATAGTTTTCATAGGAGCCCTGCCAACAGGAATAATTAACTGAAGAGGATCCCCACCCTCAGGAATAAATAACTCTATCGCTAATGATTCAAGTTAAAGCTGGAGATGTGCAGTCTTGTTCCCATCTTGCATCGGATGAGTCGGGGATTTTTTTGGCAATTTTGGGAAGGGGGCCTAGGGCCCTTCGGATTGGGAAAAATAGCATCGTACACCGTCAAAATTGGGAAAATTTTCAAAAGATACAATTTTTTCTAGTACAGGCCTTAAATAAACAAAGATACAGTTTTTGCTTTATTGATAACAATGATTAAAAATAAATTATTAATCTGGAATTTTTTTAAATATTTCATCTTTTTTAATAAATTTCATTCTTCAGAAAACTGGATTATGGCTTGCGGCCAGGATACTTTGACTACAAACCCTCTCTCTGACAATGTACATTGTGGGTATCCTGAAGAATATCCATAATGTTCAATGATTTTATAGAGAGTAAGGGAAACTGTTGTTAACTTATCATCATACACTCACTCTGAATACTTTGACCACAAACCTTTTCTCAGACTCCTCCATTAAACAATGTACAGTGTGGCAATGAAATATATACAGTCGGCTCTTGTTATTTCAAAGTTCAAGGGACTCTCTGAAATACTTACATATCCGTACATTGACATATCAGATTCGCAGAATTGAGGAAAAATATAAATCAGCAACCACATTTTACAAATAAATATGTAATTTTACTCCTGAAGTTTAAGATTTATTGAAAATATTGTGGAAAAAGGAGAAATTAGGAGCAGTTTCTCTTCTTTTCCACAATATTTTGTTACCTGTTGTAAGTTTTCTATGTTTAAATTAGGACCACATTTTCACTTTGAGATAGCGGTTATTCGAGATAAGCAAAGTCGAAATAATGAGAGTCGACTGTACATTGATTTTATGGAAGTAAAGGAAACTATTGATAAATTATCTGAATACCCGGTTCTAATTTATCACCAAATACCCACTTTGAATACTTTGACCACAAACCGTATCTCCTCCATTAAACAATGTACAATGTGGTAATGCATTCTTTCGTGGAGATTGATCATGAAATATTTTCTACGGTCATTCTCTCCCTTCCGCTGATTCAAGAAGGGCAGTTGTCAGTTTCTGGCGAAAGAATGTGCACAATACTGGTTAACCGCTTAGAGGACTAAGCCTGCCCAGTAAACGTGTGGTTAGGTAAACTGACCGCGCTCAACATGACCCCATTGGGTTGACTGGGCCGTAAAACCTCAACACAAACAAACAAACAATGTGGTAATGAAATGCCATAATACACATTGATTTTATGGACAAGTACTTAAAGGGAAACTATTGATAAATTATCACCAAATATTACCCACTCTGAATACATTGACCACAAACCATTTCCCCTCCATTAAACAATGTTGGTGATCTGTGTCATGGTAAATAAACGGTGTTCAGGTATAAAAAAATTATCTGGCACTAGTCGGTAGGGAAGGGAGAGTGTCAGTCTGTATCATTTCGCATCAAGCCGTGTAGGTTGAAAGCTTTGCACATGGGTAATTCGCCGGGTTGTTTTGCCATGAATTGTCATAAGTTGGTAAGCAAGAAACAACTCAGAACAAAATGACCTGGTTCGGGCAACAAACTCGACTTTACGATACTGGGTTTTAGCCTTGCAGTCTTTCAGCCAATCAAAAGAACCAAAATATTACAGTTCAGTTTGGTTATTAGATGCTTTAGCTTCCCCATGACCTACCAGCATATCTCGAGGAAGAGTCTGCCCAGAGTATACAGCAACCTTGTAGTGTGTGTTGCAGAAATGGTAGCACTATCTGACAGCCTAGGTTACTGACATAGCTATCACAGATACAGAAAAACAAAAGGGACGAAGTAAAGCTCCATGTAATCAATAAAGTAAAATAAAAGTTGGTTAAATTGAGTGTTTTAAGGGATGAAGTAAAGCTCCATGTAATCAATAAAGTAAAATAAAAGTTAGCTAAATTGGGTGTTTTAAGAATGCCTTTTGTTTTTGCAGTAAAATTGAAGTTGGCTCAGTCATACTTGGGAACAGATACAATGATGTATGGGACAAGGCAACCATTAAAGATATCCAGGAATTTGGTACTGTTGAAGAGGTAAGGTAAGAGAGAGACACACAGAAGGAGAGACAGAGACAGAGGGAGGGCAGAGAGAGATAGCCAGACAGACAGACAACAGAGCTTAGAGAGAGAGAGAGGGGGAGGGAGGGAGAGAGAGAGAGAGAGAGAGAGAGAGAGAGAGAGAGAGAGAGATGAACAAACAACAGAGCTTAGAGGATCCTTTTTTTCAGAAATGGGCAGGGAAGTAGTTGGCCCTAGTGTTGAGAGTTAGGGCCTTTTTTTCATCTATCTTATTGTTTTCTTTGTTTCTTCCTCTCTCTTGAGATGTCTCAACATGACTGAAATAATTTTTGTTGATAGGCCATGAAATCTCAACTCAAACTAACCTCTTTTCTCATAGTGGGACTCAAATAATATTCATATGTTCTTGAATAATTGTTGTCAGCAACATGTGAAGGTAACACCTTTAAGTAAAATCTACCTGCTTTGAACTTGGATGAGCACATTGTCTCAAAAAAGTGTACTTTCCCATTATTTTAACAAAATATAACTTGTAAATTTTAAACATTTAGTGCTTGTGTTTTCTTCCAAATTTGGTAACTAAGGATCTAGCTGATTGTTGTGTTATTAAATCTAAAGTAATCATCATCAAAAACAATATTTCAAATAGTAGCAAAATAAAGCAAAACCAGCCCCCGGCCTCCTCCTCCACCACCGCCAAAAAAACAAAACAAAAAAAAAAAAAAAAAAAAAAAAAAAAAACTTGAAAGGCTCACAGTGTACATGTATTGTTGAAGGAGTTAATGCTATAATATTATTAATCAAGTGATTTTGTACTGATGCAGTTACAGGTCCTCATTCAACTGTATTGGCACCAAGCCGTTTGCCAGAGACCAATACAGCTGCCCGTGGAGCTGTAACTGGACCATTGTGAAATCACTTGATCAATGACGTTTTTGTTGATTCTTAGCCAAAATAGATCATTATGAACTTGGATGAAACGAACAGCCCCCATATGGATTTCACTGTGATCATGGACATTTTTGTAAAATACCAGTCACAGCTAATGTGAACTGATGCACAGATGCAGGGCCAAGTGAGTCCTCTTGGCCAATTGAATTCAAAGAGTCAGATGTTGATAGCAGGTCATCAGTATTGACATGAGGTTTACTGTATATGTAATAAGTCCAGGGCCCAGTTGTTCAAAACTAACGATGTTGTTAGTTAACGATTTGTTAAAATTTATATCAAGTGATATGCAAATATGCTGAAATTTTTTGCTGAAAAAATGTGAGTAGTGCAAAAGCTACTCCCATTTTTTCAGCAAAAAATATCAGAATATTGTACATTGAATCCGCTAAAACAGTTAACGAAATGATCCTTAACAAGCTTGTTAAGCTAATGACGCTTTGAACAACTGGGCCAAGCAGTTGTATTAAGTGGAGATCAAGTTACATATACCATGTTAAGAAAGAAAGTTCACCCTTATCACCTGCACTAATTTCTCTTTACAAGTCCTGTATATTATTAATATTAATGAAGTGTTGTTTGTCTTTACAGAGAAAGTACAAAGTAAGATTCAAAGCGAAGGTGCAGACAAAATGGCTGACATCTCGCCAGACTGCATTCTATGAAAGCATTAATAAGCCAGTGACAGTTGGGACCAGAATTGTTGGTAAGTCTTCAGCTTTCTACAAACACCCATAAGCAAAATTGTGGAATTATCAAATTTTATTACTTGTCCACGGACAAGTAAGGGGTCAAAATCCACATGTCCAAACAATTGACATTTTCCTTATTTCTGGAAGAAAACATGTTGTGGGTACCCACTAGAAGTGCCTCGGTGAGATGCTTCAAATGAGTACACACAATATATTTAGGCTGGCACAATTAATCGGATAATTGAATAAGTGATTGATAAATTCCACAAAAATGATTATCATTACAGATTTGCTAATAATTGATCTTTTAATTTCTGTGTCTCTTAGATTACCATATTTACCCTTAATATTCAGACACCTCAACGCCTTACCATACTTAATCTAAAATTTGACCCAATGTTGTGTCTTAAAATAGCTGGATGAGTGGCAAACAGTGTAGACCTTGATGAGACACTGTGTTTCATCTGGGTCTACTTTGTTTGCTCAGGCCTGTCAGATCAAATACTCATACATACAGTAAAGTACAACATATGGTAAGAGTCATATTCAGACAGACAGGTAAAATTATGACTAAATCTTCAGTGATTACTAATCGATTAATGATCGCAGTGGCAGGACTGATAATCAATTATATTTTCAGCGCTGATTAGCCAGCCTTACAATATATGTTTTCTTCGAGCAATAAGAAAAATATATATTACATAATCTAGACACCTTTCTTAGAGCTATGAAGACTGTCCCAGAACAAGTAAAAATTCTTTCGTTGAGATTGATCATGATATATTTTCAATGGTCATTCTCTTCCTTCCATTGATTCAAGAAGGCTAGTTATCAGTTTCTGATGAAAGATTGCACAAGTACTGGCTAACTGCTTAGAGGACTAAGCCTGCCCAAGTTAAGTGTGGTCAGGTAAACTGACCGGCTCAATGTGTCCTTATTAGGGTTGACTGTGCTGTTAAACTCCAAATCAACCAAGTCAGGACAAGTAAATTGAAATTGGACAAGTCATGTATACCTACCTATAAGGATGGCCTCTCATGACAACTGCCATTTATTTTACATTGCAGTTTTCTTCTCAATAAAGTCTTTGCTTTTTTATACCCCCGACATACAAAGTATGTGGGGTATATAGTTTTTGCTTTTCCGTTTGTCTGTTTGTTTATTAGTTTGTTCGTACTTTAGTTTGCTCCTAGGGTCAAAGTTTTTGCATTAATGTTTATAAGACCTCATATTTTTTGAAGACTCTTTGATGGATTTCATTCTTATTTGGTCTGATGGTAGATATAGGTCTAAAGTTTTTATCAGCACTATCCCCACCTGGGAGTGTGTCCTTGGGGTCAAGGTCAGGGACTTAGAATTTTCATAAAAAAGTCAAATTTTTAGCTCGCCTGTACGAAGTACAAGGAGAGCTATTGTAGTCACCCCGGTCGTCCACGTTTGCGTTTGCGTTTGCGTTTGCGTTCCCGTTCCCGTCACACTGTGTTAAAGTTTTTCAAATGCATATATCTCAACAGTCACTCCTCACAGAGGCATCAAATTTGGAACTTAGGTACCTTGGAGGGTCTTCTGAGATTCCAAGAGAATAAACCCCTGGGTTCATGCCCCTGGGTGGGGCTAGGGGTCAGAATCTAGGACACCTTTGTAATACTGTGTTAAAGTTTTTCAAATTCTTATATCTTGACTTTCACTCCTCATAGAGCATTCATATTTAGAATTTGGGTACCTGGACGAGTCTTCTGAGATTCCAAAAGAACATACCCCTGGGTTCATACCTCAGGGTGGGCCTTGGGGTGGGGCTAGGGGTCAAAATCTAGGACACATTTGTAAAATCTTATATGCCTACAGGTTATAGACACAACTGGTTATACATCAGCTAACTATGTGACATCAGTTTAAGTGTAAGAGAGTGAAGGTCATGGTGACCTACATTTTACGGTCAAGGTCACCTAGATTTCACGGTCCAGTGATTTTGCCTTATATCTTGAATACTATTTGTTGGATAAATGTCACACCTGGGATATTACTTCCATGTGACCCAATGAATGACCACTTACTATATCTAGGTCATTGTGACCTATATTTCATGGTTCAGTGATTTTGCCTTATATCTTGAATACTTTTTGTTGGTTAAATGTCACACCTGGGATATTACTTCCATGTGACCCAATGAATGACCACTTACTACATCTAGGTCATTGTGACCTATATTTCATGGTTCAGTGATTTTGCCTTATATCTTGAATACTATTTGTTGGATAAATGTCACACCTGGGATATTAGTTCCATGTGACCCAATGAATGACCACTTACTATATCTAGGTCATTGTGACCTATATTTCATGGTTCAGTGATTTTGCCTTATATCTTGAATACTATTTGTTGGATAAATGTCACACCTGGGATATTAGTTCCATGTGACCCAATGAATGACCACTTACTATATCTAGGTCATTGTGACCTATATTTCATGGTTCAGTGATTTTGCCTTGTATCTTGAATACTATTTGTTGGATAAATGTCACACCTGGGATATTAGTTCCATGTGACCCAATGAATGACCACTTACTATATCTAGGTCATTGTGACCTATATTTCATGGTTCAGTGATTTTGCCTTATAGCTTGAATACTATTTGTTGGATAAATGTCACACCTGGGATATTAGTTCCTTGTGACCCGATTATTGACGTCAAAATATATCTCTGTTGGTGTGACCTATATTTCATGGTTCAGTGATTTTGCCTTATATCTTGAATACTATTTGTTGGATAAATGTCACACCTGGGATATTACTTCCATGTGACCCAATGAATGACCACTTACTATATCTAGGTCATTGTGACCTATATTTCATGGTTCAGTGATTTTGCCTTATATCTTGAATACTATTTGTTAGATAAAAGTCACACCTGGGATATTAGTTCCTTGTGACCCGATTATTGATGTCAAAATATATCTCTGTTGGTGTGACCTATATTTCATGGTTCAGTGATTTTGCCTTATATCTTGAATACTATTTGTTGGATAAATGTCACACCTGGGATATTAGTTCCTTGTGACCCGATTATTGACGTCAAAATATATCTCTGTTGGTGTGACCTATATTTCATGGTTCAGTGATTTTGCCTTATATCTTGAATACTATTTGTTGGATAAATGTCACACCTGGGATATTACTTCCATGTGACCCAATGAATGACCACTTACTATATCTAGGTCATCGTGACCTATATTTCATGGTTCAGTGATTTTGCCTTATATATTGAATACTATTTGTTGGATAAATGTCACACCTGGGATATTAGTTCCTTGTGACCCGATTATTGACGTCAAAATATATCTCTGTTGGTGTGACCTATATTTCATGGTTCAGTGATTTTGCCTTATATCTTGAATATTTGTTGGATAAATGTCACACCTGGGATATTAGTTCCATGTGACCCAATGAATGACCACTTACTATATCTAGGTCATTGTGACCTATATTTCATGCTTCAGTGATTTTGCCTTTTATTTTTATTACTATTTCATGGAGAATTGTCATACCTGGATTATTATATCTAAGTGACAAAATGATTTACATACAAATACATCTAGGTCAGTGTGACCTATATTATATGGCTTAATGATAAAAATGTTACAATATAAAATGTACCCAGCAGGCGAGCTCGCTGTCCTCCGACAGCTCTTGTTTGTGTTTATATAGCTATATCATCAAAACCCATTGAGGAATTTCATTTATAAATGATTATTTGACATAATTGTTGATATAGGTCTAGAGTTTTACTCAGCATGCTCCCCACCTCTGGGTGTGATCTTCAGGTCAATGTCACAAACTTAGAATTTTTATAGAAAAGTCAAAATTTTAGCATTTAAGTTCATATAGCTATATCATCAAGACCTTTTTGTTAAATTTCTTTACTCCCTAACTGATAGGCTTGGGGGATATTGCAGTCAGCATGGCATCTGTCCATTAGTCTGTCTGTCTATAGACAAATTATTGTGCAGTCCGTAACTCCCATACCCTTTGAGCTATTACCTGAAACTTTGTCAGGTTGTAGAGGGCATTTGGTAGGAGTGTTGCATTCAAGAATGACAACTCTAAATGGTTCATGAGCTATCTCCCTTAGTCTCCCAAAATTGTAAAATTTTGTGCGACCAAACTTTAAAATAATTAGAGGACACTGAGTAGGCCTGTTGCATACAAGAATGACAACGCAAACTGACATTCTGGAGTTATTTCTCTAAGTTGTTAAATCTTGTGCAGGCCATATCTCTAAAACCCATTCAGATATTTTCGTGATACTTTACCAGTATGTAGAGGACATTGAGTAGGCATGTCATGTACAAGAATGCCAACTTGAGTCAGCACTGGTCGGGGTATACGTGCCCCCCCACAGGGCACTTTGTCTAGTTAGCATACAACTTCAAAAAAATTGAGGGTGCATGTTGCTTTTGCTATATTTGTGCATTCATTATTTGGTTAGCCACACTTCACCTTGTGTGCAAGATGTCTCAGAAAGTATTTGAGCAAGGGCTTTGAGAATGCACCATTTTGAATGGCTCTCTAAGGGTTAATTTGTACTGTAATTTATAAGGCCCAGTTGTTCAAAGCTAACGACATCGTTAGTTAACTATTTGTTAAAATTTACATTGTGTGATATGCAAATATGCTGACATGTTTTGCTGAAAAAAAATGTGAATTTTGGCAGTGCAAAAGCTACTCACATTTTTTCAGCAAAAAATATCAGAATATTATGTATTGACTGCTAAAACAGTTAACAAAATGAGCCTTAACGAGCTCGTTAAGCTAACGATGCTTGAACAGCTGGGCCTAGATTGCCAGAAATTAATTGTCCTGCTGGTTTGTTTTACAGCCTTGTATAAAGATGATGAAACTGATGAATCGTTCTATGCTGGTATTGTTGCTGAAGCTCCTAACAGCAGAAACGAACTCAGGTACTTGTGAATTGCACTTAACCCTTATCCTGCTGACTAAAGATGTCACACCAACTTCTAATTTTCAGCCAATTAGATTACTTGATCTGGATAGTTGCTACAAATTCACATACTTAATGGCACACAGTGCAGATCCAGATCAGTTGGCTTAAGCCAACTGATCTGGATCTACACTGTTTGCAAAGGCAGTGCGTATCTGGGTTCAAGAGGACAAGGGTTAAATATTGTAAACATTTAAAATGCTGAATTTTTGTCGTGACTGCTTTTGCAAGCAGGAGTAACAAAGGGATCAGTTTCCAGCTCTGAAATTGGCATTGTCGTCCTTGTCGGTGTCAGCAATGTTAAGTCTGTGTGTTTAGCTACGTTTCTTAAACAAAAAAGCTTCTGGGCTAATGAAACTACATACAAGCATCCGCCTTGACACAGCCTGCCCACTGCCATTAAGTGTTACTGACCTTGACCTACTTTTCACTCGTGGCTGAACAATGTGTGCGTTTAGCTCCGTTACATAAACACTATCAGCAGAAGGGGCATAGCCATTCAGCAAATTTCTTGTTATTTTATCAGAGTCTATAGATGGAGTGTTTAAAATTCCTGTTACTCTGACTGTCACATATGGTTGCTCTATAAACAAACAGCAATATTTGTGGAACTGCTATGATCACATGAATTTCACATGGTAGTGGTCTGATGATAAATCAGTGTCCATTTGAGATTCTTAAAAAAACGAAAGAAAAAAGAATTGCAAGATAATAAAAAAAAGAAATGCAAGTAGTGATTTTGGAGATTAATTTCGCTGACTGGCCATGAATAGACTTGAGTTTGTTTGAAAATACATTCCCTCCACTGCTAGAGAACTTAGAATTAAGAGATATGCCTCATGTCTGGAGATTTAGATGTGTGTCCTCATAGGCCCACCCCCCAAAGAAAACAAACAAAGAATTTTCTTAAGGTTTAAACAATAAATTTGTAACTTGTAAACATGCATTATCTGTGTGATTATTTAATATATTAGTCAATGTAAGATTTTTGTTTGGCTAACTTACATTTACATACGGATATTTTTTAATGAGTTACCTCAGGTTAGACTGATCGTTCAGCTTAAATGAGAATTATTCTCACTTTAGACATAGACTGATCGTTCAGCTTAAATGAGAATTATTCTCACTTTAGACATAATCACCCGGCTAGCATTCTACGTAAATCTACATCGGGCCGTCAGCTACCCTGACGGGCCGATGACGGCCCGATATAGATTTACGTAGAATGCTGACTGGGCAGTAATGTTCATAGATATTGCTTAAATGTATGGCTCATTTTATTTTGGTATGTTTTAGGTACCTTGTGTTCTTTGATGATGGGTATGCACAGTACTGTAGCTCCAAGGAAATCCATAAAGTGTTTCACCAAAGTAAGTCTCATTTCTTTCCTTACTTCTTGTTCTTATCTATTTTTTTTTTTTTTTTTTTTTTTCTGTTGGGCCTGCACTGTAAAAGAGTACATTGGAAAATAAAAAAAAAAAAAAAAAAAGGAGCTAAAATATTACAGAAATAACAGTCATATATTTATTTCAGTGTTATTGTACTCTCATGCTGTTTCATGAAAAAATGGTAAAAAAACTGTAGGAGTTTTGTTTACAATGGTTTAACCAGGTGATATGAAAAGGGTGGAAGTAAGGCTTAGACAAAAACAAATTGGTTACATACATACATACATACATTTATCCTTATTTGTTTAGACAAACCACTCTATAATGAGAAATCACAACCATTCTATAACGAGAAATCACTTAATGGTACACTAACAAACAATCATAGGATAATTCTGTATGCCCATTTTGCATATAGAGCAAACCAGCCTGTACCTTTTGCAGCAACACAGTGGGAACATTAAAAATACTTACCCTACTGTATTAAAATAAACTTTGAACATTAAAAAATAAAAGCATTGCAGAACTGCATGATACCCTGCCACTGTGGGCAACAAGTATGATATTAAGCAAAATCACATCAGTCAAGGGCCATAACTTCATTGAGAAGTATTGATCCATTTTGAATCTCAACATAGTTCTAGTTAGTATTAATGTGTATATAAAATTTTATAAAAATCTGTCAATTCAGTCTAAAACAAACTAAGCAAAAACTCAGTTTTGATGTCAATCAAGAGCCATAACTTTGTTGAAAACGAACAGATTTGGCCCATTTTCAATCCCAACCTAGATTTAGTCGGTATCAATTTGTATAAAAATTTTGATCAAAATCCATTCATTAGTTCTCAAGATATTGAATGGAAACAAAATTTTTACATCAGACAGCAGTTGCTGTTAACGAAGGGCCATGAGTCCATAATTGTTGAGAATTAAAAATTATATATCTCCACTTACAGTACCAAACTTGTGCTCCCCAATATCATTACCTATGCAAAGTTTCAAGAAAACCAGAGAATGGAAACAAAGCACTGATGGACAGATGGATGCTTGTAAGGTATAACAGTACCTAGCCAATATCATGTGGTACAGTTTAAAAAGTATGAAAGAAAAAGTACAAAAAACTTGCTACTGCTTGAATTTGAATGCAGAGTCTTATGATCACCAGCAGTATGATCTCATATGTATCTCTTGTTATTTTAGGCAAGGCAGTTTGGGAGGACATTCACCCAGACTCGAAGGACTTTGTCAAAGATTATCTAGCACAGTATCCAGAGGTAAGCTAGGTGGATCCTGAATCCTTCCAAGAGCTATAGAGACTGCTGAAAGAATGGCTGGGAATCAGAAAACCACAAAGGAGGGGAATAATTTTCTAATGAACAAAGGAATTGGGTTTTTTTACCAAATTTCTAAGTGACAGATTTTTCTGTTTATCAAACACTGTTAATTACATCATTATTAGTACTGGCTAATCAACCTAGAAGTGCCAATCGGTTATCATTCTTTTTTAAATTAACCCCTGTCTTCGTGGGCCCCCGTAGCCTTGTGGATAGGAGAGTTGACTCTTAATACATTAGGTCTCTCACCGCTGTCTCTCAGGTCACGTGGGAAAGCCAAGTTCTGCTTACGGATGGTCAGGTGGTTTTCCCCGGGTTCTCCGGGTTTTGCCCACCTTTGATCAACGATCGGCTCGATGTAAGTGAAATATCCTTGAAAGGGATATAAAACCCAAATAAAAAAATAAAATAAAAAAAATAAAAAAATAAAAATCCTGTCTTCCTGTCTTGCAATTTTTTAAAAATTTTCTTAAATACCAAATCCTCATATGCCATATTCTGCTGCACACAATATCAGTCAGCATACTTTTATGCATGTAAAAAATGTCTGTTGTGCAGATTAAAATGCATTGCTTTTTCCCTGTATTTACCAGCAACAAGCCTTCACTAAGTGATCAAGTTAAGTCATACAAGAATGCCATGAATATTGAATTTAAATTTTGATGGTTTGTTTTGAGTTCTGTTTTTTGCAACTTCTTAATTTCAATGTTTTAGTTAATACCACATAAAAATTAGACATTTCATTTTATACTTTCAGTAGATGAAAATGTGGCAAATTTGGGTTGCAAAACAAAATAAAGATTGTATTTAGTCATTAATGAAAGTGTTTTAATTCATGTCTTTTTCAGAGACCTATGGTCCGACTTCATAAAGGACAGACTGTGAAAACAGAATGGAAGGGAAGATGGTAAGAACAGAAAAATTGCCATGCACTTTAGAATTCCATATTTTCTCTTAAATTCAGACAGATATACTTGAACAAACAGTGTAGATATAGATTGAGCTGCTCCAGTTTGAGTTGGCCTTGGTGGCTCTGTCGGATGCACGGCCATCTGGTGATCAGGAGGTCCTAGGTTTGATTCCCACGGGATTCGGCAGCATTATTTCTTAGAGATTAATCGTGATATTTTCTAGGGCCATTCTCTCCCTTCTGCTGATTTAAGAAGGGCAATTATCAGTTTCTGACAAAAGAATGTACACAAGCTCTGGGTTACCTCTTAGAGAACTAAGTCTGCACAGGAAAAGCATGCTTAGGTAAACTTAGGTAAACATGACCCTAACAGGTTGACTGGGCTGTAAAACCTCAATCAATCAATGACATAACCTTAACAGTGTTGACTGGGCTGTCACATCAAAGACATCTGTACAGGCTTCCTAGAATTTTTAATGTCCATACATTGTGTTAGGAATGAGTGTAGACTCTAATCAGACTTCTTGGATCTGGGTTTGTACTGGTTACAAGGTCATTTTCTGTTTGGAGAGGCTCATCTGTTAAAACCTTGGGGTATCCATAGAAAGCCTGTTTTAGGGGTGATGACTGTGTTGAAAGGTGACTATTATTGGAGATTTCACTATTCATTATTTTTTCACAGGTGGACAGCTAGAGTGGATGAGGTGGATGCTAGTCTAGTACAGATGTATTTTGCTGCAGATAAGCGTAGTGAGTGGATATATAGAGGCTCTACCCGACTTGAACCACTTTATACTGCTTTGGTAAGCTCTTAAAGGGGAATGGGAATTTAAAGGAATGGGAGGGGGGGGGCAAATCTGTCAAGGTTGTTTTTCCTTCTCTTCTAGAAAGGGGTCAACTCTAAAAGGAAAGAATTTGCTCCCCATGGGAGCGAATTCTATCCTTTTTGAGTAGACCCCGTTCCAGAAGGCTTTAGGGTAGCAAACAGGAAGTGATGAAGTTGTCTGCCTTATAAACAGTGGTAGAA